>OZ018404.1:16456490-17056490 GCA_963969585.1 Drosophila helvetica | reverse complement strand
ATTGCTTCGAGAAGAAGTCAAGTTCTCGTTAAGGAAGCTCCACTGTAATGTTTGACGATTACGCAGTGACCTGATTTCAATACTCGGACATACACACACACAGACACACACCATAACGAGGGGAATGATGATGATGAGCTTTTTGGGGGCATGCTACATACCTTCACGGCACAGACGGGCTCTCGGGTGTCGCCCACCAGGAAGGTTACATCACACAGCTCCGGCATGGAGGCGAGAAACTTCATGTCCTCGGCCAGTCCCGTTTTGTTCTCGAACGTCGATAGGTCCGGCTCTGCGTCAGCCATGCCGAGTAGTATCAGCGCCTCTGGCATTTGGGTTTACTGCAAGCACAATCAAAATAATCACAAGAGGCACACACACACACACACAGAGCTCACACAGAGCAGAGGGGGTGTGCGGGAGAGGCAGGCTTTAGCATCATCGGAGGAAAGTTAATTGAAAAATTCTATAAATAAGTCCCCATTATTTCCTCATACAGGGGGGAGCAGCCTGCCCCGCGATGTCGCTGTCGCGACAGCGAGCTACATAGATGAGAGTCCCTATTGATCCTTTGAGACTTTGAGGCCAGGACGGGTGGCGGGTAATTAAATTGTAATTTACTTCCACAAAAGTCTCCCCGCCCCCCCACCGCATCCGCATCCGGCCAATCCCTCACAGACACGCGTCTGCGCCCGCCCTGCTCCTGCTCCTGCTTCTGCTCTTGCTCCTTCTGCCATCGCCGTTCCATAGCGCTAGCCGTGCGTGTGGCACCTGCCCCGTGTGCGTCCTTGAACATAGCTAACTGGCAAATAAAATGCAATTACCATAAAGGCAAAAGGCACTTGGGGGCGTGCTGGGGTGTGCCGGGGTGCTGGGATGCTCGCCCAGGCAAACGGTATCCGGGAAATGTCATCGGACAAGGTCCCGCACAACAACAGGCTCTTGCTTCATAAACAACACCAAAGAACGGGACGGAACGGAACGGGACGTGGTGGGGTGTGGTGGGGTGGGGTGGGGCGTGGCAGCAGCCTTGCAAAAGATTGTTGCATACTTTGGGAAAAGTTTTGCCATGGGTCCGGGGGGTGGGGCTGGGGCATGCACATTGAAAGGGCAAAAGTGGCACACAACAAACGCCATTCAAAGGGAGAATAGAAATGTAATCAATGTCGTACCTGAATTGTCGCAATAGAAATGTGGGTTAAATCTAACAGAACCCAGTTAGAACCCCCCTGCAGAGGGTCGCACACATCTCATGTACTTACCTGTTGCAATGTGAATTCGTCTACTGGCCCCTCGCTCTGTTCGATAGTCACTCACAGATACATACTACTATATATGCATCTCGGAACGGATTGGTCATATCATATCATATCATATCATATCCGTTGCTTACTAAATATTATACCATTACGAGGACTGCAATCCCAAAATGAGCAAAGTAGGAGTAAAAAGTACGAGTATTTACACCGAAAACGGATCAAAAATTAGGTGCCACACAAGGGTGTACACTGTACAGCATGCCAATAGTTTCAAAGGTTCAAGTTTCAAAATGGGTGTGGGTTGGGGTGATTGTTGGGGGATTGTGGTGGCGGTGGTGTCCGGATAAAGCCAAAAATTGTGCTGTGTATCGTATGTGTGTGTGTAGGTGCCCAAAAAAATAACAAAAAAGAAGGGAAAACTGGTGAAAAGTTGTCTGAATATGTGCCACGCATAAATTTGAGAGCAAAAAGTTAGTTGGAAAAGGAGAGGCAATAAATTGAATTGGAATCCGTTTAAATTGTGGAAAATACGAGCAGGTATTTTCGCTTGATTTTCCGCCGATAAAACTAACTTTTTTCTCTGCTCTTTTCTCAAGTCGAACGCTGGCTGGAGCACTGGAGCACTGGCGCCCTCGGGATCCGCAGAGGGTTTCGATGTTAAGCTGTTTCGCTGGGGCGTCACTTTCACTTTCCACCACCCAGAAGCGTGTATGTATGTGGGTGTGTGTGTTCTGTGTGTGTGTTCTGTGTGGTAGTGGTAGTGGTTGTGCTTGTGCGTGGGTGTACAAACAAAGGCAACAAAAGCAACACCACTGCGTGCCACGTTCTATCGCTCTATCACTCTGCCACTCTGCCACTTTCGCACAGAATTCAAATGTTTCGCTGATGCTAATGCTAATGCTGATGCTGTTGCGGAATGAACCCGAACAGTTAACTATTTAATTTAATGATTTAATTTTTTCTCTATCTGTGGCAAAGGCCAACACATACGCAGACACAGACACACACTCGTTCACACACAGGACACACAGGACACACAGTCGAGCGAGACAGAGACAGCGAGAGAGCTTCGTTCGGCGGGAAGCGCTTTTGATGTGAAATGAACCGTTTCGCACGAGGCACAGGAGCGTTCTGACTCGAATCCCTGCCACAATTATTGTGTCTACATCGACATCGAACCCATACGCAGGGTGTACGTGGCCTCTGCGCATGTCCCCGACCAATCGATACCTGTCCTCCGGGTGGGTGTTGCCTGGCCAGGCAACAGTTTGCCCACTGTCGGGGGGTGGAGGGGCGAGGAGGCGCGGACAACGTGGCCACGACCGTCGTCCTCGTCGTCGTCGTCCTCGTCGACGTCCGACCAGACCACTTGTTTGCTTCAGTCGTGGGGCACGCGCCTCGTGTGTTTATGTCACCAGGGCGCAGGTGCCGCACGAGTGGCAAACGTAAACAATGTGCCGCCCCAGCGTCGATAGAGATGACACAACAAGTGACACAACAAGAGAGGAGACGTAACCGCACCACCGATACCACTCGACATGCGCCCCACGGGGCCTCTGTAACTCTGCAACTGTGGCGCCACTAACTCGCCACTAATGTGCGTCCTAGAGTCCCGTTTCAAAGCAATTGAAATGCGGTGGCAACCCTCGCACATCGGCAGACCACTTGAGGAGGCAAGGGACGCGGACCCTGCCACTGGACAGGCCACCAATGCAGGCACAGTGGGATGCGCGGCTAGACTTTGGGATCGTTCACATTTTTCGGTTAGTGTTGATGATATGAGGATTCCCAGGAAATATTTCGAAGAGTTGTAACTATTTCGTATATGAAGCATAAGCCGTGTAAACTCACAAAAATGATCCTTAATTTCATTGTATTTTCATCTCTCAGATGGCAAGAGCATAAATATGTTTCGCTTATATAGTTCTTTGTTCCACTGTGATCCGTGGAGGTCGCCAACTTCCGCTTTGATTGCATGACTGCCGCTGCTTCTGGCTCTGTTTCTCCGTTCCCCTTGCCCTTTGCCCTACCCGCTCCCCTACCCGCTCTCCGCTCCGGACGACTGCCCTGTCACAGAGCCATTAATTACTTTCGCAGCTTCCCTTCCCCAACAGAAGAAGAACCACAGCCACAGCCACAGGCACAGGCAGAGCCAGAGCCACAGACGAAGGAGAAACTGTCGCACTGACTGACTGCTAAAAATAGTTCTCCCTTCAACAGAACCAGCAGAGAATACCAGAAAGCCATAGATCTTCTGGCTGATCGGTAGAGAACTCCCCTCCCTCCTCCCTCCTCCCCCTCCCCCGTCGCTGCAGGTAGCTCGGGGTTCTGACATGCCTGACGCCGCCGTCCCGCTGTGACCCATTGAGACCTGCTGTGACCTGTGACCTGTGAGCTGTGGGTAGACACGGCACTGTTAGCTGGTAGCTGGTCAACGCTTCCAATTGCATTAGCACTTGACACGGCGCGACGAAATCCAACAAATAAACAAACAAACAAACAAATAAACGAACGACAGAGAGACTCAAGGATGCAGGCGGCAGCCCAGCAATCCCAGCAATCCGAGCAATCCCAGAGAGCGAGGATGGGAGAGGGAATGAGGTGGAATGAGATGAGAGTTGCGCAGACGGAGACGTAGACGTAGACGGAGACGGAGACGCCGCCTCCGCAGCATTTGTGTCCGAATGGGCCCGAGATCACAGCCACAGCTGCTGCGATTCGCATCCGCATCTCTTGTCAGTCGTCGGCGAGCGGTCGTCTCTTTCAGTTCAGTTCAGTTCAGTTCTCTGTCGCTCCGTGAAATCCCACGAATCGAGAATCTGGCAGAGGAGAATCTTTATCCATGGGACACAGTGCATTGCGCGAACTTAAGTGAATTAGCCCGCAATTGGGGCCCAAGTGATACATCTGTGAATGTGCATTATTCCGTCTGTTTGTGTGGTGACATAAACTCCACTCTTCTAGAGACACACCAAGACACGTGCCCGGCACGCTTCGATGCGACAGCGTGAGTTCCGTTCCCCCCTTCAATGGTCTATAAATATCTTTGAGCACTCCGACTTCTGTGAGCATCTGCCAGATACAAAGTGCAAGTGCATCGCATCGCATCTAGTGATGCTTTTATGCGCCATTTTGGAATAGTTTGGGTAATTGGCGCATCTCTAAACATTTTACGGCCCCGTTTACTGTCGCACTGCGAAAAATCTGAATCAGAACCAGAATCGGAAACCGAGAGAGCCGCAGAGACATAGACATAGGGCAGAGCGCTTAGACAGGGCCAGAGAGATAATAATATATATATTTATAAATACTCTTGTATAGTGGATGTCGAGGGTTCATTCCGATCGGTCTTTCCCGAGACCCCTCTGCCTGCTCTCTTTTTAATGCTGTTTCTCTCGACATCTTGTCGTCTGCGCTTTCTCCTGCAGCCGCCGTCGTCTTTTACGAATATCTATATATTTATAATTCATATATTCTATGGATATACTATATGTATGTATATTTATACATACCACATATACGTACATGTGCATGTATCTTGAAGTACTTTCATCTGCGCCGATTCTATATTCATTTTCATATATTTTTGTAGTGATTTCTGTGTCGCCCATTTCCGTTTGTTGTCGTCATTATTTTCACGCTGTGTTGTGGATTTCGCAACCGACAGCCAAGTTGTTTCTACGTTCTTGTTCCACGAAAAATAAACTTTTAAAATTGATCTGTGCCCAGGACTTTTCAAAAGAGAGACTAACGCGGAGCAACATATTTGCTGGTCGGTCGTACTGAGACTTCTAGGATATGCATATGTGCATTTCCCGATATTATTTTCTACAAATATTGAAACTTTGCTAATTTTGCCAATTGACATACAATTTCACCGGCCTTGATCTGAAAACCTATTAAAATAGGTAAAAGTTTGCTTTTTTTTGGTATTTTTATAGTCATTTATTTGTTATATATTTTGAATGAGTTTGAATTGATCGCCACGAAAGCCGCTTCTATTTTTGCACCGTGGGAATGTCTCGGATTTTTGCAAAAGTCTCGTAAAAGAATAGTTGCCCAAAAACGACCGTAGCACCAATTATAGGGCTAATCAAGACAAACTTTATAACAGAAAAACTAATTTGAAAATCCGTCTTATTTTGATATTTTTACCACTTGCAATGCGTACGATTGTGCCGTTCCCCATCTTGGAAATTCCTACAGACTATTATACCTAAGGATCTATTTATCTCTTCGTGCTTCTCCCACTGCACGGAAAAGCGCACTCAATACACCTCAAGGTTACTGACTGCTTTCGTCTGTAAGTGCAGTCATTAGTCAAGGCTAATTCGATTGGTCAAGGTTGCTTTTAAGCCAACAGGAAATTAGTTTTTATCCCTATAATTAGCCACGTACGTACCTGTCTATCACAAGCCCTTGACGATAATTTCCACCTTGCTGGGAAAGCGCTGGCTTTTAATTATCAATCTAAACGACAAGCAACAGGATGCCTCTTCAACAGCAGCCGGAAATATAGTTTATAAGTGAAGAGAGGCTTCTCCAGCAAGGGGCCAAAGCAGAACAGACTGCGTCTCCGCCGTAGAGAACCCTTCGCGTCATTGCACGGCCCGGCCCGGCCCCTCCCCGCCCCGCCCGACAAGAGCGGCGGTGACTGGCAGAGATGCCGATAAGTGCATTTGTGTCGCATCCGTTCATGTTCTGATTAGATGAAATTACAACGAGCGCGCCCGGCACCGGAGACCGACCGGATACACCGCCAACCGGAGCCGTGAGCCAGGAGCCAGGACGCATCCCCAGAGCCGCCCCCGAGGGCAGCAGCTGCACTGCAAAATTGAAAAAGGAAGCGTGGTTCAGGCCAAATCTGACGCACAACCGAGTACTCGTCGTACATCCCCTCCCCACCCCCCTGGCTATGGATGATGCTGCTGCAACGGCTGATGGAGCTAAATTCAATTTCCAGCCCGCTTGCATTAATTTCCCAGAGTCCGCCTACCACCAGAGTGCGCCAGTGAGCCAGCGAGGTCTCTCCTTGGGGCCAACATTTTTGCCACCCACCCGCCGCCCACTAAGCAGCAACAGCTTTCGACGGAACGGAAATCAGCGAGTGCTGGGGAAAGCGGCGAGTGCTGAGTGGAGGCGGCAGCGAGTGGAGGGAATTTCCGAGCCCGTATTCGTGTCTGTATCCTGAACGCAGCTCGATTTCAGCGCAGGATATTCGTTTAAACTCCGGGAGATGCCGATGCCCGAGCGTGATGTGATGCCCGAGCGTGATGCTTCTGATGCTGGCCGTCGGGCGATGAGAATTTCCCATTTTCAGTCTTCGTCTGACGAGGGACGAGCGCGCAAGTATTCCGCAAAAAAAAACGCGGATGGAAGGACCGCCAGGGCAAGAGCAACAAAACAGTACAATAAACCAAGAAAAGCCAGACCCGGAGCATGAGCACGGGCTTGGGAAAATGTTACAACAACAGCATCCACGGGTGGCAGCATTCAGCATCAGCAAATGAAAAGTGAAGAGAAAACGTGAACATTTTCCTGGAATTTGCTGTGGTGTAAAACGTGAAAAGTTAACGATTTGATTTCTGATTTTCTTATATCGGGCGAATATTTTTTTAAAAACTGGAATTTAGTTCGTGCTAAAAATTTTCACGGCAACAGCAGCATTGAAAATTCTGGCCCACACCTCATCGAAAAACGAAAACGAAATCGAAAACGAAAACGGGAAAAAAGTGCGAGCTATGGTAAATTTAAATGAAATATGAAACCACAGATAGTGATTTTTCCGCGGAAAAACGAATAAATCAGAACACATCAATGGAAATGCAAATTAGTTTGATATCGGAAAAAATTCAATGCAAAATCTAATGAAAAATTTGTTGAGCTGCAGGGAAAATTTCATTATTTTGCGTGAGTTTGTGTGTGTGTGTGTATGTGGGAGCGTGTGTGAGCGTTCGAGCGGCTGTGTGTGAGTGTGTGCTCTGTGTGTAGTATCTTTTGTGCGCCTCGGCTTCTATGTATCTGTGAGATACGCAAAACAATTTGTCTGCGCCATTAGTAGCGAAACGTTCCTCAGCTTTTGCGGAGGCATGTGCCCATGTGTGTGTGTGTGTGTGCGCCTCTGTGGCTGTATCTGTACGAGTATCTGTGTGCGTGTGTGTGTGCGTGTGTGTTTGTGGGTATTCTGCGCAGTCGACGAAAACGAGGCTGCGTTTCGCATTCGATGCTGCCACACAGGACACGGGACACAGCAGCAGCAGCCAAGGCAATAGGCAGCAGTGGCAGGACCAACGCCAGGACCAGGCGCAATATTTGCGATGTTGACGCAGCCCCCGCCTGTCCCACTCGCCTCTGTTGTTGCGGCTGCTGCTGCGGCTGCGGCTGCTGCTGTGGCGGCAGACCCGAAGCATGTGTATCTGCAAAATACAGATACAGATACACGTACATCGTACATCCCCCGTATCCAACCATCCATGTAATGTACAAGTGCATGCGTGGAGTCCTGCGAAATGTGGGCAAACATTTGCACTTTGATTAAAAAGTTAACGGGAAAAATGCAGGCACTTCCCGCACTTCCACCGCACACATGTTTATTTTCGGTCGAATGTGTGCCTGGATTTCCCAGGAAAAGTCTATCGAAGCGAGCTGGGGAAAGCTTAGTAATTATCCAAGCAAATAAAAGGCACACTGTACTCGTCCTCGTACTCGTACGCGTAGAGAGAACTCTGGCTCGGAGCGATTTTGAGAATCAATTGGAGAGGCATTCTGGCATGGAGGTTTCGGGGAAATTAATTCTGGAAAATACAAGCCACAGAGCAGCTTGATAATTCATGTTTCAGAGTCGATAAGAAAGATAATTTTGATCCATAGATGCAGCTGCAAGAACACTTTCCTTCATGTTTAAGGCCTTGACTTGATACTAATTTCCATTAGATATCTATCATTTTATGTCATTACAAATCGATTGATTTCCTTACTCTACTCCTTTAAAGTGTTTCCTCTTACATTTCTCTGTTGCAATATGCAAGATGTAGATCGAGTCCTCCTGCTATTAATTTTCTGGAATTACTTCTGCTATTTCCGATACTTCTGACTGGGAAGGTGGAAAGTCGCACTAATAATTCTCCAATTAGAAATAAATACACATCCTGCGATGCTTCCAATCCACTCTTATCCAGCGGACACCACCCGCAGTGAGTGTCCCAGTGTGTCCTCAGTGGGACACTTGTCCGTGTCTTGAACTCCCGAGCTCCACTCGAGCTGGCTTCCTTCTCCGGCGGGGGCTTCCTCCAGCGGGTAGTTTGTGTTAGTTTCCTCAACTTTTTCCGCTACCCCGCACCGCTCTTCTCTGCTCCCCGTGACTCCCCGTCTGCATCCCTTCTGCAGCTGCCGCTACTCGCAGAACTTTCAGCTTCAATTGCCTTTCCGTTCTCCACTCGCTGTGGCTGTGGCTGACGGCGGGGGGAGTTGAAGGGGGAAGTACTAGAAGAACTCTCAAGATACTCGCTGGTTATTCACTTTTTTCGCTTTTCTTTTCACGAGGCGTGTTCTATCCATGTGTCTGTGTCTGTGTGTGTGTGTGTGTGATTTACAATTCCGCTTTGTTGTTGTTTTCGCCGTTGTACAACTGTGCGACAGCCATTTTGTATAGCATACTTTGCGTACTATGAAGTTTCACACACACACACACACCATACAAGAGCAGTCACACACAGATATACATGCAGACAACGAAGAGAGTTTCCTTTTTTTTTGGAGAAGAGAATTTCCCAACTTTTTAGCTAGCCCAACATTTCGTGTTTTTTTTGCTTTTCGTTTCGCCAAAATAATAGAATAGAAAATGCGAATAAGCGAAAGGCAAACAACACGATGAGGAAAACGCAGACTCCATCTCTTTCACGATATCTCTCTCTCTCTCTCCATCTCTCTCTTTGGCTACTCTCTCTCTCTCTCTGTCTGTCATGCTTTCGGTGGTCGTCCATGCCCAAGTCTAGTATCCACAGGACAAGAACAGGCAAAAGAAACGAGAAGAAAGCGAAGAAAGCGAATTCTAAAAAAATCAAATAAAATAAATGCAATTGTCATTCGGCAAGCGAACACAAATCCCAAAGAGAAAATGCGAGTAAATAGTTTTGGCCATGGAGAGTATCTGTGAGATATGGATTTGCGTTGCGTGTGTGTGTGTGTGTGTGTGTGTGTATTCCTATAGGGATCTTTCAGTGTTTGTGTGGCCAAGCGAAATGTTAAAAGTGAATTTGTACGACGCCCATGGAGAAGAAGCGGCCCAAAAATACTCGCACATCGTAAATCTGCAAGGTCCCGAAAATGATGAATATACTAGTATACTAGTACGTACATGCAAATATTTCTGAGAATTCTAAGAACAGTTCTCTTTCGATATACGATTGCTAATTGAAATATGCTTTCAGAGGGAGAATTGAAATCATTTCTAAGAATATTTTGTCCTAATGAAGACTGAAGGGCATTCGAATGTGGCTTAAAGTTCGCACTTAACTATTCTATTCACACCTAAAACACCTCTTACTTCAGGTTTATCTGAAGCTTCTATTGTTATTCTTAAGCAGAAATCGAGTACAGTAACCAGCATCGCACCATGTACCTGAGTCCTTGTTCAAGCTAATTTCATTGCCATTCAATGGGTTCCGTATTCAATAGAAATTCGCATTGTAACTTCTCCATAATTTGTGCACTGATTTGCTTTTCATGGGAAAACTACTAGGGAGGAGTGCATCCTTAAGCTCTTGTTGTTGCACTTCATGGGAAATAAATGGAACTGATTGATATTCATATTTTTCCATATTCATCCCTGATCCGATTCCATAGAAGGACTCCTGTGCCATACCCATACTGAGAAGCTTCAAATCCAAATGAATACCGCATAAAGCATGCTTTCTGTTAATGCACTTTTGACATCCGATTCGAGGAATCCGAATGAGATGCCTCCACGTGGCATTCCCTAGAACGCCCCAGCCATTCTGCACCACAGGCTCGCCTTTGATTTTGGCCTTTCAATTAGTGCCAACAGTTGACCCAAATTCCCGTGCCTTTTCCGTATCCGTATCCGCATCCGTATCGCATTTCAAAAAGGCAGCACAGTAATAATTGAAAAGTGCAGTCGGCCTGCATGATGCTGCTGCTGCTGCTGCTGCTGCTTTTGCTGTTGGCCAAATGTCAGGCAATCTGAAGGCTGTCATCGATTTTGACCCTTGACTGGGGGGGGCGGGGGGGTGGTTTTCGAGTGGAATGTGGTTGGCGGCTGGGGCCGTTCATGGCTCTTTTGTGCGCCTAATACACGTTCTCTAATAATGGAAGCTTCATTGCAATTTCGGATGTTCCTGGCCGCTTTTGGGGGTAGTTACTTCCTGGAATTCGGATGGTTTCACTCGAAATGACATGGGCCTGAAGGGACGGGGAAATGGGCATACCTGAAAATGAAACTTTACGCTTATATGCGGGGGAGTATGCACATTAAACTAATATGTATTTGCGATTATTGAAGGTCATTACGTGGGAAGAATAGAACTGTCTGCTGAAATATCAAATAGCATTTATGCCATTAATCACAGCTAGTTATTATACAATCCGATTAATTGCAGATTTTCCCGGAAGTCACAAATCATCAACCACGTCACCTGTAGGGAATCCACAGCCACACACGGATAACGGCCACAGCAATGTGCTGCCTGCATTTGAAGAACTTTAAATGCGCCCATCCGCGCTCATTGAAATCCACCAAAACTTAGGAACAGATCCATCGAACAGAGTCCGGCTATCCAGCCCAGATACACTCACCACACACACCCCACACTCACTCACACTCACCCTCACCCACTAGAGGACTCTCCAGACAGCGAACCCTCAAGAAGCAGTCCAGGCGCTCCAGCAGGCCGACTCGGACTCGGACTCGGACACGGACAGGGTCAGAGTGGGATTCGGGGGATCTGGGATCCGATTAGGATGCCCCGGCTAAGGCAACAGGGTTGCACCTGGCTGCTGCTGGTACTGGCCATCTGGGTGGGCGTGGGCCCGGGCCCGGGTCCGGCTCCAGCACTCGCCCAACGACCGCTGCTCGCCAACCACACCTTCAACGCGCTGTCCAACTACAACAACAACAACTGGGGGCCGGGCGGCAAGCAGCTGCGGAATGGGCGGCTGCACGAACAGCCCCTGCCTCTGCCACAGCCACAGCCGACGGTGACGGGAATCTACGACGACTACGAGGGGGAGACTGGCTCGCGACCACCACCGGCGGGCGGGCGGCGGGAGACGCGACGCCGCCAGAACTATGCTCGACGTGGCATGGACTCACTGCGCAAGGAGCTGATGAAGCCATCGGTGGGCGGACCAGGCGGTGGTCTGTCTGGCGGCAGTGCTGGCTATCCCTCCTACTCTGGCACTTCTTCGATAGGCCGCATCGACGGCCTCGGTCTGGGCATGGGCTCCGCCGACCGTTATGGGGAGCAACTGCGTCAGCCGAGCGGCGCCGCAGCCATGACCGCCGGCCCGGCGGTGGGACCCTACTCCACCCGCTTTCCCCCGCTGTACGCTGGCGTGGACGAGCAGCAGCCGAAGCGAATGTACTCGCGCAAGAACTCCATCAGCGAGCTGTACAAGCTGAAGAAGAGCCTCAACCAGGCGGACGAGCCCGCTGGCGGAGTGACCCATGGCAACTTTGAAGGCGATCCCGTGGTCATCTCTCAAGGGGTGCCCGTGGATCTGCTACAGGAGATAAAGGACCGCATCAGGGACACGGAACCCAATGCAGTACGTATCCAAAGTCATCGCATCGGTTCTGAGTCTGAGCTAACTGTCGTTTCGTTTTAGAACACATATTCAACCCACACGGAGTCCACCCCGTCCTCGGAGTACGAGTACGAGCTGGGGGTCAAGTGCAACTTCGAGACGCCCTGCAGCTGGTCGTGGGTGGACTACCCGGACGGCTTCCAGGTGATAACCGGCACGGAGCTGGCCAAGCGGAACATGACGGGTCTCCTGCCCGGCCCAGTGGCCGACAGCATCGACGACGCCAACGGGCACTTCCTGTACGCTCGCGTTCAGCCCAGCACCAAGCCCCTGAATCTCACTTCTCCGGAGTTCAGCTCGACCCTGGAGAAGTGCTTCCTGGAGGTGTACATGCACCAGAGCGACATGAGCCACGGCCTGTCCCGCGTGGTGGTGGAGCCACTGCACACGCAGGAGAGCAGCTGGGTGCCGGCCGAGATCCAGGGCGACAACTTCCGCACGTGGACGCGCAAGGTCTACCGCCTGGGTCGCATCTCCCGCGACTTTCGCATAGTGTTCGAGATCGTGCCGGACTTGAAGGCCGGCCAGAAGGGCCATGTGGCGCTGGACAATCTGCGGATGGTGAACTGCTTCCCAGAGGGCACCAAGTCGGAGAAGTGCAGCACGTCGCAGGTCAAGTGCACAAACAACAGAGTGCCCGTTTGCATCCACCTGCCACGCATCTGTGACATAACCCGCGACTGCGACGAAGCGGAGGACGAGCATCAGTCATGCGGTGAGTCCATGGAGAGCACTTTATTAGGAAATGTTTCGTTTTGGTTTTTTTAGCTTTCTAGTGTATATAATGTACAGTCACAAACCATTACAGTATGTAGAGGTATCCTTTCATACAAGCGAAACATTCCAACGGAATCAGCTTCGGCTAGGAGTTGTCGCGTTCGGTTCTGTTCGGGTCGAGCTGCGGCCTCAGCCAGAGCAGCAACGCATTCGAATGTGTGCGCGATCAGCAGCGAATCTGCATAGCTTACTTATCAGTTGGAGCGTACTATTTGTATGCTATATGTGATCCATGAATTTATCACCAAATTGAATCATAAAGATCGCTCACCAATTTTTACTGGTGAACCCATATCTTCTCTCAATATATGATTTCATGGTTGTTTTTTTTGCTTCGAGGTTTCAGAATATTTGAATTGTATTCTCACGCTTTATGGTTATGCCTGCCTGTATGAATATCCGAAAAATACTCAATAATAATGATCGTGGTCACCACAGGTGACCCCACATGGAACCCAAGTAACCATTTGCGTCCCATTTCCTTCACAGACAAGATACCTTATGGCGGTCGCTGCGATTTCGAGGAGGACTGGTGCGGCTGGCGCGACTCGGGCAAGACCACGCTCACCTGGTCGCGCCACACGGGCTCGTCGCCCACCCACGACACGGGGCCCGACGGGGACCATACCCTGCAGCACTTGTTGAACAACACCAGCGGCTACTACATGCTGGTCAACATGAATCAGCACATGAACGACACGGAGAAGAACTCGATAATCGGCTTTGCCAGCAATGCCATCATGCTGAGCAAGACGTTCAACCCGCCGCCATCGGTGCACGGGAATCCGGACTCCCCGTACCGGAACTCCTGTGTCGTGCGGTTCTTCATCCATCAGTTCGGCAAGAATCCCGGCAGCATCAACCTCTCAGTGGTGGAGATGAAGGAGAAGGAGAACATCACCACCACGCTCTGGTGGAGCACCAAGAACCAGGGCAGCGATTGGCTGAGGGCCGAGTACGTCCTGCCCAACATTACCTCCAAGTAAGGGAGAGAGAAAGCGATAACCGGTTAATGGGATACTTAGTTATGTAACCTTATTTCCATCTCTCGCAGATACTATCTTCAGTTTGAGGCCCGCATGGGCATGAGAATCTACTCGGATGTGGCCGTGGATGACTTCTCGCTGAGCCCCGAATGCTTCGGTCTCAACATTCCCGAGGAGCACCTCAATGGCTACAACTACTGGGATGTGCGGCAGAACCTCAAGAGTCCCACCTACCGAGACTTTGAATATACCAATTGTAAGTGTGAACGATAGCCTCCATGGGGGATTAAGCCTGATTAAACCTCTCCGATTAATCTCCTCCTGCAGACCTGGAGCTAACCAGCTGCGATACTCGCGGCATGATAGGACCCACTCAAGCCCAGTGCGAGAGCGCCTACAAGGAGCAGAACAAGACCCACATTCTCCGCGAGGTGCATGTGGTCGAGGATCAGAGCAGCTACAAGGGCATGCAGAAGTGGAAGGTGCCCAACGAGGGACACTACACGTAAGACCGTCTTTAACCCCAAAGATCTCCCTCAACCATAATGCCAACCATAATCGTTCACTCGTTTCCGTCCAGCATCATTGCCAAGGGAGCCAGTGGAGGCCTGGGATCGGGCGGCGTGGGCAGTTCTCGTGGATCTGTGGCCGTGGCTGTCCTGGAGCTGCACAAGAACGAGGAGCTCTACTTCCTGGTTGGCCAGCAAGGCGAGAACGCCTGCATCAAGTCCATGGGCGCCCTGAAGGAGGCCGGCTGCGGCACTGACCACGACCTGGACCTGGCCCAGTACAGCTTCCGCTCCAAGCAGGACATGGTCAAGAACATCTACATCGAGAACGGGGCCGGTGGTGGCGGCGGTGGCTCCTTTGTCTTCCTTCTGAATCAGGCCAAGAACGAGGCTGTGCCGCTTCTGGTGGCCGGCGGAGGGGGAGGCCTGGGCATTGGCCAGTACATAGACGAGGACTTCCAGCACGGCCAGAAGGCGAAGCCACTGCAGGCGCCGGAGAGTGGACAGATCAATGGCGAGCCGCTGAACAAGAAGACTGCCGGACCAGGAGGCGGCTGGCGGGCCAAGGAGGATCAGGCTCTGAGTCCCACCAATGGGGCTGCACTGCTGCAGGGCGGTCGTGGTGGACACTCCTGCTACGTGGAGCTGGCGGACAATGGCACCACTGTCCATCGACATGGCCAGGGCGGATTCGGAGGCGGCGGAGGTGGCTGCAACACAGGCGGTGGCGGCGGAGGCTATGCCGGCGGAGATGTCTACCTGAACGAGTCAAACGGTGAGGGCGGCAGCTCGTACATCAGCGCCAGCCGCAGCCTGCGGGAGATCGGGGACGTGTATGCGGGGGCCAGCAGTGGTCCGGGATCCGTCATCATCATCCCGGCCATCGAGGGCTGTGGCTGCGACTACCGATGCGTGGCCATGGACGAGTTCCGCTCGAAGGTTCGCTGCATATGTCCGGACGGCTGGAGCCTGAAAAAGGACAACAACACGGCCTGCGAGATCCGCGAGGAGGCGGGCAAGTCCTCCTTCCAGCACCTGGTCTCCATCCTGATATTTTCATTGGCAGTGCTCTTCTTCTGCATTGCGGCCCTCATCTTTATGCTATGTAAGTGTAGTCCTTGTCCTTGTCCTTTTCCTTGTCCTTGACAATACTACTAAAATGCCCGATTTATTCCCTCTGTAGACAATCGCTATCAGCGCAAGAAGCAGACCAAGAAGCGCCACAAAATGCTCGTGGAGCAGGACCTGCAGCTGACGAGGCTGCGCCACAACATCGACGACTCGAACCTGAACAATTTCAATCCCAACTACGGCTGCGACGCCATCCTCAACGGGCACATCGATGTGAACAGCCTGCCGCAGGTGGGCCGCGACAGTCTCCAGTTGGTCAAGTAAGTTCCGCCTCCGTCTCCATCAAGGACTCCTGCTAATCATTCCTTATCCTGCCTCTGCTCTGATTGCAGTGCCCTGGGCAAGGGAGCCTTTGGTGAGGTGTACATGGCCCTGTACCGCCATCGCGATGGTGATGCCGTGGAGATGGGCGTGGCTGTCAAGACCCTGCGCGAGGATCCGAAGCGCGAGAAGGAGGAGGACTTCCTCAAGGAGGCGGCCATCATGGCCAAGTTCAACCACCCCAACATGGTGCACCTGATCGGTGTCTGCTTCGATCGGCAGCCCTACTACATCGTCCTGGAACTGCTGGCCGGCGGGGATCTGCAGAAGTTCCTGCGCGAGAACCGGAACACACCGGAGCGGCCCTCGCTCCTGACCATGAAGGACCTGCTGTTCTGCGCCCTGGACGTGGCCAAGGGCTGTCGCTACATGGAGAGCAAGCGGTTCATCCATCGCGACATCGCCGCCCGCAACTGTTTGCTGAGCAGCAAGGGGCCCGGACGGGTGGTGAAGATCGCGGACTTTGGCATGTCGCGGGACATCTACAGATCGGACTACTACCGGAAGGGCGGCAAGGCGATGCTGCCCATCAAGTGGATGCCACCGGAGGCCTTCCTCGACGGCATCTTCACCTCGAAGACGGACGTGTGGTCGTTTGGCATCTTGCTGTGGGAGGTCTTCAGCCTGGGACGCTCCCCGTATCCGGGCCAGCACAACACCCAGGTGATGGAGCTGGTGGTGCGAGGCGGACGCCTAGGCACCCCGACCGAATGCCCCGTCTCCATATACAAGATCATGGCCGACTGCTGGAACCCGACGCCGGAGGACCGTCCCACATTTACCAGCCTGATGGAACACCTGACCAGCTGCTCACAGGATCCGAGCATCATGAACGCGCCGTTACCCAATATCCTGGGATCGACCTCCTCCGACCGCGACGACACCATCATCCGCCCCCCCAACGGCGAAGAGTTCTGCCTGGCCGTACCTGATTACCTGGTCCCGCTTCCCAGCCATCTCGCCCAGCACTTGCCCAGCGGCTCCGCCTACATCCCGCCGCAACGCAAGCAGGCCAGCGCGTGCACTCCGCCGGTGGTATCCTCGCCAGCGACGCCCCATCCCAAGCCCGTCGTCCTGCCTGACCAGCAGTTGGAGACCTCCTTCATCTTGTCCAACTCGAAGAGTGACCAGCCCCTGCTGGCCGCTGGAGCGCCCATCACCACCACGGCGCCCATTTGCGTCACCCCACCCAAGGCCGCCGCCTCTCCCCTTCTAGCCCCAGCAGCGAAACCGAAACCGAATCCGAATCCCAATCCGAATCCGGCCGCCGACCAAGAAGCCGACGAAGCTATCGTCAATAGCCAAACGCACGACCATGAGGGTAAGCTAATCAGTCTGGACACGCCGCAGCCGACGCCGACCACCATCACGCCGCCGCAGTGCTTCGGCTCGCAGCTGGACGGGATCACGCTGGATCCGTCGACCCTGGCCAAGGGCCTATCCAATGGCCTGCCCACGGGCAAGCAGTCGTACGCCAATGTCCAGGTGAATGGCGAGCCAGAACCCATGGTCATGACCAATGGCACCGGGACTGGCAACGGCAACGGGAATGGCAACGGGAATGGCAATGGCAATGGCGCTCTGGTTAATGGGGAGAGTCCGACGGCTGTAGGTGCTGCCGGGGAGCGGGAGCCTCCCTTCACCATCCAGGGCTACGCGGAGCGGTACAAGGACAACAACAATCATTCCGAAATCAGTTGCTAGACACCAGGTGTCTAGCCGCCGGCCACAGGGTGAAACTGTCCGTAGGGTACCATTGATCCAGTACGAGCCCGTACGATCCCGTACGATCCCGTACGATCCCCAATCCAATCCACAATTTGTTCGCGTTTCACGAAACGCATTGCTCAGACTTCTGATCGATTCAATCGGAAATCTTTAACAGAAAACAAAAAAATTGAGTGAGAACTTCTCAAAAAATTGTATTGTAATTAAAGCGTACATATATTTGTATTGTGCGAAAATGGAAAACCGCCGAGGAAACTCCATGGAGGCCAGTGAGAATACACACATTAATTAGTTGGAAAACTAGTTTAGTTTTGTACCAGACATTAGTTTGCAAAAAAGGAAGAAAACAAAAACGAGAAAAATACCAAAAGGATTTAACCATAAATTTGCGAGAGGTTGTATATATCAATTGAGTATATATTATATTATATATTGTTTGATTCTACGATTATGTGTAACGTTAGGCTTGTTTTTCTCTTTCTTTTGTGTCCATCTCTTTAGTTTACCCTTAGTTTCGTTTTAAGCTGATGACTGAAATGCCAAACAATATTCCTAAAATATAACAAAAAGCGCGGGAGAGAGGAGAAAGAGTTTGATTATTTTTTATACGCAGTCCAGTATCGGGAACCAACAAAAAGCCAACTCAAAGTAGTTTAAAGTTCAAAGCAAGCCACAGACACAGACACAGACCACACCAGACACACCAGTCGTATACTCTATGATTTCTTAATGATGATATGTTTTATCCGATCGAACTTGTAAATAACAGACAAAAAGCTTCCGTCGTAGCGAATCACGTTTATTGAATGTATTTATATTAGACTAAGAGATAAACCATGTAGCGAGTAAACGATAAATCGAAGAAGAATACAATTTACAGGGTGATTTTTATGAAAATTCAGTTGTATGTTTGAAAAACAGAATATTAGCATTAACGGAGGAGAGCCCCCACGCCCCTCGCCCCAGTGTTGTGCGACCTTTGGTTGTGCAACATGCTCTCAGCACGGCCCTGTATTTGTTCATCATTTCCAAATGGTTCTGTTCGAGATTCGAGATTCGAAATTTGAGATTTTGTACATTTAGTTGGAACGTAACAAACAAGCTTTAAATTATATAATTTTTATAAAGATATATAAACGGATATACAAGTGAGGCGACAACATTATATTTAACAAAAAGCAAAAAAAACAAAAAACAAAAAGCAAAAAAAAAACAAAGAACAAAAATAATGAAAAATTAATAAAATTATACAACATCAAATGACATATGGCTCAATATGTATGTGTATATCTATATCTAGATCTAAGAAAATTCTAACAAACAAATCGAAAAACGAAAAGTTCATACACATATACATATATGTATGTATGTATGTATGCATGTATGTATAAATGGAAAAAACCGATACAAAATACCGATACATATAGTACTTATATAGGAGGGATAGCGTTATGGTTATCGTTATCGCTATCGCTATCGTTAAGATGAACGTTATGTCTATGTTTCGCTTTGTGTACCAGTCTACAGTTATATATGCGCATACATTTACATATACACGTGGCATGCATACTCTCGTACTCGTATACATATATACGTATATATACATATATATATCCAGCTAATATATCTAACTATTATATACATACACACACACACACACTCAAATCGGAATATCTGTATCTGTAAAATACACTTATAATTACACACACACACACACACACCCCCCTCCCCATTGAAAAACTGTACAAAACCAAACGTAAAGGAAACCAATGAAATACGATATCGAAATATCGAAATAAAAACTTAAAAAACATAAACCAAATGTATCGCCGGCTCAATGATACATGCTATATATTATATATGTATATGAAGGGCACCTATACATATATACACATACATACAGCATCCACAGCATACACTTAGTATTTAATCTAACCTACAACCAACCAACGAAACAGTATTCTTTCGGTTGTTGCTCATTTATCGTATACATTGTATCTATCGTATGTGTGTATCTATTATGGTTGTGCCGATTACACATCTCTAGGAGATCGTTGCCGCTCAGTGGAGGGTCTGTCCGATATACATACATTACCCCACAGACACGTATACCCACATTGTACACACATTTTTGTACCCTGATGACCTTGATTACCTTGTGTACCTAACGTCCAGAACCTGACACCTGACACACACAGAAGAATTGTTCTTCTTCTCGTACATAATTACATACATATGTATATCCACGGAACAGATAGTTGATTGATTGTTTGATTGATTGATTGATTGATGATGGTTTTGTTCGACATAGCTGAACATTCTGGACACCAGTTTGATTCTTTGGTTCAATCCGCTGTTGATTGTTGTGCGGTTCATTGACAGATTGAACCCAGATTAGGATGGAAAATTCTGAGCATAGCTCAACGTTGATTGTTGGAAGATGTTTCATTCAAATATTGGGCAATAGCTCGATCAGTCAGATATAGATTCTTTATTTATTTACCTCAATATCCTGGTTGACCAAGGAACTTTGATCCATTCAGATCAGTTCTGGTCAGGGGCGCCACAATATTGACGATTATTTCCATAGTTCAAATTGCTTCTTCAGGAGGAACTTAACCACTGGAATCCCAAAGTTCAGATGTTGGAAATTCTCATTGGATGGATGGCAACAGCACCACTTTGATTGCTTTGAACGGGAACGATTCTCCAACCAATATCAGTAGTTTCGATCACACACACACACACACACAATTTATTTCTCAACAATAAGAATTCGCAACGAAATTTAGAAAATGAAACAAAGAAGTAAAACAAAAATATTTACCCCATAATGAAAACCTATTTAGGTAATGGAGTAAACGTATAAATGTACTCCATGAAACATCCAATAAATAGTATTTTTATATATTGAAGTAAAACCACGAAACAAAAAAAAAAACAAAAGAAAACAAAACAAAACAAAAGAATAGCAAAAAGATTGAAATGAAATGCAAGTTTAGTGCATGCGAAACAAGCTTCAACTTAGCTCTAGATATAAATGTATTAATAAAATATTACAAACAATTGATGGTTTTCATTTAAAATCGTAAATTATTTTGTTACATTAAAATCGATATAGAAACAAAAACAAATTCAAATAAATAAAATAAATGAAAAGAAAATAAAATAAAAAAGAAACAGAAACGCAAAGACTAGAACACACATTTTGAAAGCTGGAAAACCGAGAGCCGTGTTTTTCAGCGAAGTGGATTTAAGGATTGATGGATTGAATGAGTGACGGATGGATGGATGGGATGGTTTGGTGGCAACTTATATATACATATATAGTATAATATAAAAACAAACCATATACAATACAGCAGCAGCAAAAGTCCACTTAGTGAGTACTAAGCAGAAGATTCCAAATCAGATCAGATCAGGCACCCACACCCCACACCCCACACCCACACCCACGACTCAACTCGACTCGTTATATCTTTGCTCCGTTGTCCATGCTGAACAAACGGATAACTCTTAATCTTATATCTGGTATAATTTCGAAGTCGATTTAAGCTATATAACGAAACACATGCTAAGAGACATACAAATATGTATAACTGACACATAACTGACCCCCATGCTCGCAAACCCTTAACCTTCCCTGGTTTTCTTCAAGTGTTTTCTGTTTTTTGGAATGTCTCGAGAACGAGTCTATATTGCGAGTATCTCTAATCGTAAGCACATGTCTCACAAACAAAAATCGGGCAAATATAGTATACATATATATATATATATATAAATAACAACTGTATTTGGAGCAAGTGGTGGGGAAGGGATTTTAAAGTTGGTAGCGTGTAAGCGCTGGTAATGTGAAGTGACAAAAACTGAAATAAATAAAATGACAAATTCATGTGTACAAAAAAAACAAAACCGAAACGCAGTTTTATTTAAGAAAAGAGACTGGGATTAAATTGGAACCAGAAAATAGCCCGCCTCTAATATCAAACACTTTTCTGCAGAATTTTCTTCATAATTTTCTGTTTTATTGAGTTCTTTCTGTTTTATTAGATTGAATTATTACCTGTTTTCTTCATTTCATTTCCACACTGCCTTGTTGGACAATAAAAACTAAGCTCCATACATATGTATATACTTATGTACTCCTACGTATGGCTATAGTTTTTCTCCCTTTTCGTTTTTAGTTATTTTTTGTTTAGATTTAGTTTTGCATTATTTGTTTGCTTGTCTAGAGGCTAATTTAACATTTGTATAGGTAAATAATAAGAACGCGCTGGTATAATTGTATTATTATTTTGGAAGTGTATTTATTGATGCACTGCAATTTACAAATCGATTTAGAAAAAAAAAACATAATAAATTCTAGGCATAACATAAAATATTCCATATTCAATATTCAAAATTGCACAAAGAACGATCTCGAACGCGAGAACGATGCATAGAACAAATCGATCAAACGAGACGGGAAGCTAGGGTCCAAAGTGGAGGAAGAGTTGGTTGATGACCCGATTTTCCTACTAACTGGATGGAATGTTCTTACTATATGTGTATCTATGTTTCTGTATTCTGTATTATGTTTCTGTGTGTCCGTCTGTGTGTTTTGTTGTGTTGAGTTGTGTTTTGGTTTTCTATAATTTAATTTATCGCCTTTATATATAAATTTTCATAATCATGTTTTCGCTAAATTGTTTCGACTCAAAAAACTTCATTTTTTTTTGGGGAAACTCCTTTTTTTCTTTTTGTTGTTTTTGTTTGTGTTTTTGTTTTTGCGCTGGCTAACCTTAGATTTAGGTTTTAGACTGCAAATGCTATTATGTTTCTGACGATTTCATATAAATATAATTCTGGTTTTTCATTAATTTATTATTATTTATTATTATAATTACTCATTATCATTATCGTTATTATTTGTATTTTTTTGTGGCGTTTCTTCGATTCGTTTTCCGGTTCCTTTCCGCCGTACATATACATACATATATATCGTACATATACATAAATTTAATTTTGTATATATGAATTTGTTGCTCCTGCCGTATATATTTGTCGCTTTTGTTCTGTTCTGTTTTTTGTTTTGTTTTGTTTTGTTTCGCTTTCTTTTATATAAATTGAAAACTTAATTGTAAATGTAAAAATGTTAAAACTACATTCAATTATAAATAATGTTGGTTTTCTCTTCACTTCACTTCTCTTCTCTTCTCATCGCTTCGTATTATTTATATTCAATTTTCGCTCGTTACGTAGTAATATTTATAATTAATATTAATTAATTAGCATAGTTTACGTTACGTGTATGTAATTTTTAAAGCAATAACAAGCCATTTCTTTAATTTCATTTATTCTCTTTACTAATCATTTTGTGGAATTTCATATATATATATCTATATATATATATAGATATCTCTTTATAGTTTTGGGATGTACTAATCATGCAAATTGCTTCTCCATCGATGAACCGCGACTCTGATCTTATAAATTCACTCGATTCCCATCACCAATCCCAATCCGAATCCCATTTCCCATCCCATTCCCATTCTCTCATCTCTGCATGCAAAAAGTCGGAATTCCTTCTTCTTCTAAGGGGTTTCCCCCATTCTCCTTTAAATATTTCACAAAAACTTTACAAACTCGCTGAGGGAGGAGGCTGGTGGGGGCAGAGAGAGAGAGAGAGAGACGTATGGGTTCTTCCACCATTGCACCTTTTGGATGTTGGATAATGGATAATGGATGCTGAATGCTGGGTGCTGGATGATGTGCGACAAATGCCATTTTATTACCCCGATGTGTTATCATTATTTAATCTGTTCTCTTTTTGTTGTGACCATGTGTTTGTTGTTTTTTGGGGAGGGAGGGGTGTTTGTGTGTTTACTCCTTGTAACATATATGTATATAAAAATTATGATTATAATTATTCGCTAAAAACCTCTAAAATGTACGCCGTGTTAAAGCATTTAGAAATCGCAAAGAAGAAGAAGACCCACGGATCGCATCGCATCGCATCGGACCTCCTGGCCTTCCAGATCCATATCCCCATACATATATATCCAGAGTTGTGGCTCACTCGCGTCAGTTTATTACAAAAAGGGTATCAAGCGCGCCATCTTCAGCGCGTTGTCCAGGAAGGCGCTCCACATGTCGTTCAGGCGCTTCGAGCGCGACATCAGGAAGCGCCAGGTGAGCAGCACGGCCACCAGTTTGGTCAGCTGATGCAGATAGTAGAGTCTGTCGGAACAGTCAGAAATTGGAGTGTTAATGGTCGCCTCTCGTGAGTTTACAGACTTTTCCGAGCTCACCTGACCATACGCTTTCTGCTGTCTGGCAGCGACTCGGGTCGCTGCTTGAACAGGAACTCCCTGAAGCCGAGCACATAGCGCTCGACGTACTTGTCCCAGTGTATGTGGCGCACGTCGAACACAAAGATCTCCCGATCCTTGGGGCTGAGCGTGTGCAGCAGACCGTGGACGTTGTCGTCCTTGAAGCGCCATTGGCGTGTGGCAAAGTACTCTAAGCACTCCACAGCTTTGGCAATTTTATTTTGTACGTTGACAACGCTGCGGAAAGCGAGAGACGAACATTTGTTAGTGTGCTTTCGATCCAAGCAAGGACCATACTCACAATGGCTTCTTGCCCATCAGGCGCGCCACTCCATCCAATATGTAGGCCGGTAAAAAGTGTTTGACTATACAATTCAGCGTGTTCATGGGGCGGTTCATGCGCAGCTCCCCAGTTGGATACCACAGGCAGCCCTCTGTTGGGATAAATTAATGTTAAAGAGAACAGCTCGCCTCATATTCTGAGAGATGAATGGCCTCACCCAAGGGATGCTTGCGCACACTGCACATGGCGTACTTGACAAACTCCGACCAGATGAGAGGATTGCGCTGACCGGTGCAGCAATTGTAGATGCGTAGATCATTGGATTTATGCGTCGCTGTGCGCCAGGCGGCGGCAATCATCAGATTAATCACAATATCGACAGGTACCATATCGGCCACATAGTTCTTCTCGCACATCATCGTGCGGAACATGCCCTTGGCCAGCGCCGAGACCAGCCCCGTCGGCCCATTAAAGTTGTCCACCCAGCCAGCAAACGGCTCATTCAGGCTGGCAGTCACTGGGGGGTGCATGGTTCATGGGAGCGGAGGGGAAGGACAAATTATGTGGAACTATTAGTATACATTAGTACACGCAGCGCAGCGCAGCATCCTGCTGCTGATCTCATCCCATCTCGGGCAGTACTCACCAATCGATGGCCTCACAATGGCAACGGGCAGATTACCAGCCTCCTTAAGTAACATATGCTCCGCTAAGGCTTTTGTAAATGTGTACGTATTGGGGCGCTTGCCAATCAGACGCGGTGTGAGCTGCAAAGGCCAATGGAGAGCCATGGGTTATAGCTATTGGAATGGGAATTGGAATTTCGAGTGAGGGAATATACCTGATCGAGTATATCCTCCGGAAGCCAGTTGATTAGTGAGATGATATCGTCGGGATTGTAGGGTCTTTCATAAATTCTCTCCTCCACATCGGTGATATCGCAATTGCAATAGGCAGTGGAGACATGGATAAGTGCCTGTAACATGAACGAATCAACCATTAACCATTAGGGGATTCTTCTTTCTCTAGAACTCGTTCTTTTGGGGCTTACGTCCAGCGACATCATGCGATGACACAGCTCGACCAAGCGTTTCGTGCCCAGCATATTGATTGTGACAGACAGTTTGAGCTTCTCATCGAATTTCACAGTGGCAGCCGAATGAAAGACAATGGAAACGTTGCGACATAGTAGGTTCTGAAGGACGGTAAGGTAAGAAGAACAGTTAGAACGCCATCAGATCAGATCACCGCCTCTACTCCATCCTACCTGATCTTTCTTTGAGATGCCCAACTCCTCGGATGTTATATCCCCCGAGATGGGTATGACTTTGCTTAGTTCCTTGGGCTTCTCGCGACGCAGTGATTCAAAGAGCTGAAAGTACAAGTAGTCGGGGACTGGTTAGACTGTTAGTTCTCCTCTATCGATTTTCGGTACACTTACTGGTGCATTCAGTAGTTCCGTGAGACGTGCCGACACCTCCTGGCCACGTTTCGGTCGTATCAGTAGATATATATTCCTTATGTCCGGACATGAGCGCAGTAATTTCTCCACCAGCACCTGAAAATAGTCAATTAATCATTGGATAAGCCATTATCCATTAAGCATCAGCCGCATAAGCGGTCATTACGCCGCGCCAAAGGGACGCACTTGACCCAGTTCAATAATGTCTGCGGCTTGGATTGATTTTACCCTCGAACGGGCATTGTGGTGGGTGGGTGCTGTACTGCCCCATTGACACGCCCCAAATGTGAGAATTGTAACGAAATTAAGCGACACACAACCATCACAAAGGGACGAGGGGATTGTGGATTGTTCGCGATGTGGGTTGGATTGTTTGCTTGGGGGCGTCCTTTGTTCTCTTCTGTTCTGTTCAGTTCTGTTCTGTTCTGTTGTGACGTTCCAGGTACTACTAGAGTGGTTGGCCCGCCTCCCCCCGCTCCCAAACACACAAAATCGATGCACGAGCACTGCGAACATTGAGTTCAGAGTCTGAGCGGCGCCTGCTGCGATTTCATGTCATAATGACGCCAGTCAGGAACGGAACTCAACCGAGGAGAGGACATGCGAGGAGGGGCAGAGCAAGGCATTGGAGGGCATGGCATATGCATATGTTTAACAATGGTTTCTACGAAAATTGGCACAACAGCCGCTGGAGTTACTAGAAGGGGAAGAGCACTGGCTCGCACAATTAGGAGAGCCTCGCAGGCGGCAAAGTCGCAGATGCATGCCAGGCGACGATGAGTCAGGCAGCCCTCTCGCCTCTCGAGCATTTCGGGGGCACCTAAACGGGCCAGCACACGCATATCGGCCATAAGTAGCCTGGGGCCAAAGTGCATCTAAAATTCAGGCTGGCTGTGGGCGCACCCCACCCCACCCCACCCCGTCGTATCGCCGTTCCGACGCCTCGGGCCTGGCTCTTGTGTTAATCAACAAAAATATTTGTGCATATTTTATGACTGAGAGCACTTCAAGTTCTCAATCAAGCCGAACCCGGGTTCAATAGTTCGATTACGAGTCAACAAACACGCGGCGTATGCGTGATGTGAATGGAATGGAGGCGTTTTAGGGGCCCGCTAAAGTATGCAATGGAAATGGGGCGCAAGGGATTGCGGATGTGTGTACGGATTTGGACAGTACTTCGAGGGAGGTTCTTACATCTTAGCCTTGAACATTGTTCTCTTTTGAAAGAAGATGTCCTGGAGCCTCTACTCACCTTTCCCATAAAACCAGTGCCGCCTGTGATGAAGACGCTGCGTCCCGCAAAGAACTGTCCGACGGGCACGTAGCTGCTGTCGTCTGCGCGGTAGCGCTCGTACGTCGACTGCTCGCCGTTGCTGTTGGGGGGCAAGGGCAGGGCACCCGACAGGAGGGCGGCCATGGCTGGCGCGGGGGAGAGTCCGCTGCCGCCGGAACCGGCCATGGAATTGCCGTAGCCGGAGGAGGTGGCCGAGGAGGCGGCTGCATGGGTTAGTCCATTGGTGCGCGGCTGCTGCGACTGCTGCTGGTGCGAGGTCAGGCTCCCGTTGAGGAGCTTGGCATCGTGGCTCTGTGCAGGATGCGGGGACTGTTTGAGGCTGCTGACGCTGCCGCTGACGATGCCGCTGCCGATGCCGCTGCTGTTGCAGGTGTCCGTTTCTGTGCTTTTGGCGACCGCGTGTGACATCTTCGCTAGCTGTTCTGTTCTGTTCGTCTTCCGTACTATAATATTATTATCCTCTTGATCCTCCGCTTAAGTTAAATTAGGAAGCAATTTTTGTCATTTGCAGTGTGCGCTCGAGTTTCCTTCTTCCTGCTTCAAATATTTGGAAGTAGCTTTGCTTTGTTCACCGATTTCTTCGACTTAAATGGAAGCGTTCGTGTGGATCGTGTGCGGGCAAATTATGCAATTAAATCTGTGGAAAATTGTCCTGAAAATCGTTCTGTCGCCTGTGAGCGCTTGTCCATGTTTCCACAAGTGTCGCTGCTTTCGTTTCGTCCCTTGCCCTGAGGGTGGAGTGGGATGGGCTTGGATTGTATTAGATTGGACTGGATGGGAGGTTGGTTCTTTGTACAAAAAAGAATTCAGCAGAAGGAAAGCTTTTGTCCTTAGGTGTGTCCTGTGCCCCGTATTCTGTGTCCTTCGGCTGGGGGTATGTGTGTGTGTATGTGGGGGCGAACAGAACCGATTTACAAGGGCTGTCTGACTTCAGTGCAGGTCTGCAGAGCTGTAAGTACACAGAAATTGTTCAAATTGTTAGAATCTTGTTAGGAATTTTCATAGAAATGTGAAGCAGAGGAAGCTGTTGCAATCTTTGATGAATTACTGTCGAATTCCATTGTTCTACTCCTGGAATTATTTTGAATCTATGGAAAATCACTCATCAATTACGTTGAAGGTAAACAGGTAAATTCCTAGAATAAATCGAAGACTTGCAAGCATTTTTATGTTGAATTGCCTTCAAGGACAATCCCTCTCTGCTATCGATACGGATTCCGATTAAATTTTCAGCATAAAAGAAAACATTTTCCCTTCAGCAAAGTTCCTGGAACTAATCGAAGACTTTAAGCAATTTTTATGTTGAATTTTCTTCAAGGACACTCATCCGCTGGAAGGAGAGCCTCTCCCTTTCCCCGTCCTCTCCTTTGCACGTTTTCCTATTCAATTCCCTATTATCCCCTCCCTTGCCCCTGCCATGCTTTGAGGGCAACCTTTATCAATCTTATGAGCTCAAGGACGCTTTTTTCTCCTCCCATCGCATCGCATCGCATAGCATAGCAACGCCTTATTACTGCAACAGACAGGAGAGCCAATTAGCTGCTGACAACGCGATTACCGCAAAAGGAGCAGCGCAACAGCAGCCCTGCTCCAAGTGCGTGTCCATCCATCTGTCCATCTATCCATCTATCTATCCATCTATCTATCCATCTATCTATCTATCTATCCATCCATCTATCTATCCATCCAAATGTCATTTAGTCTTGGGGAAAACGCTAAAATTAGTACCCCATGAGGAAGAGATACCAAAGCTGATTGGCAGCCATAATAATCCGTTCAGAGCTATGACGTCTGCAGATGGAGAGGCGGAAAGGTGGAGAGAAAGGGGAATTGGTTTGGCAGGCAGCCCAACGTCAAGAAAAACGGATATTCAAATGACGTCGAAGGATACTCGCACATACACACATCTACCTATGTGCAATGTACATGTGTGGATGAGCCTGGGCACAGCCGTTGTATAACTCACACAGAAGACTCTGTCGAACCGCAAGCGAATTTAACGCACAATCGAACTAAATATGCAAAAGCTTCCAAATGCCTAATCGGCTTAGAAATCGTAGGAGGAGCGACTGAGAACGAGAACGAGGCAAAGGCACGGGCGGAGACCGAGACCGAGAACGGATTGGAACGGAACGGAACAATACGGAACGTATCCGACGCTATCGATGGCACTGACAGTTGGCGAATGCTCACTCTGCGGCAGGCAACACTTCATTCTATATTAAACGATTCTTACATCAAGACGAGCCCCGCGTCGAGATTTGAGCAAGCAAAAAAAAAGCCCCGGCTCTCGCGACTGCTGCTGCGACCCGCATGATCAAGTGGCACTTAAGAGAGTGTTTCACACGTCACACACATCTTGGGCCTAAGGTCTGATCCCACTCCACTCCCACCCATCGGCACCCGCTACTCAGTGGATGCCCTACGAACGCCCCCCACATTCGATGGGATCACGTTGCGGCCAGTCAATTGAATGGATGAACTTCCTCTCGAGAGGGTAGCGCACTCAGCCCCAAACCAAACAAGAGATCTGTGTTCCTGTGTCGTCGTCTAGGGTTGTAAAAAATCTAAATGTATCTGTCAACAAGCCATAAGGGAGGGGTTACAGGTTGAACAACACGAGACGAAATAATTTCCTAAAGCTAAAAGGAAATAATATTCACTTCACAGAAAACACAAACAAAAAACGGGCTGTGCCAACAAAATATTTCGCTAGAAAGCAAAAAAAAACCACATATCAGCTATGCGAAGTCCAGACCCCCTTCCCAGGCCAACAGGGAAGGGCCGAACCTTTGCACCCTTGCAATGCAACCTCTTCAACCTGCCTCCGCGATCTCTGGAGGAATGTAATTTACTTGATGCCTTGCTAATTGAAATTCAAATCAATTGCTGGCCAAATATTGATCATAGCGAACAACCGAATAACCAGGAACTATTTATTCGCACACATCCGTCGGATACAACGTCGTACAATGTGTGATATTTGATATTTGATATTTGACGTCATAGCGTCAGACCACGAGCACAGACCCCAGATCCCAGATCCCAGACCCCACCAGAAGATGCTCGGCTCGGATGTTGCGTCTCTAAAACGTTTTTTTATTATTATTTTTTGGGTTTTGGGGTTCAAAGCGGGGCCCCGCCGCGACTCCGAGACTTGCCCCGCATGACTTTCACTTTTTATTTTTCGAATTTTTGTAGGTTTCTTCCCTTCCGCCCTCCCACCCTCCTTTATCTAAATTCCGCAATACATAATTTTTTTTTCTTTCGATTCGGTTTTGTGTATTTAAATTTTTGTATATTTTTTTCGTCTTTTTTTGTCCAACTTTCGTTTTCAATTTTTAGGTTTGTAAAAATACAAAAAAAAATCTACTTCCACGGATGAAAGAAATATCTTTTGGTCATTTGCATGATGGGTTTCTTTCTGACTCGGCAAAAAGTCTCTTAATGATCTTTCTCTCCGCCTCTGTCTTTCCCTCTCTCTCCCTCTCTTTCTATCTAGGAAATGTGTTAAAAAATTGGCACATTAGTTGCTGGATCCCATCCCATCCCATCCGATCCGATCACAGATGTTATCAAATCGTTTGGCTATATCCGCTGTTAAAGCTCGAATAAAAAAAAAGCAAACTAGTTGGGGCAGCAGCATCTCTATAATTAAGGTTTTAACGGACTGCCGGACGGACCAACAATCAGAGCGCTCTCATCACGTAACTGTAAACTTATCAATGAAGCTACTTCTTCGTCTTCGTCTTCAGCGGAAAGACGGGACTGGAGAGTCCACTCACCGAACGACCGAACGACTGACCGACTGGTTCCTCTTCATTCTAAAGTGAAATTTCTTGAAAATCAACTTTTTCCCTCCCCCTCTCTCTCTCTCTCTCTTCCGAATCTTTCTCTGATTCTCCCTCTCTCTCTCTCTCTCTCTGTGTCTTTCCAAGTGCAACGAAAATTTTGCGCGCCAGAGACCGAGAGGCAAATGAACCTACATATCGAACCATCGCTTTGGCCCCAACCACGCCTCTTCTGAGCCACTCGGCCACTCTTTCTCTCTTGGGGCACCCCCCTCCCTCCCTCTGACTCTCGGTTGGCGTGTTAACCAAACATGAAGACCAAAATGTATCTGCGTGTGTGCTGTTAAACGGTAAACATTCAACCTGCCTTGACAAGGTGCTTACACACAGAGCCAGTCGATTCGAGTCGAGTCGAGTCGAGTAGAGGCGGTCTTGTTGCCCGTGTATTGTCTGACCCATTTCCTATAATCGTGTGCCGCATATCATCATCATTATCAACAACGAATTCAACCTCATCATCATTATCATCATCAGTCCATCATCATCATCATCATCATCTTTGTCTTCGTCATCGTCATCGAATGGGACAACTGTCCCTTGGCGACCGCCCATCTCTCGGGTATTACCAATATTACATATACCCTATGTCTCCGTCTTTGCCTTCTCCTGAGCTGAACGTATTACAACTTTCGACCAACGGCATTGAATCTCTCTCTTGTCTTGCCCCTTCTTTAGCGGCCTTTCCTCTTTGCGCTTCCCTACGCTACGCCTCTTCTCTGGGTGCCCTCTGATGGTGGCCACATGTTTCCTCATTCGGAGCTTGTTGCTTTCGGATTACAAGTCTTTAGCACTCACACGAGTACTACCTATACCTATACCTACAGCTATACCCATACCTATACCATACCTCTAACTGTGCTTCCGCATATACGGGTACTGCATAAGCGTGTGCGATGCATAGGAGTGTGGCGATTCTTGGGTGTTAGGGAGAGGTCCAGGGTGTTGGTTGTCAACCTGTTTGTTTTAGCAATTTGGACGCTCATTTCATCTTTCGTCTCGTTTCGTTTCGAATCGAATTGGATACAAACGAAAGTTCAAATATGCATTTTCACTTTTCAACAATGAGAGGGAGGGAGGCAGGCCGAGGCCTCTCTCATTATGTAAACCCGTAGCAGAGCCCCCATCTACGGCGGATGCTGTATACTGCACACACACACACACTCGCATGGCTCTGCTCTGCTCTGATCATGGCTGATGCTCGTCATAATGGGTCTGTGCCCTCTATTCTATTGAACCTTTGAGTGAGTTTGTGGCATTCAGGCATTCCACTGGCTATCCACTGGCTATCCACTGGCTATCCACTGCGGGGTCCATCGCCATCGCCATCCTCGACTATGTCTGCTCTTACAGTTATCGTAAGTTATCTATGCTTTGTGTGTAATTGAATAAATCTGTAGAGGGTTGGCGGGGCAATCCGATGGACAGAACGGCGCTCCGCTCCACTCATCTCCTCTCTGCTCTCCGCTCTCCGCTCTCCTCTCTGATCCCATAATTTGTGTCTTGATTAACAAACAAAAGCTATTTCGCAGTTTACAGCATAAAAGCTAAATTTAACTGTGTATAATGGGGGCCCCCCTCACCTGATTCCCCCCATCCCTCCCTCACACTGCAGTCCGGGCAGTCGGTCGTCAGTCGTCAGTCTGTCCCCCATTTTAGTCACCAGATTCAGATTAGCTACCCAATTTAAGCGACTCGCTCGAGCGAGAAAGAGAGAGAGCGAGAGCGAGCGAGCGAGAGAGAGCTACCTTTCTGAACATCTCTGGATATTAAATAATTCAGTATTAGAATATATATTAGTCGTATTTATAGGCCTGTCACATGAGTTAAGATCTAAGATCTAAGATCTAAGACTACGGGTGTGTCTACGGGTCCAATTAAGAAATTCTTCGAGCTGGGTTCCATCCTGCATGTGCGATTTGTCTAATTAAGAGTACTCTCGCTCTCGCTCTCCCCCTCTCTCTCTATGTCCATCTCTATCTCTTTCTCTTGCGACTAATTTGAATAATCAACAACAATTTGGAATCGTTGCAATTATAAGATGAAGATTTATGGTCTCAAGATGGCACTCCTTTCCTTTTCGCAAGCTCTCTTCATTGAGATTTATGAAGACTTTTTGGCGGGTTCAAGTTCATTGGAGGTGAGAGATAACAAAGTTAAAGGTCAAAGAAAGGGAATTCCTAATCAAAGCCTTTCTTCGCCTACTGTACCTGTACTGTCCTCAAATCGCACTGCCATTTCAAATTCCATTCGAAAACCTCTCCCAAAACTCGAGTTTACGTCACAGACCGCTGCCAGCTTTCGGTGTGCCGTTTGTGCCCAATAAACAATCGATCAGAATGCCAAGTGGATTGCCAGTCGTTGGTTTAATTTAATGGCTCCATAACCCATTTCCAGTAGGAACCCAAGCCCATTGGCCGAGTCCAAGTAGAATCGATCTAGCAAAATGTACGCGAAAGTGAAAAAGAAATTTGTCTGTGCGCTCAGCAAATCAATAATCGAGGCACGTAATCAATAGAAACACACTCGGTATGTCCCCACAGCAACTCTACAGTCCCTCTATATGCAGACCATACTATAACTATGAAAATATATATGTATATAGATGTAGATGTATGTACATATATACTGTATATCTGAATCTATATGTGGATTTTGGCTGAGCTCAGCGCTTGCTGTCGATGCACTTGCGCATGCGTCTGTCTCTTGCGGCACCACCGACACCACCGACACCACCACTCTGCTCCACTCCCAAAAAATGTGGGTCAAGTCAATGTGGGTTCGCAATTATGACACATTGTACGAGACAGATATTTACCCCATAAAAGCAAAAATCGCTGTAATGATATTTGTAAATGTAAAAATTAAATAAACAATATCTCTGGCACATTTTTTTGACTTGTTTTTTTCGGTAGGGTATGCCAGAGGGATAGTATTCATCTATAATTGGAATCCACCTGTTTTTTCCGTCTTCTTTCCTTTACAGGAAGTGCATTCTTGCAAGTCTTTCGATTGAAAGTTCCATTCTGAAATGGAGCCCCTAATCATTCTACCATCTTTGATTCAATCGAAATCGCGTTTCCCGCGTCTTTCTCAGATCTATGGACACATTTCCCGAACTAGTAGGGTATCTAAAATTCGATGCTTTAAAGGTAGATTTCATTCAGTTTTTGTTTTTTTTTTTTTTGCAATTCGAGTATCTTTGTATCTCTGTATCTTTGTATCCGTGTGTGGCCATGATCCATGTTTATTTATTATGCTTCGTCGTCTTCATCTGCCTTTTGGCTGGCGATTCGTCTGTGTGCAAATTTTATTTGTAAATATGCAATGATTAATATTACAAACACCAACAACAACAACAGCCACCAGCGAGGAGGAGGAGCGTTTCGAAAACATTTTCTGACAAAAACTTTCTCGCACCAACAGCGAAACGAAACAACCTCGGACGCAGCCCTCGACTAAACCCTGACTTGAGGATGAGACCTGAATGGTTGGACTTTAGTCCGGCGGCCCAAGTAATATTAGCTCGGTGTGTGGCAGTCAGGCAGTCAGCCAGTCAGCCAGTCAGCCAGGCAGGCAGGTTGCATAACCCGTCCCAAATATTTGCGAGACTGGGCCAGGCCCAGACCTCTACCGCCTACCCCCTACCCCCTACCCTATCGAAGCGTGCACTTACTTGTGGGACAAACAGAGACGCAGACGCAGACACAGACGCAGACGATAGGTGGCGCTGGTGCGGCTATAGACGCTGACGAGATTCCGACTTGGAGATTATTTGACTTGCTTTTGATAACAAAACACCGTACGCATCTAGGCCAATAACACTCGCTTGCAATTTTTTCGGTTTTGATTTTGATTTGGATTTAGATTTGGTTTTTATCGATTCGTTTAGTGAGCACTTTTGAGCTTGTAACTAAATTTGATTGCGGGAACCAGGCACACTAATGAAATCAAATCGACTGCTTTTGTTTGGGATTTGCTTCAATTTGTTTTCTTTTTGGCTTGACACTAGTGGCAGGGCATGTGCCGATCGTAAAGATACACGCATACACGCATATGTTTGTATGTATATGTATTTATTTTAGTGGAATATACCTATACGGCTGACACACAAAACGGGAACTGAAATTCTGCTTAAGAAATTTCTCCAAATATTTTCACTTTTGCGAGCTGACGCTGCTGCTGCTGCTGCTACTGCTGCTGCTTCTGCTGCTGTTGTCGGCGCTGACGTTGGCGCTGACGCTGGGGCTGCGTGAGTGAGCTGCTCCTCTCTTGACCGCTGCGCTTGCGCAAAGAAATCGAACGATTGCGCCTGCGAGTGCGACCGACAACGAAAAAACGACACCGACACAGACACCGAACCCGACCAAAGGAGGAGACAGAACGATTGAGAGCGAGGGCGACGGGCGACGGGCAACGGACAACGGGGCAACGGGCGAGTGGCGAGGGAGTGAGAGTCGTCGGAAAGGTGTTGGGAGAGCGATAGATAGAAAGAAAAGAGAGTTCTATGCTCGTTTCGCTTCTTCCTCTGCTTCGAGCTGCTTTGTTGTTTTTCTTCTTTCTGTTGTTGTTGTTGTTGTTGCCTTTTCTCTGCTTTCTTCTGCGGACAGCGGTGGGACGCGTGCGCTACCAACGCCGGCTGAATCTGAACTAAACTTGAACGCCAAAGAAGTGAAAGACTTTATGCAGCGACAGCGACGGCAGCAGCGACGCCGGCGTTGGGCCCAGCGCCAGCGCCAAAGCTGGCTTCGGCTGGGCTCGCGGCGGGCTCGGGCTCGAGCTCGAGCTGGCGTTTTATGGACGGACGGACACGAAAGGCAGCCAAAAGCGCACAAAAGAAAGCATCGTGGAGAGGCGGACACGTAAACGGGCTGAGATTGAGATCGGAATGGCTGGAGGCAGAGCCAGAGGCAGCGACTGAGACTGAGACTGAGCAGCGACTGCGACTGCGACAGATGCAGCAACAGAGACAGCGACAACGACATGCAACAAGCTTTAATTGAAAAAGCCGCAAAGAACAGTTCGTATGGGGAAAAACAACGATGGAAAAGGCAGAGGAAGAAACCCCAGCAGGCAGACGGCGGCCAGTGGCCACTGACATTGACCATCTCGCGATGACGATGACGCAGACGCTGACGCAGACGGAGACCGAGACCGAGACGTTGCCAGCACCGCAAAAGAGGTCAAAGTACACGCATGAGCTTCAACAGTATCAGGTATCGCAGCGTGTGAGTGTGTGTGTGTGTGTGTGTGTGTGCGTGCGTGTGGCGTGCGTGTGTCGTCCATGGCTTTGTGTGCATGCATAATCTTGCACTTGGCCAACAGCTGGAGAGAGGCATTGCCAACAACAACAGAAAAAACAGCGGCAGAAGTAGCAGCAGCAGCAGCAGCAATTGAGGCAACAAATTGATGGCCTGCCAAAAGAAACCCAGATCACATCAGATATGGGTAAAGGGGGTGTGTGAATAGAGGAGGGGGTGCAAGAGGGGAGGACAGTTTGCCATAATAAGCCGTTAATCGATAATGATAGACGCTGATTTTTTTCACAGCTTATAAAGTTTATAGTAATTGGAGAAAATAAACCCATTTTATAATGAAGTTTGCGATTGCTAATAAAAACAAAGCCCATCTCTAAATGAAGTGAATATATATTATTTCTGAATATTCGAATTTAAGCGGAACTTCCTTCAATGCCTACAAAAATACATGCCAAGCATTCTATAAAACTATAATACCACTCGCTTTAAATTAAATTAATTTGAGTTACAAGTCTAAATATTATATGATCCCTTGAGGAAGTTGTACATTAATGAAACATAAACAAACGATTGAATTTACGTTAGATATACACAGAACATAGTTAATAAACAGAAAGCAGAACAAATGTCAACCAGAGGAAAGGAAAAATAATAAATAACTACATTTTCAATAAAACATACATATGTATGTACGTACATACATTTTACATTTATACGAAATGTAGAGATGCAAAAATGTAGTTCGAATTTTTGTATGCATAAAATACATATTTATTGAAATTCCTTAGGTGACATTTTAGAACTTGCACAATTCATGCATATTTACTATGTTTGTTAATTATAAGAAACTAGACGGTTTAAATATACTCGTATTAGCTTAGTTAATTCCCAGCTGAAGCATGTAGATTGCGCTGATAGATACCTTTATTAGAATAAACACTCGCCCTAATATATGCATTCACGAGTCTATTTTTAACTAAGTCTAAGTGGAAAATGAAAAATAAAGCACGAATCAATTGAAAGAAAACCGGTTGCAATTTATCTATATGGTTAAACAATTAATCTAAATAATTGTTTGCAAGCATCAGTCTGTGACACGTGACTAGTCCCTGGACGTTTATCGTTTATCGGTTGTGGTTATCAATCAATCTGGCGATTTTGGGACGTTCAATACCCTTTAAAATGATATGGAAGGAATGGAAGTGGACGTATTGGATAGCTGACCCCATCCGGAAAGCAAATAATAATCGACTGCTGCACTTTAGCAATTGTCCCACAAGCATGCACATACTCGTATGTAAGTGCAAAAACAACAACAATTCACTTATGGCAGCCATAGAGCATGAGGCATGAGGCATGATGCATGAGGAGTATGTACATATATAGAATGGCACTTTCGGGGCATCTGGCAAGCAAACAAGCCACAAAAAGTACCTAAAAAAGAATCAGAAATACCCCACCCACAAAGTACACCAGCCCCCCAAGGGCACATAACAAAAGTTCCATTTCTTTGGCTCCATCTCTGTGTGGGTTGGGGTGTGTGGGTTGGGGTGTGTGGGGTGGGGTGTGGCCTGTGGATCTTGGCTAATCCCCGAACTATCTGTCTGCCACGTGCCTCAACACGAAACATGCTAATTGGCACCGGTCAATATTTGAGTTTTTAATTGATTTTGCATACATTAGAAGAGCAGAGCCGATCGCACTCGCAGTCGCACTCGCACTGCCTCCTGGCTCCCCCGAAAAGCGGAAACTGCCGCACGGATCGAAGAGTCAGCCAAGCGTGTCGCTCTTGGCCATGTTTGTCCGGTCCATTGTGGCAGCCTCTTTACGTTTCTCGCAATGAAAAAACACACACACAGCAGAGCCCGAATAGAAATGGTTCTCTAACGTTGTGCGGGGGGGGAGGGGGCGATGAAGTGGGTGGGTGACCCTGGGGGGTTGGGAAAAACGTTTGCCTACTTTCAGGCCGCGCACATGAATTCCAATACGAACCAGACCGGATGTGGCCAATGTGGTTTAGAGGAGCGGCACAGGCTTGGACACTATCACTCACTCGCTCCCGGGGGGAAATCTTTCAGCACATTTATCGGCCGAGGGAACGTTCTGTTTAGTCATATGTGATAAGGAGGTGGTCTAATGGATACTCTGCTTCCAGGGCCACCCCTCAAAAAGTTGTTCATATTTTTTTTCATTCTCTTTTTTTAATTACACAAAGTTACGGCATTAGATGGCGCCCTGTTGACAGCAGGCCCTGTCCTCGTTCTCGTGCTTGTCCTCGTCCTCGTCCTCGACTGGTAAATGGCAAACACTCATCCAACATTCACACACCTCCCCATCCGCATCCCCATCCACCATCCGCCATCACCATTACCATCCACAGTTCTCCCAGAGAGCGAGGAGACAACAAAACGAGGAGGAAAATGACATAATGCACTTGAAATGTTATCGCCTCGATGTCGAGTGCAATAATACCACTACACGCTGGCACACACGGGGAAATCCCCCGATAAAGTATCTATAGTAACACAATTAAGTTCCAAGTTTGCCAAAGCTCCATTCATCTTGGGGCACACTTTCAGGCTTGTGCTGCCGCTGCTGCTGCTGCTGCTGTTGCGGCTGCGGCTGCCTGTCCCCGTCTCCTACCCCGGGCACACGGCGCCCTGGCCCAAATTTTCCCCATTTTCCGGGCGGGCTGCGGCTGAGGCTGAGGCTGCGACTGCGGCTCGACCGACCACTACTCACTCATCATTTTTTATGCAATAGACACGAGGCGGATGGGGGGGCCCAACGCTCACTTCCTTGGATTGTTCGAGGCCGAAATTTCGTAGAATTTTTCACGCATTTTGGCAAACATTTTAAATCGGCAAAAATGTGATTGTATTTTGGAATTTTCGGGTAACTATGGCTGACAGATACTGGAGGAAATGTTTTTCGAGACCAACTCGCGTCGACCGCCTTGAAAATCAATTGGAAAATGCCTGATTCAGTTTTTTTTTTTGCGCTTCTGCTCCCCAAATTATTCACGCGCCTGCTCTCACCCAGAGAGAGCGGGAGAGAGAGAGAGAGAAAGAGAGTAAGTGTAGGAGAGTGCCAGAGAGACAATGCCAAAAGAGAGCAGGCACCCTGCTCTTTTTGCTACTATTTTCTACTACCTTTTTTCTGGGATTGGCTTGGGATCTGCCGGCTTTTGGTGGCCGTGGCGCAAGGGTTGCTGGCTGGCTGGCTGGCTGCTTATATAATGTGCGTCCAGCTGACTCAGCTGATGGAGTTGCGGACGATAAGATAAGTTATTATCGGCAGCTGGCTTATCAGTCATAAAACTCCCCATTTCGGATCACAGAAAATTGATTTACTTCAGGCGTTTCATTTTTCCCCATTCAGAGATAATTCGAAATTTCGTGCAGCATAATTTCAGGCAGTTTTCGCGCAAGCACGACCACACTGAAGAAGCTGCTCTGCTCTCTCTTCCGTGCCAAGACCGTACTCTCTCGCGGAAGCGTGAAACGGATATGTCAGATTTTCTGCTAAATTTTTTACAACCGCCGACGTCGCTGCTGCTGCTGCTGCTGCTTCTGTCGCCAGCGTTTCCAATAGCGATATTCTCCGGATGAGATAATAAACCCAGCGACATACATTCTCCACTCGAAGGGTTGGAGGCTCAGGCTGCAGCAGGGGCAGCTGACGAGAGGGGTCTATAAATAAATGTTCGCTCAAAATGAACAAGAATAATACATGCTCAAACAGGGCAAAAATTGTGCTAAAAATATCACTTAGGAAAAAAAAAAAAAAAAAGAGGAGCGCACAAATGTTACAACGAGGGGGGATGTGGGCTTTCCTTCCCCTCGTGCATGGGCGTGTACATACCGGCACAAAATAAATGTGAGGTTGGAAGCGATGCTCCTGGATGGATGCTGCTACTCCGGCGACGATTCGAACTGAAGCTGAGGGGCAGGGTGGGGGGTTTTGGGGCAGTTGTAATCACAGCACTTTTCTTTCTTTCTTTCTTTCTGCTCTAGTTGTGGGTTGTTGTTGTTGTTGTTTCAGACACTCACAGACACTGCATGGAGCACTTTTTGGAGTCGCGTGGGCGTTCACGTTCACCCCCCTTTGATTGTTTTTTGGCGTTAATTTTGCGGTTCGTTCTTCGCGCTTTCACGGGCTGAGGGGCAGGGGCAGAGGCACAGGCACAGGCAGAGGCAGAGAGCAGCACAGCTCGGAAGGCGACTAGCGACTGACGGGCTACGCCGGGCTGCCCGCCTGGCAATTTTCACCATTAATAAAACAGGGCCAAAGTTGACACTCTCTACTCTCTACTCTCTCTCTCTATCTGTGTGTCGGTCGCCTTTCTCCACCCTGCAAGCACAGCAGCTTGCACTCTCCGACGCTCTCTTCTCTGGCTCTGCCTTCGTTGGTGGTGAGCTTTGACACCCCCGCTGTTGTCCGGGGCGGCTGCGCTGCCCTCTGCTATGATTTTTTTCCCACCACCTTTCGCCGTACTGGGCCTGTCCTAGCGTGTTTTTCCTATTGAATGAAATCCGCTTTTGTCTAGTTCTGCTTCTGCTTCTGCTTCTGCCTCTGCCTCTGCTTCCTCTTCTTCTGCGCCTTTTCTTCTTATGCACGAAAGCACAAAACGGTATAAAAATCAAATAAACACACGTGCCAAAAACTTTTCCTGAATTCGCATGCTTTCGTTTCAAACATGCGCCGGCACTGCCACTCTCCGACAGCTGCAGCGTTGCCACCCCGCCTCAAGGCAATTCGAATTCAAATTTGAATTTGAATTCAAATTGAAATCCACTCGAGATTATAATCTGTCATCAATCTCGATTCAAGTCGGAAAACCCGATCTTGACGAGCGTACAATCGAGGGCCAAATATTTGGACGACGGCCACAAGGTCGCCGCTCGGCTCGACGGTCGATTGCAGCGAGCCGTAATATGAAAATCAAAACAGAAAGATGAAAACAAAACATAAAATGCATTGTCATTTGGGATCAAGCATGTCGGTTTGGGCACGGGGAGAGGGGAGGGGAGTGCTGCTTGTGGACGTGCTGCTCTCCACTCTGCATAATAATTAATTTTCATTAAGACAAATGAGTAGGGTGTAGGGGAATGATGAATGCTCTTATAATATGAGAGGAGGCTCATCCATTTATGGCAGAAATCGGGGAAAAAGTGAGGGGAGGAAGCTAAAACACAAATCTAAACAAATAATCAACTTATAACTATTTTAGATTTTTAAAAACCAAAGCTAACCTTTGCTAATTGACCAATTGCCAGCCTCAAAGAGAGTATTACACGGATACAAGCCTGTTTAAGACGATAACAAATAGGTTAGACATCTGCAAACACACACACACACACACTAAGAGTCGACACACAAAATAATGAAAAACCAGGCTCATTACTCATACGCTCATACGCAGTACGGCACGGGACGGGACGGACGGGGACGGGTGACGGGTGACGTGAGCCCCTTTGGAGCTACGACCAAGCCCATCTGTGGAGCCCCCTTTGTGGACTTCAGTGCAACTCCCTGCTGGATGACGGAGCACTAAAAAATGTGAGCAAATGTTGAAAATTCCCACCTCGAGACGAGCAGCCAAGTGGCAGTGACTAAGTGGAAATTCGATTAACTAACAAGAGCCTTCTTCCGTTGCGGTTTGGCTCGAAGAAAATGGATTTTCGAGCATGATGCCAGGCACTGGAGTTAGTATCAATGCAAATGGCTTGGCCAATGGGGCGGATCGTTTCGTTTGTGGCTCGGATTGGGTATCCGTTAGGAGAATGCGCTGTGCCGTTATCCCAAACGGTTGTTTAATTAATTAAATTGGTCATCTCGAAATATGCAAATGCCTTTTTATGTGGGGAAATGCCAGCCCCAAACTGAGACTGCGACCCTCGACAGATTTACGACCGCCGAGGTTTCCACCTCTTGCCGCTTTCCTTTGCGTGTCACAGAAATTATTGCCAATTTTGACATTTCCTTATGTTGTAGGGCGGCGGCGGGGAGTACCTCGAATGGCGGCACAGGTGTATAGGCTGGTTGGGCCTACGGCTTGGAAGTTTCCTTCTTTCTGTTTGTTTTTCTGCTTGTATGTAGGTCACCTGCAGTTGACGATCGTCAGAGCTCTCCGAGCTTCCGTCTGAGCGGATCATTGAAACAGACAGTTTCGTAATGTTATTCGCTTTGGCATCATCAAGGCGGCTATCAATCAGTTAATTAATCAGCAGAACAAAGCATTTTTGCATAATTAGACAGACAAAACGTGATCGGCTCCGCCTACGACCCCCCAGTGTTTTTTTCTTCCCGCATTGACACCGAACTCAAATTATGAACATCAGCACTACATACCAGATATACTTATATCGTTCTTGACCAAAATAAAGTGCACTGGTCAGCGCTAAAAGACAAAGAACAGGAAGCCAGGTGACCGCTTGAAGACCTCAAATTATTTGGAAATGTGAAATCATTTCAAGAGAACAATGAAAATCGAAAGTAGAGTGCATTTTGGCGTAATTTTCCGAACTGTTTTGAACAGTCTATGTGGGAGTGTAGCATTTCCTAGGATTTATTTGTGTTTTAAGTTTATTGTCTTTTAAATCGAATCGCTTGACTCAAGCACCAGTTGCTGTCTCGCTTTCACTCGCTGGCTGCTGGTTGTTGGTCGCCAAACGGCAGCCGAAGGCATTGCCAGATCCACTCAAAAGATACCACGCACTCGTAATAGATCCGACCATGAGAGGCGGGGCACTCAGGTGGGAGGGAGCGAGGGGCTGCCATTTGGAGAGTCAGCTTTCTCAGTTACCGAAAATGCCGTTGTTGCTGTCTTGTAGCCCCGTTGGCCACTCAAAGTTGCCTCTGCTCTCTCTCTCTCCGCGATCCGTGCTCCGTGCTGCGCTCTCCGCTAGTTTTGGTGCTTCTCTGTCTTCCAGCTGAGTATGCTTATTTCGCTCGCTCTTTGCACCCAGCATTGAAGGGTATATTTGAATAGTCGGAACGTAAGTAAAAAGATGAAGGAAACATATTCGATGGCTTATAGAAATATTCTTGATCAGCATCTACCTAGATTTTGGAGACAATAAAAATGATCAGTACCATTCTCGATTTTATAGATGGTACAACTCCAATAGAGCACGTTTTACCTATTTATAAATATTGTAAAAATGTGCTAACACAGCAGAAAAGCACTTCGTCTTTGCTCAGAGTCGTTGAGAACAACCCGAAAATTCTCGGAAAATAAAGTCTCTCTGAATAGTAGAAAATAGTTATTTATCTCCATTTCTCAATCTCAAATACGAACTGTGAAAGCGTAACAATACAATACAAATTAACACTCCTCTGTCCTCTCAATTTGCAGATCCATTTCCTGCACAGGAAATACATCCAAATAGTAGGTATTTCACAGTCGAAACGACTCCACTGTTATTTCTGTTGTTGGTTATTCGGTTTCGTCGCTGGCTTCTGATTGTTTTCTGTTCCGATTTTTATTACTTAGCTTTGACGGCCTTTGCGAGTTGAGAGCCAGAGACGAGACAGTGCCGAGGAGCTAGAGCTAGAGCTAGAGAAAGAGAGCCAGAGTCAGAGACAGAGACAGAGCCACCACAGACTGTGAGTGATTCCGATTTTGAGTCCAAGTTTGGGTTTCAGCTTAAGCTCCGGTCGCGTTATTTCCTCGGATCAGTCTGCGTTGAGCGTGCGTCGGCATTGGCAGCAAAAAGAAAAACCTCTTAGCCTCCTCCTCCTCCTCCTGCACCGCGTCACAGTGTCAGTGTGCTCGGCCACCCCCTCCCGCTGCAGACTTTGGTCGATATAGTTTTTCGGTTAGTTTACACTTCCATTTAACAGTTAACACTTAACACTGGCCATCACGACCGACGTGTGCCCCGGTCGTCTGTGTCTGTGTCTGCGTCTGCGTGTGCCCACCCAACATCAAATCAAGTGCAAAGTAAAACCCCCCCCGAACCGAACCGAACCGATCCGAACCGATCCGAACCGACGCGTGGTGCAATCAATGATAAGTCATCGAAAATACAACGATTGCAACAAATTTCGGTCGAGTCGAGAATAGATTGCCAAACAATTGGAAATCGATGATACAGCGGAAGTGACGAAAGATCTTTGTGCTCAGTTTATCGGATATTTGTTTGCTTTCAAGGAAAACCCATTGGAAAAGCTGTTTATTATTCAATTTTCACTCGAATGTTTGTTTTTCTTTCAGCATTACAAGTTTTTCCTCTCTCTCTCGCTCTCCCGAGAGCTACCGCTCTCTTGATTTCCGTGTGTGTTTCGGTTTTCCCATCAGTGTGTTGGTGAAGTTTTTCGCGACTGTTTTCCACATATTGTTTTGCTGACTTTGCTAGAAAATTCATTGGCAAACAAAAGTAATTGCATTGCCTCTAGAAATATATGCTTTAAAGAGGTTTTTCCTGGTCTTTTCGCCATATTTTTGAGTTATTTCTGGAATTGACAGCGTGGCCAAAATCCAGAAGCGCTTCTTTCCTTCCTTTGGTTCTGGTTTGGTTCTATAATTTATTACAATTTTTTTTGGCTGCCTGACATCGTTTTTTTTATGCCGCCAACCGGTTTGCCAAATATCCCAAAGAATATAAATAATAAATAATACGGTTTTTTTTGTGGTAGAATTTCGTTATGGCCAAAAACAACGAACAGGAATGTTCAATTGTCTATTTGTTAATGGGTCGAAATCTAAGTGCAAATTGTCGGAGCCAAAAGAGAGAAAAACGAAAAAGAGAGGCTAGATACGGGTGTCGAAGCTGTTGATACCCTAGAGGATATATTAAAAAAATTATAGATATATTATAGATATTTTTTGGGATCTGTTTTCAATACTATATACTGCAATTTCAAACGTTCGACTGAATTATCTTCAGAAATAAGATCGTTTCTATGGTGTCTAGATCGCTCAGCTGATCAGTAGGATCGGAGATTCTACCGTTTCCCTCTGCACCAAATAATAATACCCTTCCCAAGAGGTTGGGGGATGAGAGCTTATTCTTCTCTGTGGCACCTCTGTGGTCCACGTTCGTTGCCTAAGTCTTTTGATTGACATTGAATGGCATCACAATTGTTGACTGTTGATTGAACTAATCGCTGGCTGAAATGCTCAATCAATATGGCTTGCTTTCGTTGTGTTTGTGGCAGTTTCAATGTTAAGGTCTACGCCAAAATACAACAAATATTTAATGCTAATGCCCAGCCCCAAGTGCGACTTTTTCAGTATTTTTCTCTCTTTGTTTTTTATGGCGTACGATTCAATGAGTCTTCCCCGATCCCCGATCCCCGATCCCCCATCGGCACCACACCGCACATTGATGGTTCATGCCTAGCATAAATAAAACAACAAATTATTGTTACACATTTGGTTGCCAAGGCTGAAATAAATGGCATTAAATGGAGTCGTATCATAATCGAATCAAAATCAAAATCATAACAAAACATGAAGAGAAATCATTGGCCGGGCCATCGAGAGGAGAGAGATCTGTTCGTCGTTAAATAGAAAGTGACCGAAATGGATCTTTAGTCATAAACGAAAACCCGAAAATTCGTCTCAGTTGGCGCATACTCTAACCGCCGGAGAGTCGCTCCAATCGTTTGTTTTCGGCTCTTCTGGCCATCAATTTGTTGCCTAGGGCTTCGATGCGATGATTTTGGCATTTTGAAGCTGCGAAAGAAATTTCCAAATATTTAATATGCATAAACCGTTTCTGTCCCTCGCAGGGGGAGGCTCGGAGAGTGGAGAGAGCGATAGTCATTTATCTCAAAAAAATCACGAACAAAACGAAGCGCAGACGTAGCAAAATTATGCAAATTTTAGGGCACATACTCGTACATTTAAAGCTGTCTCTCTATATACACGAATATGCATTTAAATAGCTATCAGGTATGCATACATGCCATTATATAATAAATACCATGTTTTTCTCAACTCAAAATGCAAAAATATAAGGGTCGGTAAACATCAACAATATAGTAGAGAATCGGTGCAAGTAAAAAGAACTCATCTCTTCATTTCTGGCCTCCACAGACACCAATCGAATCCGTCCAATCTGTCTCTGATTATTCAAGGCTTTCGCCTAACGAAATGTCAAGTTCAGCGATCCCCCAACCTTCTCTCAGACCCCATCCATACATCAATCTGTCTGTTCCACGAAGAACTTTACTTTACAAACTATTACAAACACGAGACGGAGATGGAGATGGAGATGGGATTGGAAATATGACAAAAATGTAGCTCGACCGAAACTCAAATGGCGATCGATTGGAGCCTGAGGAGATTATATGCATATCATTGGTAGAGACCTCTAGATGAAACCTGTTTAGAGTTGGCGGCATTGCCTTTCAGATATCCCTCCATACCATCCCAGCTCAACCACCTGCCCATCGACCCTTTTTCATTTTGTAATCCATAATTTGCATAATTCTGGCTATCGAATGGAATCGGACCATGTGGCTGTGGCTGTGGCTTTGCCATTTGAAAGCGAAATGCCTTGATCAAGCGCAAAGAAACAGGCGAGTCATTGGGCCAATTGGCCAAGCACAAATGTGTTGAGTCACCATTTGGAAATGGAAAAGCAAGCGAAGGTTAGTGGGCCTGATCTGTCAGTTGGTCAATTACCAGGCGAATCAATTAGCGATCGGGTGTTAGGCCCCCAGAAAGACAGCCAACTGTAGAAGATATCAAGCAAGATCTGGAGTGTATCTATGGGTTGGGATTCGATCAGATTTCGGAGATCAACACGGCCGATGCGACCGTGACCGTGCATTTTGATTAAGTTGTTTGTCTTCGAAGTTCGAACAGAAACACCAACTAGTACAAACGTCTTTGGGGCCCAACTCTGGCTCAGCCCAGACAGACGCTACTTGGGCCCTCTGGCAGCGCGGCGGCCTTGACACAAATTTGTGTAAGCGTCAAACACGAATCCCACGAAAATGTTCAAAACAAAAATTAATCTCTCCGCTGAACAAATTGTTACGCATTTTTTCATTATCTCTTCCACTTGCACAGACCTCAGCAGACCTTTTTAGGCCTTTGCAGACCTTAGGCAATGGCATACCCTTAACCCTCCGCGTGAGATCTAACTACATCGGCTATACCTTGATTTGATTTCTCTGATTTTCCCATTCGCGTCTCTTTCGGTATCGCGGATATACGCCTCATTTGCCATTAATTAGTCGCTCTATTGATGGTCGCCATGAGGCGAGGCGAACAAAGGCAGACACTGTGAGGCAGTGTGCCACCGATCAGCAATCACCAATCACCGATGGATGCGGGGGAAAGTACAGTTGGCAGTGTTGAAAAACGGCCTTGGCTTCGATTGTTTGTTTCACTTGAGAATGGGAAATCGATTGAGAAGAGTGTCAGATATAGTCGGACTAAAACTAAAAAAAAAACTAAAATACAAGTAAAAAAAACTGTGAATGAGTTCTATTTTAAATACTATTGATTGGTTGGATCACGGCTAGCCTAATGCCACGACAAGTCACAGAGAGAGTTAGACGAGCAGCTCCTGCAATTGGAAGGAGAGTGGCTGCCGCTTGGCGGTGGGATGGTCAGCTGTTCGGAGTAGCTGCAAACGGGAGCTGGCCTGCGGCCTGCGACCCTCGTGACGGTCATGTGATAGCCCGGTGGCCTCACCATGCGCTCCATCCTGGCATTCACCCATCGCTTGCGCCGATCGGCCTGCGACCACTCTTCCTCCACGGCAGATTCATCCTCCAGCAACTCGTCCTCTGCGTACTTCTGCATAAGATGGTTGAACCTCTTCTCCATTCCCATCGGCTTGCGTTTGCAGACCAGGCGATTGACCACCGTCTGGTAGTTTGGGGAACGGATCGAGGGCACCTGAAGGTGGTGCATGGTGCGGCGACTGTTGTAGTAGCCTTTGGGTGGTCCCCTCAGGCCACTGCGACTGCCGTCACTTTGAGTGAAGTCCTCGCCGTGCTCGAGATCGTCGCTGCCCCGCTGACTGGGGCAGGTTTGCCAGGAGTGCCAGTACTTTGCCTCCTCGCCGGTGCCGGAGTGATAGTACTGCATTTCGGCCTCGTCCCCGCCCCGTCTCATGGTCGCGTCCCATTCATGGGCCTCGGCCCGGGAATCATCCGGCTTAGGCAGATTGTAGCCCCTGCGCGACTTTTGCAGCTCGTAGGCCTGGCGCTTGACCTCCTTCTGGCGCTGGTACATGCGCTTCCTGCTGTAGTCCTTGGCCTCCCGGTCAGGGTCGTAGTCTCTACGGCGGTCCCGTTTCTTATGCCAGTCCCGCTTGTCGTCGGCATTGTAGATAAAATCGTGCCTGTAGGTACCTGGAGCCAGTACCTCGCGACCCGGGCGTCCACGGCTCCACTTTCGCTTGGAGTCCTCGATGATCATCTGCTGGCGCCGCTGGTGCTCCTCGGCGTTCTGCAGGATGAAGCGCCGACCGGACTCCCAGACGTTCGCATTTCGCAGGCCGCCGGTCTCTGGATGCTCCACCCAGGAGGACGAGTTGTAGTCCCGCCAATTGATGTGCTGGTGGCTTAGAAGCCGCAGCTGACCCCAGCCATATTTCAGTCCCCGTGCCACCTTCAGCGTGCAATTCATTTGAAATACTATTACGGAAAATTTTGATTACACTAGCCTAAATATTTTTGAACTTAAATGAAACTAAATTTTGCGTTTCATTCCAAGCGAAACAAATTTTTTGTTTTGTTTGGAAAAACTGATGACCGAAATTTGTACTGAAATGAATGTTTTGGAATGGTGTTGGGAACTGAAGATCTGTCCTATAACATTTCGATATGAAGGAAGAATGCCAGGCTCCTGCATTTGGGTGTTGTGAAGGAATTTGAGGCACTATCTCAACAGGCTTTTTGTATTTTGTAAGCGTGAATATTTCTTGGATGTGACAACACCAGCTCGGGATGCTTTGATCCATTGTCCATCATCATCATGGTTCAGCAGAGAAAGCTCTGAAGAGTGGCCAGTGCTGAAGTCCAAGAACCATTCAAATCCGGTCTTCAGCTCAGTGTCTACGAGTCGATTAGCTCTTGCACTCCACTTCCTCTGTATCTACTTATCATTTCGTGGCCTTTGACTCGACTGCACTTCCGCCGGCGAGCGGGTTTTGATCTCGCAGACAGACGGAAGCTGCCTTGACTGCTTGAGTGGGGGACTTTTTTATCAATCTGTTTTATCTGCTTTACCCAACTAACGTAAGACACTTCTTCTCTGCTGCAGCTGGCCCAAACGATTCCAACGCTCAGCATCAAATTGGCGCCACCGACGAATCTCGAGCCCTACACCATGGCTGTCATAACGGATCATGACAGCAGTAGCAGCACCACCGGCACCTCCGCAAACTCCACCCCCAGCACCCCCCACAACAACAACAACAGCAGCAGCAGCATCCTCAGCAATGGGAAACCGCACAGCAATCGCGGGCCGAGCAGCCAGCGCCAACAGCTGAGCACGGCCTTGACCATTCCAGAGTTCTTTGCCCACAAAAACATCTTCGTCACCGGCGGCACGGGCTTCCTGGGGACCGTCCTGATCGAGGCCCTGCTGGACACACATCCCGAAATCGGCACCATCTACGTTCTCGTCCGGGGTAAGAAGAAGTTCGATCCCAAGGAGCGGATCAATCGCCTGCTTCAGAAGCCGGTAAGTGTGGTTTCATTTTGAGGTGGGTTACTCGGGGGCCAAGGGTCACGACCGAGCTCCGCCCCTTGGCACTCTCGCTGACATCATGGTGCATCATTAAAGCCAATTACGTGCCTCTTTATGGCGCGTTAATTATGGCCGCCAAAGGGAACGGAGACCGGGAGACCGACGGCGACCTCTTCCGCTTTGGCTGCTTAGCGGTTTCTGCCTCACGCCTCTCTACACACAGGTTTCCTACCTACCTTTCTTTAGGGTTTTCTTTCGGATCTCTATTTTGGTATACCCTCTCCGAACTCCCATTAGAAAAGCATTCCCCACTCCCAAGGCGTATAGAAACGAAGTGAACGGTTAGTTAGCTGGGGATATCTGAACAATCAGTAGCATTAGCTGATTAATTAATTAATTAGTACTGAATCGTTGACCCTGTAAGGGTATCTAAGACTTCGCTTCAAGCCATGTAGCTTTTCTTCGAGTCTTCCCAACATTTTGTTAATTATATTTTTAAACGCACTTTTTAATGGCGCAACAACCACAGATTTGTGTTGTGTTTGGAAATTACTTACTTATAAAAAACAAACGCCCTCCCCCTGGTGGTAGTAATCATAATTTGTAGGCTCTTACCTCAGACACAAATGTGTATGTACTTATCGAGGCAACGGCTTTCTCCTCTCTCCCGCACAGATCTTCGAGAAGTACGCGGAGAAGACCCTGGCCAAGGTGGTGCCTGTCGTGGGGGAGCTGAGCGAGCCGAACTTCGGCTTCGGCCCGGAACTGCTCCAGGAGCTGATCGATCGCGTGCACGTGATCTACCACAGTGCGGCCACGATCAAGTTCAGCTCCCCGCTGCGCACTGCCATCCGCACCAATCTGACCGGCACGATGCGGACCATCGAGCTGGCCAAGCAGCTGAAGCACCTGTCCGCGTACATCTACTGCTCGACGGCCTTCTGCAACAGCAACAATCGCGGCCTGATCGCCGAGGAGGTGTACAAGTCACAGTTCGATCCGTACGACATGATGAAAATGGCCGAGGACGACGAGGCCTGGGTGGACTTCACCGAGCAGAAGTGCAAGGGCTACATCCAGGACCATCCCAACACGTACACATTCACCAAGAATCTGTCCGAGAACCTGCTGATGGCGGAGATGTCAGGACTGCCGGCGGCCATAGTCAGGCCATCGATTGGTAAGCGATTTATACCCTCAAACAGGACCGATCAACTTATAATTGTAATTACTTCTGATTGATTAGTGTACGGCACCTTGGAGCATCCGATGAAGGGCTGGGTGGGCAATGCCAACTCGGGGCACTTGGGCTTCCTCGCGGGCTTCGTCAAGGGCATCTTTCGAACGATGTGTGGTTCGGCTTCGGCCGTGATTGACATCATTCCGTGCGACTATGTAATCAACTCGTCCCTGGTCATGGGCTGGTATGTGGGGACCCGCCAGCTGGAGCAGCCGGAGATCATTCACTGCACCTCGGGCGAGGTGAATCCGCTGACACTGTCCGAGTTCTGCACGATCATCAACGACAGCGTGGAGCGGCATCCGCCCAACAGTTTCGTGTGGAAGCCACTGACCAAGCTGCGCAATGGCTGGCGCTACAATCTCTTCTTCTATCTGTTTCATCTGCTGCCCGCCTTGGTCTTCATAATTCCGGAGAAGCTCTTTGGCATTGGCATGCCCCAGCACACGTAAGCATCCTGCCAGGACACCTGGAGAGTCGCCCCGGCCAGTTCTCATATTGCCTATCTTTCAGGGCCTATGAGTACATGCGCGTCTTCCAGAAGGGCACCAAAGCCTTCGACTACTTCCTGGACAAGGACTTCCGGTACTCCCTGAAGAATGCCCTCCGCATCTCCGCCATCATCCCGGAGAGCGATCGGCGGCGCTACAACTTCGATGCCAGCCAGTGCGACTGGTCGGAGTTCATCGATCGCTGCCTCATTGGCATCCGACGCTTCTACTTCAAGGAGTCGGCGGTCACCACGGAATGGCACCGCAACTACTGGAAGGTGTAAGTAGCCCCGGACTTTTAGCCTTCTCTCCGAGCTCTCCCTCTGATCCAAGTCTCTCTCTCTCTCTCTCTTTCTACTCCCTCGCATCAGCTTCAATTTCCTCTACTATGCGGGCTATGCTGTCATCTTTGCCGTCCTATACGTTGCCCTCGTCCCCTTCCTGGGCATACAGATCGGCCTCACGCTGGCCGTGCTCATCTGGGGCTTCCTCGTCTGGCTGTAGGGGACCGCCCCGCACTCCCGAACCTGATCCAGACTCCCGTGGACAGTGCAATATTCCTCCCTCTCCATATTCACTCTATCTCCTGTTCGTTTCCATCGTAGTTTGTCTTTGTAGGGTATCCATGTATTTTACTTTTAAGTCCTTTCGCTTAACACAATCAAGTACAAGTCAATCTTCGTCGGATCGATTCTCGGATCGAGCATCCGACAGAAAACAAACTGTATCATATCCAGAATAACAACAACAAAACAACACACCAATCCAACCAATCCATTCACACAGCAATGCAAAATGTAGCCCAAAACTTAGTCACATTAAAAGCTAAAACTATGTTAAAGTAAAAGTGAAAATGTAATAAAAACGATTGTAGATTGTTTTGTAACTATCATCCGGTATATAGTCAAAGTGTCGAAGAGTACGAGAACTAAACTTTAAATAATTAAATGTGTAACTATTATGCAAATAAATACGACAATTTTATCATTAAGGAAAAATCTCTTGTGTACTGACTACGCCACGACAGATCGGTGCTAGGTGCTAAGTCTGAAAGGATCTACGATATATTCTGCTTTCTTGCCAACATTTAAGTTTATTCTTTTTATTTTATGGATGAACTAACATCATGCAATCGCTATTAAATACATTTTTCATCTATTTATCCAATATATGGGGTCATTGTCTTTTATTGCATATTTCCTATTTATTAAATCTTTCAAAGAATCTATCCAAACTTGGTCTACAGGCGAAAGTAACGAATGTTATGCTAGATTATAGAAATATGGTAAGTCTTGGCTCAGGGTCGTTGAGAACGTGTAGATTCTCGGAACCTTTTAAGGTCTCTCTGAATAGTAGAACGTAATTCTCTGTCTCCATTTCTCAATCTCAAAAACGAAATTTAAAAATGTAACAATATCGAAAACTTTGTTGTTCGAAAGTTCGTATAGAGAAAATCGACATGGTTTCTACAGTGTCGTGAACAGTGGGCGCCATTAATATTTTACCAACTACATGTAGAATGTACCAGTTCATATGAACATTCCGGCTTGCTTTCATACAAAATTTGAATTTTTAACTGATTTTTTTTATAAGCAAACACAAAACAGTGTAACCGTAGAGCATGTACATCTGGTCACACTGGTCACACTGGTCACAGAGCGAAATGCACAGAGCTACTTTCTGTCGACAGAAAATTATGCGGATCTAAGTACGAGGCTTTAGCAAGACGCTATCCACCGCACCGAAAACGCCCACACTATCTGCATATCCTTGTCGCCGAACGATAGTCGATCGCAATAGGCGTTCTAGTATATCTAGTATCTAGTATATTTTAGATGTATAGATTTTTAAGCTCTTCGATGAACGGGCATATTTTCAGTCGCCACGAGTTGGCGCCATATTTAAAGCTTCGAAATTGCATTGTCGTGTGGTTTAAGTGCAGGAGGAGATACTGCGGTAAGATTTTTGCGCTGGAGTACAGGCAGGCAGCCACCTCCAGTTATTGTGTATTTTATTGCGTGAATGACAGAGTGCGCCAGCATGATTAGTGCACATCGCGGATGTCGAAGGGAAGGAACCAAGGCGTCATCCTTACATCTATTTGAATTAAATAATGTCAATTTAATAATTTTACCTACAATATGTAACCTGTGAAAGAGTATTTTGGTATTTAAATACCTTTATCGCTCTATCGCTCAGGTACAAATTTCTTGTGGTCTCTATCAACTAATATGGTCCACAAGCAAAAAAAAATGTCATATGGGATATTTATATGGGAAAATGCTATTAAAATTATACGTTTCTAACTGAATAATTGCAGAAACAGAGACAGCCTTATGGGAAAAGCCATGCAGTGAGAGCGAGAGAAATGCGTCAGCTTGGCTATCCAGTTGAGCTACTGGCTGGTTTCCGCGAGCCAGCGAGCAAGCGATCATTCGTATTTTTGCTTTTGCCGGGAGCGGAGAGCGAGCGCTCCAGCCGATATCTCAGATACACACACAAACCTGCAGATACGGATACCCATACCAATACACGTGCATCTGCATTTGTGTTTGTATTTTGTTTACAGTCGCATCAACATCTGGGCAGGAGGAGAGAAAACATACGAAAGCAGCGAAGCAGAACGAGCAACAAGCAGAAAGAGTGGAAGCGAAAGAAGGCGTCGTGCTTGGAGGAAAGGAAAGAGAAATTGCCCCCATTCTAAATCGATTTGCAAGCGATCTTGGGATCTAAGCCCAGCGCCAGGCAAGCGGGACTGCAACAGCAACAACAATCGATAGATAGACAGATAGATATCTATACCCAATTCGTACACCTGCTGAAATTATGGCCAGGTAAGTGATGTTGCAAGACCCGATCGTGGACCCGACTTCCCAGCGCTGTGTGTGTGTGTGTGTGTTTTTTTGGTAGCCCGTTTGACAACTTTCGGCCAAATTTTTCTCTTTTCTCCGCTCGTAAACTGCTATTGAGGTTAGATATTCGGTGCAAAGTTCGAAATGCGGCAGATCTGTAAATCTACTTGTGCACGATCTTTGACTTCAGCTCGAGTGCATTTCTTGGAATATTGATTCGATGCAGAGCAAACTCAATGGAAATGTGCAACATTTTCTCGTAATTCCATTCCATTAGCATCTCGCGACACTTTCTTCTCCATTACCTGAGAGTCGACTGTGTTCTCTGAGAGAGACAAAATGTTTATGGAGAGAGCGACTGCATTCCACTCTCCACTCAAACTTTGACCTGTTGACTACTTTTTCTTGGGGGATAAATGGCTGACTTGTGTGGAAGTGAAGTGTATCCACAGATCTGTAGAGCTCTGGTGCAGCAACCCAGAGATGACGTCAATGGTTCCGTTTTGCAGCTTGTCAGAAAATCAAGCGGAAAATTACAGGTTGTCATAGCTGAGAGAAGTCGAAAAACTCGATCCATTACATATTATTACATGCATCTTTGGCAAAACATACTCTTTTCGAACGCTCATTAATAATCGCACGAGTAAACCAGAGATTTATTGGCCACCGCAAGGTTGTCCACAGTCGGTAGGGTCAGTTACCCAGGCAGACAGCCGGACAGACAAACAGACGTTGATGGAGTCGGGGGTACCTTAATTGCAGAGGTGGGAATGGCCTTTAAATTTATATGCATTACACTGATACTCGAATAGGGGGTCTTAAGTTATTAAATGTAATTACAAAACACGGTTTCCATCGAGTGTTGAGCATATTTGAGGGGCTTTCCAGCACTGTTTCCGAATCAGAGAATAATTTGAAACAAATTTCAAGTAGCACCTCCCCAATACAGTAAATCCCAGCAATTAATTACCCAAGATAAGACCCGGCCTTTCCAGAAGGGAAATCTAATCAGAGTTACGGACAGTGCAGGGTTTCATCCAGATAAGAAACGAAATTTACCACAGCACAAAATGGGATCAAAGACAGAAAGACAAGGCAACATATTTCTGCTGGATCGGGTCACCCGCCTGCTCCGTTTCCCTTCCCTTTCGGGTAGTAGCTGCTCCAAAGTGAAAGCTCAATTAAGATTTGACAGCAATCTGTGACGATGGGCCAGGGGGCAACATGGAGCCATTAACCATGACTTGACACCTTTTTTATGGACCTGCAAAGACCGCAAGAGTCTCTCCTGTGACTGCATGCGGAAATTTACATTATCTTTGCATATGAATACAACAATACTACAATATGGGAAATGTTGCATTTCTTCGAGTTTTTTATGGGATTTGTTATGTAGAAATTATATCACGCATTTGTTGAGGGGTAAAAACAGAGATCCCCTTCAATGATCATCATTATAAAATCATTTGGCATAACAAAAAAGTGGAGATGGCGCGGACTGGAGATCATTAAAAGAGAGAAATGCGCTTGGAGTTGGCTAATTGAATGATCAGGTTGCGTGTGTTTGCCGTTGTTTGACGGGGAAAAGGTTTGGTAATACGCTGGGGACTGTTGAGAGGTGATGGGAGATGGAAAATGATAATTCAGGAGAGCTTAGAACAGTGTAAACACTGGAAAAGTCTTCAAGGAAGGAATTGTAGCATTACGGAATATCAAAATACCTCGCCAATCATTTTGGAATAAAGTTCCACAAGTCTCCTGACTGAATGATGCCTTTAATTATACAGCTTCTTAGCGTCCTTAGTGTTATTAAATCAAATGACTCGTTTCCCGCCGAGTGCACAGTACAATGGGTAATGTACCATTGGGCCAGAGTCAACTGGGACGCCCACAAATTGGACTTGAACGAGTAGTACGAGTATTGGCAGCGACCCCATAGCCGACTCCCGACATCCGACACCTGCTAACAGATCATTAGCTAGATCAATATTAGAAGAGCCACAATGGGCAGGCACTTAGAACTTGCAGCTCACGCGGGAAACAGGTTTTGCCTTGGAATCCAGTCGGAGATGTCCACAGAGTCGCTTGGCGTTTCGTAACTTTGCCACGACGCGACGCCAGCAGCCAGCAGCCATTGCCATTTGAATGGGAGATGAGAGAAAGTTTGATGAGAGTTCATTTTCATTTGATGGCATCTGAAAATACATGTAGAGGCTGTGGTTATATAAACAGAGATCGAAGGAAGGGAGACGACAACGACAAAGACAACGACTGCGACTGCGACTAATGTGATCCTACGCTTTTTCAGCTCTTCCATCACAGACTTCTATGCGGGGCGCAATGTGTTTATCACGGGCGCCACTGGCTTCGTGGGCGTCACCATTGTGGAGAAGCTGCTGCGCGATGTGCCCAAGGTGGGCAACCTGTATCTGCTGATGCGGGCCAAGAAGGGAAAGAGCGTGCAGGAGAGGCTCGAGGAGCTCAAGAAGAACTCTGTCTTTGATCGCTTCAAGGAGATGCAGCTGGAGTCGCGTCTCACGAAGATCGTCCCCATTGAGGGCGATGTGGGCTTGGACAACCTGGGAATCTCGCCAAAGGACCGCCAGACGCTGATCGATAATGTGAATGTGGTGTTCCACTCGGCGGCCACCCTCGACTTCTTCCAGTCCCTCAAGGAGACGACCAACATCAATTTGAAGGGAACGCGACGCGTGGTGGAGCTGTGCCGGCAGCTGAAGCAACTGGATTCGCTGGTCCATGTGTCCAGCGCCTATGTGAACGCCTATCTGACAGATGTCGAGGAGAAGCTCTATCCCTCGCCCGACGATCCCGAGAAGATCATACAGCTGGCCGAGACCCTCAACGACGAGGCGCTCAAGGCACTAGAAAAGAAGTGAGTACCTAAAATTGGATCATTTTACAATGGTACAAAAATCTGTTGCAGACTGCTCAAGGATCATCCCAATACGTACACCTTCACCAAGCACCTGGCCGAGCACGAGGTGGCCAATGCGGCCAGTAGCTTCCCCTGCGGCATTGTCCGCCCCAGCATGAGTGAGTGACAGACACACGGGGCTTCTGCGCTGTTCGGATATAGAAACTTCTACTTTCAGTCACGGCGGCCTGGAAGGAACCCATTCCTGGGTGGACCATCTCGAAGAACGGCCCCCAGGGCTTCTTTATGGGCGCCTCCAAGGGAGTGCTGCGCCGCCTGCCCCTTGATCCGAGCATCATCATGGACTACATTCCCATCGATGTGGTGGTCAATGGCATCATCACCACCGGCTACTATGTAAATGCGCTCAAAGCGAAGAACGCCGGCCGTCCTGCCGAGCTGCAGATCTTCCACCTGACCTCCAGCACGTACAAGCCTTTCCGCTTCGATCTGATGGCGGACAAGATCAACAGCTATCTCCACGACTATCCCCTGAATAGCGCCGTCTGGTATCCCAATCTGCGGCTGGTCAAGAGCCTCTGGGTCTTTCGGCTGAGCGCCATACTGTTCCACTTTGTGCCTGCATTCTTCCTGGATATGGTTACCCGCATCGCCGGCGGCCGTCCCATGTGAGTATCACACAGATCTCTCTCAGAACAGGAGTTGATTTCCCCCTGCTTTCAGTTTGATGAGACTGCACAAGAACGTGTGGAACTCGCTGAACACCCTGGAGCGCTTCATCTTCACGGAATGGCACTTTGACAGCAAGCGTCTACTGGCCCTGTCCAAGTCGATGGACGCGGTGGACAGAAAGAAGTTCATCATTGACATTGGCGAGCTGACGTGGGACGAGTACTTTGCCAACACCATTCGCGGAGTGCGTCAGTACCTCAGCAAGGAGTCGCCCAAGAATCTGGAGAAGGCACGTCGCAAGGATAAAATGTTAGTGATCATAATATAGCACCCCTATACCATATTCCATCCAGATACTAACGAATCTATTCAACAGTCTTCTGGGTCTGCATGTGGCCCTCCAGCTGCTCTTCTGGTTCGGAATCTTTAAGCTGATCGTCTGCATCTCGGGAGTCTCCAATGCCAAGGCGGCCCTTATCTTGCCCGTCTTCTATTACCTGTTTGGACTGCTCTAGGGCGGCCGTATTTGTAGTCTAGCATTCTCTCAATGTTATTAACGCTAAATGCAATTTGTACACAAGGTTGGGTTTTACAAGAAATAAAAATACACAAAAAATAAATAATTGCGCTCTATTTGTTTGTGCTTTTGAGGCTATTTACACTGACGTGAGCTTTTGAGTTTGGCTGCTGACACGTGCAAAATTTTATGAATAAACTAATAAAGTTAGTTTATATGTGCACTCGCACCTTTTCACCTCACCATAGTTTTTACGCGCCAAAATGTAATTTTTGAACTGTTATACTTTGTGGAGATAGTTCACACGATAGGCAGAACAGGGTTGAAATATTCGGAAAATCGAACCAACTAATCCAGCATTTGCCAACACTTCCAACCGCCCCTGTCTCTTGATGCCGTTTGGCCGAACTGTCGTTGTCGCCTTCGATAGCTCAGTTGGTAGAGCGGTGGACTGTAGAAAGTTTCGTACCGAAGATATCCATAGGTCGCTGGTTCAAATCCGGCTCGAAGGATTTTTAATTTTTTTTCTTTTATTTTTTATTTTGTTGTACTCTTAACCGCCTAAATCGCATAATGTTTACTGTACTCGAATATTTAGTCGAAAAATATTATTTGCTAGTCCATTTTCTTTTAATAACTTTATATTTTTCCTTTATTTCTGTAATTTGTTCATTATACTAGAGCGTAAGTAATTAGTAGTCTAAATAAATGTATAAATATATTGATTTGTTGTATGTAGTATCTGATGGATTTACAAATTTACATACGGCGGGGGGCGAGGGGAGAACTTAGGCGGCTACAATTTACAAGTTTAATTTAAAGCAGGCAGTTTGCCAGTAATTACTATAGGTACTTAAGAGTAATTGCGAATTAAACTAAGGCTACGGTACACTATGGTTGGTAAAAGTAAAACGGCGGCCACGCCCTGAGCTGATTGAAGCGATCGTCATCGTCATCAGCACGATCTTTGCCCCATCCGCATCCACAGCTGTCGAGCGATCGCCCATCGCCATCGCTCATGGCTGCAAAACCAATCGACAGAAATTGAGATCAATTTAGCAATGACTGAACTGTTTGACTGATTGGTTGATTGATTGAATGCATGAAGATCGGCGTGGTATGAGTGTTCGGATTTTGGTCGAAACTTGATTCGAAAGATTCAAATTGTTTGGCAGTTGACTGAGTTGGTGGTGCTTGTGCTTGTGGTGGTTGTGGAGTAGTAGGGACTGGAGTTCGAGTTTGGATTGGTGGTGTTTGTGGTGGCAGTGGCTGTGGAAGCGACGGTGGAGGTGATGCTCGAGATGCTCCGCCGATTGCGTGGCCTGGCGGCTCTTTGCGACCGACTATGCGCTAAATGTTATTCTTTCTCGCTGCGTATCATGATCTTTTTCTGTACCAGCTTGCGTACCTGTTGCGTTGTGGGTTGCGACATGCCGCCCTGCTGCTGCTGTTGCTGCTGCAGACCGCTAACCGTGGGCAAGGTCGTGGTGGTCTGAGTTATGGTCATCACTTCGGCGGGCCCTGATGTGGGCCCAGCGATGCTAGTGTGCTGCTGCTGTTGTTGTTGCTGCTGCTGCTGTTGTTGTTGTTGTTGTTGCTGTTGTTGTTGCTGTTGTTGTTGTTGTTGTTGTTGCTGTTGTTGCTGCTGGACAACAGCCAGCAGATTCCCGCCGGCAGTGGTCTGGAGCCGGACGGGACTGGCATTTTGCCGCTGATTGTGCTGCAGTGCAGCAATCAGGGTCTGCTGCGTGGTTTGGCCCCCAGCGGCCACTTTCAGGGCGTTGGCAATGCCCGGGCTACCCACGTGAGCGCGCAGGTTGCCGGCAGCAAGGGCTTGGGCAGAGGCGGCCGATACCACCTGCAAGAGCGGAGAGGAGTGTTGATTGATTCCTCTAGAGGAATTCTTCGAGAGGTAACCTACCTGGATGGTCTGGCGCTGATTGGCCTGCGAGGCCACCGACACGGGTATGACCCGTCCGACACTAGTCTTGCCCAGCACCAGATTTGTGGTGGCCAACGTGCCCTGCTGCCCACTGCGCATCACCTGTTGGATTTGCTGCACCGTTACCGAGCTGGGCAGCGTCTTGGTGTTCTGAATGTGCAACAGCTGTGCCTGGACACTACCTCCACCGGTGGTCACCTTCTGCTGCTGCTGCTGTTGTTGTTGTCCGGCCACCGTGGGTAGGGTTCCCCCACCGGTGACGGTCATGCCTCCCGACTGCTGCTGCTGCGGCTGGGGACCGGACACAATGTTGGTGGCCGTTGGCTGTCCGCTAGCGCTTACCAGCTGCGTCATCCGGTTGATCTTGCGCGGCATCGTCAGCTGTTGCTGCATCTGCAGATGCCGCATCTGGTTGGGCATGGTCACCTTGATCTGGCTTCCGGGCTTCAGCTGCGGCAAAGGAATGTTCACGCTGCCCGCCTGCACCGTGGGACCCGTGGCGGAGACGGTGACTCCGCCCGCGCTTACACTGCTCCCGCTGGCCGCCGCCGCCGTGGAGGCCTTCACCAGGGATGCAATCTGCTGCTGGGTGACCTGTTGGGCCTGTACTTGTCCGGCCACTGGCAGCTGTCCCTGCTGCTGCTGTTGCTGCACGGCGGTGGTGGTGGTGAAGAGGGCGCCCGTCGCCTGCTGGGCCTTCTGGGCGGCCAGTATGTTGTGTCGCTTAACCAGAAGCATGTCTCCGGCTGCCGCTGATGTTGTGCTGCCGTCTGCCGATACCACCTGACGCTGCAGACCCTGCTTGCTGGCCATTTGCTTGATGAACTGCGTCCGGGCCTGGCCGTGCATCTGGACACTGCTAACGACGTTGCCTGCCTGCACGGCGCCAGATCCCGGCATTCCGGAGACGGCCACCTTCTGGCTGGTCACATGGGTGGGCATGTTGCCGGCCTGGATGATGGTGCCCGCTGTCTGCACCAGATTGGCAGTGGCCACCCCACCGCCTGCCGTTCCCCCAACGGGAGCCGGCTGCGTCTGCAGCACCTTGAGGCTACGCTGGCGATACAGCTGGATGTGAGCGCCTCCCGGCTGCTGGGTTCCCGGAATGACCGTCGTTTTCCCTCCCTGCTGAAGGGCAGTCACCGGAATGCCCTTGGTGGTCACCAGCTGCGTCTGTGTGGCTGGGGACGCGGGCACTGCGGCCAGACGAAGCTGCGTCTGGAACTGGGCGGGACTGACGCCCTGGCCGAGGTTGGGCATGGACACAATCGACTGTCCGGCTGCATTTGTGCGCTGCTGCAGCGTGTTCCCCGTGGAAGCGGACACAATGCGCTGACCCCGCAGCATGGCTGTGTTGAGGGTGGTCACAGCTGTGGTCTGTTGTTGCTGCTGCTGCTGCTGATTGGCAGTGGTGGTCAGCACGGTACCCACGGTGGGCAGTGTGCTGACGGAGACGACCTGCGGCAAGGTCTGGGTCTGCACAATGCTTCCCAGCTGCGGAGAGCTGTTCACGGGGAGCGTTGTCTGTGACGAGATGGACACGATTTGGGCCGTGGAGCCAGACTGTGTCTGAACAACGGAGGGCAGACTCTGGACAGGCGTTGTGAGCACCACACTGACGCTGGATTGCCCTGGGTTGGCTGCGGCCGACTGTTGGGCCAGCTGCTGCAGCTGTCCTGCCGTCAGATGATTGGAAGAGGTTCCCACAATGGTCTTCACCAGCTGCTGCGTGGCGGACTGCTGGCCTTGTCCTTGGTGGACGCGCAGTTGCTGCTGTGGCTGATGCAGGAGAATGGCCGTCTGCTGGCCGGGCGATACGTTGGCGCTGGTTAGGTGCTGGATTTGCAACTGCTGCAGCTGCCCGGCGGCGGGAACAGCCACCGCTGTGTTCGTGTTGATGGGCTGTTGCTGCTGCTGCTGCTGCACCAGTTCCACGGTCTGCTGTTGCTGCTGCTGTTGTATGGGAAGAGTTTGCGGAATGGGTGACGCTGTGGGCAGCTGCTGCTGTACCTGCTGTTGGTGGGGCTGGGACTGCTGCTGCATCTGCGGGGCCTGTTGCTGCTGCTGCTGATGTTGTTGTTGTTGCTGTTGCTGTTGCTGTTGCTGTTGCTGCTGCTGCTGCTGTTGTTGTTGTTGTTGCTGTGGCTGTTGCTGCTGATGGGATTGCGGCGGCGGACACTGCTGACCACCACGTTGCTTCTCCCGGATCTTGTTGGCCTTCATGGCAGCAATGTTCTGGGGGGGCACGGGCTGGTCGTAGTTCTGTATGCCGAACTCCTGCAGCACCTCCATGTGCTTGGGGTTCATCAGGCTGGGCGCACTGAACTGTCGTTTCGGGGGAGGGGCCTTCTTGAGGTAGGCCGTTTTGATGCTGTCGAATCTGGAGCGCATGACCTTGTAGAAGGAGGCGTTGTTGTCGCTGGCATAGAGCTGGGTGGTCCGCAGGTAGCGCAGAGGGCTCTTAAGGTACTCGGTCCGCAGCGTGGGCTTGAGCTTCTTCTGCTTCTTGGGGCTCTCCACCACCTTGCCCTCCTCGCGCGGCTGAATGTGGGTCTCGTAGCGGTAGCGGCACTGCCTGGCCGAGCGATACGTCTTTGAGCAGAAATTGACCATCTCCGAGACGAGATCCCAGTTGGGCGTCTGGCCAGGCGCCAGCTGGACCAGACTGCAGGGCAGACCCTGCAGATTGACCAGCACGTGCAGTATGGCGATGTCCTCGAAGATGCACCACTCGCTCATGGCCTCCGGCTCGGTCAGCGGCTTAACGGGCAGCTGTGGCTTCATGCCCAGCACGGGCGAGTTGGGCTTAAAGCTGCCACGGAAGCGCTGGTTCTTCAGCTCGCGACGCAGTCGCGACAGCTGGGGCGTGGGGCGATCAAAGAGCGACTTGGGAGGCGCACAATTGTCCTCACGTCGCATTTTGTTGGGTCGTCGACTGCCGTCGTAGCCGGCCTCGGAGCGCGAGCGTTTGTTCTCCTTGCGCACGTAGACGGGCGGCAGGTCCAGCTCCGCGATTGGCACAAGGTCGTACATAAACGACAGAGAGTGGTCTATGTAGATGTCGTTCTCATTGTCCTGCGGCGGCGTGGGCGGGCACCACATCTATATATATTTCCGTAGGAGATTCAGAGTCATATTTAGATTAGATCAGACAAGGCAATGCAATCTCCGATACCGGAGATCCGATCCACTTACCGGCATCTGTTCCATGGTGTTGCGAGATATCCAGACCTGGACCCGGGGTCAATGGCAGAAGCAAGGCCAAAAGCAGACGCAGAGGCAAGAAAGTTAAAGAAAAGAATACACGTTCCACATTATTTTCAGGATATAGCAACTCTGTTTTGGTGTTGGCTTAGAAACTATTTTGATTTGAATTGAATTGAATTGAAAAATTGCTAATTGATGGCGTTGTAGCTTTCATTCCGAACAGTTTCTAACTTTCGTACGATCATTGGGATTTGATTTTATTCGATTTTGTTTGAGGACTCTACGCGGAACTAACAGATCTCTCAGACATACGACAGATTTTTCGGATATGCGACACCAAAACAGAATTCTACATTTCTTTGGAGAAAATAATATTTAACAATCTTTGGATGGAGATTTACGCGCTTATTCTTTTCCCAACTTTTGTGCAATTGTCTCTTCTAAATGGAATTTAGGGGCTACGCACGAAATGAGTCCGTAAATAAAAACCACAACGTCTTAAAGTTTTTCTTTTAGTTTTAGTTTCAGTTTCAGTATCGTTTGCTTCTGTTTTTTTTTTTTTGTTTTTTTTAAGATAGATCTGCAGTTGATCTATCTTTATTTATACAATGGAACACACGAATTGAGTTCTGGTTTATTTGTTAGTCAATCTATTCGCAAAGTCTTAAGATGGTTAAGGGGTTTGTTTCGCTTTGCTTTCGTTAAGATAAGAGTACAAAATAAATTATAAAATGCAAAACATTTAAACTCTAGATTACAGGTATACCTCACGTCTTACGAACTAAAGCAGTTTTGTTGGGGAGAGAAATGTTCGGTTTTCATTTAAATGAACTACGAATCTGCTGATCATTTATGATTTTTATGCTTGGATACTTTTAGTGGCTCTGCTTACATCTATATGTATATGTATGTATATATATCTATGTACAATCTGAGAGGTCTTACTATGCTAAACTACTGGCTATCCATCCCTTTATAGTTTCTCCCCATCTTCCCATCTGCATTGCTTTCCTACCGATCCAAGTGAATTTGTTATCCTAGACTTTTGCCATTCGGCTAATCACTAACTAACCTTAGCACATATGTATATAGTATGTATGTATGTTTGATAGAAGGAAACTTGTTACAGTCTATAAATACTCGCCCTGTAAAACAGCTCGAGGACGACAAGCTCTTTCTCTCTCTCTGTCTCTCCGAGAAGGATTCCACCCACTAAAACGTACACAACACACACACACACCACAGCTGAATGGCTGGCTGGCTGACTGGCATTTAATACTACAAGTAATACTGACAAACATTCGTTGTTATCACCGATTCGTTGTCCCACTTGAGGAGGAGACTGCTCCTGCGGCTGCGTGTGCGTGTGCTCCAGAGCCCGATGTGGCAGGAAGTGGCGTGGATCGAAGCATCACTTTGGGCGTCTTGGTTATCCATGGATGCAGCGTTCCGGCTGTGCTTTTGTGCTGTGTAGATGACTTGTTGACGGCGATATTATCGTCCGCCTTGACCAATCTCTTGGTCACTACCCTGCGCCTGGGCTCGCTGTGCACTTCTCTGGGCGTTGACTTCTTGTTACTTCTGTTCGAGCCACTGCGGTTCAAGGTGTTCGCCACGGGACTCATGTCCAGGGTCCACAGATTGATCTTCACAGAGCCGCGAGATCGAGTGCGGGGCGTGTGGCCAACAGCTTCGCTCTCGTCGCTCTTATCCGACAGAATCTGTTGATGCTGCTGCTGTCTCTGAAGGGCTTGCTCTTTGCTCGACTCTGATTTGGCATGCGCCAAGGGGTCATTGGGCTCATCTGTGTCAGTCTCCTCGCTCACATTGTAGTACGTGGAGCTGGTCATTGTGGTATCTTGCACTTGATCGTGGGCACTCCAACAGCCATCCAAGCTGGCATTTGATTCGCCCTCCCCTTCTCCGGTAGCTTCTCCGGCTGTGGCGTAACTGCTCTGTGAGTCCTCGGAGAGTATATCAATGTGCGTCTCCTGCTCTTTATCTTCATCCTCATCAGCCCCGTTCCCTTTTTCGCTTAGGGATTCATCGGTTTGTGTTGTCGTCTCCTCCAAGGCGGATGCCTTATCGTCATCATCTTCTGCACTCACCTCCTCATCCTCATCCGACTCATTATCATCGTCTTCATCTGCCACACTCACTTCCTCGTCTTCATTTTCTGTATTATTGTCATTCTCGTCCTCATCCTCATCGCTTGGAGTAGCTAAAGGAGCAGCTATCGTCGCTCGTCTCTCTAGCAGCCTTCGCCGAGAAGTGCTCGACACAGAGGTGCTATCTCCACGCTTTCGCTTGGAAGGCGTGGTGGTGGAGCTGCCCTTTCCACTGCTGTTCATTTGATTGGTCTTGACCACAGGCGTTTTCATCATCTTGCTCATGGCAATGTTGGCCGACAGCCGCTTGGGACGCTCTCCGGCGACCACAGGAGAGTCCTCCTCGGCAGCCGCAGCCGCTCCTGCAGCTAGGGCTGTGCGTGTTGTCTTTCTAGTGGGCGGTGTGTGGACATTGGTCACATGGACCATACTCAGCGAACGAAGTCGCGTGTTCCGTCCTACAGACGAGCCACTTTTGCCCCCAGTCGTCGACCTCTTGCTGTTACCTGTCCCTGTCCCTGACCCCGACCCTACTGAAGGAGCACTCACATTGAGGCTGACACGACGCCGACACGACGTCTGCGCCGGACTTCTACTTTTGGCAGGCGGCACTGATCTCTTCTGGTTTCTGCTGCCACTGTGGCTGCTTACACTTCTGCTCAGCTGGCGCTGACCCTGCCTGTTGCGCTGAGACCTAGTGGCTAGGGCTCGCTTTTTGGATGAATGGGAATCTTGTTTGGTATTAACATTAACCTGATTACTCGAATCCTTGCGACTGTAGGTGAGCAATTCCTCAGCCTCGGCCTCCGGCTTCAGAAGCTCCTCCTCCTTCTGCATAACAGCCAGTCGATTGGCTTCCCATTCCCGCTTCTGTGCCTCCAGCTCGGCCTCAGCGGCGCGCAGCTGTTCCGCCGTCCAGGCGGCTCCAGTGGCCTCCACGAACCGCATGGCATAGCGTTCCACGGGCGACAGCTACAAATTGGGAAAGAGAAATGCAATAATCATTAGTAAACGCTTGGATCCACCTCCATATGTCCTAAATTGGAGAGCTAGCAATGTTAGACGTTGAGTGATATAATCGAGCGTGGGTTGGTCGCTTCGACTATGTCTGAACGTCTACTCCCCGAAGGGAAGTTTCTCTCGGCAATGCTCGCTGCATCGAAAGCGCATCGAGATACGGTATTCAATATAAATTGCAAGCGCTGCCATAACCGCACCCCATCCCCATTCAATCAATTAATCATAGCGACTCACCTGCTTGACTATATTCTGCATCTCCAGATCGGCTTTGCTGATCTCAACCTGAGAGGAGCCGCCGCCTGCCTCGGCATTGGCATCATCCGCAATGGGAATATTCTCATCGAACTCGGCCAGATCTGCGGCCACTTCAGCCTTGGCCGTCTTGGTGGCCAGAACATCCTGCTCATCCTCGGCGGCAGCAAGAGCGTGCTCAAATGCTCGCAGCGACTGCTTCTCCGTTTCCACAACGGCGGTCGCTGTTGCTGTCGTCGTCGTCGTCGTTGTGACAATCCTCTCCATCTTCTCCTCGGACTTGACGACTTCCTGGGGGGTGGGGGTCTCGTCCTGCTCGGTTTGGTCCATTGTGAATAGATCCTTGATGGTGGAGCTCTTGAAGAAGGTTGTGGTGAAGTTGCCGCCCTCGATGGCCATGTCGCTGAGCATTCGCTTCTGATTGGCCTTCTTGAGGATGTTCACCTCGATGGTCTTCTCGGACACCAGGCGGTAGATGTGCACGTCGCGCGTTTGCCCAATGCGATGGCATCGATCCTGCGCCTGCGCATCCATGGTGGGATTCCAGTCCGAGTCGTAGAAGATCACAGTGTCGGCGCCCGTCAGATTGATGCCAACGCCGCCCGATCGCGTGGACAGAATGAAACAGAATATCCGCTTGTCCCCGTTGAAGCGCTCCATCAGGATCTGACGCTGCTCGACACGCGTCGAGCCATCCAATCGCAGGTAGATGTGGCCGTGGTGGTTGAGGAAGGCCTCCAGCACGTCCAGCATCTTCGTCATCTGCGTGAATATCAGCACGCGATGGCCGTCGACCTTCAGCTGCCTCAGCAGACGATCCAGAGTTTGCAGCTTGCCACAGTCGTACTGAATGAGCCGCGGATCGGGAAACTGTGTGGTCATCGCCGAGATAATGGGATGCAGAAGGTCCAGCTTTGGCAGCAGGGTCTGTCCCACCTTGCTCTCGATCTGACGCTCGTACTGCCAGTGCGTGGAGGATAGATTCTGGACGTAGCGACGGATCAGCGGGGCACACACCGAAGGAACATAAATCACAAAGTTGCTAAAGATTGGCGCCATTTCCGCGCACCTCTGCTCAAAGGTCTTGAGCAGGTGATTGAGGGACCAGCCATCGCGATGGGCCATCGCCGTGCAGCAGTTGGAGAAGCTCCGAGTCTGCCACGTGGAACGCCGCAGGGTGCGCGTCGACTGCATGCACCGCTGGATGGCCCCGCGACAGTCCTGGCCGTAGATGGGAGTGGCATCGGTGCGCCGGCGATTGATGGTGGCCATGCGCTTGAGGGAGGCCAGACGCTGCTCCTTGCGCATCTGAATGAGCTCCTGCACCTTGTAGGGATCTTCTGCTTCCTCCTCCTCCTGCTCCTCGATCCCTGTGCTCCCATTGGCTATGCTCTGCTTCTGCGCCGTGCTCTTCACATGCGTAGCCAGATCCCTGACAATGGGCTCCTTGGTTAGCTGCTGAGATGTTAATACTGTACTGGCGGCAGCTGTCCCCGAAATGCTGGTCGCATTGACCGTCGCTGAGACGGACGACGGCGACGATGTCTTGCTGGTGAGAGTCAGGCGGGCACCGGCTCCCCCCGCATTTGTGGCTGGCGTGAGGTAGAAAAATGGTTTCCCATCCTGCATCGTCTTGGCCACCTTGGCCGGCGTCGAGGCATTCATATGGGAGCGTGCGGCCATCAGCTTGGAGTTGGTGGCCAAGACGTTTAGCGCTGTCCCTGGAGAGGATGCCGATCCTCCAATCGTCGTTGTGGTCGTCGTAATCACGCTGTTGATTACCACCGGCTTTAAGGCCATATTAATGGGGTTGATGGTACCACCGATACGCTTCATGATCCTTCCACTGGGCAAGAGGGTGCGCATGGGCACAATCTTGGACCCCTCCAGCCGCATGGCCGGACTGGCGCCCACTCGCACCGCATTCAGTTTGAGCCGCTGTGCCAGCTCCGCAGTCCGCACTCGTATGTGAAACCGGTACTTGCCGTTGGGGCAGCGCGGTGGCGGCTGTGGGGCGCTGTCGATCTCCTCGATCAGCTTGCGTGGCGGGGCGAGCAGGCGGCTCTTGTGCGATACGTAGGCGGTTAATGTTTCCTCCAGATGCAGCAGCAGGAGATTCACAGTTTCCAGATTGATTTGCTATAGGCGATACAATAATTTCAGTCGTTTAAGATATGGAAATACTACATGCATGTATTGCTAGCACTACAACTTGTTCTGGGTGATTGAATCAGACAAATGCCTCGCAAATGCGAACATCCTGGGACAAGTTTACGACTCGCTCCAAAATAGATTGAGCCCAACTTTCAGTGACAGTTTAACATCATTTTCAATCCGAGGGGGTGCAAAAAGGGGAAGGGGAACACCCTTCTGTGAACACCTGTGACTCACCGTGAACGGATCATACTCCATTATGTCGCAGACGAGACGCGGCGTGTGGAATGTAATGCCCTCCATTTGAAACGGCGATATTATCGGCCGCACTTCAAACATATTCGGATGATTGCACACCTTCCGCAGCTGCATCAGCACATTGATCACGCTCAGTAGATTGCCCGTCTGCAGGGTTTCCCTCGTTCTGCAAATTACAATTCGAATTAGCCATGACATTCCAGCGTTTGCAGGGGGTGGGCTAGTGGAGTGCAGTACTTACTTGGAGCGACTCATGAAATCCTCGTACAGATAGCGCTGGCGATTCGACAGACGGCACATGACCACATGCTCGTACTTCTTTGGCATTTGCTTCTCCACCTCCTTCTTGAGGCGTCGCAGCAGGAACGGCCGAATCACCTGCAAGGACATACGACGACGAAAATATGCAAATTACTGAGAGTTTATGCTTGAAACTATGCGAATTACACTAGGCAACGAAATCCAACTATTTTTACCAATCCGATTTTTCTTTTATACATTTGGGGCTTTATAATATAAACTTTATATATATTTTTTTTAATTAATTAATAAAAAATATTGTATTTTTACGATTTTGTAAAAGGTATTTTTTTTTCAGATTACACTACTTGAAAAAATGAAACTTTTTCCCCGCTGTGGTCAAAAATGACTTTTTCTGATAGATTTAGAAATTTTAAAATTTTTAAGTTATTTTTTTATAAATCTGATTTTACTTGGTTCGAAGCGTAAAAATTATGTTGCATAGTGTTATCATAGCGGTGAGTTCGTGTAAGGAACGTTTTCAATGCGATCAGCTTGGTTATAGAGCCACCACATGGATAAGACGCCCCTCTATCCCACTTAATCTAGCAAACTAACAAATTGTCATCACATGTGGCTGTAGTTCAATGTGACACAGAGTGCATTTGCCTGAGTTGGAACAGGAATTCGATTATTATTAGAATGTACGATGCGTTTTCAATGCGATCAGCTTGGTTATCGGCCGACCACATGGATAAGACGCAGCTTTCCCACTTGATCTAGCAAACTAACAAATTGTCATCACATGTGGCTGTATTTCAATGTGACACAGAGTGCATTTGCCTAAGTTGGACTCCGACTAGTACAATATCTCACGGATTTTATAGTGTTCACAACGTAAACGGACCAGAGTCATCAATAAATGGAACTCGGATCACTTTGCTGTTGCGAGAAGTTCTCTCTGGCACACATCTACGATTTTCAAGAGCATTTAATGGGCTGGCAAGAAAACGCTTTTAGGTGCTGCTATAACCCAATATCAATCACTGGGATCGAAATATTCTATGGGAAATATTATATTCTATGCATTATTTGGATGTACGATGCGTTTTCAATGCGATCAGCTTGGTTATCGGCCGACCACATGGATAAGACGCAGCTTTCCCACTTGATCTAGCAAACTAACAAATTGTCATCACATGTGGCTATAATTCAATGTGACACAGAGTGCATTTGCCTAAGTTGGACTCCGACTTGTACAATATCTCACGGGTTTTATAGTGTTCACAACGTAAACGGACCAGAGTCATCAATAAATGGAACTCGGATCACTTTGCTGTTGCGAGAAGTTCTCTCTGGCACACATCTACGATTTTCAACAGCATTTAATGGGCTGGCAAGAAAACGCTTTTAGGTGCTATCATACCACACGGGATTGTCTGTGACCATAAGTATCCTGTAAAACGCTGCTTACCTTGTGCAGACGCGCTATCAGAGTCTCATTATACTCCATGTTTCCCTCGATCATGCCCGTCATCGGATTGGAGAACCACTCCTTAAACTCGCGGTGCGAGGAGAACACATAGGGCATGAGGAAATGCATCAGAGACCACAGCTCCATTAGGTCATTCTGCAGCGGGGTTCCCGTCAACAGCAGACGTCTATAGGAGAGAGAAATTAATGATTATTCGAGTGCACTCGTGGAAAGTGTGGGTGTAGCTGTTGGGGTAAGATTGAGGCTGTCTCAGAACAAGGCCACAAGCATTCTAGGGCGGGATTAGCATGCTCTGGTTTAGTATGCGGCATTATAACGATATTAATTTTAGCACCCAAGCGTAGTCCCCATGCTAGTTAGCAGTCGCATGGTTACTGATTTTTGGTGCGTTTTTGCAGGCAAACGGAATAAAACAGAACAACGGATTGGCAGATGGGCATCTAACAAGGGGCTTGGGAGAGTTTGGGTGGGTTAGGGTTACGTTACCTTTCGGTGGAAAAGTTGAGTAGCAGCTGCCAACGCTGCGACTTGAAGTTCTTGATGTTTTGGGCCTCGTCTAGGATTAAATATTTCCACTTTTTACGGCGAAAGCTTTGCTGATCCTGGACGACCAGCTTGTAGGAGGTTATGCAGACGTGGAAGGCATTGGGCTTGGTCCAGCCGACGCGCTTCAGCTTGCGCTCCTTCTGGGAGCCGTAGTAGGTGAGTATCTTGAAGCCGGGACACCACTTCTTGAACTCCATCTCCCAGTTTAGCATCACAGACGATGGCACCACAATCAGATGCGGTCCCCAGTTGCCTCTGGCGCAGGCGAGGTGCGCCAGCAGGGCAATCGTTTGAATGGTCTTCCCCAGGCCCATCTCATCGGCCAGGATGCCGTTCAGCTTGCGCTCGTTCATCGTGACCAGCCAGTCGAGTCCGATGTGCTGGTACTCGCGCAGCGAATGCTTCAGCAGGAAGGGCACGGGAGTGACCACATTGGTGGAGGACAGGGTGTTGCCCTTGGGCTGGAGACTTTCGGCCAGGGCGGCCGCATCATTGAGCATGTCGTCCTTGTTGGCACCAGAAGTAGCAGCAGCACTGCCACTGCCGGCAGTCTCTGCTCCTTCGCCCGTATCGGCAGTGGCATCTGTCAACAGACTCTTGAGGCCATCCTCCTGGTCATCCTCCTCCACTTCCGTTGCGGTTTCATTCGTGGAGAGATCTTCGTCGTCGTCTTCTTCGCTGGCATCCACATCGCTGCCGTCAGTCGACTCCTCATCCACTGCCGTGGAATCGTCATCCGAGTCGAGTTCTGGAGGCTCCATCTTGCGTCGCTTGGGACTGGGCGGCTGGTCACTGATTCTTCCAGACTTGTACTTCTTCAGCAGCTGCTCAACCGGCAGGTCGTTGTCGGCCTCCAGTTCATCGATCTCCCTTTTGTGATCGACCTCTTGCTCGGCCTCCTCCTGCTTGCTGATGGTGTTCTCATCGTCTTCGCTTGCCTCCTTCGCCTCGAACTCACTGTCGTCTTCGCTGTCTTCCTCGTCCTGCGTTTCGCTCTTCACCGCAGAGGTGGTATGCTCCTCCTCCTTTATGAGCTTGTCACGATTGTCCAGATAACCGGGGGGCAAATCGTTCAGGAAATCATCGAAGTCCATTTCGGATTCCTTGGCCAGGGCCGTCACCTCCTCATTGACGTCCGCCGCCTCCTCCTCCGCCTTGGCAATGGTCTCCTCATCGTCCTCCGAGCCAGACTCTGGCCGAAACTCAACTGCAAATGAATGGAGGAGAATCGTGAATTAGCAACCGATTGACATCTGCTAGCATTCGGTAAGAGAGAAGAAAGCGTAAAAGCATCAGGCAAATGCCTCGCAAATGCGACCATCCCAGGGTAACATCGAAGTGTTCAAAAATAGACCACGACAACGTTTCAGTTTGTATTTTATCATCATATGCTGATTACGCTGATTCTGCTGAAAGGCTGAGTTTTATTAGATATTTGTTATTGCTTACCATCGGACTCCCGCTTGGGCGAGGTGAGGCGGCTGGAATTGAGGCTGAGGCTGGGTGTGTCGGCCGCCATGCTCTTGTTCATGCCCTCCACCAACTGTTGGGAGAACTTCTCGGTCTGGCCGACAATGAAGTTGAGATGCTGATCGAGGGCCTGCTTGCGCTTCTCCTCGATCTTCGTCTGGTGCTTGTACTCCACCAACTTCTCCACATTCGACCAGAAGCACTTCACCTCGCGGGCAATGAAGGAGGCCACTCGCTTCAGGTGCAGCTCTTGGGCCTTCTCGGCTCGCTGGGCCGCATTGGCCTTCTCCTGGAAATACTTTTGAACCATCTTGGCGCACTTCTTGGCCGCGTTCTTCTTCCATTTGCGCTCCTGGGCAAAATCAGCCGCCAGCCAGGCCATCTCATCGAGGAGGTAGTCCCAATGCGCCTTCGGTCGGCTCGGCTCCTGCAGCTTGGGCAGGCGCCGTTCAGTCCATAATCCCTCTCGCTGTAACTCGGATATACGCTGCATCACGTACACCTCCTGCTTGGCTTTAAACGAGAACTCCTGCGCCGCACTGGTCGGTGTGCCAGCGCCAGCTGCAGTCAGGGCTAGGCCTGGGCTAAGCAGGCTCCCGCTCCCGCTCGGAGTGCCGGGCGTGATGGCTCCACTGCCGCTACACGACGGGCCGTTGCCCGTGTACAGCGGCGTCGTGGATGTGGCTCCAGTCGTTGCCGTTGCGGCAGCTCCACTGCCACTTGCGGCATTATTGTGGCTCTGGGTGCGCCGGAGCGTCGTCGAGCCGACTGCGGTACTGCAGGGTACCAGTGGAGTGCCACCTTGGAATAGAAACCAAAATAAATTTGATTAACACATGGCCATTTAGCTGCAACTCAAAGATCAAGTCAATTAGGGTCCACTCGTGGCGTGGCATGCTGGAGGGTGGGTGCATCAATTACAAAAGATCTGATCTACCAGGAAAGCAATAGGAATGAATGGAATAAACATGAGAATCGCTTGCGAATCGGTTGCTAAACAAACAGAACGGAGCAATAGATAGATAGGCAACTGCATGCAAACTTATTCCTAATACTCGTATGGCTGGGAAAGCCCGAATCCATGGAGAAGCCACGATCCACTGGCTGGTGACACAGCGTGCGCTTGCTTCGGCCTCCACACTGGTGAAGGAAACAGTAGCTTTGGGATCCTCCAGGTCACATACTACTGAATTGGGCATTGGGCTTCTTTTGTAGACATCTCTGAGATCATCTGTAGCCAGCTTATTATGATTCTGCTGCCATCGATGGGGCAGAATCACTTGCAGCTGAGCCTTGCTATGGCACACATCTACGATTTTCGAGAGCATTTAATGGGCTGGCAAGAAAACGCTTTTAGGTGCTGCTATAACCCAATATCAATCACTGGGATCGAAATATTCTATGGGAAATATTATATTCTATGCATTATTTGGATGTACGATGCGTTTTCAATGCGATCAGCTTGGTTATCGGCCGACCACATGGATAAGACGCAGCTTTCCCACTTGATCTAGCAAACTAACAAATTGTCATCACATGTGGCTATAATTCAATGTGACACAGAGTGCATTTGCCTAAGTTGGACTCCGACTTGTACAATATCTCACGGGTTTTATAGTGTTCACAACGTAAACGGACCAGAGTCATCAATAAATGGAACTCGGATCACTTTGCTGTTGCGAGAAGTTCTCTCTGGCACACATCTACGATTTTCAACAGCATTTAATGGGCTGGCAAGAAAACGCTTTTAGGTGCTATCTTCCCCAAGGATATTCTGTATCTGTAGCCAGCTTATTGTGCTCCTGCCATCGATAGGGCAGAATCACTTGCAACTGAGCCTTGCTATGGCACACATCTACGATTTTCGAGAGCATTTAATGGGCTGGCAAGAAAACGCTTTTAGGTGCGGGATAACTAGAGAGCTAGAGAACTAGGCTAGAGCTAATGATGGGAAAGATGGATATTGAGTGGGGTGATTTGTTTGCTTTATGAGTGGGGAGAAGAAGCCCAACTGGTGGTGTGACAATACCAATGGATAATGGATCATGTGGATCATCATGTGAAATGTCAGCGCGCAATCAAGTGTTCTAAGTATGCTTAAGTTTGCTAACTTGCTTACAAATCAACGAATCAATCAAAATGTACATTCATCAATTATTCAATTCAAACGTAAATCAAACTTTAAGCAGTTTTACCAATACCAATCCAAATCGAATCAATAACTAACTAAGGACAAAAAGACACCAATTCTAGAAGGAACGAATAATAAATGTAACTTTAGGCACATCAATAAATGCACTACTTTTGCTTGGAAAATGATAAAATGCTTCAATATTCAATAATTAACAGACAAAAATGTTTAGTTTATATAAGAATTTCAATCAAAACGATAATTGTTTTTTTGTTTGCTGAGAATATTTTTTTTGTTTGATATTTTTGTAGTTTTGTTTTGTGTTTAGTTTGCGAACGATAAGCACCTGGCACCAAAGGTACAGAAGAATTTCCTACGGCAGCAGGAGGAGCGGGTATTTGACCGAAGACCATACCGTGACGACCTCCTAAAGGTCTACCGGGTATGTGACCTATATTATAACGATAACGATACAATTATGGTGAGTTGAGAGTGTGTGCGTTATAGGAATGTATGTGGGGATCAGCATTATGTGATAGCGAGAATAGAAATCATACAAATGTAGACCAAAACAATATGAAATAAACAGAATTTGTAAATCAAAAACATTCGTAAATAGAAAGTAAATGTTTTCCATCCCAGTGAACAAACAAAAATGACAAAATCGCGAAACAGACTCGCGACAATAGGCATTTAGCGAACAAAAAACAAACAGTGTTCAAAGTCTCGCTAAATGATCGCAAATAGTCTAAAAAACGAGTTATTTTAAAATAGTATCCTAGAATATATTGAAAAAGGCTGGCAAACCAAGTGATCAGGGATCACTGATGGTTTTCACACGATAGTGCTCATGAATGAGTAGCGATTATGATGCATAAATGCATCCATCAGATTTTTAGAAATAGGGCGTTAAAATAGTACGATGCATCGAAATGATGGTGGAATTTATGCATGAAAATCACAAATCATCGGCACTATGGTATGAAGTCCATCACTGAACGCTGAGCAACTTGTGCTGGTTTATTGATTATTTTTTTGCTTTTTGGCGGATCGCTTTTCGTTAATTTTACACGTTTGATTTTCGCGCGATTCTCGACTAAGAATTTCGGGTCCACTGGGATAGCAGAGTGTTTTAATGTGCGTCGTGTGTGTGTGTGTGTGTAAAAACTAACAAAATTAGCAATGGAATTTTGTGAGTTTTAATTTGCTTTTGTTGTACATATTAGTGGGACATAGTGGGATAGGATAGGTAGGATAAATGTGTTTAAATATGTAGATATATTCTGGATTTAAGTGAGTGCAGGACGTGCGTTGGCAGTTGGCACGATTCGGTTACGGTTACGTTTACGGTTTGGGTGTCACTTGCTCTTTCGGTTACAGGAGTTAGAGTTGGTATGCAGTTGGCTAAAGTTTTTGGCATTGATTTTACAATTTCAATTTGGCATTAACATAGGAACAATAAACATGAATAAACGGAAGGAAATAAAATGAAACGATAAAACATCTTTTAAAAACGCAAAAACAGAAAATACAGTTTCTTTTGATCGAACAGTCGAACAAAAACACAAACACAACAAAAACACAAAATATAATGGTAACAATGAGAGGTTTGATCCATTTTGGGGGACGGGATCGGATCCATTGAATACATCAAATTTACCTTGCTGCGTTAGCTGGACAACAGCGGCGGGTAGTTTTGTCGAAATGGCCACTGGTGTGGCGCCCACGGCTGGAATCTTGATCTCCGCCTCCGGTGGATGAACATTACCGCTTGCCTCGACGAGACTGCCGCTTGTGCTGGTAGATATGCTTGCTGTTGTGGTTGCAGTGGGGGCAGGGCTGTTGCTGCTGCTGCTGCTTTTGTTGCTCGAGGCGCTTACAGTTGCTGCTGCTGCTCCTGCCGCTGCGGGAGTTATCGTTGTGTTGCTATTGCCGCCAATCTTTTCTGGCAATTGAGATTGCGTATTCTGTGAAAAACAGATAAGTCATCGTTAGAATTCTGTGAAACAAAATGCTACGGAGTGCCGTTGATAACAATATTCCATCAGACAAATGCCTCGCAACTGCGAACATCCCTTTAACAGCCAAAATCATTCAAAAATAGTCCGATAATGGCGCTCAGTTGAATTGTATCATCACTTGGCTAACTTATCTAGGAGTTTATTGTAATTTTTGCTAACCGTTTTCACTGTGCTATTGCTGATTCCGTTTTCGTCCACCTGTTGTACAGTCGTCCCGGTGTTGCTTGTGTTGACGCTAATCACCGTCGTCGTCGTCTCCAGTGTGGCTTGATGCGTTGGTGTTCTTTGGGCTTGGGCGGCACCGGCTGCCGCTGACGTGCTCGGCTTGTCCTCGTGTACCAGCTGATCTATACGATTTGCATTGCTGTAGCTGATGAATTGCGGGGTTGGTGTCTTTTTACGCCACGCAGGGTAGTCCATCATACTGCCGCCGTTTTGTAGGTAAAAGTATTCGGACACATTTTCAAGATGTCTGTGGAGGGGAATTGGAAGCGTGAGCACGAGAACCCCACGAGAACTATGCAAGGCAATGATCGGTCATACCTTTCCTTAAGAGTACGCAAAATCTGCAATTTCTGCTGGAGAATGCGCTTTTTGAGCGCATTCGAGTCTTGCAGGGCTTCCGAAGATACCCCACCGACTTCGCTGCTGGAGGCCACAGAAGCCGGCAGCAGGGAGCCAACAATGTTGCTGCTGGCAGTCCCGACAATGCTGCTCGCCTGACTGGAGTTCGGACTGTTGTCCAAACGCTGACGCTTGGCCTGCGGCGGCGAGTGGGAGGCTTCTATGATGCTCGTGGTGGCGGAGTGGGCGGATGAGATGAGTGTGGTGGAAGTTGGTGCTGCTACTGGCGTGGCTGCCGTTGCCTCTGTCGTTTGCTGTTGTGGCGGCAAGGGCGACAGCGGCACAGGCAGCTGCGCACTGGGCAGCTGCTGCTGTTGGTGTTGTCTACTGATACTGCGGACTCCTTTCGGTTGTGCTGAGTAGCGGGAAGCCGGTAGGGCTGCTGTTGCTGCTGCTGTTGTTGTTGTTCTATTACTGGTCACTGTTGTTGTTGCTGTAGCCGCTGTTGTAGTTGTGTTCGATTTTGGGAGTGCAACTGGTTTTTCCGTTGAGTGTAATGTTACGCGGTCTGACACAGCAGGAGGGGCCGGGCTTAGCCCTTCATGCCCCCCTCCTGCTGAATTACCTTCATTCATGTTTGAGACATCTGCAAAAACACCAAATGATCCGATATGGATCTCGCACTATTAATTTGAATTTTCATTGGTTTGGCGGGAAAAATTGGTAAACGTTTGTCGCTTTCGGCCAACAGGCAGATGAGCACATACTCTGCACCCACCCTTTGCCAGGCAAAATGTTTTTAAAAATTTCTATCTATGTATATGAAATGCTCTGCGTACCAGAGCAATAATATAAAAGTCATCCTCAAATGAGCTTATCACAAAAATTTTCCCCCTGCTACACACAAACGCACCGAAAATGCAACTCTGCGTTTGGAAATGGCTTCGATTTTTCTCCCATTTCTCATACACACGCGTTTTCTCAGGCCTTATTACGTGACCAACATTTAATCATACATATATTCACTATTAATTGTAAGAATTATATTTTTATAAATTTCATATTTTAATTTTCAAAATTAGCAGCCATCTCACTTAAACACACATGACACGTGCGAAAACGCCGCGGTCAGACAGAGACAACCATATATACGACATGGCGTCGGTTCTTTGTGTTGGTGTGCGCAGCAGCAGTCAGTTTTATATGTTGGGCGGACATTTTTTCACAATTTTTCTTATGCCTACCTCAGATGGGGAGAAATTTTAATCACAAAATATCCACATCTCTGCGATGCATCCGTGCAGAAAAGTTGTGCGGACGCGTTTTAAAAATCGTGCCGCACTCGATTATGTATAAATTAAACCGTATTTTCTGCACTAAAAACTAAAACTAAATTATTTTTTCTGCGGAATAGCGTGCCGCACAAATTTGACAGGAAGTCTGACCATAACAATACCGATATCTTCGGCAAGCTACCCTGATAGCACGATTCTTTCACGATGGTATCGTCAAAACTATCGATGGCGCCACTATCTAAGATTTTAACCTCTAATACGATATTGACACTGGGCACCGGTTACCGTCTATTTCCTAAGGTTTTGCCGTTTCGAAAATTTCCCAGCTAGTTTCACCGTCTATTTTGGATGTTCCTAAACCCCACGTTTCCATGCGATATTTAACCTTTTGTTTTCAGATGCAACCCTAAATAATCGGCATTCACAGTGAAAAATAAAATTCCCTACGAACTTGTAAGCAATGGCAGACAAGAAAAACAGGAGTTAATAAACAGACAAACACAATTCCAGAGCGATCTTATGAGTTTTTTAGAGGATGGAAATAATAAATTTATTACGATTTACACAATATTTTGCTATTGCAGATCGTATCTGTTCTGCTGACTGGTTATAAACAGCAGAAGTTTTGCTTTTATCGGGCTGTTCTCTCTGCTCTGCTGTTAAAACCTCCCAATTTTAATTAATACTGCCGTTGTGCACGTTCAACATGTGAAGTATGCAAAGGCACGATTTTATTGAACTATTGTTCTTATGGTGGCTGTCAAGACCTTTTCATAAATTATCCCAAACCGAGCCTTTATATGACCAAACACCTCGTTGTTTTCAGGCACATCTTTCTCTCAAAATATCCCGAACAGCTTCTACAAAACATAAGACTTTGTACTTAAGTCTTCGGTTGAATTTAGTAGAAGTACTCACAAATGACCACAACCTTCCCCTTCACTGACTCAATAACTCAGAATTGGCGTTTACACTGGAAAACTCAAGTATATAATAAATGATTTTGACGCGCCAAAATTTAATTTTTGAACTGCCAGTTTTTGTTTTTACTAGTGGTGATAGTTTACACGATAAGCAGAATAGTGTTGAAATATTTGGAAAATCGAACAAACGCAATCGTAGCTCAACTTTTTGCCACCTCTGGGTCCCTAAAAATGAAAAAAAGAAACAGATTTTTTCCCGAAACACTGTAAAAGTTGGTCTTTTTGGTATTTTTTCATAAATAGGCTAATCTTTAAGTCCTTAGACTGCAGTCTTTCAGACTAGAGTGATCTTGAAGTGTGAAAGAGTTTAGTGGAATACGGGCATGTTACAACACTGGACAAAGCCTTTCGATGATCATCGATATGAAAGAAAGATTTGCCAGAATGCAGCACTGTAAATAACAGATTCTCAAACTTCAAAATACATATTTGAATCTAATGCATGCGTAATTTATTTAGATTATTTTAGATCTGCACATAAACGCGAATTTATTCCAGTTTTGGAACTGAGTTTTTGGATGCTGATCTGGCATCCTTTAAGCTCCATTCAATTCTGATTCATCATTATCTCTGTCGCTCGATATTATCTGGTTGCTGACTTGTTTCGATTTAAGAATCCAGAATCCGAGCTTAAAATACGATTTAATTCATAATCAGTTTAAACATGATTGCACAAAATGACATTGAACTGATAAAGGATCGATGCGTCAGAATATTGCACAGCATATATTTAAATATTGTTTTTACAAATAGTATTTATGTTTTCTGGTGACATCGTGTACATGCACATATTTATTGTAACCTCGCGCTGTTGGTTGCATGAATGAGATTAGGAAATACATCAAATTCACCTAGGTTAGGTAAGATTTAGGTGCCAGTACTGAAAATACTTAATTTGTCTAATCTAATATATTTTTTATGACGTTCCAGGCGCCCATGGTCACATAATTTGAGGTGCTTATCACTGCACCAAGGGGTTTCGGGCGGGGCGGCGGCTTATCAATCAAAACTCAAAGTCACCGAAAAATTGGATGATTCGTCGCCTCGATATGAAGACGAGAAATAGAAAATTGAGCCGAAATGATATGGAGACCAAAACGTGCACTCAGCGAAGAACTCATTAAGGGGCGCCTGTCCTTTGGGTGGAGCAAAGTTCGAGAATATTCGAGATAAAACTGGCTTAGCCGGATAAGTGGCAGACAGATAAAGATAAAGAATTTAGACCCTGCGAGTACACTGATCGGTTCACTTGCTCTAATCGCCACACAGACCGGACATAGACCCTCTACCACTCTACCAGTTCATGGCCCTTTTAATGAATTCAACACGGAGAATGACTTTCGTTTTTCCTCTGTTTCGGTGTTCGCATAATTATATCGCACCGAAAAAATTGTCTTTCTAAACTTTGCGCTATTTCATAATTTCTGGAAACAATTTCCATGGCCCAATTGCCGGTTTCGGCCATCTTTGTTGTGCGCGTGGAGTGCGAAGACACCGGTAACCTGTTGGAGAGCACACAGTGGCCAAAGAACATGAATGGGTCCCATTCACCATTTCGAGTTTATCTCTTTGGTAGTGGAAAAAGCCAAAAACGCCACGCACCAACACCAGCACAGCACAGCAGGAGAACACGCACACGCACACAAACTATTTGTTGGCTTGGCATAATTGGAAAGCAGAAAAACAAAGTTTTTGTGTAGTTTATGTTTTCTCTGGAAGAAGTCTTTAACAAGTGAGAGCGGCAAAGTCAACATTCCGACTTTAAAATACCCGCTAATCGGTTTTATTTGTTTTATTAATAGATCCCAAAACTGTATCATTTGTCTGCCACATACGAGAATGAATGTGCTCTACGGGAGCGGGGTATGAAGAGAGAACAAACCGCAAACACTCCCAAATGATGATACAAGAGGAAAGGGAAACAGAAACAGAAACATAAAAACACACAAAAAAAGAAACACTGAGAAAGAGCAAGAGACACAGGCAGAAGTGGAAGCAGCAACTAGTTGCTTCTTTGCATTGCGTATACGTCGGGAAGTTCTGGTGCCATTTTGGTTGAGAGAGTTCGGTCTGGCACACACACACACACACACATACACAGGCAACCGGCAAGGGCTCTCTCTTTCACTCTCTGCCTCCATCTCTGACTCGAACTCTTTTTTTTCTACTGGCCATCATCCTGAAGCTCGTGCTGCAGTGACTCTTCGGGAATTTTGTAACTCTGGAGGTTGACCTGATCGGAACGAACCATTCCATTCCCTATCCTATTCAGCAGAACTTGAGCAACACACACACACATACTCGCACACACACACATACTCTGGCTGATAAACTGCCTCACAGACCCACACTGGAACTGTTGCCTCTGCCGCTGCTGCTGCTGCTGCTGCTGTTGGTGCTGGCTTGTGCTGTGTGGTTTATACTGCCAACACATTCTGATTTCCCCTCAGTTATCTTCAGTCCGTCGCGTCGCTCGCATCGCTTTAAGAGGCGGATCAGATCAGGCCCCCGTGCGGCAGTATTTTCGAAAAGGAAACAAGTAAAGCAAATAGCAAATAGTCGAACACCAAACCCAAACCACAACACGAAGAAAGCAACAGCAGAACAGAACAGCAGCGCCCATTTATATGCTCCACATATATGTATACCCCACCCGACCCGTACGCACACACGCCTACGTACATATGTACATATAGAGGCGGACATACATATGTATAATCAGATACTGATATATGTACCAAATACATACACACATATGTGCCAGAAGTATTTATAAGCGGCGTGTTGTATCGCTTCAGGCCGATCCTGCTTCCTCTTCTTCTGTCCGTTCCGCACGTTGTTGGTGCTGCTGCTGCTGCTGCCGTTGACTTTTAACTTTCGCTTTTACTGTGCGGGGACGCGCGACTCGCCACCGCCACCGCCACCGCTTACTTTCGCTTTCTCACACCACAAAAATTCTTTGCAGCGCGCCAAAAATAAGAACAGAACTCTGTTTTATAACACTCGTAAACGCACTCGAATACCCCGAAACTCCGAGGGCTGCAACGCCGCAACATAGAGGAAAAATAGAGGTAAGATCGCTCACAGACACACCACCGATGCAGCCCATTTGGCCGCGTTCTGGGCCGGGCCTGGTCTGGCTCAAAAACGGGTTTGTGTGGCCAAAAGCACACACACCACACACACAGCGTGAGGCAGAACTTCAGTAGAGTCCCACTTGGCCAGTGCTGTGCTGTGCTGTGGCCAAAAGGGAAACGTTGAGGCTTTAGCCCAATACCAGGAACCGGCAGCACAGCACAACGCACTCGTAAACGGCTTTCGAGCGCCTTTTGTGGCGCAATTTCGTAGCCGTCTTTGTTGCCTTGTTTCTGTCGTTGCCTCTCCCTGAACTTGAACAAAGAAAATGAGCTTACGTTAGATCGATACTAGCCCCAACTTAATGTGTCTCTAAGCCCGAGCCTATACTGCTAGCACTCGTCAGTATCTGCAAGATACATAAGAACAGCTCTGAATTGTGAACAGGCTCGATTGCAGCCACTTCAAATGCAAATCCCAAAGTTGATTATCGGGGCCTGCCTGTCCCTCTGTCCCTCGTGAGTCAGCGATCCAGTTTTTGGCATTCGCCCAAGGTTCTCTACGCGTGGCTCCAAATGATTTGGATTTGTTTTTGTCCCCATCTGACAACCGGTTGCCGGTAAAAGCAAACAAAACAGTGCTAATGGCGTGTACCCCCCACGTCCGCAGATCAAACGCAATCGAAACCCAAAACCCCATCACATCCATATTCATATCCATATCTATAGCCATAGCCATAGCCAGGCCAATGGGCTGTGACGCCCGTCGTGAGAAGCATTAGAACTGCAAGATGCCAATGACCTAATTTTGCCCCCAACCACTAATTGCGTTTCTTGGTAATTAATCAATATGCGTCGGAGCCAGAGACACAGCTCTGGTCTGGTCTGGCCAAGAGATTGGATTGGATTGGCATGTTGAAAACTACTTTTCGATATATTTCGAATTTGGCTTTTAATTAGGAGCCAGAAAAAATAGAAATCTGAATTATACTTATATTAGTCATTCGGTAAACATGTTTTCTGCATTTACAATGCCCCACTCATTGCCAAATATCTGTTAAGGGGTTTCTCACCAACAACAACAACAACAACAACAACAACAACAGCCACAAGCCGAACCCCTCAAACAGAAATTTTGAAGAATTCTTGCGGTGGCTGGACTCGGACTCGGACTCGGATTTCTCACTCTTCAGAGATTCGGTTGAGTGCGCTTGCGTGCCGGGCCGGGCCGGGCCAGGCCAAGTTGTTCGTTCGTTCGTTGGGAGAGTTTGGAGAGGAAAGATTCCAAATGTTTTGGAAATTTTTCCACAACCAGCGATGATTGATAATCGGATTGTCAATATTTGCGGGTACAGCTAATCAGCTGTAGGCAGCTCTTGGCTGCAGTTGCAGTTTGTTTGCTTCCTTGCTCTGCTTATCAGATGAGAGAATTGGTACTGGGATTGAAACCGAGGCGAAAAAAACAGCAAACAGAACACAAAGGCAACAACATTTTGGCGCCAATGTCGGGGCCGTCGGGGTCGGATCAGATCGGATCAGATCAGATCGTTCAGTGGATCCGTTCAGCCCGATTCGGGGTCAGTTGAAAACTCAAACAGAGCCGTGAGATGTGAAACGGAATGCGAGGAATCAGAGGCTTGAGGGGGGCGCTGTGCGTCATGTCATGTGTGGGGAAGTGCGGGACAGAGCCACGTGCAGATAACCCAATAAACGATTGTATAAATAACAATTTACATATACAACAAATCACGACCGGCTACTCCCCTCCAATCTCGATGCCCCCCAATGCCCGATCGACGATCGACTCTCGATTTCCATTTGAAAGGCATTGGGTAGGCATAGACTCGTAATTGCGCGACTTACACTTATTTTCCATAATTTAAACATGTTAATTGATTATGAATACCATGCTCTACTTCCGACAAAAGAGTGGAGCCACGGACCATAGACCACAGACCACGGACCACGGACCCTAGACCCCGTCCGAACCCGAAACCCGAGCAAACCCCTACGATCATTGATCGCTCCACTCCACTAATTGTCGCGGGCCTTTGTTCGTGCCGATAGTGTGGTCAACGCGCCAACAGCTGGCTGATAGTATGGGCTGTCTGTCGTCCCGCATGAGATAGAGAACTGTGTCAGCGACAAACAGAAGCCCCGAAAGATACAAGTTCTCGCCAGTGGAACTACTGCTATAAGATATCGCACACTCCTTGGACCCGGTCTGGGTGAAAGGCCGCCCGCCGTACAATGAACTTGACAGCAGCTGCTCTGAAGTGTCTGCAATCGGAAATGGGGACACCTCGAGTGGAGTGTGGGATGGTGAAGAGTCTTCTTACCAGGGCATACACGATTCGGTGTGTCTCTCTTGGATTCCCTGTCTCCGCTGCTACTCCAGACATTCGAACTGCCGCCATTTAAGGCGCTCGCACCATTCGGGGCGGGACCTGCCTCTTGGCCAGCTAATTAATATTTTGAGCATAAAGTCGTTTAACGATTGCTTCACTTGTACCTACAAATTGCGGCGCTCCGGTACGAGAGCTGGATGGAACCTGTCCGAAGGCAATGGCAATACCATCTAAATGGGTCCGCCACGCACTGCACTCGACGAAGAACCGGACGGGACGCCTAAAGTTGCATGTTAAAAATAAAATAGCCATGTACATATGACAGATGGATGGATGAAGACACGGGATGCGTATGTATGTGCAGCACACACACACACACACACACGCACGCAGATACAGAAGGAGACAGAGATACGTACAAAGAAAGATAAAGATACAAATACTCGGAGTCGTGGATGGGCATGCCTCAAGTAAGACCCGACGACAGGAAAACATCTTAAGAAATCGCCGTCTACGTCTCCCTCTTCGACTGACTACCCGTCCTTCCGTTTGTCTGTCTGTCTGTCTGTCTCTCTCTACTCGTTGTCTGCCCCTGCCACTTGTACACCATATGTGCGGATTACCACCTATAACATTTATTAGATCAATCGACATCGGGCATCAATTTAAACGCTGTCAGCAGTCTCAATTGCCGCTGACAACTGGCGACCTTCCGTCCCCCTGGTCATTCACTGGCCACCGCCGCCACCTTCCGCTCTGGCAAGTGCTCTGCCATTCGCTCTGCCATTCGCGGATGATGGATGGGAGGGACGCCACTGTTTGCTCGCAGACGGAAGGCCACAGGAGCCGTCGTGTCACATTATCCAGCACATGCGGGGCCCAACCACAAAGCCCAACCCACAGAGCAAACAAAACAGCAAAGAGTGCGAATGAAAATAGTAGGACCAGTAGATCAGAACAGGAATACTCTCACCAAACCCAAGGGCACCAAATCATTCAGATTAAAGAAAAATATACCTATATGTAAATCGATTTCTATACCGCAGGAAACAGGCTTCAGTGTCAGGATTGACTGACAGACCCCAGAAGATAGTATTCATACCCCTAGCCAGCCATAGGGCAACTACCAAAGACTCTGTCTGGGCGCGTCCTGCGCTGCGCCAATTTGTACCTCAAGAAACACTTTGACATGGCTGCAATATGGGATCGGGCAACAAGTAAATGCTGGGGTCTATTTATAGGCGTTTCCACTTCAAGTGCTATGGCTGGGGGCTGTTGCAAGCCAGTTATGGCACGATACTTGAAGGGCTTCCTCCTCCAAGTGCCTCGAGCCGCTCTTCTCGGTTCTGGGGGCCGCTTCCTCATCCCAGCAGGGCCACAAGGTACCCTCCGTCTGCCGCGTGGTCATTTGGGCATGAAACTGAAAACAAAATCTGAAATACGAGGCGCGGATCGAGTCTACTTCGATGGGTGTGGTGTGTGTTTGTTTGAGTTGGCGCTTGGAGGGGGTGGGGGCGAGGGCGGCCACACTTTTTTGATTGCATAACAAACAAGAAGGGTTACGGCGACGACTGTTTCTGTGTGGCCTATCGCAGCGCTACTTTATGGGATCCCATAAATTGGCTGGTCAATGGCATACCATACCATACCCGAAATTCGGCCATAAAGGAAACGAAATTATCAAAATGCGTGCTCACGTGGTGGGTTGCCGCCCGCTGCCATGGGCGTTGCCAGGTACGAATCTCTATCTGGAGCACCCAAAGGCAAAAGCAAAGGCAAATCCGCTGCGATAAGATCAAATCTGGCGGTGTAATCAATTAATTTATGGAACCTACACAACCAGACGACAGTCTGGAAGAGCACTGCCACGGAAGCCCTCGATTAGCTGTCGTCTATCCGGATTTATCTTTGGGCCAGCAATCTCTGTCATTATCTGGGGGATTACGGCGACTCCTGGAGCTACTAGGACCCCATTTCGTGGGATTGCTGGGGGATCATTCTGGATATCTCGTCGGGCACTTAGTTACAGATGTGCTGTAAGCTCTTTTGGCCGATCTGGCAGCGGCTCTTACGCGCTACTGCAGGCACAATTAGAACAGATTAGATTAAGGCAACGGGGCAGGCGTCAAGGCCAGAAGTTGTTAGCCGCATGATCCAAGATGTGGACAAACAAGAAAAATAACCAAATGAAATGGAAAAAATCCACAAAGCACATATACATATGCACATACATATGCATATGTATGGATATAATGGGTATACGCAGAGAGATGTACTCGCACTGTACCCTGTAGTGTGTGTGTGACTGGCATACAGAACGATCTTAAGTCTGAGAGAGAGACTCCTCCGATGTTTTTGGATACATAATTGAACATTCCATTTCATATTTTTCTGTTGTGGGAAGACAATCGCCGGCTGTTGACGCACTCCGAGAGTATGTACATACGAGTGTATCCGTATAGCCCTGGCATTGGCCTGACGCTTGACATCCCGACAATACCCGACACCCGACGCCCCCCTTCTGCAGCCATCTCCCCGATTGACGTCGATCTGATAAACAGAAACAGCAAAAGCCTTTCACCATCCGCACACCTTTGCGGCTATCGCGCAGATATGTGGATACATGGGCAGGTGCATAGAGGAATTGGTGGTCGAAACTGTTCGATTGTTGGACTATCGGGGCACGTGACACTTAAAAATAGATATATCTATGGGAATATTTTGGGGAAATGAGGAATTGACTGACAAGGGGGGCGTATACGCAATGCTGCCCACGGCAAAGGCGAAGGCCATTGCGATTAGGTAAACATTTGCGTAACACCCGAACGGCAGATGTGGGATGGCTATATCTATTATATCAATGAGATATCTACTGATCCTCCCCCTCTCTCTCTCTCTCTCTGTGCTTTCGACAGCCCCGCAATGGCCACACAGCAAACGAAATCACAGGACGAGCTGACATCGTCCCGCGCCCTGGTGCCCAAGCAGCCGGATGTCGCCATCAAGAAGGCGGACAACGTTGAGGAGGAGGAGGAGCAAATCGAAGAGGCGGCTGTGGTGGTGCCCCCGGACAGCGGCTGGGCCTGGGTGGTGATGGTGGCCTCCTTCCTCTGCTGCACCGTTATCGACGGCATCGTCTTCTGCTCCCCGCAGATTCAGCAGCAGCTCATGGAGGAGTTCCACGTGAGCAAGGCCTACGTGTCGTTCGTCTCGTCGCTGCTCAGTGGCTGCTACCTGATGGCCGGTCCCTTTGTGAGCGCCCTGGCGAATCGATTCGGCTTCCGTGCGGTGACCATAACCGGAGCCATCTTCGCGGGCATCTGCTTCGGGCTGTCGTACTTTGCCACCAGCGTGGAGTTCCTGTTCATCATATACGGCGTGCTGGGCGGAATCGGCTTCTGCATGGTCTACATCCCGGCGGTGGTCATCATTGGCTTCTACTTCGAGAAGTGGCGCGCCCTGGCCACTGGCGTTGCCATGTGCGGCTCCGGCGTGGGCACCTTCGTGTTCGCCCCTCTGACCAAGATGTGGCTGGAGACGGGCTGGCGCCATACGCTGGCCATTCAGGGCATCATTGTGATGTCCTGCGCCCTCTTCGGCCTGGCCTTCCGCCCCATCCAGCCGATCACCCTGTCGGCGACCAATGAGGAGGCCGGCGACGAGCAGGAGAAGAGCAAGCTCAACGGCCACGGCAACACAGTGGCCCCCACGCCGCAGCTCCACCAGGCGGCCTTCACCAAGCCGCTGCCCGAGGGCCGCTTCGCCTATTCCATGCCCAACTCCGCCCACAACACGTACATGGGCGCTTCGCAGCGCAACCACTACCCCACCGCCCAGGAGATCTTCAAGGGCATGAACCTGGAGCGTCGTCCCTCGGGCACGGCGGCCGGCAGCAAGGGAACCGAGCTGAAGGCGCTGCGCAAGTCGCAGCCCACGACGCCCAACGGGGATCCGCAGCAGCTGACCTTCAACCTGCACAAGGAACTGACGACGGTGGGCGAGAACGAGGAGGAGGCAGAGAACGATAACCTGTTGGAGACGGATGCCAAGCCAGTGACCATCCAGGCGCGCCGACACACCGTCTCCGGACGTCGTCCCCAGGACCTGGCCAAGCGGGCCGCAGCCGCCGCCAACGATGGCCATCAGGGACAGCCCACATCCTCGTCGAGACCCATGTACAGGGACGATATCTTCTTCTCCGGCTCGCTCACCAGGATCCCCCAATATCAGTCGCAGACCTCGCTGGCCTACCACATGTCCGTCACTCGTCTGCCCACCAAGCAGGACATGCTGCAGGACCGGCAGAAGGGCTGCCGCATCTGCCCGGAGGCGGTGCGTCGCACCCTGGCTACAATGCTGGACACCAGCCTGCTGAAGTCCGCGTCCTTCATGTGCCTGGCAGTCAGTGGCTTCTTGACAATGATGGGCTTCTTCGTGCCCTTCAGCTTCGTGCAGGACCGTGCTTTGAGCGCGGGAATGACCGCGGATCAGGGCACTGCCATACTGTCTGCCATTGGCCTAGTCAACACCTTCGCTAGGATCGTTTGTGGCTCCCTAAGCTCCTTCCCTGCCGTCAAGCCACTTTGGCTGAACAACTTCGCTCTGACCGCCGGCGGCATTGCTACCATCGTCAGCGGCGTCGTCGTCACTACCACCAGCCAGTGGATCTTTGCCCTATTCTTCGGCGTCTGCATTGCCTGCTTCTCGGCGCTGCGCTCGCTGATTGCCGTGGAACTGATTGGACTCGAGAAGCTGACCAATGCCTACGGATTTCTCATGCTCTTCCAGGGCCTGGCGGCCACCTTCGGCACCCCCATTGCAGGTGAGTCATCGTCATCCACTAAACCCCCCTCCCTCCCTCCCTCCCTCAGAGACTATAGCGTGGTCCGTATTCCCTTCTAGGCGCCCTGTACGATGCGACCCAGAGCTACGACATGGCATTCTACTTTGCCGGTGGCCTCATCCTGCTGTCCGCCTTCCTCTGCTACCCCCTCACCTACGTGGCCAGGTGGGAGCAGGGACGCAACGAGAAGATCACCCCCCTGCCGGCAGCATAGACAGCATTAACCGCCAGACAACGAGACGTCCGTCGACGTCACAACTGTCTTCTGATACGAGCACGGGCCGCGCGCGCCACTTACTGTTTTTGGATGGGTGCTGCCGGTGCTGCTGCTGCTGCTCGGATCCAACAATAATTGCCAATCACTCGATGTGAAGATCGATGTCCATGTCCATGTCGATGTCGATGGGGGTGGAGATTGCGGAAGCGCTGAGCAGCTGACAGGGAGCAGCCCCGAAGCGTGGTGTTCCGCAAGTACTTGATACGTTAAGATTAGACTAAGTGTAATGTTCGTGCCTTCAGCCTTATCGAGTGCCTCACACACACACACACACACACACACACATACACCGATACAACAACGAGAAGAACACAAACACTGTACTGCAGCGTGGTGTAAATTACGTTTCTATGAGCTTTAGTAGACAGACGACGAGACGATGATCCGTGGAGTGAACTAGAATTTAGTGGCTATGCAATGCATAAGCGAGAGGGGGAGAAGAAGAACCTAAAACATTATTAATAGATATTATTATGATAGCTGTAAGCAGCTGTGCACATGGCTATGGCTGGGCCAAAAGTCGACTGCCAAGTTAAGAATCGTTTGTTGAGTTATTTAACATGATATGATATGATATGATAGGGAATATGAACATGAAGTCTTGAAGCTAGTTACAGACGAAGCATTTGTTTATTTTATAAGAGATACTGCACCTCTGTGGTAGTATCCGTTGTTTCCTAGCCTGTACATACGAGTAGATACATATACATTTATCAATCAATCAAAGAGACGGGCCCAACCGAGCGACCGGTCGGTCGTGGGGTGAATGCACTCCGCCCGAATGCAACGACGCTGCATTCGTTGGCCCAGCCGATTGTGGACTAAGCAAATAAACAAACGCCTCATCGTCTATGTGGAACAAGTGCCCTTCTGCCGTTGTGCTCTTAAACAAACAGACTTATAAAATACCTGCAGACAAATAAACGGATACGATACACACACGGACCGCTACATACTCAAGCACCTTCACGTCTATCAATTACAATTACAACCTTATTATTTGGATTACATTTAAATGAATGATGAGCACGAGTACGAGAACCCAATAAAAACGATTTGAGTAATACAAACTAACAATCTTGTGGCTTTATTATGTGGTTTCCATCAGCTGCATTTCGATACTGCAGGAGATTGGCTTAGCTAAACGATTCAAGCGTGACTATGAACAAACGGGTATCGATTTGGACTTAAATTATTCAATTAAATAAGTAACGCGTCGAGTTGTCCAGTGTCTTTGGTTATGGCACTCTTCTCCTACTTTTCCTGATTCAGTGAATTGATGAACTCCTCCAGCTTCTCCTGGATCTGCCGCACTTTGACTGTACAACGAAATGGGCGGTCATCATCCGAATCAAAATCGATTAAGGCTTTCACTTACTCAGTTCCTCGGCCAGCAGCACGCGCTTGCCGGTCAACAAATGGGCCTTTTTGTCGTCATCCTCGCTGAACTCATCCAGCACCGCCTTGATCTCTTTGTCCAGCCGTCTCGCCTCTCGGTTGATCACCTGCTGACGCAGCGCATTGCCCGTTATCTTGATGACCTGTTGGATGCGCCAGAAGAGCACGACATCACTGCAGGAGATCTGTATGGGAATGTTCAGAGGATACATATAAACTGCAAATGAATTTGATCTGTTTCCTGCTTACCTCGCACTCGGTACCCTGCTGAGTGTACAGGTAATACGCCTTGCGGCAATCCTTGGCCCGCTGCAGGGCCTGATGCAGGAAGTGTCTGAAGGAGAGAAAGCAAAATAAATATCCAAGAAGTGAACAACATTTACGACATTCACGTACTTCCTGTAAACCGGGAACCATGTCTGACGAATGTAGTCTGTATCCACATCGACGTTCTCCCGCTGCACGTTCTTGCGCACCGTCGTCAGCTCGTCGTAGCTCAGGGTGGGCAAATGTTTCTACGGCAGGAGACACATCAAATGTTATTGATGATTCCAGATGAATGTACTGCGAGGCTTACCGAATCGTTCTTGAGTATCTTGTCCAGTTCGTTTTTGACACTGCGCCGCTTCTGCTGATCCTGCGTGAGATATTGCCAGTGGGTGAGGCGCCTCACTTGGCCGGGCCCGAACATCTGCGCCAGCGTCTCTTCCGTTTGCACGAGCTTGGCGTTGACGGAGGTCTCCAGGAACTTGACCGCCTGGTCCCACTCCGCCTTGTCGTGCACGAAGCGATCCTCCAGCGTGTTCAGCTGTATCACGCGCAACATATCGATTGCCTTGTCTTCCCAGCTGTGCCGCCTAATAGCCTCGTCCACCACTGCGGCCTTAATCTGGTCGAAAATGCCGTCATGATCCTGGGTTTTTTTTGAGTGGTCCATCAGCGAAATGAACTCCTGCTGCAGGGCCTCCCAGCCGGCCTCCACCGACTTGGCTGGCAGCGCCTGCTCGGCCCACTGACGCAGCTTGATGTCCACCATCGTGTTGAAGGAATCTAGAAGGGTGGCCAATAAGCAGAGATTAGTTTATCGGAACATGCAGCAGGGCACAAGTATGATAGAATGGTAAACAGAGCCACAAAGCACTCAAACACAGATCCTAACTCGATTACCGCCATTTGATTTAATTATTGAATTGATTTTGGGGAATTCAGTGGCCAAATTAACGGATCCGTCATAAAATGCACAACAAATTAGAACCGTTCGGCCAAAACGGGTTTTTGTGGGCTCCCAAAATCTGGTTTCATTACAGATGCTCGTAAATCTTCCCATATCTCGCTTTCCGGCACCGCACATGACTCTGGGCCTGCTGAATCACTTGGGAATCTTGGAAAGAGGCAATCGGTGTTAATGAAGTCAGAATTGGGGAGTACACAGTACTTTTACACGCATGATTCAATTGGAATTTGGGCGGCATCGGAGAAGCATCAAACCGGTTTAGAAATCTTCGGCGCATGTGATTCCCTTCACGGGAATTCGAATGCGAATGCAGGGCGTGATAAGTGCAAAATTAAACAAGTTCAAACTGTGCGACATCCACAGACACACGTGCGGGCATGTGCCTCCCCCGGGCCAGACCTCCGGCAGGGACACTGCTTCCAAGTACTTAACACACATCATAACAACAAACAAATACACAGAGAGACGAGCACATGGCGGGTGAGTCGGGGGACGTGCCCCCGACGATGACGATGACAACTTGCGACGGCGTTGGCTTACAACTTAAGAGCTTACTACTACAAAATATTACTTTGAGAACCTGACTGAGCAGCGGGCAGATAAACGTTCTCGAACACATAGTTCGAGAGCTTCTCCCAGAGCTTCGTGGTGAGGGTGTCGTCCCACTTCTTGGCGGAGATTTGGGAGAGCGTAACCACCTCGTCCAGTATTTCCCCTTTGGCCTTGTCGAACAGCTCATCGCGTCCAGATTCGCGCAGTCTAAATATAAATTGAAATTCTCGTTAAACGGATTAAGGATCGTATCGTCACCGTAAAGCCCCTCACCTGGGGAAGTTGTTTTTCCATTCCGTTTCCAGATTGAATCTGGTTGCCTTAAATGCATCCGCCTGCTGCTCAATGGTCTCCCGCACCATTTTCCAGAAACGATCTGAGACTGCCATGCTCAGATTTCGGCTGGTCACCTGGTGGGGCATTATGACCCCGCGACGACTGCATGGCGAGGGGAGATTAGTTTCAGACAATGGCCATGCCGTGCCAAGGAGCTGTGTACTCACTGGAAGAGCTTGGAGTTCTTGAAGAAGTCCTCTTCGTACTGACGAATGGCTTCTATGCTATCATCCTTTCGACCGCGGCCCGTCACCACAGCGTAGTAGCCAAGGGCCTTCATCGGGAAGAGCTTGCCAGAGAGTATTTTTCTTATCCTCTCGGGATCGGCTAGCTCCTCGGCCAAGTCCACCTTGGTTAGCACGAATATGGTTCGTCGACCCAGGGGATCGCACTGCATGACCAAATCGGTGACATTGCTGCGCTCCGCGTCCACGGATCCATCCTGAATGCAGAGTATGATGGCGTTCGGATTGCTCATGTAGTGCTTGGTCATTTGGTGAATAGAGTCCTTTGTGTCCGAGGCCATATCCACTGTCATGGTCTGAGGGAAAACACACTTAAGACTGGAGAAGGGGAAAACAGTTTCGAATAATTACCGAAATGATGCCCGGAAGATCCACCAGTACCATGCGCTGAAGTCCAGGGCCCTTGACTGTCATGGATATGACCTCATTGCTCACCGTCTTGCCACCGCGCACAGAGGCCCGCATGCGGAACTCCACCTCGCGGCGCAGTTCAGCCAGATCGGACTCCTTGGTCAGATCGTATTCCCGTTCCGAGTCGCGAAACTGGGCCACATGGTAGGGTCCTTCGGCGAGCGTCACTTTGACCGGGGCACGTGTCATCATCTCACCACTGCCGCGGGGGAAGATTCGCGCCTTGGCTATGGACTCCAGCACCGAGGTCTTGCCGCTGCTCTGGTCCCCGACCACAACGACACGCGGCAGGTGATCCGCCATGGTGTAGCCCGTGTCGTAGCCGGTCAGCTCGTCCAGCACCTCCGAGTACATGTCGATGAGGGACTTTTTAATCTTCTTCGCAGAGGTCTTTTTGTTGGTCTTGAGCAGGAGAAACTGTGTGCGCAGATCTCGGTTCTCCTTCTCCATTTTCTCCAGCTCCTTTTGGTATTTGATCTGTACATTCATGATCTCCGTCTGCAGTGTTTCCACCTGGTTCTGCATCTTTTCTGTGGGGGAAGAGCGTTATTCCGGCTGTGACTTCAGTGTGAGATTTCAGTTCAGACATACCAAATTTCTTGCGACTCTCGTCTTTGGTGATGCCCAAGGCGGCGACAGTTGTCTTTGCCGTGAGGTCCTCTTTGGCTGCAATAGAGTTCGCAATAAGTTTCGATTACAAAGGTCGGGGTTCTCTCACTTTAAATGGGATCAATGTGTGGAGGTCTGTGTGTATGTGTGTGTGTGTGTGTAACCTACTTTCGACAATTTGGACTCCTTGATGGTCAGCCGCTTCGATGGCATCGTCCAGACGACTGTCGAACCACGAGCGCCATTCCGACAACTTATCCTCGCCAAGCTGCTTGAGCTCCGGATCTACAAGCAACAAACACCCCAATATCAGTATCATTCAACGTGCAATGAAGTGTGCGAAATCAAAATCATACGCAAATCGAACCAAGTGAAGTGTATAATGGAAGTATAATGGAAGCATACGAGCGGTGTTGCCCCGCCCCCACCATGACCATTTAAAGTGAGAGAGACACAGAGAGAGATCGGCAGAGAGGGCAGGAAGGAGATCAGCAGCTGCTAGTACTCACCGATATCTATGGCGTTCTTGACCACTGCACCGACCTCGAGGAGATTCTTCGAGAACTGGCTCCATCTCTCGCCCTGAGGCATGGCGTCCTCCAGCCACTTCAGGTCGGGCAGGCCATCCTTCCAGTCCTCGTATTTCTGCAAAATCGCAAATTGATAACATGTCACTCTGCACATTATATAACCGCATTGGAAACGAGAACTCACTTTGCTTAAGGACACGCCACCGCCAATGGCACCGCCGAGCACGAGGTACCGCAGCTTGAGGGCTCCCCTCAGAATGCGCACCACTAGCATGCCATAGCCGCGAGAGGGAGGAGGAATCGACCAGCCCCTCGCTGGATTGCCGGCTAGCAAGAATTCTTCATGACGACGGTAGCGCCCGTTGCCGCTGCCACTGCTATGCTGGCTGTGGGGCGGACGACGTGAGTGGCTGGTGATGCTGCATAGCGTGGAATGATTACAGCAGGCAACCTTCGTGGAGTAGACAACAGCCCTTTTTGCGGTACGCCTAGAAGAGAATGGGGCGATGACGAAATCGGCACACGAAAAGCAGCGAATGTTGGTTTTTCAGCCTTTGGACGCAACCCTGCTTACCGGTAAGAGTTCTGATAGATGCGCAACATTATTGCTGGTGGGGGCTGCAGTTGCCACACAGATTCTTTTGTTTATTATTGGGAATTACTCAATTTTTCTTTTCGCAAAAATTCATTTTTCCAACAACAGTGCTGTCAGCAGTTTAAATACAACTCTGAGCAGATGGCTGATCGGTATCGGTTTCACCCCTGATTTGATAAGCGCGAACAATTGCCAATTTGAAAAAAAAAACACATTTTGGCAAATAACAATCAAAATAATTAAGGAAAGTAATTACATTTAGTTAAAGTAATTTAAGGTCTGCCTTGTATTGAATTGTTTATAAAATAAGCCTTAATCAAAAATGGCCAGCAAAAATAGTCCACGATATCTCTCACCTGAACTGCGCTAAAATTCTTCAAGTTTCATCTGATTCTTTAACAGCGGATTCTTTTTAACAGCGGAACGGAACCAGCTCATTTCACGCTGCCCTAAGAACCGCCTCTTTGGCGCAAAAGTCAAACTTCAGGGTGAATGCTGAAGTAGGGGAATCATACCAGCTATGGGCCCCGTTTCGTATGCGCCTTTCGAATAGAAAAAAGTTATTAGGAATTCACTGAAGTGATCATTTAAAAAAAATATATACATATATAGTGTTTTGGCCCTCTTGAAAAATCCACTAAAAATCAGTAGCTTCTGCTTGCTGTCCAAATTTACGTGAGGGGGCCTACTATAGGCATGTTTCCCCTATATTTTAATAATATATTTAAATAAATATTGCATTGAGTGCTTTGACTTAAAGGCCATACAGAGCTATTGGCAACGCAGAATTCAAGTTGAAATTTCATTAAAAGTTCCTGACATTCGTTTTTAATTCCGATGGGGAAAACATAATCAAACACTCAAATCCCACCCTCGTTTTCTTCAAATTTCAAATATTATTTGCTGGAACTAGTCAAATGTATTTTTAATATTCCTGTTTTTGCTGTGATAATGCAAATTTATTTATTTATTTTATTTAAATTACTTAATTTAATTTAAATAATAAAAAGTAGCTTTAAAATAGAACACAACTCGGGCACACAATTGGCAGACGAGTTGATTTGAAAACGCAAATAAATTTACAGGTTTTACACTTCTGTTCCTTCGTCCTTTATCTAAAAATATGTTTAGAGGATGAGCTCTTTTATCAAGACATATTCCTGGGATGTGTGGATATTACTAATATATTGGTAACGTTACTTGTTCAATTAATACATGCATATTTGCTACGTAATATATTTCGCTTAACCGAGTTTTAGATTTAGAATGCACTTTGCAATGTTTCTATTTATGTTTTTGCTTTTGTTTCCGTTTCCGTTTACGCGTCTATTAAGAGAAATTCACTACGGGAAAATACTTTCCCAGGCGCCGAATTTTCTTCATGGTCACAAAGCATTTAGAGCCGGTGACATGTATTGCTTTGGTAAGGCTTTTATCCTCCAAAATCAGATCGATCTCCTCGATTGAGTTCAGATTATAAATATCTTTTGGTGTTTCGTTGGATTTCTTTTTGTTGCTTTTGCTATTGCTATTGCTCTGGCTATTGTTGTTGTTGTTCAAGTTCCTACTAAGATTGGTGTTATTATTAAAATATTGCTCTTGCTGAAGCGTAGCTTTGGCTGCATTCAATCTGTGCATGATTTGGTCCTTGGCATCATGAGGGTCCGCTCCAGCTATGGTCTTGGGCTTCGTGTCGGGCTCCTCTTCCTCATCGTACTCTTCCTTTGTTTCGGCAACTGAGAATGTGCTGGTGATTAATTTTGACTGTGAATATCTTTGATCGATATGTTGTGTTGATGAGGATGCCGCCTCGCCATCCGCGTAGCTACGGTGCCGCAGCTCGTATTCCTGAGCCTCTGTGATGCGATCCAGTGACTGACTCTCGCGCATACGCCTCCTCCTTGTTGACGATGTGGCTGTCGTGCTCTCCATTAGCACCGATTGCTGCTTCTCAGCTTGGGAATGCTTGTCCACATGGTCCTTCGGCTGTTTTCTATTCTTTTGTGTGTGAGATTTGCGTGTTTCTTCAGATTTATTTGGCTGCAAATCGAATATAATCTTGAAGTCTACTACACAGAGGCAGGTCGGGTCGGTAAAGGATTTACTTACCTCCTTGCATTGTCCCTGTCCTTCCTTCTTGCCGCTTACGCCACTACTTTTCGAGATAAAATTTGCTGCACTGCTGGCCGAACCAGGCGGCGGATAGAGCTGATCCTGCGAGTCGCTGGAGTCATCGTGAGAGTCCCGCCGGTGCATGCGAAACCGTGTGGGAGTGTCGCCCACGAACTTATTGATCTTTTTCTTATTTCGCGTCTTTGTGTCATCGTCCGAGGCCTCCGAGCTGCTGCACGACGGTGTGCCTTTGTTAAGTTTTGTGCGACGGTGACTGAGCACCGGATTCTTACTGCTGCTCGGCAGCGGTTTCAACTTGCCAATCTCCAGCTCCTTCAGGCCTCTTAGGGTGTCTTCGTCTATCTTGGCACTTTTCTCCATTTGCTTGAGCTTCTGAGCCAACGTAGCGTCTACGGATACGACTATCTTTGTGCGTGAATTTCTGGGCACTCCTACTGCGGCGAAGACAGGGTTAGGAGCAGTGGGGAGGGTGCTTGTACGCTCAGGCACTGCTCGATTGACGAGTCCTTCAGCAGTAGGTTCCAACCGCGATGGGGAAACCTTTAGCTCATTTCCAACTACCGAACCCTCGCTGGCAGACTCCTCCTCGTCTTCCTCCCGCACAATACTGCACTTCCGACTCCGCTTGTCCTAAACGAATGCGAATGAATGCACTAAAGTTCCAGAAAAAAATCGAAATAGTAAACAAACTTACGGGCTTGCCGCTGTCGTTTGCTAATTGGGCTGCGGGTGTCACGTTAATGCTGATGGGGACGACCTTGGGGGCTTCTGTGGGACTGGGCTTCTCAGCTACCGGCTTGCGGCTCGCATCCCCCGCTCTATTGAAGAAGGATATTAATTGTGTGTATTCCCTTTGAAGGCCATTCAGCACTTACTTCATGCTTGCTTCATTGAGAAGCTTCTGCTTCTGTGCCTGCTCCTCTCGCCGCCTTCGCAGTCGCATTTCCGCCAGCAAAAAGTATGTGGCCGTTATATGATTGTACTTATTTTTGTCGAGAGCCCTGGATCCAAGGAAATGGAACGTTAGCGTGAGTAAATGGTTTTTGACAGTCTCTACTCACTGCACTATCTCCTCCTTGGACGCAATATTTCCGTTGATCATTTTCTGTATGATAAAGGCATGATCCTCCTCACTGAGCTGCTCGCGGCTGACCAGAGGCAGAAAATGCTCGGTGGTAGTCGAGTCCGGCTCGTCGATTGGCTTCAGCCAGTCCGAAGAGGCCAACTCCTCCACAGTCGCTCGCTTCTTGGGATCCCGCACCAGCATCGAAGCAATCAATGTGCGGCACTCAGCCGAAACGTGCGCGGGCACAGTGTACTTGCAATCCATGATCATGGTCAAAGTCTCCGAGTCGTTGGCCTTCTCGAATGGCGCCTGTCCGACCACCAACATGTACAGAATGACGCCAAGCGACCAAATATCTAAAAGATAAAACCAATTATCAACAAGAGTCTATCGCCAACCAAGAGAACCAAATCGACACACTCACCCACTGCAGGCGCATCGTAAGAATCACCCAACAAGATCTCCGGAGCGGAATAGGCTAGGCTGCCGCAGAAGGTTTCCAGTTTTTGGCCGGGTGAGAATTTGTTGCTGAACCCAAAGTCGGTGAGCTTGACGAGGCCGAGCTTCTCGAAAAACACCACATTCTCCGGCTTCAAGTCCCTGTGATTGCGTGTGCAGCGCCACGAAACGAAACAAAGCGAAAAGTTACGTAAATTGCTGATCGAGGCTGTATTATCAGTGGGCGTGGAACAGTGGGCGAACTCACCGGTGCACAACGTGGAGCTGATGACAGTACGTGATCGCACGTAGGATTTGCCGGAAATACTTTCGCGCCAGCTCCTCACTGAGTCCGGCTTCATGCTTCATTATGTAATCGTACAAATCTCCTCCGTCGCCCAGCTCCAGCACCAGGTACAGCTTGGTCTGTGTGTCAATGACTTCGTACAATCGCACCACATTCGGATGCTGTACCAGCTTCATGCAGCTATTGTGGGTCAAGGTCACACATTACACATTAGTTGATGCGACCACTGGCCTGGCGCCTTTTGGGGTCTACTCACCGCACTTCCTGGAACAGATGCGCCTTGGAGACCTCATCCAGCTTTGTCTTATCAACGACTTTCACTGCCACCTTTGCCCCGGTGAACACGTGACGCGCCAGCTTCACAACGGCAAAGTGGCCCGAGCCCAGTGTCTCCTCCAGATCGTACAATCCGGCGATTTTGCCATCGCCCAGGCCACCTACGGGCTGTGTTTCCAGAGTCATTTTGGGTGCTTTTCAACTTTTCCTATTGACCCACAAGCCGAGCTGCCTATCCGCCGAGCACAACTGTCCGCAATTAGCTAAAACTATAATTACAATGGGAAAGCGCATTCATCAGTTTTCGTTGGAAAAGCGGGTTCAACTGGAATATTTTCTAATAAGGATCGAACTTTATCGAGCGTTTTGCAGCGTGGCTGAACACGAATGCATGCTTCACCGATTTCTTATTCACATTGATCCTTTTTATTTTGACTTTTGCACCAGCCAGGAGCAGCAGCCAATAGAGGCAGGGCTGTTACACAAGGGGATGGGATGGATGTTGAAAGGCAGGGCTGTTACCGTTTTCGCCCAGAGCCTCCAGCAGCCGCAGCAGAAAAAACTATAATATGCAGGCCATTTTGCAATTGCTGTGGCCGAAGCTGGCCTTTACGTTGTTAATTAATCGGTCTCGAACTAAACACTTTGCCGTTATCACACATGAAAATGTATCTCAGAATCTTTGTATACACATTTCGTGGTTGCATTGGTGTCTTTGTGACAGGGATGCATTGCAGCGATACTTTGTAAATGGTCGCGTTCCGTAGTGAACTGCGATGAACCGAAACTGCGTGCGCTTCGCTGTGACTGGCACGACCCCTACTCAAATCCAAATTCCTAAGTAAAAATATAAAATAATTATATTAAATACAAAAATAAAAAAACAGCTAATAGGTAGAATGAGTTTGGGGCCCAACACACAATCGCCAAGTACACATGTAGAAAGCAATAGTCGTACCCTGGAGTCGGCCCTGACACAAAAGGTGAGTGTGTGCGACCACGAGCTGGACTGTATTTGGTTCTCATTGTTTTGACCAATCAGAAGTGAACTCTATTACATGACTTTCGATTTTGTTCATTGACAAGCGTGTGAAATTGTTCGTCCTTTCCTTTTTCAGCACGCAAACGGACACGCCATGGCAGATGCCGACCATGACCCGTATTCAAACGAAAGACGCATGAGTTCCCACGAAGCACTCTTCAGTGGATCGCTGAACTCGCTTGCCCAGAAAGACGAGAGCGTGGATGAGGATGTCGTCGGGTCCGGGACAGGCCTCGTCGGACTGCAAAACATTGCCAACACATGCTACATGAACTCGGCGCTCCAAGCGCTCAGTAATCTGCCGCCCATGACCCACTACTTCATCAACTGCAGCGATCTGGTGGAGTACATTGCGGACCAGAGAGCGAATGCCCGTATCTGCAAGCCAGCGGGGCTGGCCAAGAGCTATAGGCGCCTGATGCAGGAAATCTGGATGGAGATAGAAGACCCCAAAGGTAGATTCGTCATTAATTGTGATAGATAGAACAAAGTGCTATAACAAAGTGTTTGTTTTGTAGAATACATTGCCCCCCGTGGCATTTTGTATGGCATACGATCAGTGCATCCGATATTTCGGGGCTACCAGCAGCACGACACGCAGGAGTTCCTTCGCTGCTTCATGGATCAGCTGCACGAGGAACTCACAGAGCAGGTTTCTCTACAGTCGCGGCAGCAGCAGCAATCGCAACAGCAGCAGAATGAACAGCCCAACGAAACTGACGACGATAACGAGGATGAAGTGCAGGCTTCCTCGCACTCGGCGACAGGCTCTGATAGCGAGTATGAAACGTGTGAGAGCAGCATGTCCGAAATCCCGGGGGAAGTCCTGATAAACACGGAATACTTTGTTACGCCAAGCCGAACTGCCATCGGTTCCAGCACTGGAATTCCAGAGGCTCCGCCAAAGCCGCAGCAGCAGCAGCAGCGTCAGCAGAAAAAACGTGAAACGTCGTCAGATCAGAAACCACCGATAGAGTCGGCTCGTTCCATCATCAGCGATGTGTTTGACGGCAAACTCCTGTCCGCCGTCCAGTGCCTCACCTGCGACCGCGTGTCCTCACGGCAGGAAACATTCCAGGATCTTTCACTGCCTATTCCCACAAGAGACTTCCTCAATGTGCTGCACCAAACGCATAGCCTAAGTGTCCAGAGTCTGAGTGCCGCCGAAACATCAAGCAGAACCAATGACGGCTGGTTGGCGTGGATGTGGGGCGTGTTCCGGTCGTGGCTGTACGGACCCTCGGTCACACTCTACGATTGCATGGCCAGTTTTTTCAGTGCGGACGAGCTCAAAGGCGACAACATGTACAGGTGAGAGTTTGCATTGGTGACCTTAGTGGATTCGATTCCCCAATTGTCCGTCACTCGTCACTCATTCCAGCTGCTCGCGATGCAATAAACTGCGAACGGGCATCAAGTACTCGCGTGTCCTCAACCTGCCCGAGGTGCTGTGCATCCACCTGAAGCGCTTTCGACACGATCTGTCCTACAGCTCGAAGATCTCGTCGCACGTTATCTTCCCCATGGAGGGCTTCGACATGCGGCCCTACGTGCACAAGCAGTGCAAGAGCGAGGTGCCCATCTACAATCTTTCATCCGTGATCTGCCATCATGGCACCGTCGGCGGTGGCCACTACACGTGCTATGCACGCAACACTCTGAACGGACGTTGGTATGAGTTCGATGATCAGTTCGTGACTCTGGTGAGTCCCGACGTGGTGCAGAACTGCCAGGCCTACGTACTCTTCTACCAAAAGCACAATCCCCTGATGAAGCTCGTCCGCGAAGAAGCCAAACATCTGTCCAACTCACACCCGTTCTGCGATTCGGACATTCAGTTCTATGTGACGCGCGAGTGGCTCTCCCGGCTGGCCACCTTCTCCGAGCCAGGTCCCATCAATAACCAGGAAATGCTGTGTCCCCATGGCGGTGTTCTACATTCCAAGATACCTATGATCAGCCAGATTGCAGTGCCGATTTCCCAGCCCCTGTGGGACTTCCTGTGCAAAACTTTTGGCGGTGGACCGCCAGTGAACATCCTCTTTGAGTGCGAGATTTGCAAGCGGGCGGCTGAGGCGCTCTCCAAGCGACAGCAGCATGAGCTGAGCGAGTTCACCAAATTGAACGGGCTCCAAAGCGAATTCGATTCATCTGCCATTTATGCCATCGACATGCCCTGGCTGCGGTCCTGGCAGAGCTTTTCACGCGGCAAAACCCCCAAGGAGCCGGGTCCCATCAAGAACGAGGGCATAGCCTCGTCCACGGACAGCAACTGTACCATCCGCAGTGTGAGGATCGGATCCGATTATGCCCAGCTCAATGCCCGCTCATGGCGGCTCCTGCACGGCATTTATGGCGGCGGGCCGGAGATCTTGCTGCGACAGGCTCTCTCCGACGACGACGACGAAGAGATCGAAATCGTCGAGCAGGAAGAGGACTGCTACGACGCAGAGGAGCCAGAGGCGGAAGAGGAAGATATAACGGCCCATAGTTATCAGGGAAATCATTCCGACACCGAAAGCAGTCGAGGACGCCGCACCACACCGAGTCCGAGTGTGAGTCCCGGCCCCTCGTCCAAGCCGCAGCAGACCGTCGAGACAACCCCCATCCCTGAGCAGCAGCACAACACACCCAAATCGAAGCGCAGCAGAACCAGCGTGAGTTCCTTGCGACTAAACATGCGCAAGCGAGGAGGGAAGCGTAATCGGAACAGCTTCAAGCACGCGGATATGTTTGGTGCCAAAGGTTGGTTACGTCACAGCTCAGCCACAAAGGGTAGTTTCTCATTTGTTTTCTGCTATTCCAGGAAATTACAATGCCAACACCAATGCGGAACCACCAGCAGCAGAGCAGCGGGAGAAGAACAAGGAAAGGGGAAAGGCGAAGGAGAAGGAAAAAACGAATGCATTTCAGAGCGAATACAGCATACCAATATCGATACCATTCCAAAGTGACAATTTCCAGGTCAACGGCTTGCCGGACAAGACGCGCGAAAAGGGCAAGCGGCGGAACAGTGTCGGCGGCAGCAAGGCCAACAACAAGGAGAACGTCACCCTGCAGAAGTTTGTGACAGTGCGCGAGCCCTCTGAGGCCACGGACGAGAGTGAGATTTGATCGAGAGCGCGGGCGGATCCAAAGCCGAAAAACAGGCCACAATCAAAGTTTAGGCGCAGACGGAAGCGCCATTAGTTATATACCTCAGTGTATAGCTGGGTGGAGGCTATATAAATTGTGTAAAAATTGTATTTATGAGTTGATGATCGTACTGCTATCGCCTTTGCATACGCATACACCTTTCTAGTTTTATTAGCTATAATTGACCCCAGGGACAGAGATGGAGATGGAGTTGAGACGGCACCGCCAGGCAGGGCCCGTTCCTTGCCGACATGAGCACTCAAACGAATGTACATACATTAGGATGATTTAATTGAATTGGAAAATAAATCAGATTATGCATGCATCCAACACGACTACGGAAAAGTCCAGGAAATGTTGTATTCAATATTTTGAAGGCTACTTTTAGGGTGGGATGGGTGCCTCGGCCACACATAAGTTTGCCTTGCCTACAGCACAGCATTGGTCCACTCCACAGTGGGCTATTTATAGAGTCCCTCCCCCACCCATGCCAATGTACAATGTACAGGCACACAGATGTGCTCTTCTAGTGCCCGACAGCTCGGCACAGTTTCAAGAGACTCAGCGAATCGTGTGGATGCACACCGTACGTATACGCTTACGGGCCGTGAGTGTGGAAGAGAATCTCGTTGGAAAAGCATCAGTTGTCCACTGCTCATCGATTGCGCCGTGTCGTCAGCGATGAATCCCTGCAATGTGTGCGAGCAGCCGACCAAGAGCAAGTGCTCCAACTGCAACCAGGTCTCCTACTGCAGCGTGCAGCACCAGAAGCAGGACTGGAAGGCCCACAAGGCCAGTTGCCACCCATTCAAGGTAGGGTTTCTCGAAGTTTCCCCCGCCGCGACATAACCTCAACATCAACATCAACCCGAGACCCCTTTCATTTCTGCTCTGCTTTCGCTTTCAGATTGCCCACAATGAACTGCTCGGACGACACTTGGTGGCCACGCGCACCATAAAGCCCTACGAGATCATACTGAAGGAGGCGCCGCTGGTGCGGGGACCCGCCCAGATCACGCCGCCCGTCTGCATGGGCTGCCTGAACAGCATCGAGCCCGAGGATCACATCGACTGTGACAAATGCGGATGGCCGCTGTGTGGACCCGAGTGCCCATCGCTCGAGGAGCACCGCGCGGAGTGCAAGCTTACCCAGGAGCGTGGTCAGAAGGTCAACGTGCACGAGTTCAACGGCTCCCATCCGCTGTACACCTGCGTGAGCACCGTGCGCTGTCTGCTCATCGGCGAGACAAGCCCGGAGAAGGCGAGCAAGTTCCAGGAGCTGGAGGCCCTGGAGTCGACCAGGCGTGGGTCCAACCAGTGGAAGGCGGACCTGGCCAGCATTGGCCAGTTCATACCCAAGTGAGGATCCATTTGGGAAGCCTCATGCTGCGATTCTAATCTAATTCCCGCGATTCCCGTGCAGGTTCTTCAAGACGGAGAAGTTCAGCGAGGAGGAAGTCATGAGAGCAGTGGGTGCCCTCCAGATCAATGGCCACGAAGTGCCCACCTCCGATCCCCCGCACGTGGCCGTCTTTTACACGGCCTCCTTCACGGAGCACTCCTGCATGCCGAATCTGGCCAAGAGCTTCAACAAGAATGGGCACTGCATCCTTTGGGCTCCGCGCGAGATCAAGAAAAACTCCCACTTGAGCATCTGCTACTCGGACGCCATGTGGGGCACCGCCGACCGGCAGCGCCACCTCGTCCAGACGAAGCTCTTCAAGTGCGCCTGCGATCGCTGTACAGATGTCACGGAGCTGGGCACCAACTACAGCGCCATTAAGTGCGAGGACCGCCGGTGCGATGGTCTGATGCTGCCCAGCAAGTCCGACGATTGGAATGGAAGTTGGAAGTGAGTGTCACGTCGTGCCCTTTCACTATTCCCCTCATCTTGTGCTCCTTTCCAGGTGCCGCGAGTGCCAGAAGCAGGTACAGAAGCACTATATAGACGGGATCCTGGAGCGGGCTGGCAAGGACCTGCAGAGCATGGAGAAGACGGCCGAAAACGGCTTAAAGTTAGTAATTGCCTAGGCATAAGGTGGACCCAACTCACCCTCTTCCTTCGGCAGATACCTGAAGCACTACGAGAAGTGGCTGCCGCCGCGGCACTACCACATGAGTGAGGTGAAGATTCTGCTGGTCCAGCTCCTGGCCAAGGATCAGCAGGAGCTGATGGTGATTCCCGACGACAAGTTGTCACTGAAGCTGCAGTTCGCCTGGGATCTCGTCCAACTATACGAGACCCTTGCGCCATGTAGGGGCCATAGCTGATATTACGTATACGCTGCGTTATCTCAAGTGCTTTGCTTTTTTATCCACAGGTGAGGTACGCACGCTCGGCACGCTCTGCTTCGAGCTGCACTCGGCCATAGCCGAGCAGACACGTCGCGTGTCCCTGGAGACCAGTCTGTCACCCAAGGACCGGCTGGAGGAGTCCCTCCTGTACGTGGACAAATGCGTGAACTACCTGCAGTACGAGTCGGACATCTTTGTGGAGGGGCACATTCTCAAGCAGGCCAAGATCAATCGCGATGCCTTGCGCATGGTCATGAGGATCTCCTAATCGTCCAGAGATAGCAGCAATTATTCAGAAGTGTCGTTGGGGGTCTCAAGTGTATGCCTGTTTCGAAATCAACAATAAATTACCATGACTGGATTTTCTTAATTATCTACCACCAATTTCCCCCAATCTGATTCGCAGCGCCATTCAATCATTCAATCTGAGGAGTAATGCTATCGTTCGCTCACGCTCGCGCCGCCCCACGTCATAATTCGATTTTCTGGCGCGTGAGGAAGGCCCGATAAGGATAAGACATTTAGTTTTAGTGTGTGCGTACTCCTCTCCTCCTTCTTTCATTATTCGATATTCATAAGATCTTCCCGCATTAATTACTGATTCATTACTGACTCATAGTCGAGGATGGATTATGCACAAACTGTTCCCCAAAATCAAAGAAATCGAAGCCACAATTACTCATAACACATTCATGGAGTAGATCGAGTGTGATAACGATGACTTTGCTTATCTAATTATCGAAGGTAACGCAAAACCGCCTTTATCTTTGTCCATGTAAAAAGCACTTCTATAACGCACTTTAAATTAATTTGAATCGATGAGCCTACTTCTGGATAAGTCAGGAATAAGGACTCTCAAATGATTCCTTACCGGATGATGAAATATTGAACCCCTTATGGAAAATGCCGTGATGGATTGTTGTTCGGATATCCAATTAATGGATTTATAGCATTTACCTGAAATCGAAACTAAATTTCGAACTCAATTCATCATGGAGTATTAGAAAATAGACAGTTGCCAGCTGCTGCCATTGAGGATACCCCCACCAGGTGAAGGAGAACTCAATAAAAATTTAAAGAGCCCATTGGAAACCCCTCTACCGCCGTCATAGCATTCCAAAGGGATCACTCAGATTTCGCGTCTTCACGTGCCGTTGCTGGTATTTCGCCAGCCGACCAGAATCACCGTTAGTCTTAAGAATTGGGCACTTGTTCAATAAACATGGTCGATAAGCACTATCAGACGTGATAAGACCCGATTCTATGGCTCTTGCCTGCTCGGAGCTATATGAATATATAAATGCCCGCGCCTGGGCACAAATTTTAATAGTCTCTTTCGCTCAGCGGTAGCACCTGGTGTTCTCTGATACCTTAAACGGATTGGTATTGGTATATAGATCGATAGTGTGTGACTTTTCCTTCGACACATACACAGGATGACCGCCTCGAACGGCGTCATCGTCAAGGACGACGACAAATCGCGTTCGCAGTACAAAACAAACATCGTCCTGGGATCATCTGCATTCGAAGACCAGGACAAACACACAAAGAGCTTGTAAGTTGGAATAAGGGCCATCGAAGAGATCAAACGGCATTCAAAGTGTTGAAGTGAATCATTCATGAAATTCTGCAAGAACCAGTAATTAAATCATAGATTAACGATTAAAGATTAAAGAGTATTCATTGAGAACCGAACTTGAGTGATAATTTTGTTTCCCCCAAAGAGATCCCAGTATAATGAGAGGAAGGACTTTTATAATTCTTTTTCATATGTGAAATATACCTGCCATTGTTTGTCTGCAAGAAATTCCAAAGAAGTTTTAACCTTTACCAAAATTGCATTTCAACGATGACATTGCTATTTACACTATAATAACACATTCAAGTGGCGACCATGTTAATACCCTCTCAAGCCTCCACACAAGTGACAAAGTGTTTGATAGATTCCAAGCCTTGATATATCTGCTGACGATTCCTCGAGGTCTTTTCGAGTGCGGGGACATCGTGAGATAGTGAGAAAGATTCCCGTTCTGTTGGTGAAATGCCTTTGCATAAATTAGAGGGTATCTGTACTTCGCTTCAAACATTCGATCGTTTATCGTTCATCGATGGCTAATGCAATAAATTTAGAAAACAAAAAACCACAATAGAGCAGGTCTGCGGCACAATATGATAATAGTATAGTATGTTCTACACATACATATGCATAGACAGATATCTCCATTTTGATATGGGCAAAGTCGATGTGTAGTGTGCGCTGATATGGGGCTGTAAGGACTGGTGTCATACGCCGATAAGGAATTTGCAATGGCGCGCCTCGCCTGGCGATAGGGCCACGCCACCGATGGGGCGCAGGTTCATGGTTATGGCGTCAATAGAAACTGAACCGACTGTGATAATCACCGATGATTGGCGTGTGCCCAATCGCCCTTTATTGCAGTGCTCCCAACAAGACGAAAAAAAACTCCAAGCATGACGAGGCGGCGGAGGAGGAGCAGGACAAAGGCTCCTACAAGGAGGAGGTCAAGCAGGTGGGCTTTTTCCAGATGTTCCGCTATGCCACCACCAAGGATCGGACGCTCTATGCGATCGGACTTTTGTCTGCCGTGGCCACTGGTCTCACGACTCCCGCCAACAGCTTGATCTTCGGCAACCTGGCCAACGTAAGTGGAATCAGTATTGCGGTAGTCTGGGTAGTTTCCCCTCTCACGCGCATCCTTTACCACATCCTATAGGACATGATCGATTATGGTGGGGCAGCTGCGGGTAGGACGTACCAGCGTGACGGCGACGCCGTCGGAGATTTGCTCCTGGACAAGGTGCGCCAGTTCTCGCTGCAGAACACCTACATTGGAATCGTGATGCTGGTGTGCTCCTATCTGTCCATCACCTGCTTCAACTACGCCGCCCACTCGCAGATTCTGACCATCCGCTCCAAGTTCTTCCGCTCCATCCTGCACCAGGACATGAGCTGGTATGACTTCAACCAGAGCGGCGAAGTGGCCAGCCGCATGAATGAGTAAGTTGCTCCAGAACCAACCCCACCAATCGCTGACTGTTCTCCTATCTCTCCCGCAGGGATCTGTCCAAAATGGAGGATGGTCTCGCCGAAAAGGTCGTCATGTTCGTCCACTACATTGTGGCCTTTGTGGGCTCCCTGGTGCTGGCGTTCGTCAAAGGCTGGCAGCTGTCGCTGGTGTGCCTCACCAGCCTGCCGCTGACCTTCGTCGCAATGGGACTGGTGGCGGTGGCCACCGCCAGGCTGGCCAAGCAGGAGGTGACCCAGTACGCCGGAGCCGCAGTTGTGGCCGAGGGCGCCCTGTCCGGCATCCGCACGGTGAAGGCGTTCGAGGGTGAGCACAAGGAGGTCTCCGCCTACAAGGAACGAGTTGTGGCCGCCAAGCTGCTGAACATCAAACGCAACATGTTCTCCGGCCTCGGCTTCGGAATGCTCTGGTTCTTCATCTACGCCTCGTACGCCCTGGCCTTCTGGTACGGCGTGGGCCTGGTGATCAAGGGCTACCACGATCCGTATTATGCCAACTACGACGCCGGCACCATGATTACCGTCTTCTTCTCCGTGATGATGGGATCGATGAACATCGGCATGGCCGCGCCCTACATCGAGGCTTTCGGCATTGCCAAGGGCGCCTGCGCCAAGGTCTTCCACGTCATCGAGCAGATCCCCACCATCAATCCCATCGGCCACCAGGGCAAGAGCCTGAAGGAGCCCCTCACCACCATCGAGTTTCGTGACGTCGAGTTCCAGTATCCGACGCGCAGCGAGATTCCCATTTTGAAGCGTCTCAACCTCAAGATCCATCGCGGCCAGACGGTGGCCCTGGTCGGACCCTCCGGCTGTGGCAAGTCCACCTGCATCCAGCTGCTGCAGCGCTTCTACGACCCTGCCGGCGGCGACCTATTCATGAACGGGATGAGCCTGCGAGAAATCGACATCAACTGGCTGCGCTCCCGCATCGGAGTGGTCGGCCAGGAGCCCGTGCTGTTCGCCACATCGATCTACGAGAACATCCGCTACGGACGCGAGGACGCCACCCGGGCTGACATCGAGGCGGCAGCCGAGGCCGCCAATGCGGCCATCTTCATCAAGAAGCTGCCACGTGGCTATGACACGCTGGTGGGCGAACGCGGAGCTCAGTTGTCCGGAGGCCAGAAGCAGCGTATTGCCATTGCACGGGCCCTGATCCGCGACCCGGAGATCCTTCTTCTAGACGAGGCCACCTCGGCCTTGGACACTGCCAGTGAGGCGAAGGTGCAGGCTGCTCTGGAGAAGGTCAGCGCCGGACGGACGACCGTCATTGTGGCCCATCGACTGTCGACGGTGCGGCGGGCGGACAGGATCGTGGTGATCAATAAGGGCGAGGTGGTCGAGAGCGGGACGCACCAGGAGCTGATGATGCTAAAGAGCCACTACTTCAATCTGGTTACCACCCAGCTGGGCGAGGATGACGGTACCGTGCTCAGCCCCAGCGGGGACATTTACAAGAACTTCGACATCAAGGACGAGGACGAGGAGGAGATCCAGGTGCTGGAGGAGGAGGACGAGGAGGAGCCAGAGGCCGTCACCAAGGACAAAAAGAAGAAGACGAAGAAGGCCAAGGATCCCAACGAGATCAAGCCCATGGTGGAGGTGATGAAGATGAGCAAACCGGAGTGGCCGCAGGTCACCGTGGGCTGCATCTCTTCGGTTATCATGGGCTGTGCCATGCCCATCTTTGCCGTGCTCTTCGGCAGCATCCTGCAGGTGCTGTCCGTCAAGGACAACGACACGTACGTCCGCGAGAACAGCAACCAGTACAGTCTCTACTTCCTGATCGCCGGCATAGTCGTGGGCATCGCTACCTTCATGCAGATCTACTTCTTTGGCATCGCCGGAGAGCGGCTCACGGAGCGCCTGCGTGGCCTGATGTTCGAGAAGATGCTGAAGCAGGAGGTGGCCTGGTTCGATGACAAGGCCAACGGCACGGGAAGCCTCTGCGCCCGCCTCTCCGGCGATGCAGCCGCTGTCCAAGGCGTAAGTTGTACCAAAATGCCACAATGAGACCTCTCCTGATTGCGTTCTTCCCACTTGATTCCCGCAGGCAACTGGCCAGAGAATCGGCACGATTATTCAGTCCATTTCCACACTGGCCCTCGGCATCGGTCTGTCCATGTACTACGAGTGGAGCCTGGGTCTGGTCGCCCTCGCCTTCACGCCCTTCATCCTCATCTCCTTTTACATGCAGCGCATACTCATGGCCGAGGAGAACATGGGCACGGCCAAGACCATGGAGAACTGCACCAAGCTGGCCGTTGAGGTGGTGTCCAACATCCGCACCGTGGCCTCCTTGGGCCGCGAGGAGATGTTCCACCAGACCTACATCGGCATGCTCATCCCGTCCGTAAAAGTGAGTAGCCACCAGGCTGGAACCATAGCCGACTCGATCCCTAATCGATCCCCCAATCAACCCACAGTTGGCCAAGAGAAACACCCACTTCCGCGGCCTGGTCTACGGCCTCGCCCGCTCCCTGATGTTCTTCGCGTATGCCGCCTGCATGTACTACGGCACCTGGTGCGTGATCCATCGTGGCATCGAGTTCGGAGATGTCTTCAAGTAAGTGCCCAAAAAGAGTGCAGATCGAGAGAGGACCGGTCCTACAGCTACCATCCCTTTCAGAGTATCCCAGGCTCTGATCATGGGCACGGCCTCGATTGCCAACGCTCTGGCCTTTGCCCCCAATATGCAGAAGGGAATCACTGCCGCCAAGACGATCTTCACTTTCCTGAGGCGCCAGCCCACGATCGTGGACCGGCCCGGAGTGTCGCGCGAACCATGGCACTGCCAGGGCAACGTCACTTACGACAGGGTTGAGTTCAGCTATCCCACGCGCAGAGAGATCCAGGTGCTCAAGGGTCTGGATCTGGGCGTGAAGAAGGGCCAGAAGGTGGCCCTGGTGGGTCCCTCCGGGTGCGGCAAGTCCACCTGCATCCAGCTTATCCAGCGCTTCTACGATGTGGACGAGGGAGCCGCCCTCATCGATGAGCACGATGTCCGAGACGTCTCGATGTCAAATCTGCGCCAGCAGCTCGGCATCGTGTCCCAGGAGCCGATCCTCTTCGACCGCACCATCCGTGAGAACATTGCCTATGGCGACAATGCGAGGTCTGTCACAGACCAGGAGATCATGTCGGCCTGCATGAAGTCCAATATTCACGAGTTCATCGCGAACCTGCCGCTGGTAAGCCACACAGAATCCAGATCTCGCCTGAAGATTCGGGAATAATCCGTGATTTCCCCTTTAGGGCTACGACACGCGAATGGGCGAAAAGGGAGCACAGCTGTCCGGCGGTCAGAAGCAACGCATTGCCATTGCGCGCGCCCTTATCCGGAATCCCAAGATCATGCTGCTCGACGAGGCAACCTCGGCCCTGGACGCCGAGAGTGAAAAGGTTGGTCCATCCCTCGATTCAGCTGCTCTCAGCAGTCATATTCTTACGCTTCGTCCTTTGGCAGGTTGTCCAAGATGCTCTGGATGCAGCATCCGAGGGTCGCACTACGATCAGCATAGCCCACAGACTGTCCACAGTCGTCCATTCGGACGTGATCTTTGTGTTTGAGAACGGCGTCGTCTGCGAGATGGGCTCCCACAAAGATCTGCTGGAGAATCGCGGCCTCTACTACACGCTCTACAAGCTGCAGAGCGGGTCCATGTAGTGGACACCTGCATCCGCCGTAGCATAGTTCTAGATCTAGACACCTATATATAGCTTAAGGAATTGCGATCAAAGACCCTGTCAAGTATTCGATTGTTTATCGTCCTGTACAAAGAAGTTTCTAGTCGTAAGATTATTTATCTCTCTTAAAGAGTCTCCCGCCCCGGAATTTATGCATGAATTTGATTAATTAAATTTAAAACTTAATTAAAACATCGATTCGTAGTCTGTAAATGTTTTGTGTTTTTTCTTTGTATATATTAAGTTTACATCGATTTTTAAATTTAATTGCATTTTACCCAGTGTCGATTGGTTGTCCACTGGAAACCAACGTACAAATGTAGCTTAAAGTAGGTCCTCCGACTGTCCGTGTCCGTAAAGCTTATTCAGTGGGTGCTTTCCGGCTGCATTTGTGCTGTGCTCGTTATCGTACAACTGGATCTAGTTAGGGTAAACGTAAAAATAAGCGAAATCTTACAGGGAACACAGCACCGCACTGGCCACGCATCGGAAGGACAGCTCCAGATGGGAAGGAGAGCTCCATCGATCGGTTCCATAATAAACAATAAAAACTTTATGCAATTGATCGCTGGCTCCCATTTCTGGATGGGATGGGATGGTCTTCGTTTTTTTTTTGTCATCTTCTTTTTCTGGGTTGTCACTTCTGTCACATTTTGGGTAAATGCTATGCCGGTTGTTCACGTGTGATTGTGGTGTATGATTTGGAAAAGGAATATGATGTAACTATGTTAAACGTAAAACTTAATAGAAATCCAGGGAAGGCTATCATTAAATACGGGAACAACAACTATGACTATGGTTGCCTAATTTAGTTCTTGTCTTCCTTCTTCTTCTCGCCAGAAGCGTCGCCTGAACTGCTGCTGTCGGCGCTGTCGGTGGATCCGGCGCCAGCATTGCTCTCGCGCTCAGCGGACATCTGCCAAAAGCAAATCAATTGATTAACTGGTAAGACATAGATCACACATTTAGACAACATACCTTCTTGTAGGCCATCTCGAAGAGCTTCAGCGAAGCCTGCTGCAGGGAGTTGGTGGCCTTCCTGACCTCCTCCAAATCGGCGGTTTCCTTGTTGGCCAGCATCGTGCGCAGATCGCCAATCTCCTTCTTCAGCTTCTCGCACTGCAATTAAATCGAATCGGATTAGTCAGATCGAAACCCAGAAATTTGTCCTTCATCATACCTCCTCGGCGGGCAGCTGGCTCTTGAACTCCTCCATCTTGGTCTCAGTGTCGTGCACTATGCTCTCGCCCTGGTTGACGATCTCGATCAGTTCGCGCTTGATCTTGTCGGCGCTGGCGTATTCCTCGGCCTTCTTGATCATGTTTTCGATTTCGTCCTTGCTTAGACCGCCGCTCGACTGGATGACAATCTGTTGCTCCTTGCCGGTGCCCTTGTCCTTGGCTGAAACGTGCACAATGCCGTTGGCATCGATATCGAAGACCACTTCGATCTGGGGCACTCCGCGGGGTGCGGGTGGGATGCCAACCAGTGTGAAAGAGCCAAGCTTCTTGTTGTCGTTGGCCATTTCACGCTCTCCCTGGTGCACCTTGATCTCCACCTGGGTCTGGCCATCGCTGGCTGTCGAGAAGACCTGCGATCTCTTGGTGGGGATCGTGGTGTTGCGCGAAATCAGGCGAGTGAACACTCCGCCAAGGGTCTCAATGCCCAGCGACAGGGGAGTGACATCGAGCAGGAGCACATCAGTGACATCACCGGCCAAGACACCGCCCTGGACGGCGGCACCGACGGCCACAGCCTCATCGGGATTGACGGAGCGCGATGGCTGGCGTCCGAACAACTCCTGCACGGTGGACTGAACCTTGGGCATACGGGTCATGCCACCAACCAACAGGACCTCTCCAATCTCCGACTTGGACACCTCGGCATCGGACAGCGCCTTCTGGCAGGGCTGAATGGTGCGCTTGATGAGATCGCCCACAAGGCTTTCCAGCTTGGAGCGAGTCATCTTGAGGTTCATGTGCTGGGGACCGGCAGAGTCCATGGTCAGGTAGGGCAGATTGATGTCGGTCTGCTGGGAGGAGGACAGCTCGCACTTGGCCTTCTCGGCCGCCTCCTTCAGGCGCTGCATGGCAATGTTGTCCTTGCGAATGTCAATGCCGGTGTCCTTCTTGAACTCGGCCACCAGGAAGTTGACGATGTGGTTATCGAAATCCTCACCGCCCAGCAGGGTGTCGCCGTTGGTTGACTTGACCTCGAAGACTCCCTTCTGGATTTCCAGAATGGAGATATCGAAGGTGCCGCCGCCCAGATCGTAAACGGCAATGCTGTAAATTTAAAGTTAAGTAATGAGACTTTCAAAGCCCAAAACAAGCATTGCAGTTGGTTTACACTTACATTTTGTCCTCAGTCTTGTCCATGCCGTAGGCAAGGGCCGCTGCTGTGGGCTCGTTGATCACACGCAGAACATTGAGACCGGCAATCTGTCCGGCATCCTTGGTGGCCTGACGCTGAGAGTCGTTGAAGTAGGCGGGCACAGTCACCACGGCGTTCTTTACGGGTGTGTTCAGGTAGGCCTCGGCCGTCTCTTTCATCTTGATCAGCACGAAGGCACCAATCTGTGAGGGGGAGTACACTTTGCCATCGGTGGACGAGACCCAGGCATCTCCGTTCGAGGCCTTGACAACCTTGTAGGACAGATTGCTGATGTCCTTCTTCACCTCGGGATCGTCAAAACGTCTACCAATCAGACGCTTTGTGGCGTAGAAGGTGTTTTCTGAGTTGGTCACAGCCTGACGCTTGGCCGGCATGCCCACCAGGCGTTCGCCATCCTTGGTGAAGGCGACATGGGAGGGCGTGGTGCGGGCTCCCTCGGCGTTCTCAATGACCTTTGCCTGCTTGCCCTCCATGACGGCCAGGCAAGAGTTGGTGGTGCCCAAATCAATGCCAATGACAGCACCCTTGACCTCGCCAGACCTAATAAAAAAAAGTGAAATATGGATTGCGTTAGCATATGGCAAAAAACCCCGAAAATTGATAGCGCCGGCAATGGGCTTAGATAAGCGAGTGGGCCGCGCCTCTAACTCTGCTCGAGCAAGCTCCAGATGCTTCTAATAATCTAGAGCTGAACTCTTGGCATCCATTATGATGCAACATCGAGTGGCTGCTGGAAGCTGAAATGTTCTTTGGCATGCTCCATTACATAAGCACAGCCCTACAACTACCCATGGGACCGGTCAGTCGGCGTGCTCTTGTTCGTTTTAATTTACTTTATGGAAATTAATTTAAGTTCACTTACTTGTAGCGCTGCTGACCCCAAAGTCCATTGCTTGCACCTGGCTGGCCCTGTAAAGAGGAAAGAATGCATCGATCTTTATAGAATGTTCGCGCAAAACATGACCCGCAACGAGCCGAACATGAACATGCCGCTCCGGCTATTATGTAAAGACGGCGGAATTTTGTACTTACGCGGAAGATGCTAGAAGCTCCCGAAACATTTGTGGGCACAACGCCGGCTTGGCGTGCGAGACGGGGCAACAAATTAGCAACACGCAGCATTTTCGGTATTCACTTTAAATTGCACAATGTGTCAAATTAAAAAGCAAAATTTCGTCAGAACGGCGAGCACGTTTCCCGTAAGTGGCGAGGGCTGGAAAAAAGTAATCGGTCTCTGATAGAACGACAGGTTCGATTTTTTTTCCAGAGTTGCCAGTATTCGTTTTAGCCGGTTAGAGTGTTGTAACTACAATAATGTTGGACGTATGAATGAAACCAACTCGCTACTGTGATGTTTATATTTGTATATCTATAATCCAATACAATTCTTTCTAAATTGTGACATATGCCATGCTCAAACAAAAATAACGTATGCAAGGCCAGGAATAGCCGATATGTTGACTGGATAATTGCTTGTGATGACACTGCCATCTCTACCGTCTGACCGTTTCGAGTGTGAGTGTGACCATAAACTATCGAACCTTCTCAACACATGTATATCAGTCTATCATTGCGTAAAGCTATCCAAAAATTTCGAAATACAAATTAAAACAGAGAACGCCGGTTGGGTTGCGTGCACTGCCGTTCTGTCAGACTACCAAGCAACGCTAAACCGAACGGCGGCAGTATTTACCGCCGCGCGCCATGGCTTCGGACAATGAATCTGACGCCGAGCTGGAGGAAAACTACTACACATTTCTGAATTTGCCCCGCGATGTAAGTGCATCGTCACCAGTACGTCACAGTCTTATCAATTTGATTTTTAGGCCACCACAGAGCAGATTAATACAGCTTACCGGAAGCAGAGCCGCATTTACCACCCGGACAAGCACTACGATGTGGACAGCAAGAAGCAGGCGGAGATCATGTTCAACCGCACCAAGCGGGCGTACGAGGTGCTGTCTGACCCCCACCAGAGGGCCATCTACGATTCGGTGGGAGTAAAGGGCCTGAGAACCGAGGGCTGGGAGATTGTCCACCGGACCAAGACTCCGGCAGAGATCAGGGAAGAGTACGAACGCCTTGCGCAAGCTGCTGACGAACGTCGCCTGCAGCAGCGAACTAATCCGCGGGGTAACATCACCATTAACGTGAATGCGACGGAAGTATTCGCGCCCTATGATGAAACGGAAATGCCCCGCGTGGAGATTGGCTCAATGAGCATTGCACAGTCCATTGAGGCCCCTCTGACGCGGAAGGACATGATCATCATGAGTGGCAACCTGTACTCGTCCAACGGCAATGGCAGCGGCGGGTTTATGGTAGCTGGACGTCGACTCCTGAACAAGGGCTGGCTGGAGGTCTGCGCGGGAGCGGGAAACGGCTTCCTGGTGGGGCTCAAGGGTAAGTAATAAGGGTCACAGTGGCCAGTGGCCAGCCTGCAATATATCTAAAGTATGTACCGTCAGGGGGACGCACTCTATCTTCGAAGGTGACGCTCAACGGCGGGACCAACATGAGTTTCCGGGAACACGGTGTGATACCCGCGCTGTTCTCCACGCTCGCTGTGCAGCTGGACAAGCACACGGTGGGCAGCCTTACGCTGAACGCGGGTCCCCAGTCGTCCATGTCCACACAAATCGACCACAACAAGGACGAGTACACGCTGAGCTCATCCTTTGTAATCGGATCGCCGCATATCTACTTTGGCCTCTCCTACACGCGCAAGCTGATAGAGAATGAGATGAAGCTGAAGTTAGCCGTCAAGTAAGAAGCTCGGAAATCCGCAGATCGGGTTGATTAACAGGAAATCTTTATTGCAGGGTCGGCACGTTCGGCTTTATGGGCGAATATGGACTGGAGAAGAAGATTTCCAAGTACAGCTCTGTGACAGCAGCTGTCTCGATTGGCGTGCCTTCTGGAGTAATCCTTAAATTTAAGTGAGTACAAAAGAGAGTCTTGCATCTTGAACCACATTGATGGGTTCGCTTGGCCTTCTTTATTGCAGAATACTACGATCAAATCAGTCTTATGTGTTCCCCATCCACCTGAGCGATGAGATAGTGCCCGCCGCTGTGTTTTATGCCTCGGTGACGCCCGTAATTGCGTGGTTTTTGGTTAAGAAGACCATTATGGACCCAATAGATGCCGAGCGCAAGAGCGTCGAAGTGGAACGGACAAAACGGCAAAACGAGCAGCGCCTGTTGGCAAAGCGGCAGGAGGCCAGTGCCGCCGTCCATCTTATGCAGAGTACCTACCATCGCATCATGACCGAGGAGCTGCAGAAGACGGGCCTGGTCGTCACAAGAGCCGTATATGGCTGCACAACGGAGAACAGCAGCACCCAGTTCCAGCCCGAGCTGTCGCTTGATGTCACCATACCTATTCAGTGCCTGGTCAGGGACAGCACCTTGCAGTTGTACGATTCCCCAAAGGTTTGTTTCGTTTCGTTCTGTGCTGTGCTTGATGAAATATTCGATTTAACTGATGTTATTTCTCTATTTACAGAGCGATCTTCCGGGCTTCTATGACCCCAGTATCGGGGACAATAAGATCCTACGCATAGAGTATACATACCAAAACCAGTTCAAGGTGGTCAACATAAAGGACAACGAGGCGATCCGACTGCCATTACCATGAAAGTGGTCTGTGCTTCGTACTGTATTAAGTATAAATCTTCAGTTGTGTTTGTAACTTGTTTTTTAATCTTAATAGGAAAGACCCATTCCAAGAGATGGGGCAAAAAAAAAAACGGTTAAGACAGCCTTATTATATTGCATTGCCCATTTACATTGTAAACTCACTGTTTTTGGGATACTGTCCCGATCCGAGAAATAAACAACGAAAATTTTTCAAATTGGAATTCCTGCGAGTTATCGATAGTTCATTAGTTGATAGCATCTTCGCGTGTACTCGATAGCGCGAAGGTGCGACAACCCTTAACCTTTTAGCGAAAACATCAGCTGCTGGGGGCAAATTTTGTTTTGTTAACAATAAAAACGACCGTTTGCGCTGAAAATGCCACTGCGGAGAGGAAACGAGTTGATCACGGAATGATGCAATGCATGGACCATGATCCTGTTCACAAAGGCGAATCTCATCCGCTTCCTGGCCGGCGCAATATGCTTGTTGCTGGTGTTGAACTTTGTGGGCTTCAGAACTGACGGAGCCAGTGGTACGTCCCTAAGCAAGTTAAGGTGAGTGTGAGCAGAGCGGGAAGCGGAGCAAGCCAATTAGCACTTTCATTTGCTATATATTTGCTATATCAATTACAGCATACGGCGCGTGCACAAATATGCGCATATCCATAGGAACGCCAGCAGTGGGGGCCTCCGGCTGCCTGCTGCGCCCCTGGCCCTATCGAAGGAGCGAGAGCTGCACAACGAGCAGCAGAACTCCACCTCAACGACTGTGATTGCGATTGCAAACTTTACTTCCATTCCACAAGACTTATCGCACCCCTTTGCGAACATCAACAGCACGAACATGAGCACGCACAAGCCCTTGCCAATGAAACCAACCATGTCCGCCCACCATGCCAATTGCACTGATCCTGATCCCCGAGATGGTATGTTATACACCCAGTCTGAACTGTATTAAAGAAATGCTCTTCTAGGTGGACCCGTCACGCCCAACACAACGCTCGAATCTCTAGACGTCATTGAGGCCGAGCTGGGCCCCTTGCTGCGCCCTGGCGGCGCATTCCAGCCGGACAATTGTAACCCCCAACACCACGTGGCCATTGTTGTGCCCTTCCGCGACCGCTACGCCCATCTCTCCGTCTTCCTCCGCAACATACACCCATTCCTAATGAAGCAGCGCATCGCCTATCGCATATTCATTGTTGAGCAAACCAACGGGAAGCCCTTCAATCGCGCGGCTATGATGAATATCGGTTACTTGGAGGCCTTAAAGCTTTACCAGTGGGATTGTTTTATATTTCACGATGTCGATCTTCTGCCTTTGGACGATCGCAACCTCTACAATTGTCCACGTCAGCCGCGGCACATGTCCGTTGCGATTGACACGCTGAATTTCAAGTAAGACACCCACTCCACCGCTGGTAATTTCATTTTCTGCAAAACACGCTTTTGTGCCAGGTTGCCTTACCGAACAATATTTGGCGGAGTCTCTGCCATGACACGTGAGCACTTCCAGGCCGTGAATGGCTTCTCAAACTCCTTCTTTGGCTGGGGCGGCGAGGACGATGATATGTCCAACAGATTGAAGCATGCGAACCTATTCATATCAAGGTATCCCGTGAACATAGCGCGCTACAAGATGCTGAAGCATCAAAAGGAGAAGGCCAATCCCAAGCGGTGAGTGAAGGGTCTTCTCTTTTCCAAATTAAGGAATATCTTAATTCCCTGTATCCTTTGCAGCTATGAGAATATACAGAATGGCATGAACAAGATCGAAATGGATGGCATTAACTCAATTAAGTATGCCATCTACAGCATCAAGGAGTTCCCTACCTTCACGTGGTATTTAGCAGAGCTAAGGAACTCCGAGCGCAAGAGTTAGCCTAAATGGGGAGACCCCAATTTAAAAAAGACAGCGTAACCATACGTGACCTTTCAAAACTATCTAATATGGTGTATGTACAAAGGACAACATTACTTTCTCGAATAGTAGAATCTCTCTCTATCTCTTTTAATAGAGAAGCCCCCAAAACAGACAGTTTATGCCGAAACGATCAAGACATTAGACGCGCACATATTGTGTGTATGCTAGGTAGTACATAGTATCTCCACTCAATATACTCACATAACTATGTAGTATACTTTTAATCCATAATTTAGCTCCAATTCGAACTCGAACCACAGTAACAATGTAGTAATAATCGCCCTCCCCTTAAATACTCAAAGTACTCAAGAATACTTATAGAGTTTTTGTTTTCGTTATGTTTTTGTTGTTGAGTTTGTTTTTTTTTTAATTTGTTTTTTTTATGGCTCTTCTATGGTATTTTATTCTCTTCTCTTCAAAAGACACCTACACCAATTCCTAAAAGGTGAAATGTAGATATTACTTTTGTGATATGCAAATTGTTAATCGATCAGAACGATTTATACCAAAATAAAACTTATAAAAACTTTTACTATACCAATACAAAAATGCAAATAGTTTCGCTGCCCCGACCACCCACGTGCCCATTCCACATTCCGTCCATCCATAAAAGTAAAACTAGAGTTCATTGATTCGTTTGTTAGATATCGTTTTATTATTATGGTTACTACGTGTATTAGAGATAGTATTTATGGCTCTGTAACGACTGGGTTACCTTTTAAGTCGGAGTTACGTTTATGGTTTACGATTAGTAGGTATTCAAGTGGCGCTTGGGGCACATTTATTAGTGTTTTCGTATGCTATTCGACATGCAAATTCAGTTAAAACAATTTCGACTTTGGGTTTTCCACTGGTAAATGCTTGAGCAATAATTGAACAATTTCGAGCAATTTCTATAACAGATATAACAATGGGACAATCCTCGGATGCCGTAATACAAATTAAAGTATATACATAGACAATAACATAATTCGGGTAGACAGACATACATGGATATACGATTTGGCCAACAGCTGACGAGTACAACATGTAGAGCCAGGGCCAGAGCCTGAGCCAGAGCAGAGCCACCAATGGACAAGCAAACCCAATCAAATTGAAGTTAGACATTAGAGAGCAAAAACAGTCACAAGTTCGACGCGGGGCAGGATTTAGCGTTAGACTTATTAACGGCAATATTAGAAACCTATATACAAGTACGACTTCCAGTAGCTGGAGAGCCAGCCGCAGCCCCTCTACATGATGGAGCAGGGCATCGCACAGCAGAGGGGCAGGCACAAAGGCACCACAGCGCCGCCGGACTTGGTTTTCGTCTTTGACTTGGAGCCGGACTCGTACTCGTACATTCCCGAGCCCTTCGCCCAGCGACCCTACGAAGAAGTGCACACATTAGTAAGGCTTTGGCCTCAGAAGAGCCACTCAAATACTTACTCCAGAGGCGGAACCGGCATGCATCTCCTCCCGCTTCATGACAATGGTGTCGTGTCCGGGCGGATAGTAAACCTCCTTGCCGAGCTTGTTCACGGACGGCACATGCTGCTGGTTGGGCGAGGCCACTGATGTCTCGACTTCCCTCTTGCGCACGGGCGTCTCCAGGTCTCCGCGATCCACATGATCAGTCTGCAAAGGAGAGAGAAATAAAATCGGGTAAGTGGAGGTCCGAGAAGATAGTTACATTCTTTGTCTACTTACAGTGCCAAAGGACTGCATCAGGTCGTCCACACGCTGGGGTGGATTGCCATTGCCCACCGGATACTCCACTCCGTCCACGGGGAAGGGCGAAGGAGAGCCATAGTCCGGACCGACGCCAGGACCTCGACGATTGTTCGTGTTCGTTGTGGAAGAGTACTTGTAGGTGTAGCTCGTGTTCGGCGGGTATCCATTGCCGTTCTGTGGCTGCGGATTGGCCGTGCTGGGCGGCAGCTGCTTCAGGGGAGCGGACTGTGGCAGTCCCGGCTCATAGGGACCGCCATTGGGCGCACCATGGATCGTGTTCACCGTGTTGGAGGTCTCCGTTTCCTTGTAGTAGTAGCGGTTGATGCCGCCAGGCCCAGACGGATGCAGCGGCTGGCTGTGTGGACCCTGCGCGTAGTTGGGGCTATGTGCCGGACTGTGCGGGGGATAGCGCTGCTGGGGCGGCAGCTCGTTGATCGTGTTCACGTTGTCCGTCTTGTGGATGTTGTAGACCACAGTACGGCTGTTGTTGCCCGGCGGTGTGCCTACCGGACCCGTTCCGAGGGGTAGTTGTCGCGGCTGGGGACTCACTCCGCGAGTGCTGGTCTCCTTGTGCTCGCGAATCTCGTACGACTGGTTGGTCAGTATTGGCCGGTCGGGCTTGTTCAGCGTGGAGTAGCTCTCCGTGTTGTAGACCACCGTCTGAGGCACGTGCGTTGGCTGCGGATTGGGCGACAGCTGGCTGAAGTTCTGGCTGGAGTTGTGGCTCTCGTGGAGCTTGTAGCTGCTGCTCAGGGTGTTCGTGTTGCTGTTGTTGAGTGTGTGACTGCGGTTGATGGTGCTGGTGGTGCTGCCCGGACCGGCTGGTATCTCGTAGGTGTACGTACGCACGGTGGTCGTCACCTTTGTGCCAGGGGCCGGCAGTATGCCATCGCTCAGGGCGATGTCCTGCAGCTCCTTGTCGATGGTAGTGCCACTAGTCAGGGTCTGTGTGATGCCGGAGCTCGGCAGCACCTCCACATTGTTGTTGATCGTCCGGTTGCTCTCGTAGATCTTCGACTTGCTCTCGTATTGACCGCCGATGGGTGAATGGGCTGAAAAAGACAACAAAAAGATCTTGTAAGAATATTCCTCACTCTATTCTCTTCGATTCAAAGACTTACCCAGCGTGTAGGGCTTCTCCTTGGTCTGGTAATCGTCCCGCTTCAGGCTCGAGTACTTGGCCGCCGACTGCAGAGTGCTGTAGTCGGTGGGATTGAAAGTCTCCACATCATCGATGTAGGGCTGCTGACCACCCTGACCCGAGTGTTTCGTGGTCTTGACCACACGCGTTGTCCTAGTGACCGTTCCGGCGGGATCAGTGCGTTCCCTGGAATGTAGAGACACAATATAAGGAACGGTAGACATTGGATATCCCCAAGGGAAAACTCACAGCGTTCGATAGGAAGTCCCATTGGTGGGCAGTAGGTCGCGATCTCTGTTGGTGATCTGGCGTTCCTGCTTCAAGTCCTCCAGCAAGGCGTCCAACTGATCGATGTTCTGATCGGGGGACTTGCCCTGATACGACATGTTATTGTCGCCAGAGCTTGAGTATTGATACGAGGACTTTTTGTACGCATAATTCTTGTCGTTCTGAGGAAATGGGGCAAAAATGAGATCCGAATGAAGCTGAAGATCATAAATTATGGATATACCTTTCCGCTCCATTTCGAGGGAGTGTCCCTCAACGAGGATGAATAATTTTCCGAGCTGCTCGAGTACTGCATTTCCAATTAGTATTTTTGCTGAAACGAAAGCCAATAACCATTCATAAATTATTCAAATTCTACGTGTGAGTAACCGAGAGCCGCCGTGGGTGTCTGACAGACACGTAAACGCACACGTAAGCACGGATCTCGATTCCCGCATGGCAGGTTGATTCAAGGCAGTTCTCGAGAATTTCAAACATTTCTGAATCTGTTTACTCGGTCACCCCCGCCTACCCTACGCCCACACGCCTACACCCCATCACCAGAGACCAAAATGGCCGCATTCGGCATTCCTCCAAAGTGAGAACTTTTCGCGCATTAATGGAGGCTTAAGTCATCTGAAGTGGGCATCACTTGAGCACACACACACACACAGAGCATGTGGTGGATCAAAGAATCACAGCAGTTAAGTGGCACATAATACGAATCCGAAATCCCATTATAAATGCCACATAATGTACCATTTCCAGGGCCAAAGATATTTGGGCTTCAGAGAGAATAAAGCAATGTTTGATCTGCAATAAATTGCATTTCAGCCAAACTATGACGTATGGGGCAGTATATACCTGCAACAGAAAGGTAAATACCATTTGCCAGGGTATCAATTCCCGAAATGGCATTGGATTCGGTTCCCGAAATGCCCCACACAAAAGCACACGCATACATTCACATATTCAAAGGCCGAAAAGTCACAAAATTCAATGTCAAACTGGTTTTCACTTTCAGCGTGTCCTTAACACTCCTTTTACGTATGACTGGGACAGCAAACGAGACATATACACATATGCATACATACATATGTATAACCTTATACATATATATCCTACAGATTCGTTTTGCGATTTGGCGATAACCTTGAGAAGAGAGATTCCACTGCATGAGAGCTACAGATACAGATAGAGATACAGAGGGAGAGCGAATGAGCGTGATGCAAAAATTCGTCAAGCACACAAAAGAATGATGACCGGCGATGATGTCATATATGGACTAGCCAGTGCACCGCTCGACAGCCCTGACAGCCACTGCACTGGGGACCTGCCAGTCGCATAAGCAGTCCAGTCAAAACGAAGCTAAATAAATCACGTTATCACGGGGGGATCTGAGGAAGCAGCTCTGAGGAATTGGCTACTGAATCGGATGCCTCTACTCGCCATATGGTCAAGAGTAGAGCTAATAGAGACACAAAAGCAAAAATCACTCGCATAAGCAAAATATCATGCATAAAATATCATACAATAATATAAATAAAAGGCCAAATCTAATTGATGCCGCCGTCACCGCCTCCGCCCCCATCCACCAGCGATCATAGCACGTTTTTAGCAGAGCTCTGGGTCTCAGTTTGGTGTGTGTTATGGCGACAACAGCTAAAACCGTACGAAGAACGGAGGGGAGAGGAGAGTAGAGTCGAGCAGAGGAGGGGTTTTTGCATACAGACGCACACATGGGTCAAAAATGATCTCATGTATTCGAAACGAGAAGCTCTGTGGAAACATGTTGCTGCCTGGCTCTCTGGGCATGGGCATGGGAGTAGGCGGGGCGCTACGAGATCGGGATCGAGATCGCGAAACGCCATAGAGCGTCTGTTCAATCGCCAATAGACGGATGAATGGGGAGGGGGATACGTTAGGGGAGATTTACGGCACAAACATAAAATAAACAAATCGAGAGTAAACGAACAACTACTTTGAGATCGGGGCGAATAAAAAGCGAAGGTGTTGTTCTTGTCGTTCCGAAATTACCGAAAATCAAATTGAAACGTAGGCGAAGTGTATACATAATACATACATGTGTACATACATACATATCTATCATTATTTACTATATGTGCATGTTCTGTTCGTGACTGATCATCAGCCTGGTGACGCTTCGTACTGCCCCCAACTCCCACGCATCTTACAGTTCAAAAAGATCAGGCGCCGTTTGAACTTGGCTAATATTGTAGATATTTCTATGGATCTTTCGAAGGAAATTCAGAGCAAGATCTGACCAAGCATCACCGCCAAGAGTACAATGCCAGGCAACGTATTCGTCGTCGTCGTCGTTTCGTCGCCTTTCCGACTTTTGCTGAGCAATTTTTGTACGCTACGAGTATATGAAAACAAATAATTCTATAAATAGTTCACTGCCACTGTGCTTTTTGGCTTTTCGCCTTTCAATTTGAATACTGCGCCGTGTCCGTGCTTGAACATTGTACGGGTCTGGTATGGTCTGGTCTGGTATGGTATGGTGTGCTGTTCTTTTCTTGTCTTTTCTGTTTCTGTTTTGAGTACAAGAGTGTTCACCGTACATGAATCATCTGGCGTGTGTAGTGTATCTCTAGATACATAGATACATTGCTGGCCGCCGTCTGGCTGGCAGAATGTGAGGATGCGGATATACAATATACAATAGAGTGCGTTTTTTCTTTCAACGAACGCAATTGAAATTTCACTTTGCTGCCAAACACGAGAGTCGGTCGCCCCGTTCGAGTACTTCCCCATACAACACCAACACCATACATCCGCTATGCGCACAGATACAAACATCCATACATAGATGGATGGATGGATGGATGTTTGTATCTGTGCGCATAGCGGATAAAAAGTAACGACGACACGTAGGGAAAACTCGTTTGCACGGAGAGTATGTGCGTTCGTTCGTTCGTTGGTTCTCCTCCCCACTGTCACCAGTGTGTGGCTGTGGCTGGGCTGTCTCTTTTTTGAAGCTCGTCTGCCAGTTCAATAGACCACAATATGAAGCCCACTCAAACGCACAGCACACACTCTTCCATAAAAAAACCAGCACACACACACACACACACAAGCAGTGAATACATTCACTCGCACTCACTGTGCACTTTTCCAAAACTCCAAAAACGATACGATTGATGTTGTGTACAGTTCGGCGGAAAAAAGAAAACTGCTGAGATGCGCGGGCGCGTTTGTCTTGGAAAATTCGCCTTCGCGTAAGAGAGAGAAAGAGGGAGAGAGAGAGAGACACTGAATGTGGGGGCTTCGATCGTTCCAAGCACAACAAATTTAACGGCAACGGAACGGTTTTCGTTGCTTCTGCGCGCGTCTCTTGCTGGTGCAGTAGTGAGGCTTCGATTTCGCACTTGCCACCACCGATCCCCATACGATTCGATCGCAGCAGAGAGACCGAGACGGAGACGGACCTGTTGTTGGTTGGTTGGGCCCCAAGAGCACCGCATCCGCCTCTCAGTTCCAAAGCTCGCCGAAAAAGCTTTCAGCTCTGGCAGCGGCGGCTAATGCTAATTGTATAAACGATAGAAAATGTTTCTTTTTAATGCCACGAAACATGCATACTCTTTTGTGACATGCTCGCTCTGTATAGAAATCTCCTTTGGCAAGACATTTGACCTCAATATGGTAACATATTCCAGGCTAAAGGAAGCACAAAATTATTCTTACATACATATCTGCTGCACACGGAAAGCGTATGCATGTTCGCGCCAAAATGTTGGCCAGACCGCCTGCGCGTCAGCTTTTTCTTTACCACAAATCGCTTTTATTTCCCTATAAACCCGATAACAAATAAACTAAATTTTTGCTTTGCTGCATTTACTCGATACAATTGTCAAGTATTTTATTTTATACAGTCGTATTGCGGCATGCGAAGTCCATTAATTCAGTAAGCTTTTCCATAAAAACAAAGATCCGATTCCACTCGGAGAGAGTGGCGGTTACAACTGAGGGCAGCTACGTTAAGTTACCATACATATACAAAAAGTAAACATCTAATCCTTGGCGGGCACCTCGATGACGCGTGGCTTGTCGATGATGCGGGCGGTCTTGTTGCCCTTCTCGACAATGCCAATGATCCAGGCCTGGTAGCCCTCCTGCTTCTCGATGTCCTTGCAGTAGGCGGCGGCTTGTTCGCGCGGCAAGCAGATCAGCAGACCTCCGGAAGTCTCGGCAGAATGGCCCTGCAGCAGCTGGAACATATTGCCACAGGCCTTGGCCACGGCCGCCATCTTGGCGATCACTGGAAGATTGTGAATAACGAAGGAGACGTCCTTCTTTTGGTGAGCAGCCAAGGTCTGAGCATGGCCCAGGAGACCGAAGCCAGTTATGTCGGTGGCCCCGTGGGCGTTGTACTTGTGCATGAGCCGAGCTGCCACGCGGTTAAGACGCGACATAGAGTTCATGGCCCTGTGGTAGGCCTTGCGCACATCCTCCTCGGACACGACCAGTTTGATGCGGTTCCAGCGTTCCGCCTGGTCAATCCACTGGTGAGCATTGACGGCCACCTGGGTGCCCAGGGGCTTGGTCAACACCAGAACATCGCCAACGACAGCGTTGTCTGGTACAATATACTCGTTCGGCTGGCAGATGGTCGAGGCAACGCCGCCAATGGTACACCAGGGATTGACCACGCTCTGGCCCCCAGTAACCGTGGTGCCGGCCTCCAAGGCGGAGTCCTTGAAGCCACGCATAATCAGAGGGATGACCACATCGCGCTCCTTCTCCGTCATCTTCGTGCTCACGGCCAGCAACATCAGCATGTTATCGCAATCGGTTACGCCCATGGCGTACAGATCACTGAGGACGTTGGCGCAGGCTATCTTGCCCATCATATATGGATCGTCGACAATCGGATAGAAGAAGTCAGTGGTCTGCACCAGGCAAAGTCCGCCATGGCGAAGAGGAATGACGGAGCAATCCAGGCCGATGCCGATTCGAGGAATCGCCACGTTTAGGAACTGCGGCTCTTGGTCCTGGGCTGAGTAGTCCTGCTGCAGAGCCGACACCAGTTTCGAGAGTACATCCTGAGGCACCTTGCAGCCACGTCCCTTCAGGTCGGCGAAACGTGTCAGACGGAACGAGGCATCCAAGTCGTGAGCGGTAGGGTCAAAGGGGCGGCGCAGTTCTGCGTCGCCACCGCCGTGCAGCTCCAGATGGGCAGCATTCAGGACATCTGCGGCGTAGCTCATTATGTTCTAGAACTAGAGAGGAGAGGGGTGTTTCTCTGTATAGTGTGGCAATGAATATTTACGCACTTCTTGCCGCGCAACAAAAACAAAATCAACCAAGCAGCAAGTAACTCGCGTTCTCCCGCAGCACCAATACAGGCGCACATAGACGTGTATGTACACACTATTTTTGTTGCGTGTGAGTAGCCAGCGCTGTGATTGGCTGTTTTCACGTTGGCGGCTAAAACGGGCGAAGTCAGTATTTCTCCCTGTCGGCGAGGCGAGCAACGTGAATAATGCCCACTTATGTGAACCGAAAAATGCCAAAATAGTGTTGCCTTTCACTAGTTTGAAGATTTGAACTAATTAACCCAGTGGTTGGGAACACTTTTACTTACAGTGGCCTTATTAAATTTACAGGGAAAACTCTAGATGCACACTACAAAAATTTTATTTATTTTGCGCCGTTTTGTGTTTTTCCACAGAGCGATTTGTCACAACAGAGTTGCTTCGGTTGCTCTTTCCCGATATATGGCCAGACATCGTTACTATCGGGCGTGGGGCTGCCTTATCGCTTAAATTCTATCGATATAAATGCGCGCTTTTGCAAAAAAATAATAAATATATAAATATAAATATATTTAATAATTAACATACTATATTCTGCCCTCGCACCATGACTCACTGGCCTGCCTTGAAGGCGTCGCTCAGGCAGAGCCAATACACCTTGTTGGTTCCAGCTACTTCATGGCAGTCGTCCAAACGACTAACAACAAAACCTGTTGCGCCAGCAGAGCAAAAAGTAAAAGTGAGTCGAAACAATGAAATAATTACCTTTGTTCGGGATAGTGTAAATTAAGTAATTCCTATTTAGCTTAAAACCTATTGGCGCCTATGTGAAATATCGGAAAGAAGAATCTGAGCTTCGAAAGAAGGGCAAACAAAAGACTTGAGCAACAAACTTTCTTTTGCCTTGGCCATGGGCTAAGTGAATCGCTGACGACACCTCATCATGATTAAGCTACGCCTGCGCAGTCTCATACTGCTGCAGCTGTTGGCCGTGGCCAGCGCTGAGTATGTGTACGGCGAGCCCAAGTTCAAGTGTCCCAAGAAGTAGGTGCTCTTCAACTCTTAATAATACATTTCTAAATAATTTGAGAGTATTTTAACCAGATCCAAGGTGCTTTACCCGTGCAGTTGCATTAAGGGCAGCGATGAGGGAATCTTTGTGCGCTGCGAGAAAGTGAACCTGGCCACGCTATCCGTGGCTCTGCAGAACTTGGCCTCCTTCGGCCTGCCCGTCGAGCAGTTGACCATCTACAGGGGTAACTTTGGTACGTACTGCTCTATTACTTGGGATTGGAATTCGAATTCTTACTAGCCTGCTGTTTCTCCCAGTTCGCTTGTACGGTCCTCTATTTGCCAATATCAAAGCCCGCATCCTGATCATTGAGGAGACTCCTCTGGCGACCATCGAGGATTACGTGTTCTATGGCGTGAACAACACAATGGAGGAGCTCCACTTGTTGGGCACCAATTTGAGCCATGTTGGACCGCTGGGATTTGGCGTAAATATAAATTGGAGTCGCAAACACCTTGAAAATGGTTCAAGAATTGTTATTTCAGATACTGGGAAAGACCACTCAACTTGTGATCAATGGCCATGCCTTTGAACAGCTTTCCAAAGATCTTTTCGCTGGCCAAGAGATCGCCAACAAACTGGAGACGTTGCGCCTGACCAATGGACTGCTGAGCGATCTACCCATTGAGACATTTCAGCCCCTGCGCAAGCTGAAAACTCTCGACCTGCACGGGAATCAGTTGGAGAACCTAAAACGAAATCAGTTTAAGAATCTCAGGGAATTGGAGCTCTTGGATATAAGTCACAATGCGATCAAGAAACTGGAGGCGCAACACATTTCCGATCTCACGAAGCTGGGCTGGTGCAATGTCTCACACAATGCCCTCAACGAGCTGAGTCGCGGAACCTTTGCCAGAAACTCTGTGCTAAAAGTGCTCAATCTTTCCCACAATCGCATACCGCGTCTGGATGCGAACAGCTTCCGGGGCATGCGCTTTCTGCGCCGCCTATTTCTCAGCGACAATATGCTCACGGAGATTGGTCGCAGCACCTTCGGGTCGGTGGCCCGAATCGGAACAATTGACTTGGCCCGCAATCAGCTGAAGAAGGTGGAGTACCAAATGTTTACCCAAATGAACTACGTGGAGGTAGGTACCCAGATATCAGCCGAAGGATATGTAAACTGTATGGACTTGTGTATTTTCCAGCTTTTGGATCTGGCGGAGAACAACATCACAAAGATCGAGAAGAACTCGTTTAAGGATATCTACCAGGCGGTGATAAATGTCTCGCATAATGCCTTGGAACTGATTGAAACGGCCGCCTTTGAGAACTGCATTAACATAACCACGCTCGACCTATCCCACAACCGGCTGACCAACTTCTCGCGCCGCAGTTTCGACGAGAACACTTTTGCCACGACCTTCCAGCTGAGCTTCAATGGTCTGACCAGCCTGGCCCATGTAATAACCCATTTTAATAGACCCAGACTCAGTAAATAATCTTTGCTTTCCTCCTAGATACCCATACAGAACATGACGGGCTTGAAAGTGCTGAATGCCTCGCACAACAACATCTCGGAGATCCCCAAGAACTCCTTTCCCAAGCTGTACGAGCTGCACACGATCGATGTGTCGCACAACAACATATCCATCATATTCAACGGAGTATTCCAGACTCTCTTCTCGCTCCGGACCGTGGATCTCAGCTATAACAGCATGCGGGAAATCAAGTCCTCGACCTTTGGTTCCCTGCCCACACTGCTGCTATTGGATCTCAGTCACAACGAGCTGGTGTCCGTGGTGCGTGGGTCCATGGCCAAGATGATCAGCCTGCGGCAGCTCTACTTGAACAACAATCGCATGGAGAAGCTCTTCCAGCTGCCCATTTCACTGAACGAGCTCTATCTGAGTCACAACAACATTTCGTCGATCCCGGCGGACATGTGGCCGGTCATGAACTCATTGATCTACCTGGACCTGAGTCACAATCAGCTGGGTGACAGCCTGGACTCGCAGAGTTTCACAGGGCTGCGGGTGGTGCAGCGGCTGAAGCTGCAGAACAATGGCATCAGCCAGCCGCCGCGGGAGGCAGTGGCGGGCATGACAACGCTCCAGTATCTGTACTTAGAGGTGAGTTGACTGCAGGGAAATAATGGGCATTCTGAGTATATTTATGACTGCTTTCAGAACAACAATATATCTGCCTTGGAGCGCAGCGCCTTCGGCAAGCTGCCGGTTCTGTTCGAACTCAATCTGCATGGCAATCAGGTCATGGACATTAGGTGAGTGCCCCATCATGCATGCTCTCCGGCGTACGAACGATTTTATCTGTGTTTTTTCCCACAGTAAACGCGCCTTCGAGGGCCTGCTGCAGTTGCTCAATCTGAACTTGTCGTCGAACGGACTCAAGCACCTGCAAAACGACATCTTCTTTGGACTGCCTTCACTGCGCACTCTGGATCTGTCGCACAACTCCCTAGCCAAGCTGGACAACAAGACGAACGGCGTCCTGGACGACCTGCTCAGCCTGGAGACCTTAAACTTGAGCCACAACCGCATCAGTTTCGTCACCAAGAAGACATTTCCCTCGCACCAGTACATTCCGTACAACCTGCAGTACCTAGATCTGAGCTACAACCAGATGCCCGTCCTCACCTACGACATCACCTTCGGCACCAAGAAGCTGCTGCACCTGAATGTGTCGCACAACCAGATCAACGACCTGCGAAGGGGCGTCCTCTCCAACTTTACCTCGCTGAAGCGCCTGGACTTGTCGCACAACGAGCTCACGAACCTCCAGTCAGAGGAGCACATCTTCGACCTGCCCAAGAACCTGAGCCACCTCGATCTGTCGCACAATCAGATATACCACATGCCCTTTGCCAATCTGGTGAAGGTCCAGTCGCTGACGTTCGCCGACCTGTCCAACAACAGCCTCGAGGATGTGCCCGCTTCGATGGTGGGCAGCATGCGCAACGGCAGTGAGATCCTGGTGGCCGGCAATCCACTCCACTGCGGCTGCAATGCCCGTCCACTGAAGCACTACATGCTGCAGCAGACGACGCCCAGCGAGGACCTGCGGGGCATCCTCTGCACCACACCATCGCTGGCCAAGAACAAATATCTACTGCAGCTCGACGACGAGTTGTTGCAGTGTGCCGATGACGAGAGGGAGATGTACATGGGCACCGACTACGAGCAGCTCACAGATGTCCGGTTCCGTGAAGTTCAGACGTAAGCACAAAACCCACTGTCCGACAACTTGTCAGTCCCTGACACTCGGTTTCCTCTTCCTACATGCAGCAGCAAGGCCGGCAATCTAACGCTCAGCTGGTATGTGTCTGCCACGGCGGATGTGTCCGACTTCAACGTGTACATCCGGAGCGGCGGCAACGAGGTTCTCTTCCAGGCAGACTATGCCTACAACCAGCGCACGGCCCAGATACCCGTCGCAGACCTCCAGTCGCACGGCGAGGACAAGCTGCTGTCTGCCGAGATCTGCATCGTGTCCCGCGACAGTGACGGCAACACCCGGAAATGGTTCGCCGGCCAGTGCCAGCCACTGCCGTCGCTCAAGCTGCGCAGGACCTTCTTCTTCGGGAACTTCCATGTGCGAGGAGGAGCAGCCGCCGCCAGCCACCGCACCGGAGAGTGTCACCTCTTATTCATAGCTATCATGTTGTTTGTTGCCAAGCTGTGGTATTCGTGGTATTAAATGTCCATCTGCGGCCACCGCTCACTGTAAGGACACGCACTGCTCTGACCTTACAGTCGAACATGTGCGCGCTGCCCCATTATCACAGCCGCGCGCACATGTACGGGTAGTTGTTTACTCGGACGCTCGACGTAGGACGTCTCCTCGCGTGGCAGCGCAATTGAGAAATTGTTACGGCCCCACCCGCCCCCACAGACCCAGCCGTAAGCCCAGCTGATGGCACGGCCGGACGGACTTTCATTCAGAGCGAGAAAACAAAGGCCGCCTCGGCTGTCCTTTCATTCTCTATTTGGACTCGGCTGTGGCTTCGGGTTGGGTTTCTGGCCGTGAGTGAGAGAGGAGAGCGAGAGCGAGAACCAGGCTTGACACACAAATGCGCACTCGCGCTCTCAGCTCAAATGGTATGCGTTACACTGGCGGCCGTAATTGATGATGATGATGGAATGTTTAATGCAGAACAAAATTCGATCTTCGAAAGCTCTACGGCTTTAGAGCCTGTATACGGCATAGAGGTAGGACATTTAAAAGAATCTGTATATCTGATTAACGCTGAGAGTAACGCTGAAAAATAATTTGGGGGGACACGGTACAGCATCGTGAATGCTCTCCCAATGTGACCTGGCCAGCAGTGTGCTAAGGACATGTGCACTTTCACTGCCACGCCACCCACACAAGGCACGGCACGGCACGCCACGCCACGCTCTCGATTTCACTCGGGCAACCACACAAACACACAAGAATGTGCTTTTGTGTTTTGTGTGTGACTTTGCTTTTGCATTTGGCCCGTCCTTTGCGACTTTGCCTGTCCTTATCGATTTTCAGCGAAATTTCACAGGCTCACGGCGCACGTCAGTGCCATGCGAAAGCGAAGTTTCACTTGTCGCGCTGAGTTCGTTCGTGTCGCAGCAGCAGCAGCAGTAGCAGAAGCAGAAGCACTAGCGAGTGCCGTTATACCGTTTACCGTTAACCGTTCGTTCGTTCGTTACATAAAGAAGAGATTCCAATAGAAAGTTTAAGTGCGCTGCTGTCTGACGGCATGGATCAGTGAAAGTTTCCAGGAATAACCAAATCAGCACCTTGTGATAAGCAGTACGAAGCGCGACCCCAACCCCAACCCCCCCAAATCGAATCAAATTTCAATGTAATAAGTCGGAAATTGAGTGTATCCTCTCACTCCCTATATCTCTCTCTCTCTCTCTGGAGAGTGGTGTACCTGGCATCTGGGTGCGAAAACGCAGCACGCTTCTGATAAATGTGCCGTAACACGGGCGTTGAAAAAAGTTTCAGGTAGCAGCAGACGCAACGGCAGCGGGAGCGGAGAGAGGCAGTGGCAGAGAGCAGAAATAACGAAATGTAATAGAGGTCAAAAGAAGCATTGATTTAACGTGGGCTCTGCACTTCCTCCCCCCCACTCCACTCCACTCCACACCACCCCACTCCAACCTATTCACAACTTCCCGCAAAACCCTCTTCACAGTTCAGTTCACCTCTATTTCGTCTTCTTCTTCAAGTTCTCCTCCAGCTCTCTCTCTCCCACTACCTTGGGTGCTCTGTTTTTCGGGACACGACTGTTGTTAATAGTGTGCTCGCCTGTCTTCCCGGATATTTGCGATTCCATGCGTGTTATCTGTGTGTGTGTGTGTTCATTAATAATTTTGTTTAAAGTTTGCCATTCAACACAATTCGCTACACGAACACACACACACACACGTACAGTGCGCCATATTATTAGCGTGTGTGTGTGTGTATGTGCGAAAATGTTGATGACGAACCCACTTACGTCTATCGCAAGCCCACGAAACAACCCACAAACAGCCGCAGCAGCTGAAAAAAATCGCATGTAACACACGAACACACACACACACACGTACGGTTCAATATCCAATAAGAAACCAAGCATAATTACATAATCAAATAAAGGAACGACTTGCAAAAAAGACAAAACAAAAGCAAAGCCTAAAAGGAACAAACAAAAGCACAAGCCTAAACAAAAACAAAAAGTGAATCCAAAAATGAAACGAAAATCAACGTAACGTGCACAATTATTTAATCAACGCCAGAGGTCCGCCCCCTCCCCCTGGAAACGCCTCAAACAAAAGAAAAAACAACATCAAAAGCGGTGGGAAGTGAAGAAAAACTACGTATAGGAAGTAATAATAGAAAACCAATGTACCTGCAACAATGAAATTGAGCAAATCTTAAACAACAAAACCCAAAAACAAAAACAAAAAAAAAACTAGAAAAAACCAAATTTCACCAGGATAAAGATTACTTTTAAAAATATACAAAAGACACTCGCTATATACCAAAAAGTGCTATACATATACATACTAGTAAACGATAGGATAGGCAATACATACATATGTATATGCTATAAACGCTACTACCCATATAAACCGTAGTTCGTTGACGTTTGTTCACTGCTGGAGGATAAGGATAACGATAGAGAGTGCCCCGTACCGTAACCCCCAATCATTGGATTGGATCGTAGAGTAATGGAACTAACCTCGTAGTTTGTAGAGAGACGTGCGTCTCCGCAAGTAGGAAGCAAATCAAATACTCGTAGCCGCAACATTAACGCACTTAACGACTAACTAAAACTACCAAGTAGTTGCCTCTCTTATACAATATATATAATATATACACCTAAAAGATATATATACAAGATACCTAGCTGTAGCCGAACATATACGCCAATCTATATATCTACCTATATGGATTTATTTTTATAATGTCGCTAAACGAACCCGAGCATCCTCAGAACTACTCCCCCCACACCCGCTCCGACACCGACTCCGACTCCGAGTAACAGTCACAGCCCACGGCCCACAGCCCCCCCAGTCCTCGACCTAGGCCTTTCAAATTGCATCTGAATAAGTAACGAGGTCGATTAATGCATTAATTGGGTGGCGAAGGACACCGCCACGCCAAGCCGCGCCAAGGAGGGACCACCCGGTCCGGTCCTTGCCCCCGCCCAGCCGCATCCTTTCTCGCTAGCGTGTCGCTCGTGCTAGAATCCAAGGAGATACATACCCCCCTCACACACACAAACACAGACACACAAACATATACAATATATAGTGTATATAAGCAAAACTACCTGCTTTGGGTTTCTTGTGTGGCGCCTGCCTTGACGTAACTTTGGCCGCACAGCTGTGGGAGGAGTAGGAGGGGAGTAGCACCGAAACGCCTTAACCTGAGTCACTTCCATCGCTCCAAGGAGCGACCGCATCGCCAGAAAGCCAAACCTTGCCCGCTGTGCGTTCATTAAACTTTCATGACCAAACATTAAATTGCAAAGAGCGAGAGGAAGTAGAAGTGGAAGTGAAAGCGAAAGTGGAGAGGAGATAAGGGACAGGAGGAGGAAGCCAACCTCCATTACCATTCCATAGCATACATTTCGGAGTGAGGAAACTAAGCCAAAGTGACAACGCTCCATCATACCCCGGCTCTGTTGTTGTTTGTTTGTGATAAATTATTCACCGATCCGGATCCGGATCTTGATCCCGCCCACCCAATCCAGCCCAGCCCAGCCCAGACCCCCTCAGTTCCAGCTCCAGTTCCAGCCCCACCATCACCTTATACACCACCAAAAAAAACAATAACGATACCGTAGAGGAAAAACGACATTTATAATCCAAAGTACAAACGAATAACCCCAAACAACGCTGCAACAACTCGAACTAAACTATAAATAGCAACATATGGTATTATTATACATAGATACAAGCCAGCAGATATAACCGATAGACACATAACCTCAACCAAACACCCGCATAACGAATAACGAATCGAATCGAAACGGAGCGAAACGAAACGAAACGTGTACAACCGAAAGCAATACAAGCAAGTGCTGTTAACTATTTTAGGAGCTACATACCTTTTAGACATTCAACCTACGTTACTCAACAACACCCAAGAACCCACCAAAACAACCGAACCCCAAAAATTCCGAACGCCCCAGAAGGAGGACGACCAGCAGGAGGCAACACAGTGCGAGTGAAACAGATAGAGTAACACAACGAAAAGCAATTTATTTTGGCATTGGACCTGTGTGAGTTAATGCCAAAAATCGAAACGGAAGTTGCACCCACACTCCACACACAGACACAGAAGCAAACACACCTACACCAACACACCTACACAAAAATCTAAAAAAAAATGCCCATAACAGGGTTAAGAATTGCATCAGTCATCGCGGGGCGTCCATTATAGAACGGAATACCCCAACAAAAAGCACCAACAGCCACCACATCAGGAGTGGAACGGCAACTGTTACGGCTAGAGGATAGCGGATAGCCGATAACGGATAACGAGTAAAAGTCAAAAGTGGCGAGAGAGCGATACTTCACCGTTACTCGATGTGGTGCTAGTGGTGGCGACGAGACGGTGACGGCGGCGGTGGTGACAGAAAATGCACGTGAAACACACTCAGCGCCGAGTCAGCGGTCCTGGAGCATTCGGAACATTTACCAACGATCAACGGTATGAGAGAATCCATCATATACTCACACACGTATCCCCTTCATGTCTGTGTCCCTTGTACTGTTGTTGTGCACGATCAATGTACAGTTGGCCGAGTGCGTGCATTGGATTGGTTGATTCGCCAAAAGAGCGAGTGAGACACCCCTCTGCCCACACTCGTCCGCCATTGTCCATCCATTTCGATGAGATGAATGTAATTCTGTTTCGTTTTCATTTGGTTTGTGTTGTTCGTTTCGTTTTGTTCGTTTTTCGTTATCGCTGTTATCGATGGTGTCATTGTTCGTTTGTCTCTTGAGTTACCCTGTTATTGTTGTAAATGTTGTTGCTGCTGCTGTTGTTGTTGTTCTTGTTACTGTTCACATGGTGTGTGAGTGTGAGTGTGTGTGTTTGAATGTATGTATATGTAACTCGGTCGGGCAATGGCCAAGTGTTCCACTGTCCTCCATTAGGAGCATTTCCTTTGACCGGCTGAAAGAGCACATTCACATGCCTGGTCAGGGGCCAGAGGGCCAGCGGGCCACAGGAGGTCCCATCATCCGTCACGTCACTCTAGTCAATGCAATTACAAAAACTAGATTAAAAGCCGAGCGAACAATAGCAGCAACAATGGATGGCCACATAGGCCATCACACCAGCACACCAGCACACACACACACACACACACTGTACATAGCCATACATGCTCCCACACAACAATGCAACTCGCTGCAACGCGTTGCCACGCTGGAAAATAGTGTCAAAGTACTTTCGTTGCATACTGCCAGGCGCCACTGTACGTGCAATTGCCATTGCGTGTGTGTGTGTATGTGATGTGTTTGTGCTTGTGTGCATGGGCTTGTAGCGGAAGCTTTTGCTTTTACTTCAATGAAATGATTAAACCACTGACCGAATTTCGGCTGCTGTTCTGTCTATGTGTGTGTGTGTGTTGTGTGTTTGTGTGATGTGTTTGGATGTACGTATCGATAAGCGCTTGCTGACTTTGTTGTTGTGTTGCTGCTTTCACACAGCTTATTCACATGGACACGGCACACACCCACACTCACGCAGATACACAGACACAGACAGCGACAGGCAGAGAGCCACAAAAGCCGTAATTTTTATACTCTTTCAGATGTCGAACTTCGCTATAACGAATCGCAAGGGGACAAAAAAAATGCATTATAGGGAAAATTCATTATATAGAATTCGTAAAATGAAATCGTTTTTAAGTTTATTCAATTTAAATAATTATTATTTTTGTGTAGGAAGCACACATCTATAGTTCGGACTTACCCAAATACATTTTTAAATATTTTTTGGTGGGAAACCACTCTCAAAATAATTGAAATAAAAATTCGTTATAGGCAGATCGAAAGCGTATGAACATTCGAGTTACAGATGCAGACAAAATTCGTAATATAGAAATATTCGGAAAGAAAAAGGAAGGAATACAAAAATTCGTTATAAGGAGAGCAAAGCCTACGGAAAATTGAACGAAATTACAGTGTTCTGGAAATAAATTCGTTATACAGAAAACTTCGTTATGGGGAAGTTCGTTATAGAGAAGTTCGACTGTGCATACATGCAAATGTACGGGTCTAAGGGTATCAAAAGCTTCGGCGCCCCTCGGCTGGCTGTGCAAAAAGGAAGCCCGATATTTCCAATTCAGCTGCATCGTTCCCAAAACACGCACAGACATGCACAGACAGGAACTTAATTTCTTATCTCCCATCCAACGAATCGAATCTCATTTCAGTTACATACATATTACTTTCGCTCAGTTGGCTTTTGTCTTCGGTTTGTCTACTTGATTTTTATTTGCCTTGCATTCGTTTTCGCCACGTGAATAACTGGGATTTATTTTGTGTCAATGTTGTTATTGTTGTTTTACAGAAAACTTTGCTTAAAAGTACAAAAAGTTGAACCATAAAGTAAGCATTAACAACCAAAACAAAAGAGAAAAAAAAACCAGAACAAGAACCCGAACCCGTACCCGAACGAACAGAAGCGAAATCAGATCAAACAAAAAATTTCGACAGCTGCCCTGACATCATCAGCGAAGGTACCGCCGGCCAAGTTCCGAATAATTCTAGCCCCCCGCCACCCAACTCTCTCTCTGTTTCTGACTCTCAGTCACTGCCTTTCTGTTTTCTGTCTATAAATATACATATATTGTAGTTTCTCTCATACTACTACTAAGTACTTCTACTACTAATTCTACTGCTACTTTTAACCATTTACAACTGCAACACAGAATAAGATACACTTTTTTAATGCTATTAACTTTGCTGCTCGTTCCCCCCCTCCCCGCCCCCCACACACTCGCCCTGCAAGTTGAAACTCTCGAGCTCCACAAATTCTTGTTGCCAGTAAACGTAAACTCATTAATTTTGATGCACTCCCTCCCCAGCCCCCAAGCAGAGTCCGACAGCGACGACGACAGCCATTCCCAGAACTCCAGAAATTAACTCCGAATTCCGAATGCAACGCTTAATGACTTCCAACAATATGCCTGCTTAAGATCCAACACCCCACCCACACCACAGACCTCTTAGCCTTCATATTCCTTTAACTGTACATACATACATACATGTATATTGTATCTGTAGTCCTATAAATCTAATCGAACCTTTTCGAAATTTTATTTTGGAATCGCATGACACATGGAAATGATGTAGCATTTCTTTGTTTGCTGTCTGGTTTATTAATTGCTCAGCTCTCCGTATAATTAATGGATTATATTGTTACGATTCTGGTTAGCCCAAAAATGATAATGATACTCACGCAGTCGAGTTCTGTGTGTCATTTGGCTGTCCAGCCGGAAATCTTTTCAAGTCCCAAATGAAATGATTGCCAGAGATTGGTTTGCTTTATTCGAATGACATTGAATGACCCATCCTATCCGAGGGTATCCCTAGTATACATTTCCATTGCTCTAACATGGCTAAAACCGCACAGATGTGATTCACGAAGGTCGTTTGAAAATCGTACACCAAATCCTTTCCACGACCATAACCTGCCATCAGAGTCCATATTGATTCCTCTCTTACTCTTTTTTTTAAAGGCTTTGCTTTATTGCCATCAACAATAAATAAAATACTCAATAGGTATTTTAATGTAGCCCAAATTACCTGCCCCCCCCTGCACCGCCTAGTGGCTGATACATTTTCAAACAACAATCACAGATAAATGTAGATTTGTTCAAATAAACTAGCACTGGCAGAATTGTAAACATTGCAGCACTGAAATGGAAATTTTCGTAATTTGTTTACAACGAAATGTGTTTCGAGTGGCATGTTTGGTAATTTGCTTTCAATTTTGTTTGATTTTGCCTGCAGCAGCCGCTTCCAGCCCAGCCAGCTCATGCGTCATTAAATATTGCATATGTATATTGAACATTTCCCCTAAATATTTGCCAAAATTCATTTAAAAATAGTTGCCCCACAGGGCGCGGGTCTGGGGGTGGGGATGCCAGGTAACCGAACACGAAATCATTCTAAACTAAGTCGACTGGAGCGAAAGCAATTTGAGTTGCACATGTACATTCTTACCAAGTTATTGCCTTTGAAGATTCCCCCCTTTGGGGGCGAGCAGCTTCCACTTTTAAGATTTAAGATCGATCAACGAAGTGGAATGCAGGCAGGCAGCGAGACGAGACAGCCGTCTCAATTAGGAACTTACGCTTAATGCCTTCAATTGGCTTTTGAATTATTAATTGAGGCATATTGTGTGCCGCCTCGATGTGCCCCAAGGATGGGCAGCACTTGCTCCACTAATCCCCCACGCCAGAAGACCACTCCAATGCACCAAATTTGACATTGGACAAGCAGTAGCTAAGGCTGTGGCTGCGGCTGTGGCAGTGCCTGAGGCTGCAACCGCTGCCCTTGCCGCAGAGCTTTCGTCTCGAGTCCCATACAATTACCCAACAAGGTTGTCTTATTTGTTTGCTCAGGCCCCAAAAACTGAACTCGGACACCCGATTCTCTGCAAGGACAGGCACCAGGAGGGGTGGAGGGGCCTATACTTTCGACTGCAGCACTTGACAGGTGGCAAACACTCGAAACCAAATGAAAAAAAAAAAAGCCATCAGATCAACGAGTGGGAACCGAGCAGAGATTGTCCGGACTATCCACAGATTTCATCTCTATCTCTGGGCTGGGCTGGGCTGGGCTGGGCTGGGGCTGGGGCCTGGCCGGAATCCCCCCGGGGGCCAAGAGCCCTCGATGCTTTCGCTCTGATTGGGCTGCTAACCGAAATGGACTTTCGGCCAGATTAGGTCTTACACACACAACTTACGGACGGGACTGTGTCTGCTGAGCTGAGCTGTCTATCTGTAAAGTGCACACTCATCGAAGGGGGGTGGGGGGGGGGGGTGGGGGGGGGGGGGGGCCGTATTGGCGTGCAAATATTTGACATATTTACTTGTGCCAGCTCCGATTCCGATTCCTATTCCGATTCCAATTCCGATTCAAATGCAAATCCAAATCCAAATTCAGATAATTGCGCCCATGGCGTGAGGGGGAGCACCTAATTGACTGAAATTGATTTCACTCGATTCCGGCGGTGTGGGCGAGGGGAGGGGCAAGGGGGATTACGAATATACATATTTGCTTAACAACATTTGCCCTTACACTTCCCCTCGCCCCCTGATTTTGGCACAACCTCTGCCATCGGGGGTGGCAGCTCGACTAGAGGCCCGGGAGCCGAATCCGTACCGTAACCAGAGAACCATCGCGTAGTGCTCGAGGCCCACACACACACAGACTCATACACACACACACACACACACTTTGGACCGCTTCAATTGTTTTCCTTTTGTTCGGATCTACACACACACACACACACACACACGGCGTCAATGGGGGCTCCCCGCTCCCCTCTGCTTAGTTCTGTCAACAATAGTTTTCCTCACGTTTCATCGCATTGATTGCCGCCTCCCCACCCCCGCACCCACCCAGGCACAGTGGGCCAGAGCCGTTTCACAGCGAAAGAAACCCCCGCTGAATGCTTTTAGTGCCCGCAGCTTCCGTTCCGTGCCACGGTAGTCGCCTTTTTGCTCCCACGCTTTATCAGCCGTCTCCGGGCCCGGGTCCGCCTGGGTCCGCAGCCTTATCTTATCGCCATTTGCTAGCTTTTAGGGCAAATTTGATTTAGAGTACTTCCGGCCAGGGCAGGGCCCACGTTCAGTTTCATTTCGGGCACGCGCTCAAACCAACGAGTACGAGTATATCTCTCTGGTATCCGTGTCTGCATCTACGCTTTTGGTATCTATGCATCCGTAGCTATTTGTATCTATTGCCTGGCATGCGTGCTGCTGGCACATTAATTTAGTTGAATTTTTCGCGCGATCAGAAACCAGATGAGCATGTCAACCATTGTTATATAGATGTCTCCATAAATTGTATCACACATCGCGGAGGTACAGTGGTGCCTCGACCACTGCACCAGAGACGTGGCAGTCAAGTCCGATACAGGCAACGGATCGAGTGTCCACTGCATGATGAACTAACACATACACTCTGCCTCCGCCTCTGCCTCCGCCTCCTCTCATGTTGCACAATCAATATCTATGTATAATTAAGAATTTTCTTTGTTTGTCTGTCGCGGTTTTCCTGCTCACTTAGCGTAGCACTGCCTCTGGTCCAGTCCCAGTCACTCCACGCCCTCCTGCTCCCCAGCCCATCCCCCCTGCTGCACATATCTGCCAATTTGAAATAGATAAATTTGAGTGTTTTGCGGCAACTTTTGCCATTCGTTCCAGCATCATTTACCCGTTCTCATTCTTGTCTCCTCTTTCTTTCCGCCTCTACTGCTGCCCCCGCCTCCGCCTCCTCCTCCGCCTCCGCCTCGGATGATTTTGCTGACTCTAGAGCTAGCCGCGACAACTTGTTCCCCGACGACCACCAGCAGCAGCAGCAGCAGCAGCCTCCGCAGCGCCATTCGCACTCGCACCAGCACTTGGTGCGGCAGTCTCTGACCAGTCTCAGCCACGGGCAGGCGTCATCCGGATCCGGGCCAGCGGGGGATGAGCAGCGGGCCCAACAGCAGCAGCAGCAGCACCAGCAGCAGCAGCACCGCCATCGCAGCAGCAGCAGCCGGCTATCGAGTGGCATCTCGAAGCAGAATTCCAGCGACAGCCGCAGTGGACTGCGCATCCTCGACAGCCACAGTCCGGTCAGCTGCGGCACGCACAGCGTGAGCAGCACTGGCGGCCACTCGGCGCTCTACGATGCCTGCCACGAGTACACGCGCAGCTTGAGTGCAGCTCCAACAGCCGAAACAGGATCGGGAGCGGCCGTCTCGTTGCTGAAGGGACACTACAGTGATCAGCAGTTGGCGCAGCCAGACCCAGATCCAGACCCGGACCCGGAGCGTGACAGGGAGCGTGACAGGGATCGTGATCGAGATCGAGAGAGGGAGAGACGCCATCTGACCAATCTCAATCTCAACCTGAACAGCGAGTACGACTACGGAGGCAGCGACAAGCAGCAGCTGGTGAACGAGACGTACATCTTCAAGTGCATCGCCAACAGTCCGTCGTTTCTGCGCACCAACAAGATCAAGGAGCAGTCCAAGAAGCTGCGCAACCTCTCGCTGAAGACGCGCACGGCCAAGAAGAAGGGTCAGATCATCTCCAAGTCGAACGCGGTGTCGGACAACTCGCTGCATCCGGGCGACAAGTACCTCAACTTGTATCTGGTGGAGAAGAAGCACTCGCTACAGCCACAGGCCACATCCGCATCCACATCAGCGTCCACATCCACGCCCAATCCGCACTCAGCATCAGCCCCGGCCAGCTCATCCTCATCCTCCACGGCGACGACTGGCCGTCCGCAGCAGTCCCAACAGTCCCAGCAGCTGCCAGCACTCTCCGCGGTTGCCGCACGCCAGCAGCAGCTGCTCCTGAACGGATCCCTGAAGAGCAAGACGAAGACCTTTCCGGCCCATAGGGCGTCCGTGAAGAGCGAGAGCGAGTATCGCGGGAGCGGCAGCAACACCATTCCGACGACGGGCAAGAGTCCGCCGGTGCCGCACTCGCTGGCGGCCAAGATAAGCAGCGGCAAGAACTGCAATCTGCTGCAGAGCGCCGGCCACAAGCAGCTCAGCGTCAGCAGCAACTCATGCCACAAGCTGCATGCCCACGGACACGGCCAAGGACACGGACACGGCCAATACGCGGGAGCACAAGCACACCACCTGGCCTCATCGCCCAAGAGCTCGGTGTCGAGCAACGGACACCTGAACAAGTACTGCCTGACAGACCTCACGCGCCGCAAGGCAGAGTTCAATCGCCAGCTGAGCGCCCCCACGGACTACACGCACCACTCCTCCAGCAACGGGTCCCAGCAGGAGGGCTCCTCCGAGGCGGCCAATGAGGCTGTGGGCGAGTCGACCATCACTGTAGCCAGTGCTGGAGTGCTGGGCAACGGCGCCGGCCACGGCTATCCTTACATCCACCAGGCCTCGGCCACCGCGCCCGCCAACCTCAAGGCGTCGCTGCAGCTGCACAATTTCGGTGTCCACCATCCGTATCCGTATCCGTCGCGTCCCACGTCCACCTCGTGCACGAACAGCTTCAACCGACGCCACATACGACGGCACAAGAGCAAGCTTGGCGACCGGTAAGTACTCATTCCATAGTTAAGAGAAGAGAGATTGAGAGAGGGGGAAAGATCCATTGCCATTGCCCCAAACTTACAAGTGGAAAATTACGCATGCAAAGCGCTGTCACAGTCGCGAGACGACTGACCGGTTTTTTTCTTATCGCCAGTATTTGCATAATGCCATCTCTGCCCAGTTCTGGGTCTGGGTCTGTGTTTGGGTCTGGGCCCGGCTCGTGTTGGGTGACGGCTCAGTCCGCGCAATAAGCTTCTAAACGGCCCTCGAGCAGTGAACTTTATTCGAGCGATTGCAAGACAACGGCAGCAAAGGATTTCATTTCTGTGAGTTATCGATTAGCGATAGTCAGCGATATTAGTCGAATATCATCGCTGTCAAGGGAAACGGTAAACGGCAAACGGCAAACGGGAAATTACTTTTTGTGAACGATGCGGAAAACTAGCTTCATTATCATACCGATTTCGATTCTGCCCGGCAACGGCAACAGCAACTGCCCGGAATAAACAGTCGAGTCAATAATTTTTTTAATTTATTGCACTAGTTCCCCAGCGAGAGAGAGAAGGAGAGAGAGCGAGAGAGCAAAACGCGACCAAGACCCAGACCCAGACCTAGCGTCTGGCCTCGCTTCCTTCTTGCCATTTCGCCTTCGTGCCCAGAGCTAGCAGATCGGATCGGATCGGATCGAAGCACATATGTACATTTGCATAAAATCTAAACGAAATTCTTGAAACGAAACGTATCGGATCGGATCGGTTGTTTGTTTATGTTCCGTTCTCGAATAGTTTGCGGATCGTTCTGTTCTGTTCTGTTTTGTGTGTGGTGTGGTGTGTGCTTTTATTGGCATCAATTTCTGCGAAGAATCCAGCCATAATTTGCGTCGCCGCTGGTCTTGTGGCGTCGCGTCGCGAAATCAATTAAAAAGCTACACAAATTCTTTATTTATTTATTGTGCAACAGCGTCGCGGGGTTCAGAACAGGTTATCAAGTCGTCGTCGCAGCAGCAGCAGCAACAGCAGCAGCAGCAGCAACAGCATCCAGCAGCAGCTTAATAAATTCTGAAAAAGGCCCAGCCTCAGCTCCAGCTACAGCCCCTGCCTCTGCCCCTGACGTAAAAACAGAAAAACTATAAACAGTAACAGTAAAAGGCAACGGGAAATCAGAAGAGAAGAAACTATCGCCAAGTGCACAAGCTGGGTGTCAATCTCTCAATTATCTCTCATTGAATTAGGCAATTGCCAGCCAATTTCGGTGCTTCTGCTCTCATATCCCGATACGATCCGATACGACCAGCTCCGATCCGATCTGGATCGCCAGCAATTGATGTTCGAGGTAATACTCTCTTTCTCGTCTCGTCTCGTCGAGTGTCTCTGTCTCTGTCTCCGTCTCTCGCGATCTTCGTATCCGTACCTCCCGCGGCGGCTGCTGGAGGACGCCCGAAGGCGATCCCGAAACGACGCTCGGTCACTCGACTCGGAGTGCTCTGCTTTGGCCGGCCAGCTGTGAGCGCTGTGCTCGGCCCGTGCCGCCGCTAGTCGCACAAAGATTGCCGCTGTAACAACGTGGAGTACTCATAGAACCCCAGTCCCCGCCAATACCCGATGTGTGAGTCAAGCGTTAAATCAGAGACAAAACATCTGCTGGGGCACGTTTCCAGTTGCCAACAGCAGAACGGCAGAGCAGCAGAGCAGCAGAAAAAGCAGAACACAGTGAAACCACAATTAGGAATCGTAACCAACAATTTATGTGTAATCCAATATCTGGGAAATGTTAGAGCTCGTTGTGCGGTTCTGTGCGGTCTCGACTCTGGTCTCCGGTCTCTGCCTTCCCAATCATGATAACTAATAAATTCATTAGGGCGAAGATTAAATTAAATCAGCTTCATTCATCAGGCTTAATTAAAATGAAACTTTCCCATTTCGAAATATAAAAACCACCATCACTCAATTGAGTGTGAAGAGGCGCAAAAAAAAAGAAAAACGAAAAAAAACACAAGTACAAATGCCAAAGTGAAATAATAATAATAATAGAAATACATACAAATACAAATGCGATTACGAGTCCGAAACCGAATACGAAATACGAATAACCGTAACATTCATAGCCGCCGCCGAGCAGAGTAACGCCGTAACTGCACGCGTCTCCGTCTCCTAACAATAGATCCGCGCTGAATACCATACCACGCGATTTGTCGTTCAGTCTCCCCCGCCGTCGCTGCCGCCGCGACGCGACGGTGCTCCAAAAAAAAAAAACGCAAGCAGAGCAAACAACATTTCCGCAGCGTAGTGCGGGGTGGCGGTGCCGGAAAACCTTGGCAATCAGCATCGAATGGGCAAGGTGAGAGTAGGAGGAGCAGCAGCCCAGACCAGACCAGACCAGACGGCGCACTCTCTGTCGCACTCCACTCTCTGAAACCTTGCAACATGCGTGTGGCATAATTAAAAACGACATAAAGGAAAAATAAACGACATGCTAACCTACCCCACCCCAAACCACCTTGACATCCCCGCGGCGCGCCGCGGCGTAGAGCGTGGAGCATACTTTCACTTTAGCTGGGGACCGACCTTATGGGATCATTCTCACCGGAATACATTCAGGAAGTGATTTCAGGGCTTTAGTTATGTTTCATGGTAATCGGAGTTTGAGTGTTCCGATTGCAGTACAGTTGTGGAGAGTCTTTATGGCCTTCCTCGTATTTTGAGTGCTTTGTTTTGGTAGAATTCCAGCTAAAGTGAAATCCGAGGAGTGTTTATCCTATGGTCGGCATGTCGACCATATGCCGCTCTTATATACATGCATGTGGGTTTTTTATTTTGTTCTATATTGTAACAATGTTTCCCATTACAGTTTGCTGAGCGGCGATAGTGAGGAATCGGTGCGCTGCTCGTACTGCTCCGTCTTGAATGTGAATGAGAACGACTTGCGAATCTCGTTTGAAAACACCTGCACCGACTCGCTGGTCACCGCTTTCGATGATGAGGCACTGCTAATATGCGACCAAGGAACCGAAATGGCAAGAGCAAAGGTTTTATTTGTACTATTTGCACAGGACTGATCACTCCCCCACGCACACACGAACACACACGCACACACACACACACACACACAGAGACAACAAAAGCCCATATCATTAACAGACTTAAACATGGACTCGCAGACTCAGGCAAATTCCGAGAGATTCTGGATATATGTATTCAATTAATTTCTTTCCTCTCCGAACCGAACAGGTACACTTTGATGACGTGTCGTTGTACGGCACTCCGAAAGAGGAGCCGATGCCGAACATACCGATCGTGTCGGAAAAAGTCTCTGCGAATTTCCTAAAAAGTCAATTGCAATCATGGTTCCAGCCGACGGACAATCGTTTGGCCATGAAACTGTTTGGCAGCCGCAAGGCATTGGTCAAGGAGCGCATACGTCAGAAAACTTCCGGTCATTGGGTCATACACCCGTGCAGTTCATTCAGGTGAGTGTTGGCTCGGATGGACGAGTCGAAATGCAACCATTATCCTTCTGCTAATGTGTATCAAAATCGATCTGATCGACAGGTTTTACTGGGACCTTTGCATGCTTTTATTATTAGTAGCAAATCTTATTATCCTGCCAGTCGCAATATCATTCTTCAACGATGATCTGAGCACACGATGGATTGCCTTCAACTGCCTAAGTGATACTATTTTTTTAATAGATATTGTAGTCAATTTTAGAACAGGTAATGCACAATAATCCCCGTAAGCCTACTACCAACAAATGAATATGTAAATAACCCACACCCCGGACACCGCTCCGGACTGGTTCGAGCCGGAGTTCGAGTGGTTGTGGTGGTTCCCTCTGCTCTGTTCTGTTCTTAACTGTGATGTGATCTCTCGCCCGAATGTTTTTAGGAATTATGCAACAAGACAACGCTGAACAAGTAATATTGGATCCAAAGCTTATAGCTAAACACTATTTAAGAACTTGGTTTTTTCTCGATTTGATTTCGTCGATACCGCTAGATTATATATTTTTAATTTTCAATCAAGTAAGTCCATGTATTTTGAGAAGCAGTACGCAACACATTGATTAAGATTATGAAATTGCAGGATTTCTCTGATTCTTTTCAAATTTTGCATGCCGGACGCGCCCTGCGCATCCTGCGCCTAGCTAAACTACTCTCCCTCGTCCGCCTGCTCCGGCTGTCCCGCCTCGTGCGCTACGTATCCCAATGGGAGGAGGTCTATGTGAGTACTCACGGCTACATTTTGCCAACGTTCGAAACGTTTCTCGTTATTGTTTCCGTTTAACGTATAACGTATGTATATGTATATGTATGTACGATGATATTTCATTAATTTACCCTTTACCTTACCTACTTTCTTGATTTCCGTTTGTAATGTCTCTACAATACCATTGTACGATATTACATGTCATATGGATTATGCATTACATATGTACTATATGTATGTACGACTATCTCTGATTCCTGAGTTTCGTCATTCACATTTTGAGTTCCACTTTGAGTTTGAGTTCGAGTTTGAGTTTCAGTTTCCGTTTCAGTATCCTTTTCCGTTTCCTCTTCCGTTTCAGTATCCTTTTCGTTTGCGACCCAATATTCTCGACCGTAAGATCAGCATACTCGCAAAAATACAACTCGTTCACTCGCCACACCACAAGATTTCGATTTCGATTTCGAGGATCTACGATCTGTGTATTGTAGGTTCCCAGTGCCGACTGCAGTTAGGCTTAGCAGGCTAGCAGCTGTCAGGGGTCTTTCATGGGTTAGGGGATGGTCGGGGGACTAGTCCACGAAGTGCTCACTTTACCAACAATATGCCACACACATGCGTGCATCCGTCCATGCATGCACTCGTATTGTATCCACATGTGTGGGGCCGTAAAGAAATGTTCAAACTACAAAACGTTGTATCTACCAAATGATTTCTTTGAGTTGTTATCTGGAAGCTCTGTGTCTTTGATTTCCGTTTAAAACCTTATGCGTTCGATTATTTACCAAGTAATATGATACTTAGCCGTAATACCGTTTATACTATATGTCTATTAAGCCGAACGAACATAGAACCGAACCAGACAATCGCTGTACCATAAGCCAACTCAGTTTGTATATTATACAATTGTGTATCCCACCCACCACAACCCCCACCATGATGTTTGTTTCGTTTCGTGTTGTGCGCCTGCTGCGCTTCGAGTCCCAGACCAGATCCATCCAAAAAAAATCCCCCCTAGGCCAAATACTGCAAGAACACACATCCACACACACACACACACATAACAAGCATACATATAAATACAATAAAATCTTAAACACACACACACAAATCGAACCGAATCGAAACGAATCGAATACTTTTACTTTGACCATCTAACGCGCTCTAAGCCAAGCTTGAGGAGCTTCACGGGAAGATCCCTTTGCTTTCTTTCCACATTTCTTCTGTTGAGTCTTCGATTTACCGCTTCTGTTGATCTGATATTCGATTTTCTGTTCATTTCTTGCTGACTTTGAAGCACTCCAACCAATTCTTCATTGCACTTTGTACAACTTCTTTGAATCGAAGGACATCTCCGGCACTCTCAGGTGTTTAAGGAATGCCTTTGACTCTCTCTCCTCTCTATCCTGTCTATCCTGTCTATCCCCTCTCTCCCAACCCTAATCCAATATCCAAAACTCCACCACACCTCACCCCGTTTTGAGATACGTACAACTACAGTTCCTTAAAGGATATACAAGCCTAACTCGCTTGAGAACCCACATACCTTATGATTTATGTTTATTTTGTTTTTGAACCGCTCAACGGAAGCGATGAATACCGAAATGAATACCGAAAAAGTATCCAACAAAGAATTGCCAAATGAAAATGAAAACGAAAATCAAAATCAGATTAAGATTCCCAGTAAAGAGATCAAAAATGAAATAAAAATAAATTACACAAAAACCCAATAAGCTGAATCAGGGCCTAAAATACATGTGTATATATATGGTTTTTAGATTCTGCAGAATCTACAGAAAAAAAGTGCTGATCGCAGAGGGAGAATGCACAGAAAAGACAAAGATGGCTTGACAAAAAGCAACCTAATTCTCAAGGTAAACCATCCAATAAAAATAACAAACAAAAATCAACAAAAAAACACAACAACTTCAATATACATTCGTTGATAAAAAAAAAACAAAAAAAAAACAACAAAAAGCCTTGATTCCAATTATAATTATATATTATCGGCGCAACATGGACTCACTTTTGAGGACCGTTTTGAGCCAAAATTCAGTTTTAGTGCATCATTTCGTTCGATTGTTCGTTCGTTCGATTGTTCGATTGTTCGTTGATCATGTTTGCTTGATTTTATCGTAATGTTCGTTCGTTCGTACGTTCTGTAAATTTTCTGAGACTGCCTTTTTATATACACATTGATTGATTGATATTGATATTGACATACATATTCTCTATTTCTCATTTGATGCATAACGAAAAAAACAAAAAAGAAGAAATGCAGTAATGCAGTAATCGATAAAACCTATCGATAAAAATCCATAGCAAAATCTTCGGTCCGAAATCGAAGCTCTTTCACGCTCTTCACACGACTTGACTTTGGAGATAATGTAATATTCCTCGCCTGAGGAAACATTAGATATCGTAGATTTTGATTCCATGCATGGGCATGACTGAAAGTCCTTTCGTTTCTATCGCTCCGAACCTCAGACTAGCTGGGTCACACGTATACGTATAGTCCTCTCTTTTAGCGTTGTGAAGAGCCTGAAAACATGACAGATCCCAGCTGAAATCAATCTGAAGCGGTTACCACAGTACAGATCAATGCTTTTTGCTTAACGAGTAAACATACATACATATCTGTAAATATATCCATTGAAGTAGAGGAGCAGCCGCACCAGCCAATCTGTTGATCCCACTGTAAAAATGCCCATAAACTGCACCATTAGAAAGTTGTTGCTGCTGCTGCTCCGCTCCTGTCAGAAGTCGTGTGGAACGCTGCACCGCCGCATTGCCACATTCCGGATTATGGATTACAGTTGCCAAAGACCTGGCTCAGACATTAGAAGACACACACCCACCCACACGCACACGAGGCAGTCAATCAATAAATCTGTGACAGTTGTCGGATTGTATGCTGATTGCCAGAGGCTGATTGCGGGCTAACAGATCAACAGATCAATCGGATCGAACACGAACACTGTACTATATCTAGCCACGTAATACTCGTATTCTATAGCATACATTTGTGGGCCCATGCCGAAACGCTTTCTACATCCTAAGCCTATCGTATCTATCGTACTCCACCTAACCTCACCTTTTGATCGACACTCTGCTCAATGCGTTCTGCTTTCTGCTTTTGTTTGGCGCCATGTTTTGTGCTGCGCGCTTTCCTGCTCCCCCACTCTGTACTCTCTCTCTCCTCTCTCTCTCTCTCTCTCTATTTATCACTCACTCTCTCTCTCAATTAATTTTAACAAGACACAACTGTACTGCTACCGTTGCTACTGCTGCTGCTGCTGCTGCTTCTACTGTTGTTTTTGTTTTTGTTTTTGTTTTTGTCTGTGTTTCTGTTACTGTTTCTGGTTATGGTTGTGGTTTTTTGGTTTACCCGCTTCGATTTTTACTTTTGGTTGTGTTCTCTCCACTCCACCCCTTTCCACTTGCTTCCTGTATTTTTTCTGTTGTACAAAGGATTTCAGCAAGAGCGCGTCGTAGCGGTTTCTGTAAGTGTCCGAAGAGCTTTTCGGAGTGTTGACACGCACACACACACACTCACACGCACCCAGAAGCTGATTTCTTGAATGCAACTCTGCTCCTGCTTTCTCTCTTCCTATTTTTGCCCTCTCTCTTTCTCTCTCTCTCTCTATTTGTTATCGTTTCGGTTGGTTATGTTCGTTTGAAATTTGTTGGTTTGTTCGTTTGTTTAAAAAAACTACTACTTTTGTACAGAATTACGTAGTAGAAATACTAACAACTAAGAAAGACAGAGCCTAAAAAACAAAAACCAAAAAACAAAAAACGCTTTCATTGTAAAATACCAGTTTCAGTTTCAGTTTCGATTTCAATAATTTGAACGTTTGAACGGCTTTAGTGTTGAAAATAATTACATACAAAACAAAACTACAAAAAACCAAAGTAAAGATGAGCACCTTGTACCATAATTTAGCAGCTGATTTTGCACTTACATATTTCGAAACGTAGAAATGGTTTGAATTTGAATTTGAATTGAGTTTGGATTGATTGCTCAGGCCGTACACTGTACACAGTATCGTACACTGGACACTGTTGCATTGCCTAACATTAGACTAATCCTATCTTATTTTACCTGTATCAGATGTACTACTACTTTTATTGTATTGATAGCGAGTTTCCGACTGCGTCTGTGACTGCGTCCACGTCCACGTCCACCTCCTGCCTCTGCGACTCTCTTGATCTTGAAGCTACCGAGCCGGAAAGAGAAGTCCCAGTTGCAAGATATGGACCACTAGACGGCGTAAATTCTTGTTTAATGGCTGTGGTTTGGTTTTGTTTTAGTTGCTTTGATTGGCATAACTGCAATAACTGTTCTATTTAACGGTAGCTGGAAGCTAAAGTTCACCAAATACGCAATTCCAACAATTCCAAATATTCCAATGAGTTCCCTTCTTTGTTTGGGTTTTCTTTCCCGTTTACCCGTGACATTTGGTTTGCCGTACATGAATTTGTTTAAATGTGAAACTCACTCAAGATGTAACACGCACACCCACAGATACACACACAAACACGCCCAAAGACACTGACACACTTACACCCACACCCACACACAAACACGAACACAAACACATTAGTGAGCGGTGTCGGACCTCTGGTTGATTGTGGCACTCTATCTGATTGTAAACTCTGGTTACAGTTCCTCAATATGGCCTCGGTGTTCATGAGGATCTTCAATTTAATTTGCATGATGCTCCTGATCGGACACTGGAGCGGTTGCTTGCAGTTCTTAGTGCCAATGTTGCAGGGTTTTCCATCGAACTCCTGGGTATCCATCAACGAGTTGCAGGTGCGGTACCACCCGATCGTGAATCGGTGAAGCGAGCGGAGTCCGGTGTATCGGGTTGGCTAATTCGTTCCGATTTCAGGAATCCTACTGGCTGGAGCAGTATTCGTGGGCATTGTTCAAGGCCATGTCGCACATGCTGTGCATAGGCTACGGCAGGTACATATACATACATATGTCTCCCAAAATCCCCAAATACCACTCTTCTATACGCCTCATTGTTGCAGATTTCCACCACAATCACTGACAGACATGTGGCTGACGATGCTGTCGATGATATCCGGCGCCACGTGCTACGCATTGTTCCTGGGTCATGCGACCAATCTCATCCAGAGCTTGGACTCCAGCAGGCGGCAGTACCGCGAGAAGGTCAAACAGGTGGAGGAGTACATGGCCTACCGCAAGCTGCCGCGCGACATGCGGCAGCGCATCACGGAATACTTTGAGCATCGGTACCAGGGTAAATTCTTCGATGAAGAGTTGATCCTTGGCGAGTTGAGCGAGAAATTGCGCGAGGATGTCATCAACTACAATTGCAGGTGGGCGATCTGTGGCACTCCGGTCCCTTCTTTCCACTATCTGTACACCCAGCCGTGTCGTCGAGTTGATCCTCCTCATGTTGTGTCCTCTTTCATCTCAAACTCTATTATTCTATTACAATCGTTCTCCTTTCCCCTTTCACAGATCCCTCGTGGCGTCAGTGCCTTTTTTTGCTAATGCCGATTCGAATTTCGTTTCCGACGTAGTTACCAAACTGAAATACGAAGTTTTCCAACCAGGTGATTGATCCAAAGTCCGTTCCAAGCTGGAAACCCTCTTAACGTTCCGCTCTTTCAGGTGATATTATCATAAAGGAGGGTACGATCGGTACAAAAATGTACTTCATACAGGAGGGCGTGGTGGACATTGTCATGGCCAACGGCGAGGTAATGCCAGCCTGTTCATATCGCAGAAGATGATGATATGATAGCTAATCCTTTGTCCTGATCTGATCGTGATCCGCAGGTTGCCACCTCACTATCGGATGGCTCTTACTTCGGTGAGATCTGTCTGCTGACCAATGCGCGTCGTGTGGCCAGCGTGCGAGCCGAAACCTATTGCAATCTATTCTCGTTGAGCGTGGATCATTTCAACTGCGTGCTGGACCAGTATCCGCTGATGCGCAAGACCATGGAGACTGTGGCCGCGGAGCGGTTGAACAAGATCGGCAAGAATCCAAACATAATGCAGCAGAAGGACGAACAGCTGAGCAACCCCGAGTCGAACACTATCACGGCCGTGGTGAATGCCCTGGCTGCCGAGGCCGATGAATGCAAAGATGAGTAAGTGTGCAATGAGCATTGTGCTGTGATCTGGCAAGCAACGTTCTGTATTCGTTTCCATTCCATTCTTTCCCATTCCAAGCAGTGACATGGATCTCAAGGAGAATTTACTGCATGGGTCAGAGTCGAGCATTGCTGAGCCGGTTCAAACGATACGCGAGGGTCTGCCCAGGCCTCGGAGCGGGGAGTTTCGGGCCCTGTTCGAGGGGAACACCCCATGACACTGAGCCGCGGCGATGACGATGGTGATGAAGAGCGGTGCGGGCGGGCATCGGGCATCCATCTGAAAGGCAATTTTGCAGGACACACACTCACCCACACACCCACACCCACACACACGCACACACAACCACTCTCACACTCACACAGACACATGCGTATATAATAATTTAGTAAATGAAACCCCGAGAAGCGATAAGAGGAGTACACTAAAAAGAATCAATTTACGGTAGACACTCTATATATGCAATTGCGATTTAGTAGAAAACATTAAAAAACAAAAAGCCCAAAAAAAGAACAAAACAATTACACAAAAATGTCCTCAATAATTATTCATAATTTCAGCTCCGCTAACTGTGATGACTTTAATATAAGAATCGAAAAAAAAAACAATTACATACAAATATAAATTATATGATAGAGAAGAACTCAGCAGACAGATCCGAATCAGAATCAGATCCACACAGACGCAGCCCCCACAACGCCATAGAAAAGTTTGCCACACACACACTCACACACACCCATATGCAACCAAACAAAAAAAACACAGAGAGAGACATACATACCTTATAGGGAATCTACATCTAAGTTTTATGCCCACGATATTGTAACGATCACGAAGGGAGTAGACTTTTGTGAATTGCTACACATAGGCGTTAGTCCTATGGACCTACTACAGAACAGAGACAGACACCACACCACAACACACCACACCACACCTGTAGAGTGGAACAGGGTAAGAGACAGACCAGACAGACTGACCAACAGATCCGCAGCATCCAACACGCATCAACTTATGATATAAAGAAACGAAGCAAAGCGTGACGGCATACCAAAACATATTTATGCGCGTAGCTATTATGTACTCGAGCAACCAACAACCAAACAACAAAACAAACAAACAAACAAACAAACAAACAATTATGTATTATTGCGATTATATAGCATATTTAAATACGCATTGCAAAATGGAAACAACATAACTCAGCAATATACAAGAAAACAAAAAGTATTTAAGCAAATTTAACGAATGCGCATTAGTAGTTGAACTATTAGTTTTTCACTCACTAACAAAACTAACAAACAAACAAATAACACCACTCGACACACAACGTAGTAGAGAAGCCTCAACAAAAATAAAAAACAAAAAAAAACAAAAAGAAGAATACGAGTATATTAAAAAGAAAACCAACCTCAGGGTGCCGTCGTTTCAGCGGTCCCCAAACCGAAAAACAAAAAAAAAAATAACAAAAAAAAAAAAGGAAGAACAGACAAAAAACCAACTATATACACGACATATATATACAAAACATAGACATTGTTGTCTTTTATAGGGAATTGTTATAAAGCCTCAGTTTTGGTTATATTTCAAGTATTTATTGCCGCCTGCCGCTGGGCAGGATCATGATTTTCCATTGATTCAGAATTTCCGTTCAGGAATACAATATTTAGTTACGAGCGAGATCTCTACGCAAGGGGTTCGTCTTTGAGTCCTTGTTTGTCATACTTTCAAGCATAAATCAGGCGAAGGACAGCGACTTGTCGGGGGATTTATGTAACTTAGTATTTTATTACACGTAAATAATAAAAAGAAAAGCAGGACAGCGTTTGCCTTAAAATTAAACAAAAGGTTCGTTTTATTACAAAAAATTATTAAGGATCAAGAAAAAAAAGCACGTTATATTCCATGTCGACAAATTAATAATAACAAAGAAAACAAAAACGGGATAAGATATGATTATATAATGTATATGGTGAAAACAATTGTCTGCTAGGCCCGCAAGCAGCGACGCACAAAGCCATTGTATATCAGCTCAACGTTTAAATTCACATCATCATTGACGAGCACCACATGGGCGATGTTGTTCTGAAACATCTAAATTTGTATCTCATTTCAACTTTTTCTGTTAACATCCTACCTTGATTGCCTCAACTTTTGCAAAGACTCTGCGGTATCCCACAAGATGCTTTAATGCCTTGACAGCCTCCGATGACCAGTGCGGACTCTTAAACGGAGCCACGTAAGCCAGGCGACCCTGCATTGCTTGCGGCGGAATCAATGCGAATTCTTTCATTAGAAATTTTACGTCTTTTGTGGGAACGGTATCGAGTACGCCCGTATCGATGAGCTCCACCTCGACAGTCTTTCGTACACTGTCCGTACATTGGCTGACAATCTTGGCGCGCTCCCACGCCGATGAATTGCTGGGGAAGACGACACACAGATGGCCGGGCGTCAGAAGGCACCGCGGCATCGTGTACGTCGCTGAATCCAAGTATTTATAGGCTTGCCTGCAAGAAACTGTGAGTAAGAGAAACTCAGCAAAAAAAAGCGTCTTTCTTACTGCAAGTTGTTTGAAAATGTAAGAAATCGGTCGTCGTCGTCGTATATCCAGAAGTGGAAGCTATGCGGATTGGTCACCTGCACAAGCTGCAGACAGTAGCGCTCATCCACTTTGAGAATTTTGTCCAAGTCTTGACGTGGCAGCTGGTAGTCGGAGCGAACCGTGTCGCGCGGATAGTCGACACTGAGAACACGCTGATCCTACAAAAAAAAGCAAAGTCTAAGCGAACTATCACAAGGCAATAGTTATCCAAACATTACCACAGCATATGCCGGAAAGGCATCACTCTCGTTGCAATCATCGCTGGAGGAATCGTAAAAGAAGCAGAGATCAGGTTTCGGCTTATCGAGCTCAAGCACCACACGTTCGGGCTCTGCCAGGCATTCTTTAGGCGCAGTGACATTGGAGCTGTTGGGTTTGATGGGCAGTTGCTTCGCATCAGCCACATTTATCTCTTGTTTCTTCGTCTCGGCAGTTGGAGCATTATTAAAGTTTTCAAGAGATAGATTATTGAATGAATTTACTAAGGAAGGTGGATTTGTTTTGCGGATGGGTCGCAAATAATGGTTATTCATTCCCTGTGGACGAGCGGGTTGATTGAAAGTCGGATGAGCTCTCATCTGAGGGCGATTGAACGAATTGATTGGATGATTGACCTGGGCGTTCAACTGGAAGTAAGCAGGAGGCTGCTGGATGACGTGATTAAAGTACTGACTGTTACGGGGTAGATAGATAGTTATAGGCTGATAGTTATTGAATGGATAGTTCATCTGCCCATGCGAAGCCTTCTTTACAGACTCGTTGATAAAAGCCAAATCTGAGGGCGTCGGGTAGTTTAAGAGCTTTGGCTTCCGTCCAGAATTATTTCTGGTCCTGCTGGATGTCTTCTTCTTCTGGCATTTGACGAAATTCTGGATGTGTGCCGATTTTACAGTTGCCAGTGGCTGCACAAAAGCCATCGGTCCACTTCCGAACACCTGTTGATTAATGTGATTCGATGCATTAATTTGCACGCGAATACTATAAAAACATCGATTCATTCATACCTTCACGACGTCCGGAATGGAGCGGAGAAAATTTTCGATGTCTCTGTGGCCGAGCTGGCGAAAAGGCACTTCTGAACCCACCATTTCCTTGTAGTCATGAGATAGTTTACGGACCGTCATTAAATCAGGCGATGACACCAGCACAGAACGCACCATCTTCTTGGCGAAGGCTAATTGTGCAGATGTATCCATTTTGAAATTATACTGCCGTTTTTTGGCGTCGCGTCGGCTGCGAGCTTTGCAAATTTGTAGAATGTGTGAGTCCACCGAAACAACAAACGCGCAACCTTAAATGTTACATGCTACCATTTACAATTACTTTCAAAGCTGTTTTACGCTTTCTTGTCTGTGTTCTCGTGTAATTTAAAACAAAAATGTTGGAATGGGACGCCAAAAATTTCGCATACAAATTTAGATATAACTGGACTTTCGTACGTGGTTGCCATACCGGTATTTTTAAGTAGAGCTGCCAACTTATGTAAATTATTCAACTATTTGGTATTTTCAAGTAAAAGTATTATTTGGTATTTATTTACTTCTAAACAATTACTGCAAAATTTTTTGTCGTTTCCATGCGAATATCTCCCTGATTTAGTCGAAAAGAAAAGGATATTTGTATTTTGTATTATTATTTAATAATATATTTAATTGGGTTTTGTATTTTAAGAAATATAATATATCGAATATCTGGCAGCACCCCAGATTCCGATTAATCAAAATATCTGTATTATTAAAAAAATAATAATTCTACCTGATGCTTTTTTTTAATATGATTTAGGAGAAAATTCATCATACTGCGATACAGGGATTGTGTAAAATTCACAAAATACCGTTGAAAATGTAAAATATTGGAATAAAAAAATCGATTAGTTTAAAAATCAGCTCGAGCCAGGGCTACCATTTACGGAATATTATATAGTTTTCGGTATATCGGCTATATTTTGGTATATTTCTGAGTGTCAGACGGTATATTTCAAAGCTAAAGCCGCGGTCACACCGACCAGCTCTTTCTTTTTACTTCCTGTTCCCGAACGCTACAAAATGTCGAAGAGAGGTACAAACTATAAAAATAATCCAATTAAACCGCCTTAAATATGTGCCATCCACGAGAAACAATTGTGCAATGACCCTAAGTGTAAAGAAATGTAGTGGTTTAACTAATTATTTGTGTTTTTCGTCGTTTAGGACGTGGTGGTACCGCGGGAGGTAAATTCCGCATCTCCCTAGGTTTGCCTGTTGGCGCCGTCATGAACTGCGCTGATAACACTGGTAAGTGTGCATGCAAATACCGCATCCGAATGGCGTCCGCTAATGCCAGCTTCGTTGTTGCATTCCAGGTGCCAAGAACTTGTATGTTATTGCTGTGCACGGCATTCGTGGTCGTCTGAATCGTCTGCCTGCTGCTGGCGTCGGTGACATGTTTGTGGCCACCGTCAAGAAGGGCAAGCCAGAGCTGAGGAAGAAGGTAAGTGTGTCTGCAGTTTTTTCGATGTATGGTGTGTTTGAAATGTGCGAAGCGGCAAAGTGGAGTCACTTTCAGTGAAAATGTTCTAAGTCGGCATAGTGTAAAGCACACCTTTCGTCGACTGCTCATGCGGTTTGTTTTATTAGCTGGTTACTAATTTGTCTCATGTTTTCTTTGTAGGTTATGCCTGCTGTGGTGATTCGGCAGCGTAAGCCGTTCCGCAGGAGGGACGGGGTGTTTATATACTTTGAAGACAATGCCGGGGTCATAGTAAACAACAAGGGCGAAATGAAGGGGTCGGCCATCACCGGGCCTGTGGCCAAGGAATGCGCTGACCTGTGGCCCCGTATCGCATCGAATGCAAGCTCTATAGCCTAAGGAGTTTCCTTACAAATAAACCCATAACGGAACGAAGTTTGTTTTCACTTAAGAGTTGTCGGATCTTTTATTCAATGGACTGCTGTCGCAGCTCTGGAGGAAGTTTTCGCGATTGTTCGACTCCGCCTATTACTTGGGCGCTTCAGTGCGCAGCGTGGGCTTTGGTCGAGTCACCTCCATCGATATCTTGCCATTGGCGCCCTTGAAGAGTGCGTAGCACACCTGGAACGTGAGCCCCTCCAGTGCATCGCCATTGAACTTGGTAATGATGTCTCCGCGTTGCAGCTTGCTGTCGATCTCTGGATATTGGCCTTGTACCTGCAAAGTCAAGTGACTCATAATGTTATAGCTTTGCACTATCCACAGCGTCTCGAGCACTCACGATATCCGCGATGGTGCAGCCAAGCTCGTTGGGCGAGAGGGAGAGGCCGAGCTCCTTGCCCGCCTTCTTCATGAATTCCACGTTGAACTTTTCCAGTTCAGGCGGATCGGCGCGAAACACGGTGAAATTGACGGTTCTCTCGTACGTCACGTGGAACAGCTGGTGCACCTTCAGCGTGGTCATGCTCCCAACGTGTACCGGCACCCCATTCACGTCGGTGATGTGATCGAAGATCTTGAGGCGGTTGTCCGCGGCCACTGCTCCCTCCGGGTAGATGTGTGTGATGACACAGCCAGTCTGTAAAAGAGATTAGGCTTTGCAAGTGTTGCTACCACCCACCCTACCCCCACCCATGCGTTACCTTGACGTGATTGTTCTTGCCGCCAGCGACTATGACGCCCAGCGGCTTCTTCTCAACCTTCACCTCAATGAGGATCTTTTTGTTGGGTTTGATCTCTGCTGTTGCGGGCTCCTGTGGCTTCTCCGCCTCCTTCTTGGCCTCTGCAAGAGAACAGAGAAGAAATTTTAATGGTAGCCTGACTTCCACTGCATATGCATACCCTCCTTCTTCTTATCCTCCGCCTCCTTCTCGGCGCGTATCGATTCCTCGCTCTTGAGTGTCAGAAGGATCATGGTCACGACGCCCTCGGCCCGTTTGATCAGCCCCGTTGCCTGAGACCACGTAGAATAAGTCTGATTAGAGGAGTGCCTGGTGGCCAGGTGCTACTCACTTCATCGTAGTTCGATTCCAGGGTCACGTCCTGGTTGATGGCCAGCAGCATGTCGCCAACTTTGATGCCCGCCGCCTCTGCATTGGAACCTTCGCGCAAGTCCGAGATGAAGATGCCGTTGCCCACCTCCACGTGCTTGCCGTAGATCACCATGATGCCCAGGAAGCCCTCCTTGCGCACTTGAACCGAGCGCGCCTTTGGGTACTGATCGAAGATGAACTTTGTCTGAGGAGGAGAAGCAATAGAGGATTAAAAGGGACTTCTCTCCAGAGGACGTGTGTCTCGCTTGCCTCGTCGGACGACGTCGGGAACCTTTTTATGGGCTTGACACACATGCCCTCGTCGTTGGGCTTGCGCCGTGACGTGATCAGCACGAGCTTCTCTCCTTCCACGTTCTTGAATATGGCTGAGGCGTTCAAGTGGCAGCGGTTCTTCAGCACGTTGCCGTTCACCTCGACGATCTCGTCGCCGGCCTTGAAGTCCACGCTGGCGAATGTGCCGTTGGCATCCACGCCCGCCACGAAGCAGGCCATCTTCTGGCGATCCTTGTGGCCGGCCAGGGCGATTCCTAGCGGCTTGCTGGCTGGACGTTGCACCTCGATGCGGCGCAGATCCTTCATCATGTTGTACCGCTTGTTGATCTTGGCTGTGGGAGGACAAGATTACTGCACGCGGCGCATTGGTGAAATGGTGGACAGCAGACTCACCCATCGTGTATCCGAACTCGTCCTCCTGCTCCTTGTCGCGCTCCTTTTCCTGCCTGTTCAGCTTGCAGTTGCCCGCAGAGGCGCGATCGATCTGTGGGCAAGAGAAGGGATCACATCCGGAGACCGTTGGGGGAAGAAACTGTGACCCACCTCGTACCCGGCCTCCGTGCGGATGCGTCCGGTCATGTCGCGGGTGTCCTCATCGTCCTCGTCCGCATAGTTGCTCGCCGCGTGTTTGTTCCGCATGGAGGCCGTGAAGGTTTGGTTCCTCTTCTGCATCGTAGGCTGCCTGTTCATGCCCATACCTTGACCTTGGCCCTGTCCCTGCCCCATCCCCATCCCCATGGTGTTGATGGGGACCTGCTCCTGGTTGAACTTGTTTTTGGCCTGCATATAGCCATTGCTGCGCGGATCGGCCTTGGCCTGCTCCTCGCTCTTGTCGAACGTCTGTATCTCTAGGTCGATCTTGAAGTCCGCATCCTTGATGAGATCGATGACCGCCTGCTCGGTGGAGTGGCGCACATCCTTTCCATTCAGCGAGAGAATGCGATCGCCAACCTTCAGCCTGCCGCACAGGTGGGCGGGACTATCGGGGACGATGCCCTTGATGAATATCCCAGTGGTCTTCGTGTTGGGTGAGTCCTTCACCTCCCCGCGCACTATGCAGATGCCGAAGGACTTCTTGCCCGTCTTGTCCAGGGTCACCATGTGAATGAGTTCTGTGAAAGGAATAGTATGGAGAGTGGGGTTTGGAGGATCATTATCAGGTTCGTGTAGATTTCTATGCAGAACCCCATGGCTGACCCCCGTTTCAAGGCCAAGTTTTCAGTTTTCACGGAATTAGGGGCAAATTCGATTAGCACTGACCACCAGCGGCGCCTGCCTTTCCCTGGTACTGAACCATCGCGGATGGCTTGGATCGGCTGCTGCTCCAGACACTCCACTCACTGGCCGGACATTAAATCAACGGATAAATATGTTAATTTATTTTTATTCGAATTGCTGTCGCTTATTCTTTTTTTTTTGTTTTACGATTTTTGAATGTTCCGCGGCGGCAGCGCCCGTTTTGAGCCGATGGAAAAGTGCGCCTAAACTGATTTCACAATTAGCTGGCGGACATTCATGCTAACTGACTTAGTGGCCATTCTATTTTGAGTATGATTTTCGTATCGATTACACCAGTGAGCACAATTCAGCTCCAAGTGATTGCAGCGCGCACTTGCCAGTGCAAAAGCTTAGATCGAATGTTTTAGTGTTTCTTTCGCTTAACTTTTTGCCTGCAGCAGAGTGCTATCGATCTGGCGGAGGTGCTTCCCAGTGCATTGAGTAACTTTCGCTGCCTGTTATGACACGACCCCCCACTCACCCCACTCACCCCACGCGTAGCTCTCCCAAGACTGTCACAACATGCATTGGAGGCAGAGGCAGGGCCGGAGTCCTCTGTCTTTATTGTCCATAACACCTTATTAATTTCGATTGGGCGATTCGACCCCAGGCCCATGCTGAGAAGAAAAAAAACACACTCCACTCCGCCAGCGGAAGCCCCCCAAGTGTTGCTCACAAATGCCCATCGATTTTAGCCATTTCTTTCGTTGCACTCACAACAGAATAACACATGGCACACAACCAAAGCACAGTACTGAAGACTGAACAATATTGAAAAGTAGACACCTGGAACTACTAGAGAATTGATTCCCATAATGAATTCCAAGAGTAGCCATTTAGATTACTCTAGATGCTAGAGTCTAGAATCTAGATTCTAAATCAGATGTGCCCAGCCCTATCCTCTTGTTTTTGTAATTCTCCCGGAGATGCACGGCACCAAGGTCCTTGTCTTCGGGCATGCACTTGAAAAAAATCTGTGCTGTTTTTAACCAGGCGTCAAAATGTGTAACAGCGAATGTTTGTGTCCATTTTGCGAACAGCAGTGCCATTTTATGCCATACAAAATGTATTTTTAATACACAATTTAATCATTTGTTAAACCTTTTTTTACACTTTAGTGAAAATGTATGCACATTTATTTCTTCCAGTGAAGTATTGGCGTTTTTCTTTGTGAGCCGTATAGATGGTAGAAGCTGCAATCCCTTCCCAAAAAAATATTCCGAAAAATTAATGATAGGCGGTTTGTAATACATATTATCGGGGGTCGATGATACACTCGTACATACATTTGCCATAGCAGATTTGTAGATTGCTTTTATGGTAAGAAAATAGATAGATCCATTAAAATATTAATTTATATTATATGTGAATAGAATAGTTACTCATATGGCACTTGTTGTCGGATGATATATTGATCCAACTTTTACTTATCTGTAGAAAACATAAGGGGCTGGGAAAGTCTGAAGCTGAGCTCTTAGACCGATTTATGCTTGCACACCGATATATGTACATACATACATATGTATGGTGTCGATGCTAATCAAGAATATTTTCATTTAAATGTTTATCTTAATTATGAAATCATTTAGGGTCGGAAAAGACTTTCAGCTCTGCGTTAAAAAAATTTGCACAAATTCAGAATATCCTCTATAAATGTGGAAAAAGAAAAGAAAGAAGGGAAACCAATTAAATATTTTACTCCTTTCATTACACCGAACTAAATGTGGATGCCTGCGACAGATTCCCCTCGGACTCCCATTTGTGGCAATGAAAAGCGCGGGGAGGACAGACGAGAGGCATGCAGCAATTGAATAAAAGTTTCGGGATTTCTGCCATTCGAGTGGCAAATGAATTTAATTTGTCTGCGAGTCTTAAATTCATAATCAAGATTTGCATTTTAATGCCTTTGCCAGACGGACGAGGGAAGGAGGGGAGTAGGGGCATGAGTAGAGGGGCTATGCAAACATTTCCATCAAATGCGAGTAGAAAATGTCTAAGCGAGGAAAAAGGCAAAGCAAAACTAGAGTAAACACATGCTCAAAGAGCATGCATCAAACGGGTGGAAAATGGAACTTGGAAAATGGCCACAGCTCAAATGTGAACTGTGGCGGTGGTGTGAGCGTGGGCGTGGGAGGGGGAGGGGCAGGGGGAGGGCAGCAAACGTCAACGACTGCGGAACGATGTTGGAAATTAATTTCATAATAAAAAAGCGTAAGGAAACCCATTTGATAAAACAATTTCCTTTTTGCCTCCCAACAGTCATGTTTTGTTAGTAAAGTAAATTCGAGAGAGAGAGAGAGAGAGAGCCAGGCAGTCAGGCGGCCCCGAGAGAGAAAGAGGAGAAAAAGAGAAGCAGTGAAAATGAGCTTAACTTTTCTTCCCCTTGCCGCCCCTCAAAACCGCTTTCCGCTTTGCAGCAGCGCCAGCGACAGCGACACTGGCAGGATGTACACATATATCCTTCAGGATGCGCTGCTCGACAGCCATTGGTCGCCTCTGTGGCCACGCCCCGCGCAATGGCTGCTGCTTTTCGGCAGTCATGGCCTCTCGCTCTAGCCTTCCTGCTGCTCCTTCCGAGCAGAGCTGCTGCGTCGCAGTCGGCGCATTTAGTTAACTGAAGTGATTTTCCGCACAGCGATAGAGAGAGAGAGAGAGAGGGAGTGGGAGTGGGAGTGGAAGAGGGACAGGGACAGGGACAGGCTCTTATGTAAGTGGCTACACGTGCACGTGTGTGTGTGTGTGTGTGTGCGAATCCGTTGTTGACTTGTTCTCGTGTTGTACTTACATGCAGTTATATCAAATTGCTAATAATCGTCTAGCAGCCCTCCAGAGTGCGTCCTGGAAATGAATAAGAATTACAGTTTTCTGCGCAAAAACACTTCACACAAAGATTTGGAATAATATGGAAATTGTGCCTGTTCCACCATGTTCCGCCATCCTCTACCTCCTCCAGGCTTGGAGACAGGGAGTGAGGCAAAGGAGAGCCATGCTCGTACATGCAGTGGGTGGGCATTTTAGATAGGAGTAGGATAGCAGTAATGAAATACTGAATATTCGTAAACATGAACAGATAGCTGAGAGCTGAGAGCGTTCCTATAGGAATCTCATCTCTATATAGAAGTAGGTTCCAGTTCGAACGATTCCTGGAACCTGAGATACTCTCTGTTTCATTCTGGGGGCTATGCTGGTTTTTGTTACCATCACATATCCCAAGAAATATATACATAGATTCTATGTTGATATTTATATGTATTTAGGGATCCTGTATTTACGAAAGCATGGTATACCTTTTCTGAGTAACAGTCTCTTTGGAATCCAGAAAATCCACACATAGAAATTGGACTTATCCATCCGCATACTTAGGAACTTGGGGAATGGGTAAGAAATAGCTTTAAGGTTTATTTTTTGTGTTTCTGTTTGTTTTGTTAAAAAGAATAAGCAACAATGAACAATTTCTGGCCAAAATTCATCGAAAATATTAAAATCAAAACACTCGAAACCTTCCAGATAGGCAAAGCCAATTTGGGTTGACTTTGGGGAGCATTGGACCCTGCTCCTACTCCTCATATCCTTTCTTTAAAGCCACCTACCCTGAGATTCTCATTGTATTGCTGCTCCAAGAAATATTTGCATACGGCTGCATTACGGTCCCAGTGCAAGGACCATCCTGGGAACCGCTGGCACTGTAATCGTACAGATGTTGTACCCCCTTGTCACAGCCGGCGGCGATCCACAGGGACACTGGCGACTTGTGTGTCTTCCCGCATAATGAACCACAAAAAAACGAAGCAAGACAATTGTCACTCAATCCGGAATAGGCCATTCCTCTGACAGTGTCTATTGGGGCCATGTGCGGAATGCCGTGCGGCTCCACCAGTTCCGAAGTCATGCTCGTTGTTGTGGCAATGGCGAGGCCATCGGGTGTGACGTTGCCCACGGATGTGTTGCTTTTGGATACCACCTTCAAGGCATACAACGATTGCGGCACAATTCCCCTAGAAGCATAGATACTTGGGGGAACAAATGAAATGAATCGACATCAAAAATACTAGGAGAAAAAAAACTATAAGAAAAACGCAATAAATGCTTTAAATTGGAGTTGAATATATTTAATCTTTAATTTCGGTCAGAAAATGTTTGCATATCTGTTTCACAGATACCTTGGATTAATTCCGGGCCTTTAGGCCTCCGATCGAATCGAAGCACGAACTGTACGAACTTCAACTTGTAGAAAACAAAACTCATTGAGGAACCCATCATCAGAGCTGAGAGGCGCAACAGGCTCTCCGCTCCGCCGCCCATCCCCACCAAAGATACATAAAACAAAAGGGACAGCCGTGCGGAGGGGAAAACCAACTGAATATTCTCACGACGTTTAAGGACATCTACAAACAATTACGGCCGTACATGTGTTCCGTGAGGCAGGCATCCCTCCAAGTTCCAGTTGAAGTTCGCATGACGCACGGAATGCCCGCCTCTGGGGCACGGATTATAGATATTTGTGTTTACTACGGATGTATAATGTCCTCATAACTTCAGTACGTGAACGTGATAGAGCAAATAATGGTGCCCACATGAAGCGGCAGGACCAGGACACGGAGCGGAGCGGTGGCAGCCCCTGCTGATTGGTGCTGGAATGAGACTTAGTGGATTACGGGCCGCTCTACATTAAAACTCAATTTGAATGACAACGCGTAAGCAAATAATTGTCCTTTTGCGACCCGCCAATGTCCTTAGCTTGCCTCAAGTGCTTCTGCCACTCCACTGTTGCTGCTGCTGCTGCTGTTGCTGCTGCTCCTGCTCCTGCTTATGCCTCAAAAGTTTGCTCTCCACACGGTAGTAAGTTATTCAAATATTGAGTTTTTCCAACTCGCTCGCAGCCCGGACACCCACCCACCCTCTCAGCCTTGCCTCCGCTCCGCTCCGCTCCGCTCCGCTCCGCTCCGTGTGTGCATGTGCGCAGGGTCACAGCCAGACCGGACCGGACCGGGGGATGCCGAAAAGCGAGTCGAGTCTCGAAATATCATCCGTATTCGCATCCGCATCCCTTTGTTTGAGTTGTTCGCTCCTCTAAATACGTTTGATTTGTTTGCTGTGCCAGTGCCAGTGCCATGGCCCTCGTGCCCCGAGGCCGTGTCCGTGTCCGGGGGTTCGGAGATCTTAAGCTGCATGTAAATGCGTTAAATTAAATTTCAAACGCTTGTACTCGGGCTCTCCTGGAAGCAGCCCAGCCCAGCCCAAGGACAAGGACAATGACAATCGAATGGTTGGCTGGATTGGTTAGGATGAGGGCTTGACAATTTTGATTTAGTGTGCAACGGAGACTGACGGCCTAATGCGATTATGGGAATAAAGATTTGCTGGCTCCATATGGGTACTCGGACAGAGCGTGGAGTAGCAGGGGGCCTCTCCTCTGAATCAGCCTGATTTTCGCTCCAGTTTGAGCTCTCTCCCCCAGCCACAGCCCCATCCTATCCCATCCCATCCCAGGACTCATCAGCCCGATGATTGCACATTCAATATTGTTGATTTTGGACACTGATAGCCTGTACCGCACGTGTTCACACTTCGCGGTACTGCGTACTTGGTCCTTGGTCCATGGTCCTCTGTCCTCTGGCACGTGTTAACTTGTTTGCGATATCTCTCCATCGATGCCAACAAATATTTGTTGTGCACATTTTATTTACAGCACAAATTGGTAATATCCAACCATGAATCCTGCGGATTGGGTGTACGGGTACAGCCCATGTATGGGCTGTGTACGGGCTGTGTACGGACTTGTGTCCTCTATTTTCTTTTCATTTGTCGCCATGTCGCCCACATCGCTTTGATCTCACCAATTGATTTACACTAACGATTATTTAATGAAATTCCACATGCAACACACCACACCAGCACCCCCTCTGGACCCCGTTGTCCTTGGCAGGCATTGGTGTGAATTACCCAACACCCACTCCAGGACGAGGCGAGGCGAGGAGTACGCGTGCCACACGTGTCCGCTGGGAACTTATTAAGCGTGTCCTCTTTTTTTGGATTTTGATTCTTTCTGGTTTGATTTGAATTTCCCGCTCAAGTGTGATCTGTTGTCTCTTTTGTGGATTGTTTCCATGTCTACGGATGAGCAATTAATGGAGATTTTCCACTCCCAGTGCTAGAGGGAGGCGAGAGAGGTAGAGGCAATGCCCGTACCCCAGGATAGTCCCTCGGATGGAGATTAATTTGGAGTTCAAGCCTTTGGAGCAGGAAATGCAGGTCTTCTAAAAAGATTTTCCACTTAAAGGTCCTATCACTGCTGTAAGTGCTTAAGTGAAGCTCCTAGATATCATGATCTTATGGATATTCCATATTTTATTCCATATATATTCCATCAACAGGTAAATGCTTCTTTCTAAAAGTAAAACCTCCCATCCAGAGATCAAAAACCGCAACAAATCATAAAGAAAACCATTTTTCATTGGCTTCACCTTTTTTAACATTTGCATTAAATCGATTAAATTTTATTGCATCGTTTCATAAGTCCTTTATCAATTCAATCAATCGCACCCAAAGGGAATACGAATATTGTGAAAATCCCAACTAACTCTGACTTCATAATCCTCGAAACCAAAACAAATAAACGATTATCCTTTATGGTTTGTGCCCGGGCAGATACCGGGGGGATCAGCGATGGTTATGGGCATTACCAACTGTCCAAATAGCTGCCACGCCCCAACAGTTAAGAGAGCAAACGGCACATCACATCGGAGAAGAATGAAGTGAATCCCAACGTCCTGGACGCAGCGTTCTGGCTTTCGTCCTGGCTTTCGTCCTGGCTCTCGTTTCGTGGCATACGGACAAGTGACAATCATCCCACTTAATTGAATTCTGTGCTGCATAATAAATCAACTTAATGCGATCCAAGTACGCCAGAGGATGCCGAGCAATTCAAAAGCTCAAGCAGATCCCACAGCGAGAGAGGCGAGGAGCGGGATGGGTGCATGCTGGGGTAGGGATATCCTTTGGCTGCGGTTTCAGCAGAAGCAGCAGCAGCGGCAGCGGCAACAGCAGCAGCAGCAGCAAATAAACAACAATAACACACTCTGCCATCGATGCCCACTTTCCCACTCTGCCCCCCACACTTTTCCAACCCATCCACGCCTGCTGTAATTTCCACACTTGTGCTGACACATTGAAAGGGCTTTGGGTTTTCAGTGTACCCTGCCAAGGGGCACTATGATTTATGGCAGACTCTTTTTATAAGAATATATTACTATATCCTCTAGCCTTCATAGAAATAGCTCTTTGTGGAATCTAATAAACCATCAAGAATCGATAATCAATCAATCAATAAAGAAAAGATCTCCTATATGATGTAGGTGTATAATAATATATATAATAAAGGTATTTGTGAGATATACAAAATCTAAAATCTGTTTGCCATCGAAAGGGTATTTCATATATCGCCTTTCAAAGTTGGCGATTTTTTTCCGGTTATTTATGAATTGAGAAATTGACATCCTGCCAGAAAAAGGAAAGAGGCGTTAAGGAGGCTTAGGCAGGGCTCTCGATTTTTATTGCCGCTGCTGCTGCTGCCGCTGCTGCTGCCGCCGAACAAGAGGCTTAGGCAAAGGCACCAGGCATCATCCTCATCATCATCATCCGCATCCACATCCGCAGCCACATCAAATGAACAAAACTGAATGAAATGAGGCACGAAACATCAGAGTTTTCTGTGTGTGTGTGTGTGTGTATGTGTGGCACTTGCTGCTTGCTGCTTTCCACAGCCCCTGCACCCCTATACTCCTGTACTCGCACCCACCCCTCAGTGAGGATAAATCGAGCGTGAAATATTCCCGCTCGGACAGGGGACAGGGGGACTGGGAGAGGTAGAACCCATTGTTGTGCTTTCCACTTGTTGGCAGGTTGAATCCTGGGTCCTGATGCAGGATGAAATTTGCGGTGCAGTTGCGCAATTTGTTCGCTGCCTGCTGTGATTTTTCCCATTGTCCTGTGCCGTGTGTATCGTTGGGTGGGTGCTGACTGATTCCTGATGTCCTTGTCCATCAAATTGAGCGTCACTCAAGTATTCAAGTGCCTGTATGTGTCTCTATGCGCCTCCCCCACGCCCACGGGGCTTGTTTTTCATCCTGCAGATACTTCAAAGATTTAATAATGACATAAGAAGCGAAGCTATTAAACCAGGAGCCCCTCACGAGTACGGTGCCGCATCGGAGACCTCGAGTGTGTTTGCCTTTGCGATTCTCCAGGTGCCAGACACCCAAGCATCCATCGATGCGAAGGATGCACAGGATGCGACAGGATGCGGCATCTCGAGCACAAATTAGTGGCAGCCAAGACTGCCTTTCCCTTGGCCGCAGAAAGGAGGAGTCACTGTAGCCATTGTCCTGGCTGGCTGGCTGTCCTGGTGCCGGTCCTTGCAGTCAAAGCAATTCAAGTGTCAAATCTTTTATTTGCCTTTTGCAGATTTCGCAATAAAAATTTGTATTGTCAAAGACTGCGCTCATCCAAGCCCAATCCGCCATCCACAATCCCAATTCCAATCCCAGTCCCAGTCCCCAATCCGAGCCCTAGTATCCTTCTCAGCCAGTGCAGCCATCCCCCTCCCAATTTTGCACTCCCTTTCATCCTCCTGGCATGTCCTTTGGTCGCTTGTTTGTGTGCAATAAATTTGCTGACAAAAGAAGGATTATTGCTGGATCATGCCGCTGTTGCCGCTGTTGCCGCTGCTCAGCCTGAGCAGGATGTGGATGTGGCTCTGACTGTGGCTCTGGCTGTGGATGTGGTGGCTCTTCGCTCCTTGCGGCTCTGGTTCTGGTTGTGGTGCTGGCTCTTGCCAGCGTGCATTCCTGGGCGTTATTGTTTGCCCATAAGTTAATTGTTCGCCGGCGAAAGTTTGAGTGCACCGCATCCTCACGCTCAACTGGCCGCCAAAAAGTCCTCCGTCCTCCGCCGGGACTCATGCTGTGCCTAAGCGATGATTAACCGTAGACAGACAGGGGATGTGGCTGTCGATGGACATGGATAAGGATATGGGGACGAGGGGCTGGCGATGCTAGACGAGTGGGATTGCAGTTTGCAAAACTCTAATTGCCATGGAAACTAGTATTTGGGCGGCTAAGGCTAAGCAACGGCAAGTGGATTGGCAGAGCAAATATTTTTAATAAATGCAAAGGGAGGATTAGAGGAGGATTAGATGGCATGGAAAAGGGTGGAGGAGGTGGACAGTTAATGAGAGAGCTTAAACTTATTCTATTAATCAGATCCACAAAAGCTGTACATATTGGAAAATAGTACGCCTTTATTTATTAGATATTTATTCGCTGATACACCAGATGGAATGGACTAGGCGTTCAAACACACATTTTTGGCCAAAATTTGAGATTTTTTTGATTCATTTTTAATTTTTGAAGAACATATTTATGGAAAAGTACAAATTTTTGTTTATAAAAACCAAGCCACATACTCACACCCCCATTTAGCACCCTTACACACACTTTTTTTATACAAATTTATAGTATAGATTCAACTTAAATAAATTATCAAAATACCAAAGTAGTTGTAGAATTTATTTGAAAAATTCGATTGAGTTTTGCTGAGATTATGCTCTTAGAGAGCCAGCTCCCTCTGATGAAAGTATGTACATAATGTATGTACATATGTATGCATGTATGTACACCCCCTTCTGATTTTTGCTTTTGTCTGGCCAAAAGCTAAATTTCTTTGCGCATAAACAAGACAAAGGGAATGCCGCAATAAATTTTCCGCAACTAAATTGGGAAACGGACACAATCTCTAATCCCCCCCACCCCGTGCCAAGACTTCCGGCCCCAACCCCTACATCTAACTCTCTATCTGTGTCTATCTATGTATCTAATACCAACACAAATCCAAACGGATAAAGATACATAACAATGCAAGCAATGCCACGCCCCGCTCAAGCTGGCCAAAAAACATCATTGATTCGTTAGTGTAACCGAATGGAAAAGCAGTGGCAATAAGGCGGGACGAGGGGTATTCCATAGAGAGGGGAATATGGGGCAACAGAGGGGTATGCTAGGGTGGGGGTAGGTGGAGACGTAGCCAAACAGAATTGGAATAATGAAAATGGATGCCAAGTGAAAGAAACGATATCAATATTGTCCTCAATGGGAAGATGGCGGCCATTATTCTGTGTCGCTCTGCCTTTGTATTTTTGTGGCTGTGCTGTCCCATGTGTGTGTGTGTGAGTGTGAGTGTGTGTATCTGTGTGTGTAACTTCCGCAAAACTGGAAAACTAATTTGAACAAAGTACAACAAATAAAAGTGACTACTGAATGTTTAATTTGAAAAGGGAGAAGGCACTGCACACCGAACACTGAGCAGTGAACAGTGAACACTCTGCAACAAAAACAAGTACAATAATGTCTAACAACTGGGGAAACAAAACGAGTGAAAGGCCTAGCCTGCAGTCGATATATCGACTAAAGAATACCCATTAAATACATGCAGTCCTCGCCAAAAGAGCTGTCCAGTTGGAATGTCTCAAAAAAGAAAACCCCCAGAAACTGTGTGCTTCGACATGTCTGAAATAGGTATCTGGTGGATCTGTAGATTATGACTATGGTATAAATTATTCTAGAATTATTATATAATGATTATTATTTGTATTTAATCTGGCTCTAAAAATGATCTTGATCAAGGATTTTTGGTACATCCGGAAAAAAACAATATCTAAAAGATTTGATATTGCCACTTAGATAATTCATCTAAATATATTTAATATTTGAAATAAATATATTTAATATTTGATCTAAATATATTTAATATTTGATCTAAATATATTTTATATTTAAATTAAATATATTTTCGCAAATTTAATAAAAAATATTTATTGTAAAGTTTTTTATTTATAGACTAAATATGGACCGTATTAAAAATACTTTTCAATCCATTGATATATTATATTAATATTTAAATCAAAGTGAATTCAATCTAATTTTGAATACCAAAACTGACAGAAACGAATGCCATATATTTTTTGGCTTACACGTACCTGGTATGAACTCCGAACATGAAAATAACTACCATATTTTCTTCATTTAGGTTAAATTATCATAACACTGTCATAATTAAGTTGATCGAGAATATATGTATGGGCATTATATATGATACATGTGCCTGTACATCTGCTTAAATGCATTAAAAATAGCATATACCCATTGGTATCTGCGATTATCCGGGGTATAAACAGCGAAAATGAAAAGGAGAAATAATACAAAACTCACATAGATACAAATGCAGCAAACACATGTATACAGAATATCCTCCCGCACTCCAGGCACTCCTCTCCCCCCCGTTCCCGACCTCCTGCGCCAACGCTCCCCTTATTGTGTTGGAGAATGTTGGCGAAAATGGCGCATACCCGAAGGGGTATGGGAGAATGAGAAATGAGAGCGAGAGCCCCCGCAGAATGAGAGAAATCGAGAGAAACGTCGACATACGGTTAGAAAAACATTCGCACATAAAAATGCTAACATTTGAACGTGCGGGGGCAGGGAGGGAGTAGTAGGTGGCTGCCAGAGAGAGGGGCGAGAGGCAGGGCAAGGCGGTTGGGTTGGGTTGGGTTGGGTTGGGCGGTACCTCCATGTGGCTGACATAATGAAACATTATTAAGAGCCACGACGTCAAAGCTGCAAAAGGTATCTAAAATTTGCGCAAAATGTTTATCCTCCCCTCAGACTCTAACCCTGGTGCTAGCTCCTAGCTCCTGGCTCCTGGCCCTCATCCCTACTCCAGCCACCCACATCCTCTCTCACGCCTCCTCATGAGTTTTGGCTTCTGCAGTCGGAGTCGCAGTCGCTCTCTCTCTCTGCCGTCTGCCGTCTGCCAATTTGCCGTAGCAAATTTCACATTCACAATACAAAAGGAACGGCAGCAGCAGCAGCAGCAGAAACCAGGACGAGGACTCTCCACCATTTTATGATATTACGCGAGAGAGATAGCATAACGATGGTGGGAGCGAGAGAGAGCCCGGCAGCGTTGTGCCAGAAAGGGACGGCCTGCTGGGCCATAGATTGGTTTACAGCTCATCTCATCCCCCGCCAGAGCGAGACGGACATGCCTGTCTGCTGCAGGGATGCTGTCGACGCGACGTCGCGCTGTCGTAGAATCACAGTTATTCGAGATACGAAAACACAGCAGCGGCGACACAAAAGCCCATGGAAGCGGCAGCGGCAGCGGTTTTCCATAAAATAAATGTTTGAGTTATGTAGAAAAACATTTTGGGCGAGAGGATTTTCGTTTTCGTTGCGATTCAGTTAACATTTGGCAGCCGGATTCCGCCTCAGACAGACACGACGACCGGACCCGTGCATCTCCCTCGTGCTCCAAGCCTTCGAGCCTTCGTGTTCCCCAAGCGTCGTCATGTACAGTTATCAGTAAGCCCCGCCGGAAACGGAAACGCAAACGGATACAGTGCGCGAGTTGCTAGTGTAAAGCAGTGACATGGGCGATTGTAAATCGAAATCAAACTCCAGTTCAAACTCCAATCCGAACGCCAGTGAAGAAGCTAGTGAATAAGCCAAATCGAAAACAGTTCCTGAGCAAAAGTCAAAGCGAAAGTGTTGCGTCCTGTACCACATAAGAACCGAAAACCAAAAGCATCCACAAGCAACCATCTAGAGTCTAGAGATACAATTATCATGCACACCAGCACGGATCCCATGCACACTCTCCACGACAGCGTCTCCCTGTCGCCGCCGCTGCACAAGAGCCAGCGGAGTGGCAGCGGCGGCGGCGGTGGCAGTGGCGGCGGCAGTGCATCCTCGCGGGCCGCCGCCGTGGATGCCATGTCCATGGCCTGTGACGACAGCGACCTGGAGCCGTCGGCCATCGGTGGTAGCGGCGGAGATGGCTCTGGCAACACAGGCGGTCCATTGGTGAAGCCACCGTACTCCTACATAGCCCTGATCACCATGGCCATTCTCCAATCGCCGCACAAGAAGCTGACTCTCAGCGGGATCTGTGACTTCATCATGTCGCGGTAAGTAGTCCCTCCCGTCCCACCGACTCCGAGTGGGGGCATGTGCCGACGGCAACAGTCGTGCCGCGGTGGCTTCGATCGTTAGCGTCATTTTCAATTTACTTGCAGCTTTCCCTACTACAAGGACAAGTTCCCCGCCTGGCAGAACTCCATCCGGCACAACCTCAGTCTGAACGACTGCTTCATAAAGGTGCCACGCGAGCCGGGCAACCCGGGCAAGGGCAACTTCTGGACGCTGGACCCGCTGGCCGAGGACATGTTCGACAATGGAAGCTTCCTGCGACGGCGAAAGCGGTACAAGCGGGCCCCCACAATGCAGCGATTCTCCTTTCCGGCGGTGTTCGGCACCCTGTCCCCCTTCTGGATACGCAAGCCCGTGCCCCTCGTCCCGGTGCACTTCAATGTGCCAAACTTCAACGGAAGCCGAGACTTTGACGTGATGCACTCGCCCGCGGATGTCTTCGACACGGCGCTGCGGGCCGACAAGAAGTTCAACTTCTTCGCCAACGCCGAGGCATCCCTCTACCAGAACAGCCAAAGTGGCGACAAGTTCGATCGCCTCTCCTTTATAAATCGCGCACGGGCGGTGGATGCAGCAGATGCCGGGGCCGGGGCCGGGGCCGGGGACTCCCTGCCCCACAGCAGTGGCGGAGCTGGGAGTAGAGCCAGCAAGTACAAAAGCCCCTACCCCTTTGATGTGGCGACTATGGCCAGTGCCGCCACTGGAATTCCGGGTCACGGCGAGTACGGGGAGAGGGTCAGTGCCGCCGGCGGTGGCTACATGGATCTCAATGTGTACAGCGACGATGCGGAGGCAGATGCAGAGACCGAGGCGGAGGCAGACGCCGACGACGATTCCTGCGAGGACAAGATCGATGTGGAGAGCGCCAACGAGAACGATCAGGAGGACTCGCACATATCAGACTCCGTGGACAGTGCGTGCACGAACCGTCTGGACGTGCCAGCGGAAGTGCTGCTCTTTGAGCATGCCGAGGCCTCCAGAAGCCCAATAGTCCAGGCCCTCACGTCCAGTCCGAGTAGCCGCTACGACGGAGAGCCGGCGAGCCTGCGGTCCATCAAGCAGAGCCACGCCAAGGACTTCCGCATCGAGACGCTCATCGGCCACCAGCACCGTCGTGCGGTCAGTCACGACGAGGCGAGTGACTAGGTCCGGCCCTGACGCCCGATTCCTTAGGATCTTAGGACCATCCCTTCCGCTTGGCTTGTGTATATTTCATTCCACGGTGATTTCTGTTTCGATCTAAGCACGTTTTAACACACCCTAGTCCCTAGCCCTAGAACCTAGCGCCTAGCACCTAGCCAGGTCCGACAGCCAGTAGTGATCAGTATCTGTAGGAGTAGAATGCCAGAGCACAAGATTTTAATGCGACCAAATCAAACGCTATAGTTGCGAGTCCACTTACATGTATATCGGAATATACTATACATATATCTGTGTAAATCTGATCCATTGCACATCTATAGCATACTTTTAAAGTGAATTCTAGAGGTACATCTATATATAGTACGTGTGTAGTACTTTATGTGTGCGTGTAACAAAAAGAGAAATACTATTAAATATTAATTAGACTCTAAGACTTTTGCTGATGTTATTGAAAATTTAATAAACCACTACATACTAACAAAATGCAGTCTTCCATTTGAAATTTCCACCCGTTCTGCCCTGCCAGCCATCGAAATCGAACGCGCGCGCTGCAACCAGGGCTGCATTCGAGTAGCGACAGTGGGCCAACGGTGAAAGCTGCAACTGTCAAAAGAAGCGCATGCGCAGTGGCCGGCGCTCAGCTCAGCGCAGGACAGCCACAGAGAGGCGAACGAAAGCCTTGGTCGCCAAAAGCTCTTCTCTGGCCGTAGTATTCCAGTGTTAAAACATTAAAAGCTGCACTGGAAAAAGGACAACAGTTAAATAGAAGATACCAACACTATTGGTATCCAGCAGAACATAGTACACCACGCAGGTCGCGGTGGATACGCCGTGATTACGAGTACTACTCCGTACGAACTCCATTCCGTTTTGGCACAATTCTCCTCCCCCCCCACACGCACACACTCTCGTCCGCTCGTACACACACACACACTTGCACACGTTCCACACGGAGCAAAAAGTCGATTTTTCACCAACAAAAAGTGTTGTATATGTGGAAAGTTTTGAATTGCCAGCCATAAAATGGAACTGCAAGTGCAATAATCGAAGGTGGACGAAGTGCAGCAATCAGCAGGCGACAGAGAGGCGCACGGCGAGCCACCAGGGATGTGCACACTCCAACTCTACCGTTGGGGCCGCTCGTAGTGCTGAGCTCATCGTTTGTATGAGAAAAGTTTGTATCAGCCACCCCCGCCAGCGCCACAGCTCCTCCTCACCCTACTGATTGTCCAACCACCAAGAGTCCCCCGGGTTCCAGTCGAACTGTTGTTCTGTGATGAGATGTTGGTGATAATAAGTGTGATTCCCAGCCCAAATGGTGGCTGTGGCTGTCCCCGTGCCTAGGCGGCTTTGGACCCGGATCCGGACCAGAACCAGGACCGAGGAGCACCCCACAACGACTACGACAACAACATCAAAAATTATCGTCCAGCATTAACCGAGTGCAGCCACTGCAGAGCAGCAACGGAGCGTCCAAGAGCAGCACAACGACAACAACGAGGAGGACCCGGCTCCGGACCCGGACCAGGTCGAAGATTAGGCAGCGCACATGGCGAGCGGGAGGGTGCTGTGCGCAACGCTGCTGGCCTGGCTGACGTTACTCACAGGTGAGTACGATGGCACACTCGCGAGTGTGGGGATTACCGCAAAACCACTTCACTCCGGTCACTAATCCTACGCCGTTCTGTTCTGTTGTGATGATTCCGCCAAACACGTAGTCACCCACTCGGTGCGCATCACGAATCTGCGGGTGCCGCACACCTACACACTCGAACGTGATAACGAACCCGATCCTCTGGTACTCGACTGCGAGTACGAGATAGAGCCGAGCGAGAAGGGATTTGTGCTGAAGTGGCTGTTCAACAATCACTCCATCTACCAATGGATACCCTCGGTGAAGGGGTTCGCCATGGTGAGTCATTATCCCTCCTCGTGCTCCTGCCCCAGAGGGCGGCAAAAATTAATTAACATAAAATTCCTTGCGACTTATCCTTGTAGGGCTTCATGAAGTCGAAGATAGACACCAAAATATTCAGCATGGAGGGCAGTCCCGGTGTTATATCGATAAAGAATCCCGACTGGAACATGACGGGGGAGTACACCTGTGCCGTGCAGACCTTTGAGACCACGGACAAGCGGAGTGCCCGCTTACAAATAATCGGTGGGTGTCACGGGTTCTACACCTGAGTGAGGGTGGGGTGTTTGTGTGGCTGTGGCTGGCAGTAGAGGCGACTTGGGTTGCTGTCCCCCCGCCCCCCACTGTGTTTGCATAGGTGTGAGCTTGTGGCACGTGTGATTCCCCTTTCATATTTGCATGCGTGTCAGGTGGCAGTCTCTGCGAGAGCCGAAACGGAACCGCCTGTTGTCGTTGATATTCTTCTTTTATGTTTCTCTTTGGGATATTTCTTTGTTTTGTCTGACACTTGATTAATTTTCACGATTTTTCACCATCTCCCTCCTCCCATCGCTTGCTGTGCTCCACAAATGACAGTTCCTGAGTCGGATTTCATGCTGGAGGCACGAATGGGCGGCGCGCGGTCGGATGTGGACATAATGTGTGCGGTTCAACACGTCTTTCCACAGCCGATACTGTCGGTCATGTAAGAATATCAATTTGATTGCGTCATGCGAAGATCGAAGGTCATCCAAATTCGTCTATTATTTGTGCAGGTTCGACACCCACATACTGGATTCGGTGCTAACGCAGCTGGACCAGGACCCCAGCGGCCTCTACAGCATGACTGTGCGGACGCGCATTCCTAGAGATCAACTAGAATCCCCCACACCGATAACCTGTGCGTTTATCCTGATCGGCACGAACTACACCAAGCGCCGAGAGACTATTTTCTATGGTAAGTAGAGGTAAGATGGAGCTGGAGCGATCCACAAGGAGCGACGGTCACTAACCCACTGATAATCCGCAGATAAGGCCTCAACCATACAACGCAAGTGGACAACGGTCGCCGTGGTCATGTCGATCGCATCCCTAGCTCTAAGCAGTTAGTTTGGTAGTGTCCTTTGGTGTAGTGTAGGCTATATTTGTTTTTATGTTTCGTATAGACGTGTTTAACGAATTTTCATTTTTAATAGAATTTTAACGGATAAACGTAATTTTTTGCGGTATTTTTAAAAAAAGGCGCTTATTTTGTAAATGCATGTAATTGTAAGGGAAACGAAACGAAACGATACCAACACAAGACACCACAGAAAACACCAAAACTCCATGCGAAACCCAAAACCCGAGAGACAACAGCAACAACAACACACTCACACATAACAAATTATTGTATTGATATACATATTTACCACATAAATAAATAAATATATATATATATAATAGTTATATATGATGTATAGGTCTAATTGAGTACAGAAACGCTAATAAAGAAAACAAAACGAAAAGAAAACATTAAAAGTGCATTAAACCACTCGACTTATCATTATGTATCATTAACTCCGCCGCCAAGGTGGAAGGAAACTAACTGAGAAATTCAAACTTGGCATTTGAATTCCCTCCGAATGCAACTCTGGGTTGTGGGTGTGCAGCCCTGTGCGGAGTGGGCTCGCGCTCATGCGCACATCCAGGCTTCCAGCCATTCCAGGCTGCCCATGAGTATGCAGTGAAAATGACAGCAGTGGCAGCAGTAGCAGCAGCAGCAGAAGCAGAGGAGTCAACATCTCAGCAAAAAGTTGACGCCATAGCATAGCCAGACAAAAGCCAAGGTTCCTGCTGTCCTCCGGCCAGTGGATGTGGATTGGAAAACAAAATATCGAATTGCGGGACATTATAGAAGCAGCTCCAAATACAGTTCCAATCCGAAGCAAGGCCACAGCAGAATGTCCTACTAACGGTTAACGGTTGGGGGGAAAGAGAGAGAGAAGAGAATTACGGCCAGACACGATGGCTTCTGGCGATGGCGACACCATCAACACCATCGACATGGACAGCTCCTCCACATCGCAGGCAAAGCCAGTTGATCCTGGCAATGGTAAGTATCCCATCAGTCCCCGTTCGTTTCCACCAGACAAAAGTCAAAGAAAGTCGACAAAAAAAAAATCAATGAATGGCAAATGGAAGTGTGCCCCTGGCGCATGTGTCTCGCGCGTAGGCGAGAGCAGCAGCGCCCCCCCGCCCCCGACATTTGACGTGCAGACTGACAGCCAGGGACAGGCGGAGGCGGACTAGTTGACTGGCACTGGTTGACTGCCGGACGGACAATGACAGACCTCATAGGCTGATATTTGTACGAACCTATGGACAGGCGAAACGAAAGTTGATAACAAAGGAAAGTTTATTGCGTGCATGGGACGGTCAAGGGCGCGGCTGTAGCGTGGGGAAGGTGGGGGAGGGGAGGGGCTTGTCCAACCGAGTTTATGTCACAGCCTTGGCAACGGTGATTGGCCCAAAATACGTCACGGCCTGAATTAAACATGAAACACGACTAATAATAAACTCTTTTTCCAAACTAGCCTCCAACGACCATGTGGGTAACTCATCGCCCGAGGTAAGTACACACGATATACATATCTGCACCGCACCCCCTATACTATATGTCCTCGTTAATCATGTATACTAATCGGTTCAATTACTTTCAGTTGGGCAATCGACCCTTGCGCACGGTCAACAACAACAAGGCGGATAAGGAGCGAAAGATTGGGCACAGACGCGTCGGCGAGGGCGGCGAGATTACGTACAAGAAGATACAGACATCGCAGATTATGGGCTCCATACAACTGGGCATACAGCACACCGTGAGACTCAGCGCTTATCCAGTTAACCCAAAGGGGAGCACAGTTAATTTCATCTGAATTTTCCCAACAGGTCGGCAGCCTGGCATCGAAGCCCAAGCGGGATCTACTGATGATGGACTTCTGGGAGATCGAGAGCATCACCTTTCCGCCAGAGGGTTCCAGCCTTACACCTGCCCACCACTACAGTGAATTCAGATATAAGATCTACGCCCCCATAGCTTTCCGTTACTTTCGGGATCTGTTTGGCATCCAACCAGACGACTTCATGGTGAGAACGAAGCAGCAGCAGCAGCAGCATCAGCAGCCCCCACTAACTCTCCGTCTCTTTTCAGATGTCCATGTGCACTTCTCCGCTTCGAGAACTGTCGAATCCTGGCGCTTCCGGCTCTATATTTTACCTGACGAACGACGACGAGTTCATCATCAAGACGGTGCAACACAAGGAGGGTGAATTCCTACAGAAACTACTGCCTGGGTGGGTACCGACAACGTTCGATGGTAGCGTGATTTCTCACTCACCATATCCGATCCGTCCTTATCCATTTCAGTTACTATATGAATCTTAATCAAAATCCGCGCACGCTTTTGCCAAAGTTCTTCGGACTGTACTGCCTGCAGACGAGCAATGCCAAAAACATACGCCTGGTGGTCATGAACAATCTGCTGCCGTCGGCGGTGAGGATGCACCTGAAGTATGACCTGAAGGGCTCGACGTTCAAGCGCAAGGCGAACAAGGCGGAGCGGTCCAAGAAGTCGCCCACCTACAAGGATCTCGACTTCATGGAGCAGCACCCCAACGGGATTTTCCTAGAGGCCGAGACCTATTCGGCGCTGATCAAGACCATTCAGCGGGACTGCACGGTGCTGGAGTCCTTCAAGATCATGGACTATTCCCTGCTCCTGGGAGTGCACAATCTGGATGTGGCACTCAAGGAGAAACTGAGCGAGACCAGGAAGCCCCTTAGGGCACCGCTGGCCGAGGACTCTGACGTGGATGTGGACGATACGCTGGACGGCCAGGAGACGGATGGCAAGGATCGCGACGCGGCCACGGGCATCAGTCGGAACAAGTGAGTACTCCTACCATTTCCACGATGATAAACATAAACTCAAGAGCTAATCCAGTGTGGCATACAGATCGGTTAATCGGCAGCGTCTGGTGGCGCATTCTACGGCCATGGAGAGCATTCAGGCGGAGAGCGAACCCATCGACGACGAGGAGGATGTTCCGTAAGTTATTTACTCCTCTCTTGCCCGATCTCTGAACCGAACAGATCCGTATGCTCATCTCTAGGCCCGGTGGCATACCGGCGCGCAGCGAAAAGGGCGAGCGGCTCCTGCTCTACATCGGAATCATCGACATTCTGCAATCCTACAGGCTGAAGAAGAAGCTGGAGCACACATTCAAAAGCATCATACATGATGGGGTGAGCTGTGGTCGTGACTAAGCCGTAGCTCGTATTTCAATCCGTCTTCTCTTCCCCCAGGAAACCGTCTCGGTCTGCCGGCCCTCGTTCTATGCTCAAAGATTCCAAAACTTCATGGCCAAGACCGTGTTCCGAAAGATACCCTCCCGTAAGTGGGCAGAGAGCACGGCCAAGTACTTTTCGGCTAAGAACTCGTACTGTAAGGCATTTTTGTGCTCAATTGGCCGAAGACACTCGATTGATGGGTCCTTAGATGTTTTTCCGTAGATCTACACTTACACTAACACCCACTCACACACACACACACACACTGTAAACTCGTATGTTGCTAATTTTGATTGATCGATTGATGTGCAGCAGCAAAAATGCAATATGGTACACCTTGGCCTGCGTAGATCAGATCTGATCTGCGATCGAAAATCATACGTATATCAATATCCAATATCCGCTCTATTCTCTGCTTTCTTTTTTTGAATATGTCTCGAATGCATTCACTCTCACACTTACGTACCGTACGCATATAGTGGATCTCCCCGAGATCAAAGGGAATCACAGAAAATTTCGTACCTTGGTAACCAGTTATATAGGTAAAGGAAATATTGTACAATTTTCAGTCTTCACTTTTCGTTTTGGGTTTAGTTTTCGTTGGATTTTAATATGTATTATTAATCACTCACCATTTATTTTTTATGATTTCGAAACGGACGCAAAAGCATGTCTCTCAATCTCACGTTAGTGTCCATTTCTGGCATCCCCTGGCGAACGTACTGCTCCTTGGCTTTGCGTAGTTGCTTTGGAGGCTGTGCTTTTTGACCCCTTTGAGCCCCTCGTGGAGCTGTCGCCTCTAATCCCACCCTCTGCTTGCATCTTCCAGCGCTTAAGCATTCGCCGTCGAAGAGAAAAAGCCTCTCCAAGGCCATACAGCGCTCCATTGACAGCGACAACGAGGCTTCCACCAGGCGTAAGTGGATACCCCCTCCCCGCCGGCAATCTATTGACCTTGTCCCGATCCTAATCCACGATATCATCTCCACAGCAATGCATGCCTCGCACTCCCACAGCAGTGGCAAGATCCACCAGCCAGCCAAGCCGCCCACCACAGAGCCCACGCCCGGCAGCGCTTCAGCGGCATCTGGAGTCGCTAGTGGCGGGCCATCATCCACGGCCAGTGGGAGTGGGATCGGCGAGCGTGATCGTGAGCGTGAGCGTGAGAGGATGCCACCGCCCGTCAAGCAGCGGACTCCAGGGGGTGGCAGCAATCTGAAGGCTCGGGTGCCACCGCCAGTGCCCCCACGAGGATCTCCTCGTCGCCGGGATGGACAGGACCGCTCGACGCCAGGTACAGAACCGCACACTAATCCACCAACAGCCCCAACACAGATCCACACACTGCAGGTGCCCAGGGATACCATGCCCCGCTTTGGCGACCGTCGCTCGCCCAGTAACGTCCAGGATTGGCTCGAGCTGCATGACCTCTTCGATGCCCCTGACCCCGCTGCTCCCGTTGCACCACCAGGGGCACTCCCTCCGCTGTCGGTCACTTTTCTGCGCAGATCCTCTCAGATACGACGCAACTCCCAGCAGTCGGTCTACTCCACGGCCCGGTCGGAGAACAGCTTCCGACGACAGCAGCCGCGCCTGCTCAACCACGTGGACATCTTTCAGCGGCAGAACAGCTTCGTGTCGCACAGTAGGCGCTCCTCAGCGGCATCAATTATGGGGGGCTTCCACCCACTGCGACCCGAGAGCTATCGCTCTGCACGATCTCGATCCTCGGGCAGCATACCCTCCCAGCGATCGCCCCGAAGGGATCTTCAGCAGAAGTTGCAGCGGCGCCAGAAGTGCAGTCGCTATTTGCACTACGCGGATCTGGCATTGGGCGACGATGTCTGCGACACGCAGGAGGACAATCTGCTGCAGTCGATTAGTGCCTTTCTGGAGGTGAAGCGGGAGCTGGAGTCAACGCACCGCCCGAGGCGGCCACAGCCTAAGCTTACCGAGCCGCCTCCTCCAGTGAGCTTCGAGAAGCAGCCCCCGAAGCCGCAGCCAATGAAGCGAGGAAAGAGACGGGCGCCCAAAGCAGCCCCATCCACAATACCCGAGAGTGAGACCCGAGGCTCCCAGGACACACAGGACACACAGGGAACGAGGGGTTCGTCGGTTGGGGGACCGAAGTAGATGCTCCGGCTAGGCACGCTTGCACCCGCTTGACACACACTCATTCGCAGTCACCCCAAATCTCTATTGCTATTCTGCTATTCTGCTATTCTGTGTTCTGTGTTACTTCTTCTCCGGCCGGCCACTCATTGTATGTTCTCCTCTGCTCTGCTCTGCTCATTGTATCGCTAGGCACAACTCCATCCTGCAGTTCGACTCCTCCCCCTGCCTTCGACGACATCTCCGAGGACAGCTCGAACAAGAACAGCACATCATCGATGGGCCGCAGGTCTCACCACCACCACCATCACCATCATCATCAGCAGTCCCAACAGCAGACGTACTACCAGCAACAGGCCCAGTACTTGGACCGCAAAATGAACATCGGACCCGCCTATCGAGGCTCCTACAAGGAGGATATCGTAAGGTAGGCTGCTGATTGGGTTGTTTCCACTGACCGTTCCAATCTTTCGTTTCCTGTCTGCTTTGTGTGCACAGCGTCTCTGAGGTGCATCTGGACACGCTGTTGGCGGTGGACACCTCCTCGAGCAGCCAGTATGGGTCTCGCGGCGGACTGGCCTGGACGCCGCCGGCATCAGGTGAGGGCTCCACTCCCACATGGACAGAGGGCACACCCAGTTTTACGGACTCCAGTTCGAGTGGTGATCTCGGTAATTGGCACTTGAGATTTGCTTTTGAATCGCTTTTTGTGTTTCTATATCTATTTGTATATATGTATTCGTTCACGCTTACAATCGTAGACAACTTCTCGCCCATAAACTCATCTAAAATCGATCGTCACAAGCCGACCGTGGAAGATGCCATCAACTCTCTGTCCTCGGGAATGGTAAATATCAGAGGCTACAAGCTCTAGATATAATCTTCTGCCACGTATAGATTACACCCGATCTACAGACAGACAGACACGCACACCACACATTAATACATACACACGCGATCTCAGTGGGGGCAGGGGAACACTCATTTGTAGAAATTTCTAAATTGCTAAACCGTTTTTCAGTTTGGGTGTCGTTCACTCCGTTTTCTTGACACTACCTTTGACACCGTTTACATAACTTATGTATCTGACTTGCATTCTTATAGATCAACTAACATAGCATGTGATGACGGCACACAAGACACAACACCGAGAACCCAACCAAGCCTGCGACTCGAATACATCAGCCACACACAACATGATAATGCTTGCGTGTTCAGGTGCAGAGGTGCGCCTCAGGACGCACTTGTATAGCTAGGATATAATCAAAAAGGCGCCCCGCCCTCGTATAGCCACACGAGTCACAGGGCCACACCATACCACGAACACACATCCACATCCACATCTGCCCATCCTCAAGCGAACATTGGGTGTGATTGTTCGGGGAATATACATACAAATCTATGCTAAAAAGCAGGCAGAAATCAATACTGCAAATGATATTACATATTTACATATAGCAAGAAGAGAATCAAATATTACTAAGATGGATGCAGATGTCAGCCAGTTCCAGTTCCAGTTCCCATAATCTCTTAATCGTTATATTACGTTCCCTATACTCGTACATATTGTATGGTTCAAGAGTTCGTTTGGAGAAACATACTCGTACAATAATACACTGAAATTAATAAACGTTTTTGCGATACCCCCGATCTCCGATATATCCACATACGTATTACGTATAGTATACAGTATACCCTATGTATAATCAGCAATCGCGATATTACAATTACGATATTGTTGTAAAATATTTCAATTTACATGCCAGGAAGCAAATCAAGAGCAAAATTATATACATATTATTCATTTGTATTTATTAACGATTTAAATTAATTGTAAACGTGCTTAGGTTTACTAAAGACAACAGACGGGATAGAGGGACGACAGCACAGGACATGGTCGGACTGGACTGAACGGGGGCAATACAAAACTCGTAATTGAAGCAACAGACGGACACGGACGCATGGACTCGCGACGTATACTCCAGGGACAGAAATATGAAAGAATTGATTATTTATTAATTAGTTGAATGTTATTTAACTTATATGCATTATTCTAAAGATTACTGAAACCCAATTGTAATTACAATAAATTAAATTGCAAGGTTGAATTTCCGGCTCTGCTTCTCTGTGCTCTCTCGAATGCGAATTTGCTAAACTATAACATACATGTATATTGTTACAAAAGGGGTACCCTTTTACCAAGTGGGCCGACAGTGACTAGTATAGCTTCTGCAGGTCGTTCAGCGACTGGTTGAGGAATTCGTTGGTCCAATCGTTCTCCGGGTTGTCCAGGTGGTTGTCAAAGTCAATCACGTCGCGCATGGCGCCGCGCTTCAGCAGCAGGGAGACGCCCTCCAGGGTCTGTGCAGTCTGCGACAGTGTGAACTTGGCCTTTGACCATCGGCCAGAGTCGCCCGCACAGCTGTAGACCTGAATGGCGGCACGGTCGTGCTCCAGGGTAACCAGCTTGTTGTCTACCAGAGCGAGGCAGGCGTTCTTGAAGTTCTCCTGGATCTTGTCAGCGATTTTTACGGCTGGCGCTTTATCTATCTGGTTGTCGTAGAAGTTCTCCGGAGCCGCGTAGTATCCGGCAATTACGAGGTCTTCCTGTTCTGCATAGGCGTCGATCTGAAATGACGACCCAATTGTGAGTACACACACATGTCACAATGCGCGGAAATGGGCAATTATGCTTGTGTAGCCCGCAAACCAAACCCACCTGCATAAGGGCAATCTCGGCCATGGGGGTGACGTGCAGGCATTGATGAAACAGCGGTATTGCATCCACGATTTCCACCAGCGACCCTTTTGATGTCTTTTCGGCCAGAAGCAGTCCGTTCACAGCCTGGTGGGGATATTTGGCTGCATGGAATATCAGCTTTGTGTATGCGCGCTCGGAAATCTTGTAGTCGCACATTTTATTTGATCACTTCCCTGAATTTACTTAAAACGAAAAAAAAACACGGTGCCGTTCAATCAATTAGGTGGCCTTTGGGCAGGGTTGGAAACCACATCGATAGTTTTGGTGGTTATCGTTATCGATGTTATCGGTGGAAAAAAAACTGATAAGATGACTTCAATTCATATTTATTTCAAACTAAAATTTAGATTTTATACTACGTGGATGATGGAAAACTTTACTAAATATGTATAACATTTTATTTCTTAACTGTCCGTCAGCATAGCGTCCCGTTCTGGTTTTATCTTTTTTTTTAGTTTTGCGGTATAACTAAAAGTTGTTTGCAGTTCAGCTCCATGCCCACCAAGGGCAATCGTTAGAAGAGGTAACTACGTCTGGTTGTCGTGTAATATTGCCTTGATATCGTCAGCATCCAGAGTCTCGTACTTTAAGAGCGCCTCGGCAAGTGCCTTGTGCTCCTTGGTATGTTTCTTGAGAATGGCCTTCGCCCGCTCGTAGCTATCGCTGAGGATACGCTTGATTTCGGCATCCACCGCCTCAATGGTGTTGGGTCCCAGGGTCTCCCCGGTGCCCAGGCCCTTGCTTGGCTCAATCGTACGCAGACCCACTTTTTCAGACATGCCCCAGTCCTTGACCATGTGTGTGGCAATAGAGGTAGCCTGTTTGAGATCGCTGCTGGCCCCCGAGGTAATCTTGTCTAATCCAAAGATGATCTCTTCGGCAGCACGTCCGCCCATCATGGTGTCCATCATCGCTAACAACTGGGCCTTAGTGACATGGTATCGCTCCTTCTCTGGTATGTACGCGGTGTGTCCCAGCGACGGGCCGCGGGGCATAATGGTTACCTTATGCAGGGGATGCGACTCCTTTGTGTAATAGGCGACAATTGCATGGCCACCTTCGTGGTAGGCAGTAATGGTGTTTGCCTCCTCGTCGGGCAGGCGTGCCTTGCGCTCGGGGCCCATAAGTACTTTGTCTCGTGCTGTCTCCAAGTGCTTCATGTTCACCGTCTCGGCTCCGTCGATGGCAGCTCTGCAAGAGATATCTTTGTTAGTTCCACTCAATGGCCATTCCCATCAAATCCACCTCACCTTAGTGCCGCCTGGTTAATCATGTTCTCCAGGTCTGCGCCCGTGAACCCAGAGGTGCCACGTGCTAGCATATCCAGATCGATATCATCGTGCAGAATTTTTGTCAAATACAGAGAAAGGATCTCCTTGCGACCAGTAAAGTCTGGCGTGGATACCACCACCTCGACATCGAAACGACCGGGCCGTAGCAGAGCCTGATCCAAATCGTCACGTCGATTGGTGGCACCCAACACAATAACGCCAGCGTTTTGATGGAAGCCATCCATTTCGGAGAGCAGCTGGTTTATAGTTTGATTCGCATACGGATGCAGCACAGAGTTGGTCCTCTTCGCGCCCACCGAATCAATTTCATCGATGAAGATCACACACGGAGCGCGAGCCTTGGCTGCCTCTGCAGACGGTGTGGATTAGATTCAAGTCTTTCAAGGTATCGAATCTTACTTACTGAACAGGTCTCGAACTCGTCTGGCGCCTTGGCCAACTAGAACCTCGTCAAACTCGGGTCCGGCGGCATGGAAGAATGGCACTTTGGCCTCGCCTGCCACGGCACGTGCCAGCAGGGTTTTTCCAGTTCCTGGAGGTCCAACCAGGAGCACACCTTTTGGAAGCTTTCCGCCTAGGTTCGAAAACTTGTCGGGATTCTTGAGGAACTCAACCACCTCCTTCAGCTCCTGCTTAGCTTCGTCGCATCCCTTGACATCATCGAATGTGACATTGATATCTTCAGGATCAACTTCCACCTGGTTACCCAGCTGAATGCTACTAAAATAGATCAACATAAATACGGCTCTGGCGACGTCTGGATAGAGGCGAAAGACTTACCGAAAGACGGAACCGTTTGAAGTGGTGAAGAAGCTCAGGAATATGCCAATGAAAACGACGACAACGATGAGTGTCTGGAAAATCTGCGTGATTATTACTGGACATTATTTGAGAAATTAAGAGACGAGGCTCCAATGGAAAGGAAATGTGTCAAAATATTTCATTGGAACTTAAATAGTACCTTCAGATATTTCATTGTTTTTCCCGTTTTCGGTGAATCTTCTGAGTTTGCTGCGGCCAAATAGCCCTCGGCAAATGCAATCTTCAGGTTCTCCTGAAAATGAAACGAATGTTAGAGCTAGCCGATCCATCAAGACGGCCCTGCATCTTACCGTGTTTTGGGCGGTTCCGTGTCCGTCGGCTTTGGAAAGTAGCTTTCTAAGTTTCTCCCCCTGGATGTTGGATTCCCCTTCTAGCTTTTGTGATGTTGCCCCCAGTGCGTTCTTCAGTCTGGACGTCATCGTTGGATTTCGTTTCTGTTCCGCTTCTATGGAGCGATCCGTCTTGAAGCCGCGTAGCTGCCTCCTGTTGGAATATCAAAGTAAGCAATCGCCCGCATCCTCTGCCTCGTTGGTACTCACAGTTGATGGTAGGAGACGAGCGGATTTAGAAGACTTTGCGTTACGCTTGGATACATTTTGCTGAAATCGAAGGAATGATTAATAAGGATGAAGTGGAGATATGTACGTATTGATTTACAAGTGTGCCCCTATGGGCTGGGCTCCCGCTGCCCCGTCCAAAGAGACATCAAACGAATAATTTTGTTGCTGTTTCACTGGTTCGACATGGACATTGCAGAGCGCGGGCAGCATGCGGGTCACCTTAGCGAATGCATCGTTCACCAGCCCCGTGTCCATGATTCCGTTCAGTGTGACATGCTTCTCCACCAAGCTCTGTAGGTTGGCGCCCGACCTACTGAGCAGATTCTTGAACTCCAGCACGAGCTCATTGCACTTTCCCGTAGTTGGCTGTCTTGACGACTTTGATTTGTCAGCAAGAAGGCGCGCCGCACCAGCGCCTCCTGGTAGATTGGTACGCTTCACGGTGTAATAATGAGGTTTTCTACTAAAGTTGCCAAGGTAGAGGTAGGGCTGTCATTGAACGTAAGAGGAAACGAGCGTCAGTGAGGAACGGATCGGAGCAGAGCCAATGGCCGCGCGGCGCGCACACTTACCATAGAGTGTGTGGTGGTGGAGAACATTTCCAAAAAATACAAAACTTTAATTAATTACAATAACAGGCCTTTGGATCGGCCAGCAGACACAGCTGGAACTTTACTTGAGAGCGAAAATGTCATAATCTGCGTGCGTGTTGCATCCCTGGCACTAGTTGTTGTGCTTGTCTTCAGCCCTGTACGCGAATGAAGGGAATGAAATACTAGCAATTTATATTATATTTTATTTGTTATATCTAAATGGGTATTTTGTTTTTGACAATTTAGGAGCTACCTTTGTTCTGTGTTTTGGGTTGACTTCGAATGATAATTTAATTTCATCTCCGCATCATAATTGAAAAGAACGAAAACGGCGCGCGCATTTACACAGGGCTGCTTCCGCTGCTGCCAGGGCTGCCAAATACCATGAGCCGGCCGCCGCCAATCTTCTATACCGATAAAATATTTCATAAATTCTACATTAAAGTGTATCAGCATGGATTCGCCGTTAAATGATGGCTCCCGGCCAGCTCAGCAACCTAATCAACACCCACTGGTTAGTACATTGGGTTCTGTTTTATCAAATCTTTAACTGAATCGTTAATTTTCAGGCAGATTATCAGTTCTCTGCGGAGGAGGTGAAGGCGTTACGTGAGTGCAACACAGAATCTTTCCTCCAGCGCTCGCTGCCCTTTGGCACTGGTCTGGGGCTGTTGGCCTACTTTGGTGTGAAGAACGGCTACCTGCAGGGCAGTGGCAAATACGGAGCTGTTCCAAAAGTGGTCATGGGTGTCATCCTGGGTTACTTTGTGGGCAAGTTTAGCTACCAGCAAAAGTGCGCTGAAAAGATAATGCGCTTGCCCAACTCCCGCCTAGGCGAAGTCCTCCGCCAGCGCCGACACGGTGGTGGTGTCATTAACACCATCACTCCAGACGAGAGTCTGACCCGAGCATTTACATTGGCTCCCTTCACGCCCAACTCCGCTGATGTCTACACCGACGAGGGACTCAGTCCTTCGCGCAGCACTGCTCTGAATCTGGACACTGAATCACGGCCCACTCTGGCTGGCTTAGATGACATATACCGACCCAGCCTAGACTGTGAGTAATCTGGACTGATTTTATTGTGAATGTTTTAGACTTTCTCCATTTACAGCATCTGGTCAAAATATGGACACTGAACTGCCGTTGGAGCCGGCAAAGCCGGGACAATCTTACGAAGATTTACGCAAGAGGAATCGCGAGGGGTACGCGACCCATCAGCAAAGTCCTTACTCGAAGCCCTACGAGCCTCAGGCGCCCGTTCGGCAGCGTCCTGTCGAACCAGCCCCAGAAGCAGCCACTGGACGTCCGAATAAAAACAAATATGGAGACTCCTGGACAGATTGAGCTACTCACTGTACGCTATTGTTACTGATAACAGCCGCTTCTTGGATATAAAAACTTTGAGTTTGATCCCCTTGATCTTCTGAAGAAATAAGGAATTTATTTACATTTACTGCTTGTGCATTCGGAATTTCGGATCAGTCTCACATCCGAGTTATTTTCTGGCCTGTTGATAGTTGCTTCTGTACCACTCTACAGATGTTTTAATAGCCGCTTCAAAGTCCGTAAAGGTGTACTCCGGCAGGAGACTGCGGAGCTTAGCATTGGACGCCGTCTTCTTGTACTGCCCGTCCGCTTTGCTTGTATCACAGACGAGTTTTCCCTGTAGTAGGAAAAGAAATTATTATTAAAGTTCCAGCTGGTGTGCTCCTATCTCGTCACCTTAAACTTAAATGCTGTGGCTATTGCCTGGGCCACCTCGAAGATGGTCACTTCCTGGGCTTCGTCGACACTCAGAACAATTGGCTCGACGCTGTCGTAGTTCCGCAGCACCCAAATCATCAGCTCTGCCAAGTCCAGGGAGTAGATAAACTGGCGCAGAGGCTTGCCACTGCCAAATACTGTGAAGGTCTTCTCGCTTTCTGGCGTATCGGGTTGCTCCGTGATCAGCTTGTGCATGCGATTGATCATGCCCGGTATGACGTGACTTACTTCGGGCTTGTAGTTGTCGTGGGGACCGAAAATGTTGCAGGGAATCACAGAGGTATACAAGTGTCCATACTTGTCGTTGTACGCATGGTTCTGAATGTCGATCAGTCGCTTTGCGTACGAGTATCCGTAGTTGGAAGGATGTGGGGGACCATTGTGGACCATGGTCTCATCTATGGGGTATGTGGTCTTGTCTGGGAATATGCAAGTGGACAGGCAAGAAACGACTTTGGTGCATCCCTGCTCGTGGGCCGTTTGCAGAACATTGTCATTGATCAGCAGATTGTTTCGCTGTAACCGAAGAATGTTAGATTTTGGTCGCATTTTTGAAACCAGTGCTGCTCACCAAAAAGTCCAGATTATTGTTCATGTTATGGAACAGGCCGCCGACCATGGCGGCCAAGTGGATGACATGGGTGGGCTTCTCCTTTGTGAACAGTGCCTGCGTGGCTGCCAGGTTCCTATGAAGATACTTGATTATTCACTGATTTCTGCCCCGAATCCGACAATACTCACGTCAAGTCGGCATCTTTTGACCCGGCAAAATACCATTCCTCATCCGTGGGCCCCTGCTCCTTAATGATAGCTTCTAGTGCCTTGCCCACAAGGCCAGTTCCACCTGTAACCAGCACCTTCTTCATTTTTTTTCACCGACCCGACAGAATTTTCCAGCCGAAATAGTTTACGACCAGCCGTGCACCAGGGCTGGCGAAAAGTTATTGTCCATCCAGTGCTGCCAACTTAGCTTTTTCCCGTCAAATCTTGTTGGTTTTGAGAAACAAGTTTGGAATTGCAAGAAGCGAGAATTCTGGCTTTTTTTTAGAAATGCAATTGCCTTTTTCCGCTTTTTTAATGTTTTCCATATATATGTGCAAAACTTGGTACCAAAAATACAATTTTTGATAAATCTGTGGAAAAAAGTGTACGAACGAGATAAAAATATAACAGTTTTGGTAGTATGGCTGCTTATGGTCTATTTCCACAGGCGAGCATCCACCATCCATTTCGGGTATGGTCCGTAAAATATAAGTACGGATCGATATTTGCCAAGACTGCGAAGACTGGAAAAATTCTGCTGTGATTACGAAATGCCTTTAAATTTTCTTCGCATGATCAGTACGAACATGTCGTACGATTGCAAAACCGATGCTAGTCGCAAAGTATTAGACGACCTGCTGAAAGTCTTATAAATAAAACACATAAAATGAAAACCATAAAAAAATCGCTTTATTTTGAGCTTTTTTCAGAATATTTTCAGTTTTTTTCCTTCTTCCCAGTTAAAAACAGCTTTTTTTTAAATCAAAAGTTGGCAGCACTGGATGCGTCCGTCTGATCGACGTGCGTTATCGATTGTCGCCGGAGCCGGGTCCAGTCGGGAAATTTTGTTTATGCGGCGAGAAATGCGAAATATTTAAATGGAAATGGAAACGCAAATAATAGACACCGTAAACGACTTCCTGGTAAGGCCTGGAGCATCCGAATCGAAGGAAATCTGCGGAGCTAATACTGCTTTTGCCTCTTACAGAAAGTAGACTCCATCGAAGAGGCCTTTGGAAGCGTCATCGTCTTTAAGCCAAATGGCGAAGAGGGCAAGGCAAAAAATTTCTCGAATGATTTGGGTATGAATATCTACGAGTAGTCTCGTCTTGTCTGACCATTGTGTTTTGCAGTTACCGCCTTTGGAAACGTTGCCCAGGAGCATCGGGAGCACGTCCTGCGGCTGTACCTGCTGCGGGCCGCCAGTGCGTCTAGTTACCATATGAAAGTAATGATGTCCGCGCTGGTAAAGCTGGTGGACGCGCATGTGATAACAGCTTGGATGCTCTGCGACAAGGTCTTGATGTGCGAGAAGCTGGACTACGAACACAAGACCTTTTGGATCGAGAGTTTTCGGCTCATCAAGAAGGTGATCATGCAGGTGGACTACAAGGGAGTGCGCGAGATCATGAAGGTGTGCCGGGACAAGGCGCAGTGGTTCCCCCTCAACGTCAATGTGACCTACATGCCGCAGCTCCTGGCCGTGGAGGAGATACTGCGCTTCCTGTTCGATCGGAATAATTGCTTGCTGCCGGCTTACTTCGTTGCCAACGAGATAATGCGGCCGTTTCCCTATCATTGGAAGCTGAACAAGCTGATGACCGATTTTGTCGAGGAGTTCCGCACTACTGCTCAAATGGTATCCATCATTGGACACGCCAACATGCTGCCCATAGTGGAGCACTTTGGCTACGCTGACCATATGATGAACTCCTGGCGCTTGGACCACAACACCCTGAAGTTCAACTTCAAGGGCAGTCTTCCCTACGAGCCGGAGCTATTGGAGGAGCAGCGGCCCCTACTGCGATATGTGCTGGAGCAGCCGTACTCCCGCGAGATGGTCTCGCAAATGCTGAACCTGCAGAAGCACCAAAAGCAGCGCTACAATGCACTGGAGGAACAGCTGGTCAACCTGATCATCCATGCCATGGAAATGACTGAGGCTAATGACGCCACTGCAGGCAGTGGCTTCAACTCCTCCGACGAACAGATCACACCCAACGAGTGGGTCTGGCTGCATCTCTCCTCGCAGTTGATTTACTTTGTGCTCTTTCAGTTTGTCAGCTTTATGCACATTGTCCTGTCTTTGCACGAGAAGGTACTCCTCCCTGAACGTACAAGAAATCTTTATACTATGTGTACCTTTCTTTCCCGGCAGCTCTCAAAGTTGGAGCTACGCAAGGGACGCGACCAGTTGATGTGGATCCTTCTGCAATTCATCTCGGGCAGCATTCAAAAGAATCCCGTAAGAAAAGCAACAGACTTTAAAGAACGAACCGATTTCAACAGTGAATTCATTCCAGATTACCAACTTTCTGCCCGTCTTCAGACTGTTCGATCTGCTGTATCCGGAGCAGGAGCCGCTAAAGCTGCCGGACATCAACAAATCGTCCATGGTCCGGCAAATGGCTCCCATTTGCGTTTGGATCCACCTCATGAAGAAGGCCCGTGTGGAGAATATGAACATTACACGACCACTGCCCATTGCCCTGAAGAATCACCACGAGTAAGCATCCATGTCATGGCGTGGAAAAAATGGGAAGTAACCGTTCAATCCTACTACAGCTTCCTGCAGCACCTGGTCTCCCCAAACACCATGATGAACATGACTCTGGGCAACGACTTTCGCATCATTCTTGTGTGCAATGCATACTCGACCAATCAGGAGTATTTCGGTCGACCCATGGGTCTTCTCCTGGAGGCCCTCAACGGAACCTCCAAGTCCCCCAATGGCGCCCAGATACCAGCCGTAAACTTTTCGGTGGCAGTGCTGGACAGCCTCACAGTGCACAGCAAAATGTCGCTGATCCACAGTTTCGTCACGCAAATGCTGAAGCAGGCCCAAACCAAGGGCCAAGTGCCGGCAGCGGCGCTGCTCGAGACGTACGCGAGACTTCTGGTCTACACGGAAATCGAGTCGCTTGGCGTCAAGGGATTTCTGAGTGAGTTTCTATTTCTGATTTTTAGTATACAAATTACTTCGGACTTACTTCTTTAAAACCAAACTCTTAATTGTAATCCCTGATTATGACCAAATTTAACTGTTTCCCAAAATCCAGGCCAACTAATGCCCACGGTGTTCAAGAACCATGCCTGGGCTATGCTTCACACTCTGATGGAAATGTTCTCATACCGCCTGCACCATGTGCCCACACACTACCGAGTCCAGCTGCTATCGCTGCTCCACTCGCTTTCCTCGGTGCCTCAGACCAATAAAATGCAGCTCAATCTATGGTTAGTCAATCTAGGCAATGAAATTAGAAAGATCTTATCACTTTTTACCAATTGTAAAATGTAGCTTCGAATCGACTGGGCTGCGACTGATTACCAGTATTGGATCGGCGGAGTTTCAGCCGCAGTTCTCGCGTTACTTCAACGACAAGTCGCCGGGAGCGGTGGCGTCCAACGAGAGCGAGGAGCTGAACCGTGTGCTCATCCTGACGCTGGCACGCTCCATGCATGTGCATGGTGGCGGCGACGAGATGCAGAGCTGGTGCAAGGACTTTTTGGCAAACATAATGCAGCACACGCCCCATTCCTGGTCATTGCAGTCGCTGGCCTGCTTCCCGCCAGCCCTCAATGAGTACTTCACACAGAACGCCCAGCCGCCGGAGAACAAGCAGCAGCTGAAGAAGTCCGTGGAGGAGGAGTACCGCACGTGGACCTCGATGACCAGCGAGAACGACATCATTGCCCACTTCCTGCGGCCAACTACAAATCCCTTGTTCTTGTGCCTGCTCTTCAAAATCATTTGGGAAACGGAGAACATCAGTCCGGTGGCTTACAAGTAAGTAATCTTAAAGCTCCTACCCTATGCGGTCTTTATTACCCCGATCTTCGCTCAGGATCCTTGAGGGCATCAGTGCCCGTGCACTGACGACGCATTTGCGTAAGTTCTGCGATTACCTGGTCGCCGAGGTGGCCAGCTCTTCGGATGGCCGTGACTTCATCCACAAATGCGTGGACACAATCAACCACATGATCTGGAAGTTCAACGTGGTGACCATCGATCGCGTGGTCCTCTGCCTGGCCCTGCGCACCCACGAGGGCAATGAGGCGCAGGTCTGCTTCCTGATCATCCAGCTGCTGTTGCTGAAAGCCAGCGAACTGCGGAATCGGGTGCAGGAATTCTGCAAGGACAACAATCCCGACCACTGGAAGCAGAGCAACTGGTAAGATTGTGAGATATCCCATGTTCAGGCAGGGCAACTGTATTTAAATTCTCTCTCTTTTAGGCAGGACAAGCATCTCTCCTTCCACCAGAAGTATCCCGAAAAGTTTGCCCTCGACGAGTCTGCCTCGCACCTAGCCCTTCCAGTCTACTTCAGCAATGTGTGCCTGCGCTTCCTGCCCGTGCTCGATGTGGTCGTGCATCGCTTCATTGAGCTCACCATTCCGAATGTCCACCAGATCTTGGGCTTCATTCTGGATCATCTGAGCATACTCTACAAGTTTCATGGTGCGTACCCACTACCCACTGCCACTGCAGCCCCCAAGCAAGAGTTAAACGATTGCTGTTTCTTCCTGCAGATCGACCCATCACCTATCTGTACAACACCCTGCACTACTATGAGCGCATCCTGCGGGAACGACCCTCGTTGAAAAAGAAGCTGGTGAGCTCGATTACCGGTGCCTTCAGTGATATTCGGCCACCGAACTGGAGCGTCAGTGAGCCCTATAAGGTCTTTCTCCAAAATCAAGACCTGCTCTGGAACCCAGAACTGAGCTACTACATGAATTTAATCAAGCGGCTATCAGAAAGTAAGTTAAAATGCAGGCAATGGCGTTAATGGACACTCAAGCAAATCTCTCGCTCCCTCGGTCAGCCATCAGCGGGAAGAATGTGTTCTACACCACAGACTGGCGCTTCAACGAGTTCCCCAATGCCCCCGCCCATGCGCTGTACGTGACGTGTGTGGAGCTGTTGGGTCTCCCAGTGGCCCCCGCTCTGGTGGCCAACAACCTTATCGACGTGATTGTAAATGGCTATGCGGTCATTCCGCAGAAGGAGATCCACAGCTACATCAATGCAGTGGGCATCGTGATGGCTGCCCTGCCAGAACCCTACTGGACCGGCATCTACGACCGCCTAAAGGAAATGCTAAACACACCGAACATGCTGAACTGGACGTATCGCTTCAATGCCTTCGAGCTGTTCAACTTCAAGACGGTGCGCGAGGCCATGCTGGAAAAGAACTACGCTGTGGTGCTGGCAGTGGCTCATTCGGTCTTCCACCACATGGGCGTATTTAAGCTGGCAGCCATGACCAGAAACATCAAGGAGAAGCTGAAACCCTGCATCCACACAGAGCAGCAGCTGATCTATCTCTGCCATGTCTTTGGTCCGTTCATGAAACGCATCGAGCTAGAGACCCCGAATGCTGTGGCGGGCATTGCTATCTTGCTCTATGAGATACTAGAAGTCGTCGATAAGCATAACGCATCCAGACCCCTGCTATATGTGGATCAGATATGCGATTTCCTGTAAGTATTATACATTGTTTCTGCGATTATTGGACATTAATCTATTGGACATCTAATCACATGCAGATACCACATCAAGTACATCCACGTGGGAAACACCATCAAAAACGAATCGGAGGCAATCATTAAACGACTGCGCCCCCTGCTACAGATGCGCTTGCGCTTCATTTCGTATCTGAATATAGAGGATATCCACGCGGAGAAGATGTAAGCATTTTGACGCTAACGAAAGAACAGGAAGATTGCATTTATTTCCACTTTTTTTTTAGCGCCGAAGCCAATGCTAATTCAGTCACAAATCAAACACAGTCACCGCTGCAACAACACCAACAGCAGCAACAACACATGCAGCAGCAGCAACACCAATCTATGCAACATCAGCAGCAACCTATGCAGCAGCAGCAACAACCTATGCAGCAGCAGCAACAGCAACAGTCCATGCATCAGCAACAATCCATGCATCAGCAACAGATAAATGCGGCGCAGACAACGAGTGTTCCACTGGGTAGCGGTGGCCATCCACAACAACAACAGCAGCAACTCAATCAACAGCAGCAAATGTACATGCAGCACATGCAACAGCAGCAACAGCAGCAGCAGCAGCAACAACAGCATATGCAAAGTATGGGCATGCGCCACAACTAGATTTAGAGGCCCTACCAGACGTAATACCTAGCATAAGTTAAATGTAGTAGTATTATTAGATCTTCTCTTGTACCGGTTTTCGCATCAATCATCCTATCTTGTAAGTAAGAATTCCATTTATTCTCTGATAAGCTAAGCAAAAGTGTAAGGAAATTTTAAAATATTTATTCAATAATCCTATATGAACGTGCAGTGGTTTATGGAGGTGTTTCTTCCTGGTAGCTCGAATGGTAGCCCATGAATGAGTCACAACAGAGAAGTTGTCTGAGATGAAAGCTCTCGGCGATCATTGTGCGGTAGCAGAGCTGCTCACCTCGTGATCGTCTCTCAGTTTCGCTTGAGACGCAGTCGGAAATGGATGAAGCGTTAGTCGGAGTTCAGCTTTGGCTGCTGCTGATTCTTTCGACCTGTGTCTGGGCCGAGTTCTGCGACAGCGGAACAGGCGAATGCAAGGAGCTGAGTGCCACCGACTGTCCCGTGATATTCTACAACCAGCACTTGATAGGACCGGATATCAAGTACTGTGACGAGTTCAACGATGTCGTGTGCTGTCCGATACCGCTGGATCACCAGAACCTGAAGCCGGTCGATGTGACGCGTCCGTTTGAGCGGGGTAAGCTGCGATCAGCTCATCCACGTTGATATTTAAACGATACTCTACCAGAATGCAAGCGTTTCAACGAGGCCAGAGCCTCCTGTCGCTCCACGCCCTTCATTGTCGGCGGCTCGAAGGCCTCTGGCCAGGAGTTCCCCTTCATGGCGCTTATTGGCACAAAGGAGAACGATAAGCCCGACATCAACTGGGACTGCGGAGGGGCTCTGGTGCATCCCAGATTCGTGCTGACGGCGGCGCATTGTCTCGAAACCAGCGAGTAAGTAGAAGCCCAGCGGCAGCAGTGCCTGATAATAATCGTGTATATACAGATCGAAGGCCGAGCGACTTGACCCCAACTTTGACTCGCCCAAATTTGTGGTGCGACTCGGGGAGCTGGACTACAACAACACCACAGACGATGCCAAAGTTCAGGACTTTCGAGTGGTCAATTATGTGGTGCACCCGGCGTACGATGACGAGGACGGCTTTAAGAACGACATTGCCCTCGTCGAGGTAGACAGGGCGGCAGTCTTTAACGAACATGTGGCACCCGCTTGCCTGCCACCCAGCAGCGGCAACGAGAACAGCCAACTGACGGCCGCCGGCTGGGGATTCACTTCAGACAAGGGCATGAAGTCGTCCCACCTGTTGAAGGTCACCCTGCAGCGCTTCAGCGACGAGCAGTGTCTGGAGCGGCTCCAGCAGGGCATCGAGACGCGCACCCAGTTCTGTGCCGGATCGCTCACCAGCAACGCCGACACCTGCAACGGCGACTCGGGCGGACCCATCTTTGTGCAGCACCCGCTCTATCCGTGCCTCAAACAAGTGATTGGCATCGTCTCCTATGGCTTGGTGTGCGGCACCCAGGGTCTCCCGAGCGTCTATACCAAGGTCCACCTCTTCACCGACTGGATCGAAAGCATTGTGTGGTCCGATTAGTCCGATTAGTTTCCGGTAGGATCTTGTAATCTTTACAAATAAATTTATTTACATATAGGTCTCACTGGTTATCTCGCCATATTTTCGGTTATCCATGGCAGATGGAATCCTAATTTGGTGTAGACGGCAAGATCCTGGCAATTTTCTGCTCCAAAGCTCACCAGTCTGAACGTAATGCCAATCAAAAAAGCCATTCCGATTTCCGTGAGTATATTTCCAGCGACTAATCCGGATTAATGTAATGCATTTCATGATATATGTATGTACTACACCGCGAACCATTTCTTATCAATTGTGTGACCTAGTCTGCTCACACCGTTTCCTAGAAATAATTTGACTTAAAGAGATCTGATGAACGCCTTCAAACGTCCGTTGGGCTAATGCGCAATGTGACGTCATGACGTAACGTAAATCGACAATCGATCAAACCAATATTTAGTATTTTTTTAATACTAATCGATTGCTGAAAGAATTACAAACGGTTTTTAAGTTGAATCGAAATCTTATCTGTTTCGTTTCTTTAATTAATTCACAATCGCTTTCTGTGTGCTTCATTTGTTTTCGCCAACAGAGATAAAACTAAAATAAAATATAAATACCTAACTAGTTGTTTATTGGGTCAGTGAATCATATGAAATGTCTATCAAATGAAAACTGAGTATATAGGGTATGAGTGGTAGGGTATTCGCTTAGTCGCCATTGCCTATGTATACCGACAAACCATTTACATTTTTATATGTATGTATGTATGCATGTACATATGTAGCTCCACTGCATATAGTATGGGAAAACTCGAAAGTCTAAAGTCCACAGCATATGTATGTGTGCAACAAAAATTACAACATTTTGTGTGAACAGTTGTAAAATGCACACATACTCGCACGTACGTACATATACTCTTATCAATGCGTGCAGAGCACAACAAAACCCAAAGAGAGGATAGAGAGAGGGAATCCAAAAAGAGAACTAGAGTGGGAGAAAGAAAATGAACAAGACGGAAGTTCGTTTACAAGGTTTCTTTATACTCTTCAACTAATTCAGGTAGAACGGCCATGGCCAAAACAAAGCAGCCAAAAGAAAAGGTACATATGTGCCTATAGGTGCTATGTATATAGTATATAAGTATGTACATTGTACAAAAGACAAGAAACAACGATCAAAACAAACTAGAAAAACCGCCCCAACGGATCACCAATACCAACAGCAGACACTGAAATTTTCAAATTGATTTAACAGTCGACTCGACTGCGGCGGCAGCACTTCACTTCACTTCGTTTCGTTTCATCGTTCAAAGCGATCGCAGACGTTGTGCAAAGCGGTTCAGATCGGTGTCGTTGATTCCTTTTTCCATTTTGAAGTGTGGGTTTTGTGCTGGAAAGGAAATAGTGTCAAAGCAATTGCAATTGAAAGTCACTGATCCGCGACAGCAACTAGTCCCTACTGTTTTTTGATCGTGTTCCCAAACGGCAATTGAGTGTGAGGTAGGTCGGTTGTCAGCCCCTAAACGGCTTGACCTCGTCTTTATCAGTCTCGTCTGCCTACTATATGTAGACATATGCTTCCATGGCCATCTCCTAATCTTGCCACGTCCAACTAACCAACCAACCAACTAACTAACCAAGCAAATTCTTTCCCATGGATCCCAATGAATGCGCGTGCTCCAGTCATTTTGGACACTCATGATACGGGGGCTATCAGCGCCGCCAGTGAACTGTTTTGAACCGCTAATTGATAATATGTACCGATCGACACTATAAATACGGCATGTATAGCCATAATATACTAATATACTAGGGTTGGGCTACTAGCTACGGCTCGAATTTAAATTAAGACGCACTTTCCACTTGATGTGTGCCATTTTATCGAACTTTGTTTGAACAACACCTTGGTTATACACACACATTAAATTGCTTCTGTTCTTTGTGCTTTGTGCTGCCTGAACTCCAGAACTGTCTTATAAATACCTGTCCTATGTATTAAGAACAATGAAAGACACACATAAATTCTGTACCTTTATCTTGCACCATCGTCATAGTGGATACAATCAGACATTTTTGATTTCAATCTTATCAATAACCGACTTGTTTGTTGTTCAGCTGCATCACAAATTGAATTAATTTAGATCGTACGACACCCAAAAAAAGAAACAAATGAGTTCCAACACTTGGAAACAGCGGCGGCAGTCGCACGACCGAGCCCACAAAAAAAAAAACAAGATTTCAGTCAAAATAAATAAATTATGGTGTATATACATATATATTTTTAGCTTTATCAATTTTCGACTGTTTCTGCGGAGGCTCGACATATAAACACACACACACACACGTCCAAACGATCCAGACAAAGAAAGAGAGAGATCCGCAACGAGGGTCGCATCATGGATAGCGTAAAGTCATTCTTCGCCGGCTCCAACAAGGCCAACAATATTGGTAATCTTCAGCAGCAGAATGGACATGGTAGCGACAGTGCCAACCGCTGGGGCCGGAACTGGAACTCCAGCTCCCAGCACACGGAGACCAGTTCCTCGAGTTCGGCCATTAAAAACACCAACCATTGCGATGCCAAGCGCAAGGACAGTGATAATTACTTCTATATCATGTAAGTTGGGGAATTTCATAAGTATTTCCAGAATAGAAAGAGTGATCATTTCCGCAGTTTGAGAGCTCTTAAAGGTTTTATAGTTTGAGTGGAGAGACTATTGTGGAAATTCAAAGAGGGAGAGAGAGAGAGGGAGGGAGTTCTTAGATTAGATAGAGATTGAAATTTATAGGGCAGTAACCTTTCAGTAGGGTTCCTTTTCCATTTAGGGCGGTTATAAAAAAAAACCCCTGGTTTTTTGAGTCTACAGACATTTGTATTGTCTTTTCCTATCACATATCAGTCCCAGTACATAGCCATGCTCGTGTCCATACGAATTCCTGCGAACATAATATACCCGATGCAATGACATTTTTTGACCACTGATAAACGTTCAATGCCTGCCATTAACGATTGTATTGTGTGGAAGCAACCAGAAGCGAACTGTTTGGCTCAATTGAAATTTTAATTAAAAGACAATCGCTTTTAGCGCTGTGCACTGGAAGGAGGTGGGTTGGGTTGGCAAACCAGTTTGTGTTGTCATAGAGCTGGCTGCTTTGCCTTGAACATTCTATTCTGTGAGCTTTGAGCTTTCGGCTCAAAGTTCTGAGCGAGAACTGGAACTTGCGAACCTGCTGTGTTGCGGGGCGGGGAGGGGAGGTGTCAGGCTCAGTTACGACTTAACTGGCGTCAAGAGCAGCTGAAAAAGCCCCGTTTTTCGAATGCGATTTGCCCGGGGATAGCCCCAAAAATACACACACTGGGTGTGGGCAGGGCCTTCACATAGGAACCAGTATACGAGCATACGAGCTTACGAGTATAAAGTGCGTGATTCAGTGGAACAGCTGGGGCAGTTACCATCGAACAGGGCAGTAAACAGCACGCTGTAAGATTCGAAAAATGCTCATAAGTGCAGCACAACATCCACTAACTGATTTAATCTCTCATTGCAGGTGGCGCGCTTGAAGATATTCCTACGTATTTGGATCTGTACGATATTTTGTCAGCATAGCCGTAACGTTGGATAAGTCATCATCGTAATCTAAAGTGACCTGCAGCAATAACTGTAAACCTATTAGAAGCATCGGAGCAGAGCACAATTTCCACATATAAGTATTGTAAAAGTGCTTGCACAGAGTCCGATTCCGGTGTTTAGTGATATTAGTTATTTATTTACAATTTACAAAACATTCATCCACATCTGCAAATCAACTAGTATCGATCGATCGATCCTCGCCTTATATATGGACCCCATTACATTTATCGGCTTGCTCTACTGGCTGATGTGCATGATATTGTTCGGGCCGGCGATGTTCTTTGTCTCCGTATATCTGCCGGAACTCCCAGTGCGGTATGTGAAGAGCTTGAGGCAGCAAACATAGTGCGTCCCATCCCCACCTTAAGCCAAGTCCAAGTACAGTACGAGTGCATAGATTATCCAAGCCATATTTGTAATGATAATGATGTACAACCGATCGATATACTATACATTCAATAAAAATGCATTCTATACTATAAATTTGTAGAAAAAAATTTGTGTGTGTTAGGGGCTATCTACGCCATGCGTGCACCAAATTGAATGCGGTTCTTTTAAAATGATAGCCAGAGAATGTGGCTTGGTTTTTATAAACAAAAATGTATACTTTTCTATAAATAGGTTCCTCAAAAATGAAAAATTAGTCAAACAAATCTCAAATTTCAGCCAAAAATGTGTGTTTGAACGCCTATTTCATTTCATTTGGTCTAGCAGCGGAGCGCGCGGTTCTGCTAGCTTTATATAGGGAACCAGGGATTCCCTTCCACCCAGAAGCCGATGGATCAATGTCGACTTGGCACTAACTTCTGCACTTCTTGAGACGCAGGCAATCGATATGCCAATGGTAACCACAGCCCTGTGCGTGTGCTGTTTTTGGCCAAATTTCTATAGAAACTGAAACAAACAAATGGCAACAAATTGCAGGCAACACCACACAGCACACACTTCCACTTCCTTTCCATAGAATTACGTAAAGTTTTAGTTTTTCGTTTAGTTTGCTTTCGGTTTAGTGAAATACGCACACAAGATATCTCTCAGACTACTGTCAGGGAGCAGAGAATATAACAGTACTTATTTCAAACCGGTCTAGAATCGAATAAACCCAAAAATCATTCAAAAATATATAAATATTTAAGTAACGGATACCGCAACGAGGAAGCATGCCGGAACAAAAAGGAGGCAAGGGCGATGGCAAGCAGAACAAGACCAAGGTAACTAGCTTCAGGGATACTAGACCCGATCCTTATACACATAGTCCCCGTCCACCCCCCTTTATGGCACATACACTAGACACTGCTGCTGCTGCTGGTCGCACACATCCTTTCGCCTCGAGAGCTGGCAACGTAATGCCAGAGCAGAGTTCTTTACGGCCTCGTCTTGTCTTGCTTGCTTGCTCTTCTTTTCTTTCTATTTTTGCTTTTTAAATTTCGTTTTGCGCTTACTTTTTAATAAGTTCCGCTGAAAGCCTTCCGCTCCGGAAGGCAGCCACTGATGGAAGTTTGTCACGAAACATAATTTGCAATTTCCGGCGCAATCCATGTGCGTGCCAGCCAGCCCAAAGGGAACTCGAGTCAATCCCCCCAGTCCGGTTCAGAGCCGGTGCAATTTGGTTACAGCTACCAATTTATTTAGTTTCAGGGCAACACACTACCCACTACCCACTACTCCTACTTGGTCCAAGGGGTTTGGCAAGTGGTGGTGCTGCCAAGGGGCCACGGGTCGGATGAGTGTCGAATCCTCATCAGACCCAACGCAATAAAAGAGTCTATAAATCACTCACTCACGAATACGATCCTAGGCTCACCTTTTCATTTAGATGCACATCAAAATAAATATGTAACTTGGAATCCCAATCCCAATCCCAATCCCTGCCTACTCCCTCCACCCTCCACCCACCTCCCTCGAAGTACGTACTAATCTAGTTGTGTGAGAAATTTGTTTATTCTGATTCCGCCACCGGCCCTGCCGAATCCTGCCGTGACGTCAGGACACAAAAGTTTTTCGCCTTCGGTTGTCGTGAAGAGGCCGCTGACATGGTGAACGTCATCAGGATTGTCGTATTGCCATCGTACCATCAGTGGCATTCCATTGTTGCTGGCAGTCTTTCCTCGACGCTCTCGCTGGACAGCCAACTATCGCTCCGCTGTGGGAGCTCCCTTTCTTGCTCCGCCCTCCCCCCACACCCACGAATCGAGTTTCTGGCCAAGATGTGGAAGCTTGCCAACAAGGCCATGGCGGTATATGACCTATAGATTGATTGTTATCCCCACTAGCAATTCGTAGAGCTGTGTACTGTGTAGAGCTGTGTACTGTGTGCGCGTGAGTGTGTGTGTGTCTGGGTACAGTGCGTTTCAGAGCGCTAATAGCCGTGTATACGAGTACTGTACTGTAAATATGATCACCTGTCGAACTGCTCCGTAGATGGAATGCTCAGAGACGCACTGTTTCAGGCACCGAGGAGGCACTTGTAAATACAATTCGAGAGATGTGTGTCTTTTTAATGTATATTTAATCGATATCTTTCCATATTTATCCGTACAATCTGTAAATACAATGTACTCGTACTATCTGTAGTCCTCTCTCTCTCTGTCTCTCTTCGAAACCCCAACTCGTAGTAGTAGCTAAGTAGGACAGATCGCTCTCCTCCTCCTCCTCCTCCATCTCTCAGTTCACATTCAGTTTTAGTCGGAAAAATAATGTCAGAATCTGCTGCTGCTGCTACTGCCTCGGCTGCCTCGGCTGCCACGAAGACCACCGATCCGCCGGAGGATGTGGATGTTGCCAGCAATAGCGATGACGATGAGGTAACGGTTGCGGCGCAGGCCCTTCACCCCGAATACTCGTATCATACATACATATATCCACCTGCATGCCTCATGCTTCGTTTCCCTATAGCCATAGACGTAGACATAGACATAACAGCACCTATCAATCTTAGAGCCCTTGAGCACTCCACCATAAGTAGTACTCCGAAGATAGATTCCCCCGCAGAGCTGCAGGTGAGTGGCCATCCTGTTCCTCGTCCCGCTTCCCGTTTAGAACTATGTATATTTTGCGAGGCACCATCAATGGAATGTTGCATGCACCACAGACCCTGACACAACCCCCCTACCGCCTGCCCCCCACCCCCTACTTAATCTTCCGTGAATCAACCCCCCCTCCCCCAATCCTCCGCTCTCCGTCAAGCAGAACAGAGCCTCCAAGACGAAGGCCGAAGGCGGTGGCGGCGATGCCGATGACTTTGAGGCCTGGATGCGATCGCGCCAGCTCATCAAGCCGGACGATCAGCTGGAGCTGACGGAGGCCGAGCTGGCCGAGGAGGTCACCAAGGTGCTGACGCCCACCAACACGAACGTGATCCGCAATCTGGTGGTCTACAGCTTCAAGGAAGGGGAGTATGTGCCGGCCCCGCTGCCAGGCAACACGGTGACCCTCTTCAACTACGCCGGCAACTCTTTGCACGTGGACTCGGAGGAGGCGCGTCGCCAGATCGAGGAGTCCGAGGAGATCGGCTACCCCCTGCCCATGCCCAAATATTCCCTGGTGGAGCAGCGCGACACATCGCTCGGGGACGGCGAGGGCGAGGGCGAAAACGAGGAAGCCACCGACGATGACGACGCCAAGAGTGCGCCCGAAAAGGATGCCGAAGCGGAGGACGGCGAGGAGGGTGAAGAAGAGGAGGAGGCCCCGGCAGGCGAGGGCGCCGAAGAGGGCGTCGAAGAGGGTGAGGCCCGTGGAGGCGACGATGAGGAGACCGCCGGAGCCCACCCGGCCCCAGGCGGAGGCTCCAGCAAGAAGCGCAAGCTGATCAACCAGTTCAACTACTGCGAGCGCGCTGCCCTCACCTATCAGAATCCCACGCGGGTGAGTGCTTAGAGTCCCATATGGATCTGGATCCATGGATCCAAGCTCTGCCTTTCTGCATTTCCAGAGCGTGGACACCCAGACGATCCCGCCGCCCCGCTCGCAGTTCGGGGGCAATGTGCTGCAGTGGATCATCTACGATTCGTATTTGGAGGACTTTGAGGCGCAGTCGAAGGACGGCGCCGCCAAGAAGGACGACCGCAAGCGGGGACTGCGCTCGAAGAAGTTCAAGGACAAGTCGGCCCTGGCCGAGCAGCTCAACAAGAAGTACCTCAAGTGCTGGCAGATCCTCGAGCGGATGATCAACCAGAACATCTACGACGACATTGCCCACGACTATCGCTACTGGGAGGATCCGGCCGATGAGTACCGCGAGGGCGAGGGCAACCTGCTGCCGCTGTGGAAGTTCCAGTACGAAAAGACCAAGAAGATGAATGTCACCGACATCCTGTTCAATCCGAGCTACTACGATCTGTTTGCCGTTTGCTTCGGCTCCCGTGAGTGGAACTAGCCAAAGGAAATCCAATCTTAATTCTCATCCATAATTGCCTCCCATTCGACTTCCAGATGACTTTATGAAGCAGACAAACGAGGGCTATCTCTGCCTATTCACCGTCAAGAATCCCTCTTTCCCGGACTACATCAGTAGGTGTTCCTCAGGTGTTCATCCTTCTCCATCTGCATCCCTGTTAACACTCGATTCCTTCCAGTACAAACCGATTGCGGGGTCATGTGCTGTGACATCCATCCCACATACCCGTTCCTGGCTGTGATCGGCCTGTACGACGGTAACGTGGCCGTCTACAATCTGCGGGACAGCTGCAAGGAGCCGCTGTACATCTCCAGGGGCGTCAACTGCAAGCATGGGGAGTGCGTGTGGCAGGTCAAGTGGGGCCCGGACATGACCGATGGCGAGATCAACTTCTTTTCGGTGTCCTCCGACGGACGGGTCTTCAACTGGATTCTGATGCAGAACAAGCTCTGGGTGACGACCATCATAACACTGTTCCTGCAGGACGGCCTGGTCGATGGGCCCGACGGCACCAAGGTCAGCCTCAAGAGCGGCGGCAGCTGCATGGTCTTCCACCCCACCGACCGTACGGTCTTCCTGGTGGGCAGCGAGATCGGCTTCATCTACAAGTGCAGCACGGCCTTCAGCGCCAAGTACCTGATGGCCTACAACGCACACAACATGTCCGTCTACCGCATCGACTTCAATCGCTTCAACTCCAACATTTTCGTGTCCTGCGGCGGCGACTGGCGCGTCAAGGTGTGGGAGGACATGCGTCCCGATCCGCTCTTCATCTTCGATCTGGGATCTGCCGTGGGCGACGTCAAGTGGGCCCCCTACTCCAGCACCGTCTTCGCCGCCGTCACCACCGAGGGCAAGGTCCATGTCTTCGATCTGAATGTGAACAAATACAAGGCCATCTGCATCCAGGCGGTGGTGCCCAAGCGCAAGAACAAGCTCACCCGACTGTCCTTCAACGAGAAGTTGCCCTTCATTGTGGTTGGCGACGAAAAGTATGGGCTTCTCGATGCCATAGTCCTCTCCTAACTTTACCCTCTTCTTCCATTCTAGGGGGGTTACCACTTCGCTCAAACTGTCGCCCAATCTTCGCGTGATGGTGAAGCCGCCCAAGAAGCAGTTGTATCTGGACCAGACCACCCTGCAGATCGCCAAGCTGGAGAAGCTTCTATCCCTAGTTCGGGAGCTGCCCGAAGGCAACATCGTCCCCGACGCGGCCACCACCGTGCGCAGCTAAATCCTCAAAAGGGATACACCATACACCATACACCATATAATAGACAATAGATATATTTTGATAGGCCTCTTCCCGAGTCTGATTGTATATTTTTTCACTTTAAAACACGTAGAGTTTTTAGTTTTAAAATGATTCGTAGTACGACTTATGTCCCTAGAGATCTACGCAAATTAGCTATCAACCAAAGGAACTCGGAAACAATACAAAAGATCACAAAATTGTTCAATATAATGAATAAAACTTCAAAAATTAAACGTTAATCAAATCCATCTGAAAGTTTTCGTTCGGCCTTCAGCCACGATCTACGTACATATATGCTAAACCTCAACTAAATTGTAACTAGACATCTGCTATAGCCTTCAGCCTCTAATCGTCCATGGCCATGTCTTGGGACTGGACTCTGATGTGCTTGGCCTCCAGATACTCGAGCACATTGTTGGGGCACATGACACTCTTGCCGAGAAACAGCACCGTGGACATGGGATGGAGAAAGTCGGCAGCGAATGTGCTCGCCTTCCAGCCAAAGAAGCCGCTGGCCCGCACCTCGGTGCCCCTGATCTCGTGGGGCAGCAGATTGACGCCCACCTGGTTGGGCTTCGAGAACTGGACACGGAAGTAGTGTCCGTCGGTGGCCTTGATCCAGTAGAAGCCCTCGTTGTCCACGTACGGCTTGCTCTGCGACTTCTTCATCGCGTTGGAGCGCTCCAGGTCCTGGACATTGAAGCTGATGTCGATGTCGTAGGCATCCGGCGAGATGGCGTTGGTCTCCACGGCGCTCTTCAGGGCGTTGTTGTCCAGCCAGTAGCGTATGCCCACGTTCTCGAACTCTTCCAGCACGTGGTGGAAGGTGGTCCGCAGCTTGTCCAGGCAGCAGGGTGGGGTGTGCTTGTCCAGATAGGAGTAGAACGGCCGCTGGTTGTACACGGTGCCGATGCAGGACTTTGTGGTGCGCTCGCACCCAAAGAGATCGATGTCCGTGACCAGCGGCAGCGACTGGTTGGAGCTGGAGAACTGGGCATCCAGCACGCCCTGGTGGAACTGCCAGCTGCTCTCTCTGGCCGGTGGCTTGCCCAGCACCGTGTACGCCCGTCGCACGATCCTCTTGATCTGCAGCCGCTTGTACATCTCCCGGAACTGGCGCCGACGCAGCTCCATGCGGCGCTGCTTGGTGTGGAACGAGGCGAACAGACGCCTGCCCTCCTGGAAGGCATGTGGGAATACGGTGGTCTGCAAGGATGCCACCAATAAATGGGAATGCCGAGATGCTAAGCGAGAGGATACCCACCGATAAATTGGCTATCTTGGCCTGCATGTACAGCATCTCGGGGAAGGGCAGGGCGAAGGGTTCGGGCATCGCGCCCAGAGCAGCCACATCCAGCAGGATCGCGTGCTTCTGCAGAAACTGCGGGGGGAGGAAAGGGAACTGTCAGAGCTAGGATCACCCGGCTGGAATGACAACCTACCAGATCGCAGCGCCGACTGTCGTTAGTGGCCACAATCTCCAGCGTCCAGTTGGGCAGGTCCATCCTCAGGCGAGCACAGCTGCTGAAGGACTTGAGATTGCCCGCAAAGGGGACCAACACCATGCGGCGCACCGTCTCCTCCGGCGGAACGGCCAGACGCTGCTCCTTTGGCTGTGCCTGGGCCCCGGCCACGCCGATGGTGTTGATTTCGCGCAGGATCTTCTGGAGCAGATTCTTGCTGTTCAGCCGGACACTGTCCGGCATGAGGAGGGCGTACTTGGTGCGAATGGCGGCCAGCGGATCGAGCTCCTGTCGCGTGTGTCTGACATCGAAGGCCAGATTCATGAAGGACACTGTCTGATCCTCGCCAGCGGTGAGATTTCGCTCGTAGTTGACCGGCGGATAGGCGTACTCGGTGCCGCCCTCCTGCAGCACCAGGATGGGCATGTTGGGTATCACGTCCAGTATGCTGTCGATGCTCGCCCGCAGATCCTGCTCAAAGTTGTAGTGTCCGTAGAACACGATGGTGATGCTCTTCCGAATGTGCTTGTTGGCGTTGCGCACCTTCTCCTTGGGCGTCAGCTTGGCGGGGGCCTTCGGCTCCATCTCGTCCCCGGCCAGCACCCTACTGAGGCGGCGCCAGAGCAGCGTGTTCCAGGTGTAGTACAGGAACAGCAGATTGACCAGCAGCACGCCCAGCAGCATCAGCTTGGCCATTCGCAGTCGGAGCACCTTCATTCTGGGACTAGCCTACAGGTTGTACGCCTGCTACTCTACGCGATTCCCTATTTATAGTATCTCTCTCTCTCTCTCTCTCTCTCTCTCTCTCTGTGTGTGTGTGCGTGTGTGTGTGGGTAGGGTTATCCTGCATGAGTGTAGACACCTGCACTTCACTGATACGCGTACATCTACATGGCTGGTAGCGGAACGCCAGGAGCCCTGAAGCTAAAGCTGAAGCTGAAGCTCCTCCGGATGCTGGTAGAAAATTCAACGATTCGATTTTCTCCGCTCTTCCGGTGGCTCAGTAATTTTAAGTATTTTCCGGTTTTTATCAATTTTGTTTTTGTGACAATTCCTTTTTCCTCGACTCTGCGCAAATACATACATTCCCACCCACTCTCCCACCCACCGGAAAAGCTCCTTTGCCTCGAACAGCTGAGTTCTCCGGGGGTTGGTTGCTTCATCAGGGTAGAAATATTTGCTAGAGCTTTTCAAATGGCTTTTGGTGGCTTTTCGAAAGCGGAAAATGGCTGGAAAAGGAAAAGTCCTGAAATGGCTCCTGGAAATGCCTGCTAAATATTATCGTCCCTACAGAGTAAAAGTGATTATTTATTGGATCCTCGTACGGGGGAATATCGAATTTGTTTGCAGATTAATTGTAGCTAATACTGAGCTGATTCACCAGAGATCATATGGGGGGGTGGGGTCAGATGCCCACTCACTTTCCCATGCCGGCGAAGAGCAGCGGGAATGGCACTTCGTCGGTGCTCAGGATCTGGGGAGTTGGGGGTCGAGCATCGGCCTCGCTGGTGCTGTTCAGCCAGTAGGTGGTCATGGTGCCCTTGCCCTTGAGCTCCACATCACCGCGCTGCTCCATCTGGAAGGTCCCGAACTTGTCCAGAATGGCCTTGGTGGCGGAGGAGACGTGGATCTTGCCGGGCTGGCCGGTGCTCTCCATGCGCGAGGCGGTGTTCACGGTGTCCCCGAAGAGGCAGTAGTGCGGCATCTTCTTGCCCACGACGCCGGCACAGACGGACCCGGAGTGCATACCAATCCGAATCTGGATCTTGTACTCCGGCTTGTGCCTCAGGTTGAAGGAGCTGACCGCCTGGAGGATGTCCAGGGCCATTAGGGCGATCTCGCGGGCGTGCTTGTCGCCGTTGGGCTCGGGCAGGCCGGAGACCACCAGGTAGGCATCGCCAATGGTCTCCACCTTGTAGACATCGTAGAAGCCGATGATCCGGTCGAAGGTGCTGTACAGATCGTTCAGGAAGTTCACCACATCCATGGGGCTGCTGCGGGCGCAGAGCTCCGTGAAGCCCACAATGTCGCTGAAGTAAATGGTCACGCTGCTGAACTCCTCCGGCTCCACCAGGTCCCCGGCCATCAGCTGCTGGGCCACGGGTCGCGGCAGGATCTGGTACAGGAGCTCCTCCGTGCGCTGCTTCTCCAGGCTCAGCTGGCGCGTCTTCTCCTCCACGAGGCTCTCCAGGTTGTTGGCATACTGCTCCATGCGATTCAGCAGGTCGTCCATTAGGTTCTCGCAGAAGCCCCTGGAATCAAGAAGAGATGGATGGGTACTTCTCCGACTTGGGATAATGACTCTGATTGATTATACTTCATGATGGTGCGGATATTGCTGCGGATCGTGGAGAAGGCGGGCCGCTCCTCCTGGTTGTCTGCCCAGCATTTCTCCATCAGCTCGAGGAGATCGGGTGGACACTCGCGTTCCCTGATGAGCGGCCGGAAGCCATTGCACTGCCGCACCTTGTGCAGAATAGTGTGGACATCCATCTGCTGGCGCGCCTCCTGATAGGGCCCGCCACGGTTCACAATCTCCTCCAGAATGATGCCAAACGAGTAGACATCTCCGCGTTGCGTGGCCGGACAGCAGCCGGGAATGGATGTCAGGGGCAGCAGCTCCGGGGCGATCCAAAGGAGCTCTAGAATGGAAGGAAAGGATAATGGAGGAGGGTTTCTTCTGCTGCTGCTGGGATTCACGATTCACCCACTCAAGTAGTAGTTCTGATCCCGCACAAAGTCCGAGGGGGTGGTGAGCGTGGCCAGGCCAAAGTCGGATATCTTGAGCACGAATCTGCCGTCGATGAGGCAGTTGCAGGACCGCAGCTTTCCGTGGGCCGCCACGTCGCTGTTGTGCAGATAGCTCATGCCCTTGACAATGTCGTGGATGAGGGACATGCGGAAGTTCCAGTCCAGCTCGATGGCCTCGTTCTCCAGCACATCCTTCAGGCTGCCGCGCGAGCAGTACTCCGTGAGGATGAGGACAGTGGGGCGTGGCAGGTCGATGCAGGCGCCCACGAACCGCACGGTGTTCTCGTGGCTCACGTCGCGCGCCTGCTTGATCTCCCAGAGCAGCTGGGGCGTCAGCTCCACCTTCTTCACATTCACCTTCTTGATGGCCACGCGCTCGCCCTTGAACTGGCCAATCGTCGTGTACACCTGCGGCGGCAGCGAGGTGAAGCTGGCTATCGAGGCGCGACCCGAGTGGATGCCAAACTGTTGCAGAGAGATGTTCTCCACGTCCAGGCGCTGGAGACCACCCTTGGAGCCGAACATGCCGCCCATTTCGATGAGCACATCGTCGGGTCTCACCCGCCAGGACATGTTGTTCAGCTCCTTGCTAAGCTTCATCTGCCTGCAATAATGGGATAAGCTCTATAAGCACCTATAGACCCACGAGAGGAGGGAGGGGAGTCTTACTTTTGCAGCAGGCAAATGACGAGAAAGACGAGACCCAGAAAGAGGAACAGTCCGAATATGGAATACATAATGGTGGACTCTGCAAGCGGAGAGATTTACCCATCTAATCTAATCTAGTATGAAACACTTCCCGGGCAAGGGACCCTCTTACCATTGTCATGACAGTCTGGAGAATTGCCTAGGAAGCCGCAGGGCGGCTCATCCGGCGGTGGCTCCTCTCGTCCGCCCGGCCAGTGAATCTTCTTGCCATGCACAGCAGCATATTCCCTGGAAGAGAACGTCGTGCTTAGTGGATTGAGTTCGACATTTCGATGGGCCATCCCTCACTTGTGGACACCGGAATAGTGAGCTACGACTGAAAATTTCCCGTTTATGGGATCCAGATCCAGGATCGAGTAGTCCGCATCCCGGTCGCCATTGTCGTCGATGCGCACGTGTCCGGTGATGCCCTCGAAGGTGCGATTCCACATGCGTCGCGTGATGTTCACCCCATCCCGGATGTCGCCTCCTTCGGTCAGTGTCTCGTTTAGGGCCATGCCCAGGAGATAAACGCCATCGTAGAAGGCCCCAATGAAGAAGTTCACCTCCTCGCCCTCGCCAAACGTGTAGTTGTAGTCGTAGAGGGCATTCTCCCGGACATTGTCCGCAAAGTCCTGGAACTTGGGACTCGTCGGCTGCAGGAGGCTGACTCTTAGAAGGGCCTCGTATGCCTTGCGGGCTCGGGCATCGTGCTCGTCCTTCATCTCCCAGCCCTTGTCGCCCCAGTAGTCGCTCTGAAATATCTCCACGTCCAGGAAGACCCACTCGCCATTGGTCATGCCCAGGCTGTGGGCGGCCAGCATGAATTTTCGCACCAGAATCCCACGAACCGATAGGATAACGACTGCACCGAGGTGGGGGCAAGATGGAGACAAGAAGATGATCGAGCCTGAGGCCTTTCTCAGTTTAAAGATTGATATGTGCGTATACCTCTTGCATACATGCTCGCATCCGTCAGATAGTTCTCATAGATCTCCTCCTCGTTGCCATTCAGCTCGCGGACAAAGCTCAGCAGTCCCTCCTGGCGCAGTCCGTACTCGAGGTTCTTGCCCACCGTCCACGAGAAGAGCTCCGACCTGTCCACCAGCAGGGCCACATGCTTCCAATTGAACTGGCGAAAGACGCTGGCAAAGACCAGGATGAGCCTGCACTGGCAGTAGGACATGCGCGTGAGAGTGGGATACTTCGACTTGTCCTTGAACATTCCCTGGAAGTTCTACAACGAATATACAATTCTGCTTCGCCTCGGATCCCCAAATGCTCGAGCCTGTTGCGGCAATACCTACCCAGAGCAGAGCAGAGCAGATACCTTCATCCACTTACCGTATTCTCATTCTTCCACTTGTGTATTCTGCCCAGGATGCCAGAGGTCACCGTCAGCTCCCCCTCCGAGGAAGGGGGCTGGCAGCAGGCAGCAGAATTAGAGAGAAAGCAAATGCGATGCGTTATCGAAAACACGGGAGAAAACTTAACTTAAATTCGAATTAAAGACCCATTGAGCGATGTCTCCCCGTCCCCGTCCCCTCCGAGCCCAGAACCCAGAACCCATTTAATTGCCAATGTCAAGCGTACGACAATTAAGGGGGCTAAATGTGATTGCCTCAAACAGCGTGTGGGGGGAGGGAGAGGAGGACTAAGCCAGTTCCAGTTCCGCATTATTGAAAGCGGCGTGCTGTGCGAGCTCCACACGCAAATCGCATCGGTACACTGTCTTGGCTTGCGCGTACCTGATCCCCCATGCCGGTGATGATGGGGGTGTTCCAGTAGGCGGCCAGACGAGCCACCGGCTCAAGGGCGAATGCACAGGCTGGTCCAATGAAGGCGATGACGTCGTCCTGGAAGTGCATGTCTGCCGCCAGTCCGGGAGCCCGTGCGCCCGAGCAGGATGGATAACTTGAGACAGGGCGGAAGGAATGCGGTAGGAGAGTGGCGGCTGGCAGGCAGGAGACTCTGTCCACTCACCTGGCCTTCTTCTTCACGAGCGTGACGTTGTGGGGTCGCAAGAAGACCTTGTTTATCTGATCCAAGGCCAGGTCCACGGCCGGTCCGCAGCGTTCCAGATCGAATGGTGAATCTGCGGGCAGTGCTGGCCGGAGTCAATCGAATTCCCAGCTGGGCCCTATCTGAGCGACTTACCCAAGTGGGAGGCCATCAGCACGCCCACATTGTAGACACGCATCTCGAATTCGCTCTCCGTCATGCGACCCATCTGGTGGTGCTTCGGATCCCTCGTCCGTTCGAACATCCTAGTGTCGCCCGTGTCGCTGACATTGGAATTGACGCCAACAATCGTGGTGGTCGTATCGAAGATAATCTCTTTGTTCAGGTCCTCCCAGGAATCGATCTCGTTGCGCTTGGCATGTGGGGGGATGTTGAAGGAGTTGGCCAGCATCAGGAAGAGAATATGGACGCTGGTTCGGAGCAACAGATGCATATTGTGGAGCTGCCAAGGAACTGGAAGAATGGTTTCCCAAATGAATAATCGCACACACACACGCACACACAATGTTTAAAGTTCGAATTCCTTCCATTAAACTGATTAAATTTGATTAATTCAAGCCGAAAATTCAAGGACCCGGGGGCTACATAGAAATTTGAAATTAATTCAAATTACAGCAACAACAAAGCACAATGACTCGCAAATCATTATCCACTTGATGCTTCAAGCGAAGACTCCACCGCTCCCAACTCCTTGCTGGCCTATGCAGTGTTTAAGCTTAAACTTTAAGGACACTTCATTGCCAGCAGCTGGGTATTTTGTAAACAATTTAAAGTATCTTTGAAACACTTGAAACACTGTTCTTCACTAATTTCCAGTTGTTAATTACCGAAGGATTTTGAGAGAAATCTGTCGCGAAAGACGTACATCGAATGAGCCACAGGCGAATGCTGCTCGTCCTTTTATAGGCCATGAAAGCATTCACTGCCATTCGGCAGACAGCCACGAACCCTTGCCCGATTCCGCGTGGCCAATGGGAGGAGGCCCGCGAATTGCTGGCCAACAGGCATCGTCAAGGGGAGTGGAATGGAAATGGGAATGGGAATCGCAATGTGAATAGGTCTAGGTTAAGCGAGCAAGTGACATGGCTTTATTTTTTTCACTTGTTGCTCCTCGACGGCACTTGAATAGCAATCGCTTGGAAACGTTGTCGCGTGCTGCCGTCAATTAATGCGTCTGCTTGGTGGATTTCGTACATCTGGCCTGCTTAAGGGCACCGAGCCTTCAATTTCTTTCTCCAGCCTCCCTTGTAACAGAAATCATAATTTATTCATAAACTAACTTATAAATGGCATTGATCGGATTCATCATTTGCGCTGAAGACCTCCACCGGGACGACGCAGGCTGGTGGTTAAAGCGGGAACCTTGGCCGCTGCCTTCTTCACCTCGTCGATGGCGTAGAGCATGCGCTGGGGCTCCCTGAGGAACCAGATCCATAGAAGCATTTTGTTACGCCAGAGCTTGTCACTCTCCTGAAATCGAGAAGTCAGTGACATTCAGACCCTGGGACGAACCTACTTACCATGCGCCCCCCGATGTTCTCCTGGAATTTGGTTCGCAGATTTCGCAGCAGCTCATCGAGACGAGTCTGTTCTCGAGTGACTCTGTGTATTGCATACAAATAGCGAACATTATTCAACATGGGCTGCTCCAGGGGGGAATCATAGACGAAGGGGCTTAGGGTCTGCTCCAGGCGCTTGCTATAAATATATAGTACGGTACGGGATTACCTTCCAGGAGAACGTTTCATTTACTCACAGTTCTGCCAGCTGATCCTTGGCGGTGACACAGGACTTCCTGTTGAGCATGCTCTGAAAAGCGTACGAAAGTAGACGGCCAAACTTTTCGTACTCATAAAGACAACTCTTGGCCTCGCCAGACCGAATATTGTGACCAAGATGTGCCGCCAGCTTACTGGCAATCTCCTGCAAGAATTGCGAACAGATGCCTTGGTGACTGCTGTTGATGGAGCGCATAGTCTGCACACGTTGCCAGGTGGCCTGGGCCTGGCTACACAGCGCCTCGGAGGTGTCCAGAGAATTGCGCTTCTTCTCCAAGTCCAACTGGATGATGATCCAGACCAGCTCCGCATTGGACAAGGCATCTGATATGATTTTGGTCAGTTGCTGGTCGCTTTCACGCCGTCGCAGGGCCCGTTGCAACTTTTCTTTGGTGTTTTCATACAGAACCAGCTCGATGCGCTGTTCGGTGTGCTGCTGGACGAGGCTGGTCACGTCGTTCATGAGTGTGTCGTGGATATTTTTCAGATGGTGTTCGTTGAGTAGCTGCAGCTCGTGCGTTTCTCGAACCATCTCTGCCACGCTCAGGCAATGGATCTGGCCAAGATCCAGGTGGTCTATAATGGCCTGAGTGGCCTTTGCCTTAGCCTTTTTCTTGATGAAGGCGAGTGCATAATACTGGATGCTGCAACGAAAGAAATTGTGAATTTACGCCTTCCATCATTACACCCTTTACTGACCCCTTCTCCAGGTTCTCCAACTTTCCCTTCTCGTGCAGCATATTCACTTCGGCAGTCATGAACTCGTTTTTTTCCTGGATTTTAAAGTTCTCCTTAATGTAGAGCGTAAAATACTGCATGAATGATTCGCATTTGAGAAAGTACTGCTCCAGCGGCAGTTGATGCATGAAGAGCGGTGGCATCGGCTGCGATATGAACGCCTTCTTCGCCTCGCTGCTGAGCTTGCAGTTTTCACCCTGCAGTTCTTCCAGCTGCTTGGCCTTTTCTTGGCAGTCACTTAGCAGAATCTTTTCCCTTTTTTGCAGAGCGGAGGCTGCACATTCCAACTCGCGAAGGTTATTATTTATCGAGTGTGTTGTGTTGCTGCAAAGATTAACCATGTAGAATAAATGGAACAGCATTTCTGGGATATTGGGTCACCTACACCATATTCTCATTTAGTGTGGCATAATCGGCAGATGCCTCTTGCATCGCTGCCCCCACCGCAGTCAGAGCATCCACATCCAGCTGTGTATGCGTGAGTAGACCAGGATTTTCTGCTTCGATCTCGAGCTGCTTCAGTTGGAGCTCCGGCCCTTTTAGCCAGTTCGCGCGATGCAGCATTTCATCGCCCTCCAAAACCTCCTGCTCCGTAAGGATGTTGGAATCCGTTATACTAACAGACAGGTATTTGAAGAACTTCTCCAACTTTTCGTCGTAGAGAAGCCATTGGTTGGAGCTGTCGATTCCGAGTTTCTTGAAAAGATCACAGTTCTGTAAAGTATAACGTTAATAGAACTACACAATAAACAATAAATGTCCGATCTTGACTTACGCTAAGAATGTCTCCCATTGCACCCCGTTCTACGAAGGTTCAAACAAAAATTATTAAACAAAAAACAAAAATAATTAAAAAATTCGCGCGTATTTGCAGGCAAGTGTATTCATGCTAGGGATGAGCGCCCGCCAGGCTGTGACTATTGGAGTAGCAGTGGCGTGACCGTGACTGTTAAATTTAAATACAGATATATGAAAGAGCGTGAATTGGAGCACAATCTGGAGTTTTATGCTTGTATAAAAACTATATCCTTCCTAAATTAAGACTCTGTTTATAGAAATTTAACTTTTGTTTTAATTATTTATAGTTATTATACTTTCAGCCCTGTAACGATAGTGATATCGATTGTTTTTCCAGCTCTAGTGGGACGCGCTAAATAGACTGTCTGGCAACCTTACATTGAATGACAAGTAAATTTCATTTCTATTCAATTTTGCAAATAAACTCGTAAATTTCCAGAAACTTTGACAATGGTAAGTAAATGCAAAACAGCCGGTTGCCCGCCATTCGTGTGCACTACATCCGCTTAAGTGTGGGCTGCTGGAGTTTACACTTATTCATCAAACTCATTTTGTTAGGCGCGCCGCTATGATTCCCGCACCACGATTTTCTCGCCGGAGGGCCGCCTCTACCAGGTCGAATACGCCATGGAGGCCATCTCCCATGCCGGTACTTGCCTTGGCATACTGGCCGAAGATGGCATTTTGCTAGCCGCTGAATGCCGCAGCACCAACAAATTGCTGGACAGCGCCATACCTTCGGAGAAGATCTATCGTCTGAACGAGTAAGTAGGGATTCATCTACATCCATAAATAGTTTTGAAAATGATTGACTTGCAGGAACATGGTTTGTTCTGTGGCCGGCATCACATCCGATGCCAATGTGCTGACCGCCGAGCTGCGTTTGATAGCCCAGCGCTACCAGTTCAGTTATGGAGAGGTGATTCCATGCGAGCAACTGGTGTCCCACTTGTGCGACATCAAGCAAGCATACACTCAATACGGCGGCAAGCGTCCCTTTGGCGTTTCTCTTTTGTACATGGGCTGGGACAATAAGTACGGCTATCAGCTGTACCAGTCCGATCCCAGCGGCAACTACGGTGGCTGGAAGGCCACTTGCATTGGCAATAACTTCGGCGCCGCCATCTCCATGCTGAAACAGGAACTGGCCGACAAACCATCCATTAAGCTGGAGGAGGCCAAGGATATTGCCGTGAAGGTGCTAAGCATGACTCTGGACACTACTAAGCTTACGCCAGAAAAGGTGGAAATGGCCACATTGCAGCGCGTCAATAATGCCACCGTCTACAGTGTACTGGAGAAGCCCGACGTGGAGAAGCTGATCGAAAAGTACAACAAACTGCAGGCCGAAACCGAAGCCGCCAAGAAAGAGAAGCAAGCCAAACAACCCAAGTCTTAGGTTCATCGTTGTATGGTTAATGGTAGACAGCTACATATATACTACACCCAAATTACTTTAGGGCGATCCTTATTTTGTATTTGAAGAATGTGAAATAAAATTTCAAAACTGAATGCGGTCATGGTGATCATCATATATGATATGGTATACATACGTGTATATTCTTGTGTTGTACCGGAATTCTGTTGGAAATGCGTGGAGTATACAGATTATTATATCTGAGATCGATCCTATCTAAATTATATGACAAGGTGAAGGCTTATTGGCTAAAATATAAATGCATGCTGATGAATAAGTTGGGCTTTATATCGAAGGAATTTCTGCTATTTCGTTTGCCTGAATACCTGGCCTGGCCGGGAGACTAGGCGATTATTCGTAGGAATTGGTAGGATCATGTGACTGCCATAAAAACGGCATTCGCTTTTTTGTTCGAATCGTTTCGATATAACAGTTGGTTAAGCAGCAGCAAAGTCGCCTAGGTGGGTGGAAGATTGGGTGAACGAGGGCGAAGGGGAGCTCGGCTAAGCCTTAGTTTTCATGGGAATCGCAAGTGGTCTCCCAGTGGTCTGCAGCCTTTTCCTTGTATTGAAATAACAGCATTAAAACAGCAGAAAACTGAAAAATGCTTGCTGCGCCATCACTCTGTCATATAATTTATATAGGGATGTTTGATGTCGTTGCTTATTTTACTTTTTTTAATTATTATTATGTATTACTATATTTGTAATACAAATATTTGTATTTTCCTATTCTTTCAAATCCGCCCGCTGGGAAAATTCCTCCCATGGAAAGAAGTTTATAAAATTTCCCCGCTGGGAAAAAATTATGAAGAGTATGAAAAATAGGGTATGAACAACAGGCAAAACGACCCAGAAAATGTAACGCATTTAAAGTAAAATCAACCCCGCTATCATTTAAGCGATTAATAGACCAGGGCTGCTGGATTAAAAAACATCGATATTTTCATGATTTTTCGGTACATACGATATATATATACGATACATCGTATCGTGTATATGTACATATGTACATTATATATATGTAGCTTGTATATTGCGGGAGAGTTGGAATTGTTGCGTTGCTGTGGAAAAATGCAATTATAAATATTAAAAAATTGATTCAACGGTTTCCCCTGATGACTTTTGCAGTAAACCAAGTGCGCGCATCGGAGAGAACGTGGAGAGAAGATTGAATAAAAATTTTTTCCTACGCAGCAGAGGAATTGAACGCGCGCGTGTGTGTGTGTGTGTTAGTGCCACAGAAAGTTGCAAGAAGCTGAGTGCACAGTTGTTAAATATTTCATGTGCTTGATTTATGCAATAATAAAATCGGCGAATTCAGCTTATATGCATCAAAATCCGAAACGAAAGCAGAAAAATGTGAAAAAACCAATGGGAATTTCTCAATGTTGTCAATACAGCGAGAGCGAGAAGCAGCAGCAGCAGCAGCGCCATCCGCAGTAGCCGTCTGCGGTAGCAGCGCTGCCAGCGTCAACGTACAAAAAGTCAAAAGCAAAAGAGGAGAATGAAATAACAGAAAAAAAGAAAAGAAAAAAAGCTGAGCCACAGCAAAGCAAGAAGAAACGCGAAGCACGGGCTAAAGAAAAATCGAAATAATAAAAAAAAGCACGCATACATATAGATGTATAAGTGGCTGTATGCGTGTAGTGAGATTCTGTGCCTGTGTGTGTGAGTGTAACGTATAAATAAAATTCAGCCAAATGCAGAAACCAACAACAAAATGGATAACAAAACTAAACAGTTGGATTTTAAATTACTGGTAATTAAATAATGTTTACGCCTCAGCCCCCGTTTTACTCCTTCCATTCACCATATTATATACGAGTACACAGAAACATAGGTACAACCGTAAATGTGTGCGTGCGTTGTGTGTGTGTGTGACTGTCTAATTGTGAGAGAGAGAGAGAGGAGAAAAACAACGTGTAAAGGCAAAGAAGAGAGCGGCAGTGAGAGGGAGAGCGAGAGCCAAAGAGAGCGTGTGATAGAAGAGTAGGAGGTGGAGGACGACAGATAACAAATGAAGTGAGGTACAGTGTGCACAGGCCGTATTTTGTTGCTGCTTTTGCTTTTTTTGTAATGTGAAAAGGTCGTCTCGATTAAAACAAAAAACGAGAATACGGTATTTTTGAATTTGTTTTTGCATTTTGCTTTACGCTCCAATTAGGAATGCGAAACACCTGAAGTAAACAAAGATAAGCGGTTAATGGATTTTTGAGCGGGAATTGCGGTCATCTTAAGAGCGAGAGAGAGAGAGAGTCACAGTTAAATGAATTGAAAGAGAAGAAGAGTGCTGGGTGGGTGCTGTTCTTCTATTTCGTTTATTATTTTAAAAGCTTTAAACGCCCCCAAGCACCCCCTCCCTCACCACACAACCCATTCAAAATGGATGGGGGAATTCTTGCACAATTTCCACCCACCCACACATATTAAGCTTTCTGTGTGTGTGTGTGTGTGTGTGTTTGTGTGTGAACTTCCGCCGAGTCTATCTCTAAACCCCCATCACACCACCCCAGCCCAAAACCATACCATACCACTCCCATATCCCCCTTCTTCTCGGCCGCCCTTCCTATTCCTATCCCCTTCTTCCTTTCGACGAGTGCCACATAATGTTATTTTTGTTTTTTCTATTTGCCTCTAAAATGAATTGTAGTTCCCCCTCTTCCATTCTCCCTATCTCTTTGTGCTCTGCTACTCCCCATTTTTCGACCCATTTTATTATGGTTCTTGTTTTTACTGGGTTGCTATTATTCACTTTTGTTTTGTTTTCCCTCGTTATATTTGAGAAAATATTTATTTTTATTTTTTTATTAGTTTATAACAACATTTACATGGACTGCACACGCATACAATGAAACAAAAGCACATTTACATAAATACTCATACCATAAAAAATACTACTAAATCCAAAAGCACATACACACACACACACACAAACGCTCTCCATCTCGCACTCATACACAGAACTAGAGCCCCAAGAGCAAGAGCATGATTGGATTTGTGAATGTGTGTGTGTGTGTGTTTTGTGTTGTTTCTCGTGGAAAGCATTTTGTGAGAGGGGTGTGAGCGAGAAGCGGGAGGGAGTCTCTACTCCTCCTCCTTCTCTTCCTCCTGCATGCATATAAATTTTGTGGGAGCTCGCTCCCACATGCAAGTGGAAGTGAGACGGAAAACACGGTACGAATGTACGAAGCAAAGCACAAGTGGAAGAAGAAGAAGAATGGTAAACAGCATTGCACAGTGGGGCAAATTCTTTAATTTTTGTGCAAGTATATCATCAGTGGCGGAAAAACAAGTTGGGGGGATTTTTAATGAAGAACTAATGCTCACTCATGAAACACATCAAATGGCATTCTCTCTGAAATTAAATTTCTCTTGAATAGTGGTTCAGCTCATGTTTTTTCTAGCAGCGTTTTAATTACTTCTCTTCTCTCTCTCTCTTAAGAAACGCAATTAAATTTTTTTATCGTTGTTAATTGGGTTTACGACATGAGTGAGTGCTGTCTGAAAGCAGGACGCAGGTCGATGAGGGTTAAATTAGTTATCCTTGTCTATTTTCGAACTATGGGGCTGCATTTTGAAGCAGCAGACCAGAAGAGCGGATGCCTGTGCCAATTTCATTAATAAAACTCTTAAATTAAGGAAGGGAGGAAGACAAGGGACAGTGTAAGAGCTATTTTTATTTGATTACTAAAACTATTTCGATGCATTCCTATGTATTGGTGCTGCTCTAAAAGCTTTTGTGTCTCTGTATGAGAGCGGGAGAAAAAGCAAAATGTATAACATACATAAATTTAGCTAAAAATGCATCCAACGTCACCTTCTTGCCCTTCCATGCACCGCCTGCTGCCCACATTTTTACTGTTTCTTCTATATGAATATTATTATATTATATATGTATATAGGACTGTTTATCTATGTGTGTGTGGATGTACGCATGTGTTTAGAAATATTTTGAAGATGTGTAGTCATTCCGCTTCTATTTCTCTTTAGATCCGTTGGTGTGTGTGTGTGTGTGCTTTGGGGAACAGGTACATATGTATATATGCATGCATAAACATACATACATATATAACAATTGTAAACGAACTAAATATTTCTGTGTAGCAACTAAAGTGGAATAAATCAAGATGGAAAATACAGCTACCATCGCGCAAAAGTCGAATGTGGAATACCCTCTAAGATATTCCCTTCACCCTAGTCATATTAGGTTGAATGTTAAAGAAAAGTGCATCGTATTTGATTTTAGCCAAAATATTAATTGTACTTTGTGGTTAAAGTACATAAAAATATGCACATCACATCAATTATACGTCCCTTGATCAACATCTCTGCTGTAATGAATATAAAAAAAAACACCAGAGATCATTTAATTAGAACACAAATAAAATGTAATTAAATGTGGTATTTTGATTTCCCTTACGCCTTACTCTTCTTCGCGCGCGCTCTCTCTCTCTCTCCCTCCGCTCTTCTGTTTTCTTACCTCACACACAAAAAATGTGATTATAACTGTATACGTATGCATGTGTGTGTGAGAGCTATCTGCAATCTAAATTTACAACTACTTTATTGACAAATAAAACGCAAGAGTTGCGGCGTTGCCACCCAGTTGTAAGTTGGATCAATGAATTGTTGTAATCATTCAATAAATAGAAAACAAAAAAAAGGGTATTAAAAGTCTTTCAGAATTGTGTACCCGTCGTTTGCTCTTAGCCCTCTCCACCAATTCTCCCTTTTCCGTTATTCTGTATTGTTTTCTTTCTCCTTCTCGCACACAGTGGGTGGATAGATGGTGGGAGAGAAACGTGTAGCGAGCAGAGAGCCCCACATTGTGCTTGTAACAACTACAAATCGCTGCAGAAACACATACACACACATACACTGAGAGAGATAAATGCACACATACACAGGCATACATAGTGGAAACATTGTGGAATGGGGGAAAAGTAGCACAAATTGTTCGCTGTTTTAATTTCTCTGCCTCTTCTTCTCTGTCTCCCCACCTTCGGTGTTGCTGTTTTTTGCTTCTTTATTTTTGCCATCTTCGTTGGTTGTCGTTGTGGTCGTGTGTTTGTGTGTGTGTGTTTGCTTTGCACTAATCGCTTACGCTAACAGCGCAGCCGGCGTCGCTGCTTCTGTCGCCGTGCTGTCTAACCGTTTCATTGACGACGCGGCCGCCTCTCTCTCTCTCTTCTACTACTTGTCCCCACTCCCCTCTCGTGGCTCTAATTGCATTAAATTGTTTGGAAAATCATAATCTCTAATTGTATTTGATCACAGTTATTTTGGCAAGTGTACGAGTAGGTGTGTGTGTCTGTTTTTAATCCAAACAAATGTGAATGTTTTGTTCTAATTGGGACAAAAATACTTTGAATTTATGTGGCAACTCTGCAAACACCACCTCACCTCCCACCCCCCAGAATCTCCTCCCCCGAGTTGCTGCTTTTCATGAAAATGGGCGGCACAGGACGGAAGTTGGTAATTTATTTCTACTAGCGCAATAATTTAGGCACAGTGGAGAGAAAAAGATTCTCCTATGATACTTTTACGAAATGTTACTCACTCCAATACTCTTCGATTCTTGCAGGTGGATCAGTCACTAAATCTACTGGACAGCCTCAATACGGCATTGCGGTGCGATGCTATACAATTTTTGCTGCAGACGCTCAAGTGCAAATATCCGGACGCCTGCGACCAAGTCGTCAGGAATCTATTCAGTCACATAACCAATGATAATGGCGAAGGGCTGGCCGTGCAGCACGAGCTAGCGAAGAGCGAACAGCTCCAGCAGCTGCTGCTGGTCACCAAGAAAGAGAAAAAGGAGAAGCAGGAGCCGGACAGCGGTGGCGACGGGACCGATGCAGAGATCAAGCGGGAGCATCATGTGGAAGAAGATGAGGAAGAGGAGGCGGGCTCTACAGATCTGAATCAGAATTTTGAGAAAATTCTCTGCAAAGAGGAGTTCCTGGGCCTCGACGACGAGGAGGAGGAATTCCTCCATGATGCGGACACTGAGAATTCGTCTTCCGTGCAATTCCACGCTGGCAACCATGTGGATGCACTCGGGCCTGGTGATCCTTTGGATCTGATACAAGGCGGTGGCTCACTCCTGGTCAAACGGAAGTACGAGGCAACTTTCGGAGCCGAGGAGGATGAGGAGGATCACCTGGATGAGGATGCGGCGAACAGCAGCCCCAACGGCAACAGCAGCCCCAACGGCAACAGCAGCGACAGCAAGCTGGTCAAGCGGATGCGAACGAACAACATGCACATGGCTGTGGCGGTTGGAGTGGGGGTGGAAGTGGGAGTGTCGAGTGTGAGGAGGAAAGAGGAGAGATCCAGCCTAGGCGAGGGCTACGTCTTCCACGAGGACAGCCAGTATACGCTGCGATATCACCACAGTACCGGAGAGTTCAGTGAGCGGGCTTTTAAGGCTCAGTTCCGTGCTCTGTTGCGCCTGGCGCTTAGTCAGCACCACAAGCCCTTCCTCAAGCAGTTCTACGAGAACTTTGTGGAGAATGGACGGCTGATGGGCACCACGCCCTCGACGAGAGTGTTGAAGGAGCTCCGGGACCAGCGATTGGAAGAGTGGCGGAGGCAGCGGGAGCGTCGTCAACTGGTCAGCCTACTGAAGCAAAATGAGATTCAGAAGCAGGAGATCCCAAAGCAGCAAGAGATTGACGATGACGATGAGCCCCTGCAACAGGATCGGGAGCAAGAGCCGGAGCGTGAGCAGGAGCAGGAGCAAGAGCAGGAGCTGCCCCAACAACTGCCAGCCATCTCATTCGGCGACTCGGAGCTGGAATCGGAAACGGAATCACAGCTGTCGTCGGCAGCTCAAGAGATTATGAAGTTTGAAGAGTTCATTGACGACGGTGTAGGCGCAGGACGTCTTATCGATGGTCTGGAAATGGAGCCGGAGATAGATGACATGCTCGCTGGCGCTGGCAGTGCACTGTGCAGCGTAAACAGTGCGAGCGGGCACAGCAGCAACAGCAGCAGCAGTGGGAGTGGGAATGGTAATGGGAATGGAATCGGAATCGAAATAAGCGGGGTTGTCCTGGAGAACAATAGTCATCATTCGCATCACCTGTGAGTAGAGCTGCGGCCTGCAGCCTGCAGGCTGAGGGTCTCTTCCCAGAATACTTGCTAATATGTCCCTTTCTTTCAGAAGTAGCAGCGGCAGTGCAAATCTTGTGATCAACGGCCTTACGTCAAGCAATAGCATAAACAGCAACAACAACAACAACAATAATAACAATAATGGCAGTCTCCACTGCCAGTCAATGTCCCTCCACGGGCAGGGACAGGGACAGGGACAGGGTCTGGGACCGGTACAGGAGCAAATAGCATCAGGCAAGCCATCGCTTCATCTGCCCATGACCATGACCTTGGAGAGCAGAGACCTGAAAGGCAGCAGTCAGCAGGGACATGTCATCATGTCGGGAGGAGGAAGCTCTGGGGTCCACGCCAATGAGATTCAGCAGCTGCATCAGCATCCAAATCACTACAACTCGAGCAATAATCCCCTCTCCATGATGGGTGGCATGATGCAGCAGCAGCACGTCAACATGCAGCACCAGCAACAGCAGCAGCAGATGATTCAGGGACAGTTCCCTCAGCATGGCGTCTCCATGATGAACAATCGTCAGATGCCTGCTCTTGTTGCCTTGTCAAATCTGGGAGAAGAATCTCCGGTCTCGAGCAATGTCTGTGGCCAGATGAACTCGTCGCTGGAGCTGGACGACAATGATCTGTCGCCCGACGAGGATGACGATGAGCTGGACACCGAGCTGGATGAACTGGACGCAGCCAAGCAGCAGCTGATCGATGGCGGCAGCAGCAGCAGTACCTCGCTGCAGGCGCCGCCTTCTCAGCATGGCAGCGGAAGTGGCGGCAGTGGGGGACACACGCCCGGCAGCAAAAAGGATAAGCCCATCTACAATTGCCTGTTGTGTCCGAAGTCCTACCGCAAGCGAAAATCTCTGCTGGATCACTACAAAATGCATCCGGGCTTCTGTCACGATTGCGGCCAGCCCAATGGCAACACGTTAGAGGTAACCATAAAATGATATACACATATGATGACCAATTGTGATGACATTTTGCATTTGTTTCTCAGGAAATAATCCATCACAATCGGACGATGCACGTGAAGGAGTTTCCGTTCGTGTGCGAGACCTGCGGGGAGTCGTACTCGCGGAAGCAGCAGTTTCACGCCCATGTCGACTCGCACAGCAAGAAGGATTTCAAAAGTGAGTCGGCGTGAATGTAAATTTCACCAAGTTCTCCTGAGGAGCGAAGTCCCTTGCAATGGAATGAGCCTTAGGTTGAATGGAAGCATGTGAAACTGTTGATCTAACCTTCTGTTTTCTGTTGCAGCCTTTCCGTGCGGCGAGTGCGGGCTAAAGTTTCCGCAGAAGAAGCTGCAGCAGCATTTCGAGGAGACTGGCCACAAGGCGGACGGAGCCATCTGCGAGGTGTGCGGCGAGGAGTTTACATCAAAGAACGCCCTCTACCAGCACATAATACGTGTGCACAAGCGAGACAACTTCTTCGAGTGCCACATTTGCCATAATCGCTTCACGTTGAAGGCCAACCTGGAGCGGCATGTGCAGCTGCACACCGAGGTGAAGCGCACTTATGTGTGCGACCTGTGCGGCTCATCCTACTATACATATCCCGCACTCAAAGAGCACTACAGCAACGCGCATGTGGATGTGTCCGAGTGCAAGTGCACGCTGTGTGGCAAGCGCTTCGGGTCGGCCAAGTCGTTGCAAAGGCATCTGCCCTCTCACTCGGAGGAGCGACCGCATTGCTGTAACTACTGCGATCAGGTGGGTTCTACATCCAAGATTGTAAGTCCTGGAGCTCAATTTAACCTCTCACCCCTTCACAGACCTTCAAATGGAAGACGCATTTGGTGCGTCACAAGCAGACGATGCATGGAAATCAAACGCCGCCGCCTAAGAAGGGAAAGCAGCGCTTCCCCAAAGCGAACGAAGAAGGTAATGCCTGTGTTTTTCCTCAAAAGGTTCTTCTGTTCTAACCGCTTTCCTTATTCTCACCAGCTGAAATGGCTGCTCTGCCGGATATGCCAGGTCCGCCGCCTGTGAAGGCCAGCAAAAAGTCAACAGCCGGCAAGGCAAAGTCGCAGGCAGCAGCGAGCACGGCGGGGGCTTCCTTACAGCAACAGCAGAAGGGAGCTGCAGCGACGCCCACGCCACCACCCCCAGTCTCGACGACCCCGGGATGTCTGCAGCAGGATCAATTCAATGCGGCGATGGTCAGCAGCAACAGTTCGCAGTCCTCGACGGCCTCCACGTCGCAGCACTCGGTGTCCACGAGTGAATCTCAGCAGAATTCCATCTACAATCAGAGCTTTAATGCTGAGAAACTGCCGCCAGGTCAACAAGCACCGCCGCCGCCGCCACAACAGCAGCAGCAGCCACCACCTCCACCAAATGCTTTGCATCAGCAACATCCAACGCCACCTCCAACACAACAACAGCAGCAGCAGCAACAACCGCGTGCCAGCCCGGCTGACATGCACCTGCAACGAATGAATAACTTCGGGCAGGAGGGGCAGTTCCACTTTGAGGCTGGCCAAGCGGCCGGAAGCTATCAGCAGCACCAGCTGATCAGTCAATATCAGCAGCAACAGCAGCACCTGAGGAGTCACACTCCTCAGAGCCCTCATGCTGCCCATCCTCCACATCCATCGCATCCATCGCAGATCCAGCAGCAGCAGCAACCGCAGCACTTTAGTTCCCCTCACCATATGCCGCCAATGCACCACCAGCACCAGCTGATGATGCAGCAGCAGCAGCACCGTCATAACCAGCGATCGCCATTGCACCACCATCCCTCAACGCAGCAGCTGCAACAGCAGCACCAACAGCCGTCGCATTCCCCTCAGCATGCGAGACTGCAGTCGCCGCAACCTCCGCCAGTACAACAACAACAACAGCAGCAACAACAACAACAATTCCTGCAACAACAGGCCGCAGATTCTTGGGGCAACATGAACTTTGGCAATCCGCCCAACAACCAGCAGGAGCTGAAGGATAACAAATTCTATATTGTAGACTCAGCCGAGTTTCTAGGGCTTCCAATGAATGTGCCGCCTGCCCAACAGCAGCCACCACAGACTGTGAGCAAACCGCAGCAGCCGCAGCCGCCGCCGCCGCAACCACAACAGCAGCCCCAACAAGATCCAGCTCTGGCTGGTGATCTGATGAGCTTCCAGCACATGTGGCCAGCGCCAGGTTTCAGTCAGAGCCCACAGCAGCAGCAGCCCCAACAGCAACAACCGCAGGGACAGGCCAATCCAGGAGATCCTCACAATTACAACAACATCGGCAGCATACTCACGAATCTCATTGACAACCCCGCGACAATGGAGTACAACTTCGACTTGATCCAGCATCAGCAGCAGCCGACGGCCCAGCAGCAGCAGCAACAACAGCAGCAACAACAGCAACAACAGCAGCAGCAAGCGGCACAACAGCAACATCACAATGCAGGAGGCTATCCAGGAGCCTTGATGAGAAGTGGCGCCGTTTACGGCGGAGCCTATGAGCAGCACATGAGCGACCAGTTGGTCAGTGAGCAACAGAAACAAAACAGCTTTCAGCCCTATCATTTGCATGGCCAGCAGGCACAACAACAGCCGCCGTTGCACCCCCACTTACTGCCCCCGGCGGCAGCGCATGGAAATGTTTACGAGCGGACAGGAGTCGGGGTGGGTGTGGGCGTAGGCTATTCTATGCTAGGGGACGAGTCAAAGGCCGTGCTGCCTCCGATGATGGGCGGAATGATGCAGCAAATGCCACCTCACGGACAGCAGCCAGATCTTATCTACTATCCAGTGAAAAACGATTGACAGGCGAAGCATCCACATCGCCATACCCATTCCCAACCCCATCCGCATCAGCAGCAAGCACCAGCTCCAGCTCTAGCTCAGGAACAGCAGCAGCCGAGTAATCACCATCATCAACGTTGGTGGGCGGAGGAGCCAGCCAAGAGAGGCGATGCGTTTCATTGAGGAAACCACCAAAACAGACATCAGAAAACAGGACACCAAGGCGGAACAAGTTCGCTTAGATAGTAAGTGAATGTGAAATTGTGGATACTTGGAAGGCGATCGAGAGTTGTAGATAAGGGTAATAATCCACATAGATGATTTTGGAATCTAGAGCAATACAATACAGATTAGAGCGGCAAGTGCTCATAATTCGAATCCGACCGGCGCTATGATACGTGTATAAATGTAATCATTTACAAGTACATAAATAAACAAAAGTAAGAGTATATATACGGATATACATATACATATATATCTACAGACATATACATAGTAGAACGTAAGCGAAAGAAACGCGAAAAATGGAATAAAAAAAGCTATAAATAATAACTATACATAAATTATATGAAACATATAAAAACTAATGTCTAAGTAACTACTAACAATAACAATAACGGCAGACCACGAGCAACTTTCGAACAAATTTTATGCTTATTTAACATTTACCATACGAGTTATGAATGCAGCATGCAGTTGCATGTTGCATGCAACACACACACACACACACATACACAGACACACACACACAAATACGTACGTTGATGTATAATCAAAACAATCCAACATTATATCCATGCATACACTACGATACGATCCACATACTCGTACGATATCCACATATGTAATCCGGAGACAGACAGAACCCTCTACATACATACATACATACATATATTGTAGATGAGATTTATTTAAGCTTGGGTCGGTTCGTCGGGTCGCTGGGTCATGCATCACAAAAACAAACCATACATTAGTAGAAACGACGCTCGGAGCCCGGGCCGAATGCCACACAAAGTTGTAACCATATCATGAGGCCCCAATCCCTTCCCGTATAATTAATTAATTGTACTCTCGGGAGTACCTACTTGTTATTTTCTATTTAGTTAATGAATTGATTACGATTACACTTGTAAAGCCTTTCCGACGATTACCGCCAGCCACACTTTTGTTAGATTAGTGCCTAAGTCTAGTTGATATCATATCCCAATGTATACCCTCAGCATCTTGTGGCTTTTTACACCCAATCCAATCCTTTGTATAACTAGAGCTATGTATTATGCATACCCCATAGCATTTCCCTTACTCCACTCCAGTCCACGCCAATCCAATCCACTCCGACCCTCCACTCCACACCACTCCACTCCAAATTGAGTTATTTTCGAGAATTTCCTTAGATCGAAGACAGGCCCCCAAACATTTAATTTAATCATCAGGATAGCGTTGTTCTTGTTTTACATACATATTATTCAGATCCAGCAACATAAGAATTTTACCATTAAGTGAAAGTTTAAAACGTTAAATGTTTAAGGATACTTTTATGCAACAGCAAACAAACAATACAAACCAACAACAAACTTCACTAAAATTAGATTTGTATTCTGGATACAAACAAAAAAACTGGCAATTAAAAGAAAAAAGAACACGATATAAATAAAATTTGTATATTTAATAAAAATAGCAAAATAAAAGTGAATAAACTTCTTTTAAAAAATGAACCAATACGCATTTTTGTTTGTTTTTCGTTCTGCCCAACATTCAATCTAAATTTATTTTAAAAACCATTTAACAACTCCCAAGACCTGGTCATAGTTTAGTTGACGCCTCCCATTAGGTTAACCATTCGATTCTTATAGCGCTTCGATATATCCTTCTCGATGTGCGACTGTAGAGTGCGCGTTTGGGCAATCAGTTCCTCGAGGACGGGATTAAGCTGCAGCCGCTGCTCCCGCAGCTCGACGGCACGCTTCTTCAGCGCATCACGCGTGGATCGGAGCTTCTCCACGGCCTTGGTCATCTGCTGGAGCTTGGTGGCAAGTAGATTCGCGTACTTTGACGAATGCTTCAGCTGGAATAGATGACGCGTTTGCTCATCGGAGGTCTGCTGGATGATTTTCTCGATGTAGCTGAGAATCTTCTTTATGCTCTCAGCGTCGTGTGTGGCAATGCTGTCCATAAGCGAGTACATAATGTTGCTGGAGGACTCCAACTGATTGAGCTCATAGAGACGCAAGCGCAGGAACGATTCCAGCTCGTAGAGCTCGTCCAGAAAGCGATCCCGATAGTTGGGCGAGTCTAGGAGTGTGTAGGCTTGGTCACCTGCAAAGTTTCGAATGGATTAGCAACTGGTGAGGAGATGAAAACCCATATCAGCTTACCCTTGGCAGTGCCACCATCCATGCCAGTGCCCTCCACCACGATCCCGTACTCCTCGACAGGAATGTCAAAGTTAATTTCAACAGCATCCGATGCTGGGGCACTCTCGATGCCCCAATCGATGTTACCGCCATCGGTCTCCGGAAGATCTACACCTCCAAAGTCACCGTAGTCAATGATTTCCGCCGAAACGGTGGAGGAGGTTCCGCCATTGTCATCTGTGCCAAAGTCAATTTCGGTAACAGCATTATCACCCTCTCCATCCTTGGAGGCGACGCCTTCACTGAGGTTAAGCCTTATGGGAGGCTCCTCAACGGCCAGAGGTGCTTCCTTGTGAATGTACTGGTACACTGTGGTGTTTCCGAACTCAACCAGATGACGAAGAATGGGTAGCGACTGCTTGTGCCCACTGACCTCAGCGTACATGTCGATGCCGTTTTGAACCTTGCCAATATCCTGCAAGGACTTGGTGTAGAGGTCTGGCAGGCCAGCAAGAACGTCTATAAACTCGGCATGTAGATTGTCTCCTTTGACGCCCAGCTGTTCCAGCAAGGCGGCATGCTCGGCCAGTAGCTGACCCTCCGGCTTGTGCATGTCTTGGGCTCTCTTAAGGCTTTCATCGGTGAGTTGTTCCAGCTTTGTCATTTGCTTTCGCAGACCAGGTATCTCAAAGTTCACATTTCGCACAAATATCTGAGCCGTTTCGCCCAGATATGTGGCATTCTTTTCGTACAGGCGGCATATCTCCTGCCAATCTTTCATACGCTGACTGCCGTAGGTGCCAAACACGCTTTTCGTATCCTTCTCCGTTTGCTTGAGGATTTCAATTATCTCTTTCACATGGTAATAGTTGATATCTGCAATGAATTCGATAAAGCAACACATGGATGAAGACACCGGAGACCAAGGACCTCGGCTTATGTAAAAAAACCTCAACGCGGTGAAGCGTGTCACCGCAACTGCCCCGCCAATATGAAAACCATCGTCGATTGCCTCTTCCCCATTGTTGACTCGAGTGTCACAGAGAACACATCGAACAAAATTTTTAAAATTTATCTTACGATCTGAACTGTTTCGTTTGAATTTACACATTTACACAGAATATACGAAGCTTTCGAATTTCTCGGAGAAAACCTGCTCTTTGTTGTTTCGTTGAGAATTGTTATTGCTGTGAACAAACAATAACAAAAAAAAGGAAAGAAAAAAGAAAAATTTAGTAATGGAAACAATTATTTCATACGTTTTATCGGAACTCGGAAGGCTCTCGAGCTCAGAAATTGTACTCGCTATTTCCGTGAAAGGAAATATACCATTGTCAGATGTGGAGAAAGAGGCTGAACAAATCGACTTCGCTCTGGACAAGGGAGTGAAGGACGGGGCTTTGAAACTGGAAAAGGGCTTTTACAGTATTCGCAAGAAAAAGGCTTCGAAACCCAAACTGAAGGTAAACGCCAAGCCCAAAAAGGTTCAGCGTATCGCCACATCGTATGGATGTGCATCTTGTACGAGACACTGAACGACGGGAATCTGATTAGCAATGTGGTATCCAGCGAACACTACTGGTCAAGGGTATGTGGATTTGCGTCAGAGGTCATGCGGAAATTGAAAGAGTTGGAGCGTCGTCGTAACGACATGGATGGAGGCGTTTAAGACCCGCCTGTCCCGCCGAAGCAGAGCTTCGCGACAGTCCTGCAGCAATCAGACATTCTTCTCTTCTTCCTTGATGTGTCTCCTTCCGTCACTCTGTATCCTTGTTTAAATCTAATAAACCACAGCACTAGCTACTCACTTGCTTTGGACAACAATTTAATGAGCTGGTCATTGGACGGCATGTCCTGGAGGGCATTGCTGATCTTGGTGTGAATTTCCTTGATCTCCTGTTGAATATTTTTGGGCACAATCCTGCGACTGATCAGCCAGTCTTGCAGCTTCAGCGTATGGATGTCAATGGGAATCTCAGACTCCTTTTTATCCGAAAACCGAAAAAAAAGTCATTTAAAACATTTGGGTGATTTTAAATGCACTTACATTCATTTTGTAAAAATATTATTTATTTATTTTTTTTTCCACGCAAGCAAGCTAATTTGTTGTTATTGTCAAGCAGTGCTGCCAACTTAGCTTTTTCCCGTCAAATCTGTTGTTTTTGAAGAGCAATTGCGGGACAAATTTTCGAATTGCGAGAAGCGGGAATTATTACTTTTTCGAAATGTATTTGCAAATATTTGAAAAAATTGGTACCAAATATACAATTTTTGATAAATCTGTGGAAAAAAGTGTACGAACCAGCTAACCATATAACAGTTTTGGTAGTGTAGCAGCTTAATCATACGGCTTATCGATATATGCCAATATATGCATTCGATAGTAATAAGCATAATTCTTTAAACAAAAATTAAAATCCCGAAATCTATCAGAAAAAGTCATTTCGGGTCGCAGCGGAAATGTCGTGTTGACTAGAGTAATAAAGGCTACAATTTGAACAAGCCCACGCCCCCCTTCGCTAAGACACTAGTTGCAGCAAATTTTCATTCTTTTTACGTATAATTTGTTTTCAAACAAAGATCAATAAAAACTCAAGGAACTTGATCCTTAAGCATTTCTAAACCTAAGCTGTAGTGTAGTCATTGGCAATAGCTGCGGCATCGGCATCATCTCTGAACATCTGGGCCACTTGTGCGCTGGGCAGAATCTTCTGAGAACTTCCTGTCTTCGTTTTCCGCCAAATGTCCCACTCGACTGGATGCATTTTCTTCTTGTGCGAATGCATGTTGGCATTTGAATTGAAGGTGCGTGGGCAGAAGGGACACTTGTACAGAGGTTCGCCAGTGTGCTGAGCCATGTGCTCCTGAAACGTGGTGCAAATGTTAGAAAAAGGAACAGCCATTTTAAGGATTGTGTTCTCACTTTTAGGCTTATATCTTTCTTGAACGTTTTGCCGCACTGTTCGCAGGTGTAAATCACATTCGAGTGGGAGTAACGCTTGTGGCCGATCAGCGCACGAGAGTTCTTGCAGCTCTTGCCACACTCCGAGCAAATGAAAAGTTTGCCTTCGTCGTTGTGGCGCCTCAAATGCTGCTTGAGGTTATCCTCGTCCTTCAGCCAACTCTCGCAGTCTGGTCGGGGGCATTTGATGCGTGGCCCACTCTCCTCGAAATGCAGGCGAACATGTTTTTCAAAGACGGCCTTGTCCTTGATACTCTTGCCGCACACATGGCACACATTCGCCGCTTTGCGATGCTGCATGCTGATGTGTACCTGCATGTGGTATTCCGTTGCGAAGCTGTGGAGCGTACGTTATATGGTTTTCTTCGCATATGCCAAAACTCAACAGATACTCACGCATTGTGCTTGGGACACTCGGGACAAATGAACTTTCTTTCGTTTACTGGCACATGGGAGCCCTTGTGCAGCTCGAGAAGATTACGGCGGGAGAAGCGCTTTCCACAGTCCTCGCACTGGAAGTCGCATTCCTCATCGGGAACATGGTGAACCAGCCAATGAGCGCGCAATACGCTGGAGTTGGCGAACACCTTGCCACAGTCCTTGCACCTACAGAAAGTGAGCCGAACCATTTTAAGCTGTTTACGGTTGAAATCCCAGCACTCACTTAATATACTCCGGATTCTCATGCCTTCTTGCGTGCTCTTGGATGAGACAGCGCTTATTTAGCTTGCGGCCGCAACATTTGATGTAGGGCCGTTCATCTGGATGCTTCTCCTTGAAATGCTCTCGAATTCCATCGAAGTCTTCAGCCAAAAATATGCACAGCTCACAACCCATCACAATATATCGCTTTATAAGTTCCTCATCTTCCTTACAGAACGGCGGCAAGCGTTCCATCTTAAATACTCTTTTCACCGGCTTAGGTTTCTTAATTTTAGCTTTGCCCTTGCTTCCCGTCTGTCCAATCCTTTTCGTCTTGGCTGGCTTGGCGACTCCTTCTCTCCCCTTCGGTTTGCGGCCACTCCTCGTAATAATTAAATCGTCTTCCTCATCTTCATAGTCAACATCACCATTATCATCATTGTCGTCGTCGTCGTCCTCGTCGTCGTCAGCATCGTTGTTGGGTTCTTCTAGGATAAATTCCAGATCTGGGGATTGCCGCTCAGTTTTGATGTGCAGCTTACTGTCCACTGGAGATTCCGGCGACAGAGTCTGGCCTAGTTCTAGCTCATCCAGGGGATTCACATTTATCTGAGCACTGACATCATTGTCCACTGCCAGCACATCGGCTGGCATTAGTACTTCCTCCGGCCAGGATGTGTTCGCCGCCTCTGGATCCTGTTTGAATTTCGAGGTGGTGGCATAAATCACTTGAGCCTCTTGTATGGAAATATAAAACTGGTGAAACTCGGACACCTGGGTCCAGCAGACATTGCAGATAACTTTGGATATCTCATCGTTGGGCAGAACCTGGACAGAACCATACGCATTTGCATTTAGATATAATTACTATGTGTGCAGTGTGTATATAGCAAAGAAAATAATAATGGTAAGGTTCCCACCTCGAACCAGAAATGCTGGCGCAGCACTTCTGCGACTTTGTTGTCCGCTGCACTCGCATCGAAGATCTGCAGACACATCTGGGCTCCGCCGATTCCGCGCAAACACAAACGGCAGATGTCCATTTTGCATTTATTTATTATTAAATTTTATTGTAGCAATAATAGAAATTTACATGGCGATAGCGATGGGAGCAAATCGATAGCCTGCCTATCGTTAATTTTCTTCTCTTCTCTATATCTGCGGAAAATGAATTTAAATAAAAATGAGCAAACAAACGAATAAAACAGCTAAAGATCCTGCCGCGGCAGCGGCTTCCAAGGTAAAATCGTCCCAATGCGCACTTGCAGTCCTCGGTTGCGTGTTTTAACATTACTCTGATTTGCAGCGAATTAGCGAAAAGAAGCTTGAGGCGTTTACAGTGGGCACATTTTCCAAACCACATTTGTCCAAGAAAGAGATTGAGGAGCAGAAGAAAAAGGAGGATGCGGCTGCCGCGGCACATGTAAGTGCATGGTTAACACACTCTCTCTCTATAGCTACATATATTTACAACATTTTGATATTCTAGGCCTTCAAAGAGTTCGTGGAAACGTTTCAGGATGCACCCACCCCCTCGTCCAAGGTGTGGGTCAAAGCCGGCACTTACGATGCAGGCTCCAGGCGTGAGGACAAGTCGGAGAAGGGAAAACTGTATAAGCCTTGGTCGAGGCTCTTGGATAAGGAACCCGACAAGATCGAAGAATACGCCAAGACGCTGGCTTCAGATCTCAAAAAGGAGCCGCTGAAAAAGAAAAATCAGGAGAAGAAGAAAAGCAACTTGGAGCTGTTTAAGGAGGAGTTAAGACAGTAAGTTCCACTGCCTTTCGTACTACAATCGATTCATCCATGGTTATGCCAATCTCTTTCAGGATCCAAGAAGAACGCGAGGAGCGGCACAAGTACAAGCACATGGCCGTATCACAGGCTCCTGCAGCACAGCAACAGCAGCCACAGCAGCAGGCGGCATCACAAAGCAGCAGTGCCTCCACCAGCTCTCAGCAGGCAGCAAGCAACGCACGCGAAGTGGGATCCTTTGACACCGGGGATCCCAATACCACCAACCTCTACTTGGGCAACCTAAACCCGAAGATATCTGAGCAGCAGCTTATGGAGACTTTCGGGCGCTATGGCCCCTTGGCGAGCATCAAGATCATGTGGCCACGCTCCGATGAGGAGAAGGCGCGTGGGCGCAATTGCGGCTTTGTCGCCTACATGAGCCGTAGGGACGCCGAAAGGGCTCTTCGAACCCTCAACGGCCGCTACATCATGGGCTATGAGATGCGTCTGGGCTGGGGTAAGACAGTGCCCATAATGAACACGCCCATATTTGCTCCACAAGCGCTAATGGAGCTGACTCTTCCTCCGCCGCCATCGGGACTGCCGTTCAATGCACAGCCGCCCGCGAGTGAGGCGGATACGTTACCCAAAAAGAGCTACAAGGAGTTCGACACAGAGGAGGAAAAGGAGAATATGGAGAGGGTAAAAAAGGCACATGCAGGAGCCATCAAATAGTCCCAAATTAAAATTGTGCATTTTTAGATTCTCAGCAAATCCATTGTCAAAGTCTTCATCCCCACAGAGAAGTAAGAGCGCGGCTCATGATTGTATGGTCTCTATGGAAACTAATCTGAACCTAACATAACGCTTCTTTCAGAGCTGTTCTTAACGTTATCCATCGTATGATTGAGTTTGTTATACGCGAAGGACCCCTGTTCGAGGCATCGATAATGCTTCGCGAAATGGAGAATCCGCTGTTCTCGTTCCTCTTCGATAACGAGAGTCCTGCTCACATATATTACCGCTGGAAACTCTTCTCGCTGTGTCAGGGGGACACGCCCGGCGAGTGGAGGGAGAAGGAGTTCCGCATGTTCAAGAATGGACCCGTTTGGAAGCCACCAGTGGCCAATTTTTATACCCAGGGCATGCCCGATGAACTAGTTGTGGATCCCGATGCACCTGTCGTCAGCAAAGGAGCCCTGTCCAATGCACAACGCGATCGTCTCGAGGATCTCATCAGACACCTAGTCCCAGAACGTGCTCGCATCGGGGATGCCATGATCTTCTGCATTGAACATGCTGATGCTGCTGATGAGATATGCGAATGCATTACCGAGTCTATGGCAAGTCTCCATACGCTTCCGTCGAAGAAAATTGCACGTTTATACCTGATCTCAGATATACTGCACAATTGCACTGTGAAAGTCTCCAATGCGTCGTTCTTCCGGAAATCGTAGGTTCATCAGTTATTTATTTGTTTGTATATTAGTTTTATCTTTATATGGTTCCTGTACTCTGCAGCGTGGAAAAGCAATTGATGGATGTGTTTGAGTATCTGCATGCCTATTGCCTGAATATTGAGAGCCGCCTCAAGGCGGAAGGCTTCAAGTCCAGAGTCTGCAATGTCTTACGAACCTGGGAGGAATGGACCATCTATCCGAAGGAGTTTTTGGCTCAGCTCAGATGCAAATTCCTGGGCAAACAGGTTTGCATAAACCCCCTTCCCTTCTGTTTGCGATGAAATTGCTCATTATATTTGTCCTTAGTACGTTATCCCGCCCAGTTCTCCACAAATGGAGGAATCACGCTCTGAGGAAGCCGTGGAAGAAGATATTGACGGAGCACCACTTTCTGGAGACGATAAGGACGATGAGGACTTGGACGGTGTTCCATTAGACGGTGCTGCTCTGCTCAAGAGCGCCTTAAAGCGGGCTCTGCCAGAGTCTCTCACTCCTCAGCGTGACACGCCCAGCAGAGACGAGTACCATGATGAAATTGATGGCATACCCTGTAAGTATTAATAAGAAATCGAGAAAACAATGCGGTATGCTACACATGTGGAATTTCAGTTGATGAAGACCTCGATGGTGTGCCGCTGGAAAAGGAGGTCAAGTCGCATGTTAAGCTGCCTGGCTTTATACCTTCCAAATGGGAGACAGTAGATCCCCAGCAGGTGGAGGCCCAAGCCATAACGACTAGCAAATGGGACACACTGGATCCACCAGACCCGCCCAAGTTCTATAGCTCGGATGAGGACACTGACGATGACAGCTCGCAACAGTACAGCGATGAGAAGCGGCAGCAGTTGAGGGACATTGAATTGAAGGCCATGCAGTACCAAGATGAACTGGAGTCGGGTAAGCGACGCGTGGAAGTGGGCTGGACGGTCGTGGAACAAGTCGACCACTTCCGCAAGCGATTGATGAAACAGGTATGCGCATGCCTTGAACATATTAGTCTTCCATTTGCTCATAATCTTTTCAAATAGGATGCAAGATCAGAGTCTGTCGTAGACTCCCCGTTGAGCTACATGAACAAAAAATCAAAGCGCTCCAAGCACAGCCAGAGTCCAGGTCCATACAGAAGCGCCTCTCGCAAACGCTCGCATTCCCCTTACAGCGGGGGAGATAGCAAGCGACGCGACTATTCACCGGATAACTCTCGTAGCTCCAAATCGTCCAAACGCAACCGTTCGCGGAGCAACTCTGATTCTCCAAAGCGCTACACGGAGCGATCCGCCCGCAGCTCGCGGTACGACAGTCCTGCATCTACTTCATCTCGGTCCCGACGATCTCCGTCCCCGTACAGGTCGCGATCTGATCGACGGGAGGAGGCATCGCCTACGAAGCATCGTAGCGAAAAGCACAAGCACAAGCATAGGCACTAGAGAGTACCATGATTGGGCTATACTTAAATTCAAATGAATGAATGTATGAAAACGCATTCTTCGTTGGTTTTAAATACATGATATATATATATATATGGTAAATCTAAATGGTTTGCATACGCTTTCCTGTTATTCTTATGTTATGTCGCCTTCTCGCACTTTACCATGGCCCAAGTAGTTCGATTCCGTCCTGCGAATTTTTCTAAAAACTTCAATCTAAGCAAACTATTTAAAACGGTTGTGATTGTTAAGGAAAGCTGGCCAACCCGAGTCCTCGAACTGCTTGAGCCGAGTGCTAGCGCAAAATTGTTATAATCTTAGAGTGAATACATAATAGGTCTGGCTTAAAAGTAAATACGAACAGCCTCCTCGGCATTCTGCTCTACGGGGCAATATGGGCATTTGAGTATGTGGCCGTTGCTGAGCTTGTGAAGGGCATCGTTGGAGATGACATGACCACAGGTCAACTTCTTTGGTGGATTGTCCTCGGAGGTCTGCTGACGCAAGATGGGGCAGGCGAAGATTGAGTGGAAGCGGAATTCTGGCTGCAGATCGATCTCGATGGGCAGCTCGTCGCAACCATTCCACATGCCAAGGACCTGGCGCGATTGCATCACCTGCTTGATGTTCAATAGAGCGGGTAGGGCAGTGCATCCAGCATTCACAACAACAGACAAGGCAGAGTTCTTACTAATGCCCAGCAGCTGGCAGGCATCCTTAAGAAATATAAACGATAGTTCAGTCCACATTTCCTGGCCCAGGAAATGCTTGTACGGAGAGTTCTCCAGCCCGGCGGGCAGATATATAAAGCTGGCCATTAGATTGGCTATCTCGTGCTCATAGCGCAAGGCAAACTTCTTAAAATTCGTCCGGGCATAAACAACGGCCTCGTTCTGCGACTCCACACCACACGAGACGAGCTGCATGAACCGCATGCGGTGCAGCCGAAACTCGATGAGCGAGTGCCGCTCCATTAGCTGTGGCGAGTAGCGCTTGGTCCACTTAAGGGCTTCGGTCAGCTCCCGTTTCTGTATCTTCATCCAAATACTATAGATGTCGGCGAACTCCCGCTCCGAGTCGAACACATCCTGGGCTTGGTCCTCGGTCATTTTGCATTCTTTGATCAAAGTGCGAGCCACCGAGTCCATGCCCTGGCGGCAATAGTGCTTGGCAATGGCCTTGTTCAGCAGCATCAGGTTCTCCTCGTCCTGCAGGACATCGACACGCATGGTGGATGTAAAGTCGGCGCTAAAATTACGATCAATGGCCTTGCCAATCTTTGAAATAGAGCCGTGCAAGTCACGATGCTCTGTGGATAGCTTCTGCACTCTTTCATTGCACTTTAAAATGGCTCCTCTGATCACCTCCATGTGGCGATCTGTGGGACGCTGCGGTGCAGTTGGTTCCGTCTCCACCTGCATGCTCACACCATCGCCCATTGGGTCGTCCACGCTGGGAGCATTGGCATTCACCTGAGTGCTGCAATTAAGAGTGGTCACCAGTTGCTCCGCATTGCCAAGGGCATTGACTAGGTCCGACATCAGCAATGCAATGTCCCCTACATCTGCCGAGGCATTATCGCGCAGCTGCTCCAGCTTGGTAACCACTCGGTCGAGATCCTTTTCAACCGACGAACAGGCCCACGATTCGCTGCTATCCATTGTTTGCTCCACTTTCTTTACGACAAAATAAAAAAACTAGCCACGCCAGGCGCGCTTTTCCGTCACACTTAAGGGCAAAACGAACTTAAGGCTCGATCTCTGCTGATTTTTCCAAGGTCTATGGCAGATTTCAACGTTCAGCGGAATATGCGTATTATTTAAAAGTTGTTAAATTTTATAACACACACAAAGGAGACTTAGAGATGGGAAATTTTGTCTTGTTGAGTTATATTTGGTACACTTAAAAATTACGTGCGAAGCGTTTTCGATACTATCGCATGTATCACAAATGTTACTAGGAACTACGTGCATCTTGGGAATCCGTTACCGCTTAACAGTCTGTTGATTCTTTTAGCGTCAAAGGCTTTTAGTTTGGTTTTGTTTGGATGAGGTAGATGGGAAAAGCGAGCAGTATCCTCTTTGTTTGGCGCTTGCAAACTCGGCATACTCTCTTTCCCATTCTGTTTTTAGGATTCTGTGTATTTCACATAGTGAATCCTTTAGATTCCATTTCATTACTATGAGTTTTCCCCTCTATGGGCTTGCTTGGCTGCTGTGTCTACTGACGTGTTCTGGTCGTGTGTCCAGGTATGTAGTGCACCTCTAAAGTTTTTAAAGATTGGCAGTGGTTAATCTTCTCTCTCATCTGTATTCGGGTGGGAGCTCTCCTGCCATGTTATATATGATCGGGACAGGCGTACAGATTATCAGGAAAACGATTTCGCAAGAGTAGGCGGGAAAATGTATCCTGTTTTCTATCCTTTTTTACCCCTTTTTGTTTGGTCCATTTGTCCTTTTTTTGTGGATAGTAGCTGGCAACACTGATCCCGAGTGTCACAAGACACTGTCGTTCAAACAGCCGCAGCACAAAAAACAGGCATACGGTTGTACGAACGAATGTCCTGTGCGCATCCCGAGTGTCATTAAAAAACCACAGTAGTCAATGCACAAGGTACTTCTAAAGCAACCGCAGCACGTAAGTGAGAGTGGATCGTAAGTGAGAGTCGAATGTCACGTCATTTGAACACTTGTTGCTTGTTGACTAGTGGTATGGACATTTGGATACCCTTTTTTCTTTAATTGATATTGAAATTGTGTTTTTAAAGCTGCTTTAAAACGTAATTAATAATGTCTTTTCACAGATTGATGTTTTTTTATCTTTTCATGCTTTTGAATTTTTTCCTGTATATATATCGCGATCCCGATCTTGATATAGTACTTTTATGGTTAGCTCTCTGTAAGAGGATCATTAACTACAATATTTCGTTGAGATATTTTCTGCATTCATGGGAGCGATGACAAACATTTTCTTAATTCTATCATAACTTTTTCCAAGGGGAATGCAGAATGTTGCTCATTCCGTGTCCATGTTGCGAGACATTGTCGCTCATTTCGCGGCACATGCCATTGCTTAACATGTTTTGTTTTAACATGCCATTGTTTAACATGTATGTTGCAGGCCCATACAAATTAATGTTGCCAACGGTACAAAACGTAAGTGAGAGTCGAGCACGACAGTGTTGCCGTGTCGCTGCGAAACCAGCGAATCGATAGTTTCGCAGTCCCTGGATGTACTGAATTTTCAAGTACATAACACGTTGTTGCCGTCGTTACGAATATCGTCACTGATTCTGTCGAAAGAAAATTTTGCTTTTCTGAGTACTAGTCCTACAACAACAGTCCTCTACCTACAAAAGACGAAAAATCAAAATGAGGATAGGACAGGATGTCACAGTTCACAATGTTCTTAAGACCACATATTTGGATGAAACTAATTTATTTTCGGTTTTAGCTATTTTTGGCACATTTTTTTCGAATCTAGCTTGTATTGTTTTTGCAAATCTGGCAGCACTGAAAAAACGAGCTGAAAAATCAATAGTCTGGCATAGCATAAAAAATGCTTAGATTCGCGTAACATAACGACAAACTCGCAGTTTGAAATTAGCAGTAATTAGATAAGTTAACGAATATTTAAATACCGTCACTTACGAAACTGGTAAATATTGCTGCAGAATATTCGTAGTATCTGCAAAATTGATCAAATAAACCGCCAAGGACAACGGACCTGCAGGCTCGGACGCTAACAATTCATAATATTAAAAATAAATGATGAATACATGCCCTAAGCTATGCGACATTGAACCCCGTTTCAATGCCGTGGCTCCAAAAATAAAATAACAGCAAACATACCGAAGCGCGCGAGTAATTTTGGCACGCTCGGAAAGTCCAGGCTAGGATAGGAAAAGCTACAACAGTGCGCGTCCAAACAATTTTACTTTCGTTTAGTCTCAGTCAGTGCGTTCGAAAGCGAAATGGAAAACGTTTGGGAGAAACCCCGCAGAAAATTCATAATACATACATATGTATGAGTACTTGCACATAAGTATGGGTGTGCCAATGTTCGCGTGTGTGTGATAATAAGACAGAGAGAGAGAGAGAAGAAAGCTGTGAAATAATGGAAACGGAAAATATCAAAACACAAAATATATATGTAAAAATGCTCGGAATGGGGAGAGACATTCGCACTCCTCGCCCACAGCTAGAAATGCCCCCGGTGCAGGGGCACGGGCCCACGTTTCAAATCGTTTTGTCGCACTCATTATTTTATTTTGTTTTAGCGGCAAAAATAACGGACCAATGCTCGCCGACGATTAGGAAGAAGAGCACACGGCAGAGAGCGCCGTGTCGTCGTGTCGGCCGTTTTTAAAAATTCGCTAATAGTTTCAGAAAATTGCTTGGCCAGTTCGGGAACAACATTCGAACAACAGCGTAAGATCTTTCGCTCCCCATGTCTTGGGGCAACCTTTGCGTCCGGGGTCCGGGCAACACAGATAAATCCATAAAGATATTGAAACGTTTTTGGAGAAAGATTTAATATTATTTGGTCGTTAACTTGTGGAGCGTGTGTGCAGACAGAGAGGAAAATAATGAAAAATTATTAGACGGACCCACAAAAGACCGAATTGCGCGAGCTAAAAATAAAAAATATCGGGACTGCTATTTATGTAATAGTAGATATTTTTTTGTTGCTGTCCCACAACAATATTTTAATGTACATGATATTTTGCATTGTGATTCGTGATCAGTGATCAGTGAAGTGCGCAGCTCCCATTTGAACGTCGAACTGGAGTGAACTGGAGCGTTACACTATTGTATCAAGTCTATATATTGTTTATTTCAGATAATGCTTTAAACGTACAGAACACACAATTGAACACTACATTTAACACAAAATGAGCCAAAGTCAAAGTTAACCGCCAACTGGAGCCACAACATTTAGCAGCCCAGACGCATTCAGAGAGCACAGCAAATCAACGAACCAAACAAACAAATCAGGAATACTTAAGCCTTAGGTTTTAGCTTTAACTAGGAGGAGGAACGAATTGGAATTGGAAACGACTACGAAATGCCTTCAGCAGCCATGTCGCCATCACAGCCACAGCAACAGCCAGCGACAGCGGCAGCGGCAGCGAGGAAACGGCCATCCGTTGTCAAGGAGGAGGGAATGACGCCCAAGAAGACGGCCCTGATCATTGTCACCGTCATTGGCTGCATTGCCATATTGTGGCCAAAGGTCTTCCATCCCATGATGTTCGGTTCTGTGCCGCCGCCCAAGCAGCAGAACTTAAAGGACCAGAGGAGCGGGGCACCGGGCGGTGAGTGTTTTCGCATTCGAATTTCCGCAATTAGAATGCAGAATTTATTAGTTAATTCTTCTTATTTATTATTTTTATTATTGTCTCTCTGTGTTCATGTGTGTGCGTGTCTGTGTGTGTTTGTGTTTGTGTGTGTGTTCCTCTGTCCTGTTTGGTGTTGTAGGCTGTTGTGATGTCGTGCTTGACAGGGAGCAATTCATGAACGCGTCGAAGTCGGATGCTGCCGTGCCGTTTGGCCCCCACCTCTACCGGAAACATGTCAATCTGTATACGGGTGAAATAAGTAGGTTCCTCCAGTGGAGCACTTTCCCTCGATATCTCTAACAATCGAAATCGGTTTTTGCATTCCCTGCTCTAACACTCAAAAGGCTTTCTAACTAACTTGAAATCGATTCGATTTGCCAAACCTTTTCTAACGGGTTTTCCGCATGCATTAACCTCTTTTTATGTTCAAAGTCAAAGCTAATTTATAGCCGAATTAATTGAAATGATATTATTCCTCCCAGGTCTGCGACAGGAGCGTCCGGCCCACCTACACCCAGAGTCCATATACCAGGCGATGCGGGAGCGTGGACGCGCCATACCTGCCACGACCACCGTGCCCATTGTTGAACGCAAAAGTTCAGCAAGTAATCCGCCGCCGCGCATCGTGGACGGACGGGTGAGTGTTATCCATCTTGATGTGCATTGTTCTCCGGAACGATGGCAGAGACTGCAGAGATTACAGTGATGAGTGCAATGCGACGATCACCCCAATCCGGATGATGGTATTGGTATTGGTGATGGCGATGGGTTGGAGGGATGAGACATCATCGCTCTCGTTGGAAGTCATTTAAAAATAGAAAAAGTTTATTTTATTTGGATTTTGGTTTTGTTTTTATGACACTGCACGCAAACTGAAGGCAAAAGACAGCGCAAAGCAAAAGAAAATATACAAAAGAAAACCGTAAAGGATGAGTGGGAGCAAAGCAAAGCAAACCGTGGGTTGGGGTGGTACGTATTGAGAGTACGTATTGAACTTGTGCCAAATTCAATGCGCCAGTTCCATCGCATCTCTGTCTGCTCTGTTCTGCTCTCATCTGTACGAGTACGACAAAAGATGAGTGAAATGGAAACACAGAGAATAAATGAAGTGAACTATACGATGTATGTTGTATGTTGGCCCTGTCCGAAACCATTCAGCCGGATACAGAAATATGAAATTTGCCACAAGTTACAGCATGAAGGGATTTTAACATCTAATTTTGGCTTCTAAGATATTCTATAAGGCTCTCTCACCTTCTCCATTCAGCCTGGCCCGATTCCTGGCATGCGTCCGCCAATGGGAGCCGGAGCCTTGCAACAGCCCCAGCAGCGAGGCAGCAGCATGGGTCTTCTAATGCCGCTCTACACAATCGGAATTGTTGTGTTCTTTGGCTACACGATAATGAAGGTAACACTATACCAGATCCTCATAGAGGGATTACTAACCGTCCTTTCCTACAAAGATTGCATTCAAGAAGCAAGTGCCCAATGCCCCATACGGACCAGCACCATCGGATCCCGGCTTCCGGCAGCAGGTCTTTGGTCAACATGACCACAGCCAGGTGGAGGATTTGGGCGGCACCAAATTGGGTAAGTCCCCGACTAGTGCCAGTCACATTTATTATTTATTCTTCTTGTAGTTCTTACACACACACACACACACAATCTATGCAGCAGCCACACAGACATCCATCCAGAGCATATTTATACACAAAAAACTTAACCCACACGAGTCGAACCGATCAGAACCGATCCTAACCGAACCAATCATTTTTGTACTTTTCTGCTTCCGCCCATGCGCACATGCACACACACACATCTGCATCTGCCCTGCCTACGCCTGCGCCTACATATGCGATAAGGCTGGCGAGAACACCAGACAAGTAAGCCAGATATGATATGGAAGATCCCCAAGAGTTTTGTTCGTATCTTGATTTCGGTTCTAGACCACGGCGTAGTCGATTGGATGATGGCGAAGGAAAGCTTCGACCACTCTTGAGTTTTGAAATATGTCCTCCTCATTTGGTTTAGTATCTTTTTTGCGGATATACATATATACTCTTTTGTTTATTGTGTAGCTGTGTGTTATGTATTCTAGATGTTGTATGTATGTTTAAGTGTACAGTATAAGTGTTTACTAACTCATAAACCAATCACGAAATCATTGATTGAGTCACGCCCCGCACACATGAAAATATATGTATTTATTTTGTTCTGATTTGCCCCCTGTAAATACATTAGTTTGCTAGTCTCGTTTGTCCTTTTGGCCTCAATCTCAATCTCAAAGCAAAACTCGTACGAAAATTTTATAGGAATTGCAGCAGCTGTTAAGCCGAAGGCGCACGAGACCCCAGCGAATGGAAGACAGCGGAGCCACGACGAGGAGCTCTACAATGCCAGCGTGTCGGCCACCGAGGTGGCCAGCAGTCTGTCCAACTCCCTCAAGCAGCACCAGGAGCAGATGGAGAAGGAGCAGCTGATGGAGATTGAGAAGCTGCGCCAGAAGCTCGAGGATACGGAGCGGGCGATGGCCAAGCTGATTGCCGAAATGAACACCGATCAGTATGAGGCAAAGGTTAGCATCGCAACAACCACCAGCGCACTGTTCCGATCGGGATACAGTTACAGATACAGATACAATAGCATTTTCTATATCATTTTTACGATCGTAGCGAACTCGTTCAGTCAGTCAGCCAGCCAGCCAGGCACCGCCGACACCATTTCGATATCATTTATTAATACTTATCCTGTTTCTTTGTGTTCTCATTTTCAAGATGATTGCCATGAAGTTTCTCAAGCGGCAGCCAAATTTCTAAGACAAACTAAACAAAAGAAAAAAAAAACCAGCATTCAATTCACATAGAATCAATCAATCAATCAAACCAAAACAGAACAGAACAAAATCAGATCAAAGATCATACCTAAGTACAAGCCAACAATAGATTACTTCTTGTTTTTGGTTTCTAGTAGATAGATGAAATGAATTGAATCCTTTGGAATGGTTTTTCTCTGGTTTGCCCCCCTTTCCCTTTCCCCCACCCCCACAACCGTTTCTCGATCTAAATTTTAGTTCATCCCGCTGCGGCATGTTTACCGTTATCCCTGTGTATACTATCGTTGTCTCACTCTCACTCGCTCTCTCTATATCTCTGTCTGTAACTATTGCATGGAGCGGAACTCTCTCTCTCTCGCTCTCTCTGTGTCCCGCTCTACCTCTATCTCTGTTCCACTGTTGCTCGTCTGCAGTCCTATCGGCATGCGATACGATACCTTTCAAATTACTAACTAAAACTTTAATGTAAATGTACTACCTGCACCTCTGTCTAAACTGTTTTAACTAAATTCTTATGATGGGGACATATTTTACAATTCAATCAGGCCATTCTCTATTCGAAATTAATACTAGTATTTTCTAGAGTCTAGACTGAAACATCACATTGCCAATATACTCGTACTCATGCCATTTTATATGCTATAGGATTTACAATATAAATATTCACATATCTGTCGTTTCTACGTTTTCCATGTTTCTCACTCTCATGTGTAATCAACCCAAACGCAATTTTTGTTAATGAAACAAATCTGTGATAAAAAAAAAAACAAAAACCAAACCATGATAAACCCGAAAACCGAAACCCGAAATCCGAAACCCGATTTCTGTATAGTTGTAACGGCGATACAAGGTTTGATAGACGCTGCCGATGAGCAATTGAACGTTCGAGACAAGCAGAGGAGTGATACTGATACTGAAACTGATTCGAATAAGGTTAGAAGCCGTCAAAGGGTCCCACACGGCAATCGTTGAACAATATTTTTAGATATGCAATATCTGAATATATGTATCTAATTACGTATTTATTTTGTTTTTTTTTTTTCTGTTCATTAACCAAGAACCTTCAACTAATTGAGTTTTTCGTTGCGTTTCACCTAACCACAAATTGAAGTAATTAATTTCTCGATTATGATTTGATGTTACGAATAATTGTTTGAGGCTGTCGAAATGCTTGAATCCAATCCGGAGATGCAGCTTTCTGCATCGGGCAGTTGGAATCTCTAACAGAACTTTCCGTATATACCATCCCTAGCAAAACGACAACGAAAAAACGAAAGAGCAACTGGAAAATGAAAAGGAGAAGCAGAACATTTCCAATGGGCATGCAAGCGACCAGGGTGCGGATCCGGCCAAGGGAGGAGTCAAACAGCAACAACAGAGGAAGCGTCGGGATCTGAGCGCTGAGCGGGAACTAACGGTAAACATATATCATATGATAATGCGTAGATTTGTTGATGTAAATAACCCCAATTGTTGGCTCAGGTACTGGGCATGGAGGTAACAGCCAGTTGCGAGGGCGGCCGCAAATGGACCGGACGCCCTCCAACGCCTGTTTTCCGAGCACCAAGCGAACATGTAAGTGCCACGGCAGCACCCCCAGAACATATCCAATAGACACATACTCGTATAAATAGCAAATAGCTTTCCAATTACTAACATTGTCCGTTGCTAAGAAATTGTTTACTCTTTACTCTTTCGATTGCAGTCCAAATTGGAAGGAAATCTGCCCGAGCCGCAGTCCATTTACTTGGAAGGCGCTCTGGCACACGATTCTCAGATTTTGGTGGCCGACGCCCAGACTAAGCGCGAAGAGGTCTACGATGCTGAGCTCAACGGATCCGCCGAGGAACCAGCCGTAAGAGCAGCTCAACTCTTCCAAGTCCTAGCTGATCGCTTTTCTAATGCTTTTTTCATTTTCAGGTCATTCTTAGCAGTAAGATGACATTATCATTGATTAATTTGGATGCAAATCAACAAAATGGCAATTGGGCAATGGGCAAAACCGAGATCGGGAGTCCCCTGGCTGATGATATCGAAATAATTGGCCACGACGAGCAATAGAGAGAGACTAATGCATACAAATGTCTACATATATTCGAATACAAATCGAATTTTGTATATGTATTTGTATCCATGGTCTTGGCAAAAATGATGATGACCTAATTTTGATGAAACGATTGCAGGAGCAGTGAAGAGTGAAATAATTAGCAAATTATTACGACTGATTAACATGAAACAGAATTGCCAATAATTTGATATCTAATTTGTATATACATATTGTATGTTTTGATATATTCGTTTTGTTTTCGAAAACGCCAATGTACACGTACTGGCCTGGCCCCTCCATGCTCCATCCTCCAACTGCTCTATGAAACTGTTCCCCACTTTGGTCAGACGTACTCGCCGCCCGATCCGCACGATTTTATGTGAATAATGTTAGTTGAAACTCAAGGCAAGAACTAGTCTACCACTAAGCTAAGCGCATACAAAATTCAAAATCGCATCGTCTATTATTCTGCACTGTACTCGCATAATACTTTTCGCATAATACTTTTCTCTTCTCGTTGCGTGGGAAGGGAATATTACCTTAATAAAAAGCGTTCTATTGCACCTTATGATTAAAGAACTAATATTAGTGCCACAGCGTTTGTGAAGCTAGTATAGAGAATAAATTATAAACCGGACTCAAACAACGAAAAGTGTATTGTTATTTCGATCTTGAAGATGGCGGCCCAAAATGCCATTCTAATCGTTCTCGCCGATCATTTCGCATCCCAAAGTGCGACAGTCTTTCAATGACAATGTTTTAAGTTTATTATGTTATATATTATGTTTCTGAGATTCGGTCTCAGTTTCATTTCAGCAAAAAACTTTTCATTTATATCCAGTTTGAATTAAATTTTGAATTAACCGCAAGAAAACCGTTGCTCCATTTCGCGCTTAACAGCACAGTCATTGCTTTCATAGCGTTAACAGCACACTCATTGCTTCCATTGCGTTTAACAGCACATTCCGTGCATTATTTTCCATTCCTTGTGTACACACTGCCCGTCAGCTGTTTGTTGTCAATCTTGGTTGAGTTTCTGAAATAATTACGTAAATTTCGGCAGGTTAGTATATTTAACAAGAATTATGATAAACCACAATCGGAATAGACCTTGATGTCGCGGCACACATATCCCGCAATGCTGTGGGCAGCGCCCTGTGGCTAAATGGCAGCGGGTAGAAAAGATTCCCATGATTTTGCTTGTGGCTAATGTTTTTGTGTATTTTTCGTGTGGTAAACAGCCAAACAGACAATGTCGATCTTGCGCTCCAAGTACTACGACCATCCCGATGGGGAAGATGCCTTTGGCAAGATTGTGGCCACCAACAAATACGCCGCCGCCGCCGGCCTGGCCTGGTCCACATTCGATGTGCTGACGCTGGCGAAGCCAAAGGGCTACCTGCCCACGCTGGGGCGCTTTGCCTACAACACGGGCCCGCTGATGGGCATGGCCACAGCATTTACGCTCACCACACTGGCAGCCACAAATGCTCGCGGAAAGGATGACAAGTGAGTGGGCGCTACGTCCATGGACTGACTGACTCCCCGGAGTAACGATTGTATTCATTGCAGACTTAACTACTTGCTGGGCGGATTCGCTGCTGGTGGCGTCTTCGGGGCCTGGAAACACAACCATGTGGCCGGTCTTTGTGCTGGTCTCTTCCTAGGTGAGCTTCCGTGTCTCTTCCCATTGCTTATACCCATCTAACGCGCTGTCTGTGTCTCTCGCAGGCATTGCCGGTGTCATCAAGAAGATGTCCATCGAGCAGGGCTGGGAGTTCTTCCCCGACACACCCACCAAGCAGTACGGCGGCGTCAACATTGCCCAAAACGATTGGACCATTATGGCCGATCGTCCCAAGGGCTGGACCACGGAGAAGCAGTCCTAGACGTGGAGTCATCGTTCTTATGTTTAGTTTAATGATTCAATTAGCGAAGGACTAGGCCAAATTCCTGTGCGACACTGCTGCAGCCGAATAAAAGCCAAGTGAGAAGTGATAGTGTCAGTTGCAGTTGTCCATTCCCAGTATCAAATGGTGCCACAGGCAGGCGGGCAGGCAGGCTGGCCAGCCGACAGGCACGGCTCCGTGGGCCCCAAAGATATGCAAACGAGTCAAATGTGCCACAAAAAACTTATCAGCTCTTGGCGTGAATGAATGACGGCCCAGCGACTTGGTGGGACCCGGGTAGCCGCAGCAGAAAAAACGGAAAACTACAAGAAGCATGGGGGATACGAGTCACGCTCTTATGTGGTTCCAACCGTTTATTTCTTTATTTTCGACGGCCCATTTAAAAATCCATGAATGTGCATTTACTCATGTTTGGGCCTTTTCACTTTATGTACGCCACGGCTTTCGTCGAGCCGAGCTGAGCCGTGAGGTGAGTCATGCTGCATGACAGATGTATGTATGTACATACGTCCATGGGTACATCTTGCGCATACTAATGCCACTTTTCGCTTTGGGTTCCTACTGAATCTATGGCTTGAGCTCAACCACCAGAAATTCCCTTTGTGCAGCAAGATTTAGCCAATCTTTCCTCCACCTTAACCTTTGCCAACCTCAGAATTTCTGCTTGAGTCGCTGCCTTTGGCTTGCTTGCGGTTTGTTTTTGCTGTTTCGCTTTTCATACCCCCGTCCTCAGCGCACACAAAGGCATATTTTTTTTGCTGTTATGAAAGAAGAAAGTTTGGTGACCCTTAAGCCGACAGCCGTTAAATCTTTGAGTTCGTCAATACCATACCCCTCCTTATATAAGAGATTCTATAGATGTATGTAATGCTGATGCTGATGCTGGTGTTCTGGATGTTAATGGGTGATGGGATGGGGGCAAACATTCCTTTCGCCACTCACCTTGATCTTTAGTCCATGTGGCCCACATCCATATGCCCGCCCTGCTCCCCTCCCCAGGTTGGGAACCAGTCGAGCAGCTTGCCCCGAAGCAAATTGAAGTGCGCCGAGTGGAGACTCGCGCTGAATCTGTATCCGAATACGAATGCGAATCCGAATCCGACGCTGACTAATCTGTGGCAGCTGGCTGTGGCTCTGTCTCTGGCTCCACTTCACTCCATTGCATGCCGATGCCGATGCTGATGCCGATGCCCCAACTGCTGTCATTGCCTCTCAGCATGTTTGAGCATAAGCTTGAAGATTTTCGCGATCGCCTCGTGATTTATGGGAGATGAATGCTGCGGGAATGACATCATCATTGCCAATTCGTCTTGGAACTTGGGGGAGATCTGTGTGTGTGCTCGGGGGACGCTAAAAGTTAATTAAAAATAAAATATGTAATTGTTTTTACTTTTCATACTTTCGTTTCCTGGCAGACAGGGGAGATCCCATAAATATGGAATGAGTTTCTCTTTGGGGTCTCCATTCAATTCCAATTATAACCGCCTCTTATCAGCACAATTATACATTTGTTCCCCTGTTCCCCAGTGGTGGGGTGGCTGTAGCTGCCTCGCGTGCCACCAGGAGCTAAAGGGATCAGATATGCTAATTTCCGGCAGGGATTAACCCTGGTGCCCTGCCTGGTGGTCTCATTGGAGGGGTATAAATATAAAGTACCCGAAAAGCTTTCAAATTAATGAAGCACTTGAGGAGCCACTACTCGTAAATGGGAACTTTATTTGTAATGTCAAAATATTGAATTGAGGAGTTGCCCAGCCACACACATCCCTTCACCTTCCCCTTCCCCTTCCCCTTGCTGGCATATGAATGTGAAGTGGTCACGCAGCTGTATGCCGCCGAGGATCCGCATCGAGAGTCGCGGCCTGGAGATGGAGCAAGAGGCTCGTAATTAATCTTATTACGAGCAATGCGACTGCTCACTCCACTGGGCTGATGCGTTTTTATGGAATTGCGACTCGTCCGCCCGGTCGCCGTCGCTGTCGCTGTGTAATCCCTTCGAATAAAGCCCGCGCAATTCAGGCGACACCACTGTCAATTAATCACATCGCCAAGACAGTGATGCCGTTGTGTGTGCATCTCCCAGCGTCTGCATGGGCATCTGCATGGGCTCCTGCATCAGCATCATCTGCGGGCAGACAGCGAAGGTTGCACTCGAGGGCTCTGGCCACAATTCTGCAATTAAAGACACAAAAGATACAGGCATATTCACATATTTGTATACTCTGTGCATCTACAAACTGTTTCTTCAAGTGTACATGTACTAATCGGCATCTCTTGCTTTTGTTGTGGCCATTCAATTGGTGTCAAACTCCAACGACTTACGGAACTGCACAGTGGGCTGTGCGTTGGTCCACTCACCCCAACATAACTTTTCATCAACGGGAAACAGAATGACAACCACTGTGCCTCGCCACAGACAGAGATCATGTTTGTGCCTATGTCTACGGAATCAGGGACACAATTCATCATCGGACACAAAAACATCGCGAGTCGGAGAGCCTCAGCTTCAGCTTCGGCTTTGGCGTCATCTCCAGCTGCAGTGCGACGTTGCCACAACATTTGTCTGTGTTTGGTTGCAATGACATTCAATAACCTCCTCCTCCTCCGCCTCCTCCGCTGCTGCTGCCTCCGTTGCCGATCCCCATCTTCCGGCAAACAGACAACAGTCTCATAAAGCGCCCGGCCGCCGCTTCGTTATTGTGGAAGATGCAAATGCAACAGGCTATATGCATACGTACATGTATATGGGTATCAGATTCACTTAACCCGATCCGCATCGGGGTCATAAGTGCAGAGTAAATAAAACATTTTACGGCCTCAACGAACGTGCCGCCACGGAGACGAATAACCAAGCCGAAGACGAAGCCGAAGCCCAAGACGATGACGAACTCCAAACAAATGAAGTGATTGAATGCGTTGCGCAGACGCAGAAGATCGGAAGAGAGAGAGGGAGAGAGTGGGGACATCGAAAATGACAAGAGCACGCGCGTTGGAGTCGCCAGTTTCCCCCAGTGAAAAAGAGAAAGATTGATTGAATTTTTGTTTCCTTTTTGAGTTCATCAATTCAGACAATCTGAATACTCGAAATGTTTTTGGGTGTTGCTTTTACACAGGCCATCCATTCTTGTAATCTGGGAGATGGGGAGGGAGCGAAACAATCCATCAAAATGGATCGCTTGGAGCCAGCTTTTCTTCTCCTTCTAATTATGAACGTTTAGCTGTGTTACCAAAGCGTAGATCGATTAGTTCTCGGGCCATGCTTATCATATATCATATTCCGTATAACGCATATTTCATTGAGATTGACAGATGTGTTTGTGCATCCTCTCAAATGTGAAACACATTGCCGCCTCGCCACTGGAAGTGTTTACTTTGTGGCGAATTGTATTTGGATTTGGTCGTAAAACTACTGAATAGAGACGGCAGAGCACACACAAATATGTATGTATGTAAGTGCGGGTATGCCATGCAAATACTTCTGGAGGGAGTGCATAAATCAAATGAAAATTCGTCACATACGACAGCTCCCCAAAGGGTAGCCTCTCCCCCCTTTCGGTGCCTGCCAGACACGCAACATTTGTTGTAAATGAAGTGGAGACACATGGAACTTGGGGCACAGCCAGTCGTCAGTCGGAGCCAGTTGTATCCCGATGGTATGGCAATTATTTCCAATTGCAGGCAGGCCGAGTGATGCAGCAGATCTTGTTCTGCTGCTCCTACGGTGTCCCTACTGCTACTGCCTAGCCAGAGCGAAGATCCAATCCTCCTCTTTTGTGGCGTAGGCCGATCCCGATCACCCTGTCATTCCAGTCTCCAGTCTCCAGTCGCAGCCCTGCTCTCATATGCATCATGCGAGTGCTTGACGGCGTCGTTGGCTGTTCAAGTGGCATTCTTGAACTGCCACCCATTCTCTCTCCCTCTTCTGGCTTCCGTTTCAGCATAATAAATCTCCGACTGGGCGTGGAGTGGGCGAGAGGGCAAGCAGCAATCTCTCTGGTCTGGTCGTGACGCATATGAACTTTGCTTCCAATATTTCCAATCAATACAGGTCTCGCTCTCTCTCTCTCTCACAAAATTGGAAGCACGCAGAATTCCGATTCAAGACAGAGAACCATTTAAAAGTGATTTCCAAGTCTGCATTCGAGGCTTAAGTGTTCTTAATGGGAGCTCCCAACATCCCAACATCCCATCCATCGATCCATTAGCATATACGAGTACATATGCACCATTCCCAAAGTGCATTGGCCGCGCAGACGCAGAAGCAGAAGCAGGAAAGAATCTGAACAATTTGGGAAGCTTTCAATTGCTTTTGTCCCGCCTTCCCCTTTTTCCTTGGGGTTCTCCCTCTTTTCAGTTTTATGCAGGCCTCTCCTCTGGGAAATCTGTGCTGGCGCATTATTAACAATTCCATTAATTTTTCCTCGAATTTCTTGCCGCTGCTCTAATTATGAATATGTTCTTCTTCTGTGCTGTGGCTTCTGGTTCTGCTTGTTGGGGCCCCTACTCACTCAATTGATTCAATTACGAGTGTAGTGGAATCAAAGATTCCGATTCGATGCGATTCGGTGGCTGATCTAATCCATAGATATATTTTCAATTGCCATAGACCGACCATGGCTGTCGATTTGTATTTCTCTCTTGCGATTGAGGCTAAACGGTGATTTATTGCTTATGAAGTTCGTTTGATTAATTGATCGATTAATTAGCCAGAGATCTGTAAACTTTGAGACGGTTTTTGGCGGGGTTTCAGAGTAAAATGTGTTTGCTATTTTTCAGTATTTGGGGTGCAACTAACAATCCCTGTATTTGTATTCCAAAGTTGTATCTATAACCCTGAACCCACCTTTTGAACCCGTTCATGGTTATTTTCTGATCTTTGATAGTCTGAAATTGTTGCTTTTCTCCCCGATTGGAAGCTTTTCTTTTGTCCAAAGGAAATGCCAAAGAATTTTCCAGTTTTCCCCGCGAATGTCGGGCACTTTTCCATGTCTATATATTTAACAATATCTGGGCATTGGCATCTCGAAATTTGCTCCCCATTCGATTGATTTGTCTTCCCGTTCCGTTTTGCTCGTTCCCTTCCCGTTCCCCTGCCACTGGCACGCCCACCACACCACCACCCAAGACAATTGGCATCGTGTCGCTCCCTCTCAATGTCTATCTGTTCCACATTTACAGTTATCTATTGAATGTCTCTTTTTTCGGTTTCTGCCCTTTTCTGCCACCCTCCACCTTCCACCACTCGCCAAAGCTTTAATTGCGACTTTTGTAGTTGTCATCGCGTGGCTTGGGTCCCGTTTGCGGTGCTCTTAAGTACGAGTCGAGTATCGTATCTATTGGATGGCCATCGTTCCGAATCGTTTCGCTCCGCTCAGAGATACGAAAGTTTCCGTTTGACGTGGGGCGCCAATTTGCGGTTTTCTTTCTCAATTGTACCATACGACGCGAGTATCTCTGTTTTGTGTCTTTGTACGAGTATCTTTGGCATATCCATTGCTCTCCCCTCTCCCCCACATAGACTGCTCATTCCGTTCTCTATTTTCAGCCACTTTTCTATTGTTGTGAGTCTGAAACGCTGTTAAAATTAATAAAAAAGAAAAGAACTTTAGATCTTCCTCTTCCTGTGATACGGCACGGCCTCAGTCCCGGTCCCCACCTTGTCGATTAGCACTTAGCCGCATGCCTCCAGATTTTACGGCTAACCGAGAAGATTTGTCGCTGACAACTCGGAAACAGCCTGCAAGTCGGAGAAGCAGAAGTAATAATTGCTCAGATCACGCACAACTCCCATAAAAACGACTCTTTTGGGGGAGAGCTGGGGCTGGGAGCTGGGAGTGGGTGTCCCAGGGGCAGAACAGACTTCTATTTGGGGCAAAATGATCTACACAGCAGTGCAGCAGTACACCAGTACTTCCCATTAATCAATGGAATGGGAGGGGAGGGGAGTTGAGGCTGTGAGTGTCATTCAATTTCGGAACAAATCAAAACCTTTTTCACTTAATGTAAAGTTTACAAAATATATTGCCGTTTCCATTTCCATGTTTATAGAGTGTCAAGCGATACAATTTATGGAAACAGGAGCCAGCCACCCCTGAGGGGTACGGTGGATGGTCACAACATTATCGAAATTGAATTACTTTTAGCAATTTGTAATACAAAACGCCCTCGCACAGAATTTTATAGATATATGAAAACTGTTGCAAGGGTGGTTTCAGCTCGAAATGGAACTATGTATGATATATAGTATGTGATCTTAAACAGAGGAACGGAACTGACTGTACAAATCATATTTCTAGTTGCTCTCCATCTGGGAAAGTTTTCTCCCACAGTTGCCAGTTTCAGGTCTTTCTCTTATTTGGATTATTATTATTATAACCTGCCAAGCATAAACAAACAGACAAAAAATGTTAACAGACTTTGCTTTGTCCAAAAAAACCCCCCATTCCGCTCCAGTTTCTCCCTTCTGTTTGAAGTCTGAGGGAAATTGAGAATGCGTAACCATACAAAAAATAAGGAAATCCCCGGTACTGGAAGGCAAAACCAAATAGAATTACGTATTCGGCATAAGGACACAACTAACGCGTTATCCTGCGTTTGACTTGGCGCACGCGTCCCCTGCCAGGAGCTCGTAATGAACCCCAGGACGGCAGCTGCCAAAAAAAAGTATTCGTTCTTTCGGAAAGGGCTGCGAGACCTCCCGTGCCGTCCCTGTCCGCTGTCTGATTTCATTACTCATTCCCTGGAGCTGGAAGACCTTTCTGCAGTTGGCGGTCCTGTTAAGTCCTCGTTTATCCGATGTTAAGTCCCAAAAATAAACAAAAAAGTCAACCCTCTGGTGCTTCTCCCCTGAAACTCCTTGAAACTTTTATGACTCTCGCGTCTGGAGTTATGATTTCTGTTTGTGGCAAATATTTCTTTTCCAGAGCAAACAAACCGCATGAGTGTCCCCTGGGGAAACGGGATTCTTAACGAATCAAAAATTCCGTTATTATAAATAGCCCACACACGAAAACCAACAAAATAATAAAAATACTTCATAAGCGAAAGTCAGCAAAACGCTGACCAACTATAAACATTAACCCGAATTAATTATAATAATTTATAATTTTCACCCAAAACACGAACCCGAACCCGAACACAACACAAAAGAACCAGCGACCGGAAAGGCTGCGATGAACTCTAAAAGATCTGTGAAAATCTAACCAAAAAAAAAGAAAGCCAAGCCCAGCCCAGCCAGCGATGTGAGTACGAGAGTACACACAGGTGATATAATTGTGCGCGTAGTGTAAATGTTGAAAGTTCATAAATAAATTCTTGATCTTTGCGATCGTGTGCGTTGATTGCAATTTGTTGCCTCCATAAACCATGTTTGGTGCTGCCTGGGCCCGGGGGTTACGTTATGCAAACGATTCCGCATGGAATCGACGCTGTTTTGGCATCGTATGCGTGTCGAAACTTTTGCGAATTGTTGCCAGAAGAAGTCACATGTCACACGGGTAGTACGGTGTAGCTCTTGGGCTCGGCTTGGCTCTGGTTCTGGTTACAGTCGAGCGGGTTTTGGGAGCGTAGCAAACAATGTGGAGTCTGGTCTGTCTTCGTTTGGCATTGGCGTGTGGGTGACGGCGACACGTCGCAACGCGTTTGCGTGACTGCGACACACGCACACGAACAAGCACCCAAAAGAGCTTTCGTATAACATACACACATATGTACATACGTTTTATAGCTGTTGTTTTTGCTACATCATCATTGTTGTTATACTTCTACAGAGCCATGCCTTACCTTGGGGGCGCCTACGCACTCAAATCGTTCCATATCTTGAACTCTTTCTTCTCCCCGTTGCATTTAACACGCAATTCCGTTGCAGATTTCATTTTGGCCATTCCATATCCATATGTACACATATATTCGTGTATACATACATATGTGCATTTTGGGGTCGCGGTCGCGTGTCGCCCCAGAGCTGTGCCACTTAAGTTTTCATTTTTACAGCATTATGACATTTATTTATGGCCATACTCCCACTGTTGAATGTGAACGTGAATGTGTGTGTGTGTGTGTGCTGCTGCACGTGCATGCGGACTGGGAATATCATTTGGTGGGGGTGCTAATGGCGTGCAAAAGCTTCACCTTTTTCGGTTTCATCTCTCGTTCCGTCCCATATGTGGCCATCGCTATCAGTTCTCTCTCTCTCTCTGGAAATCTACTTTTGTTTGCTTTGTCTTTCATGTTGCGTACTTCCGTTTCCCCCCGACTCTATTCGTAACTAAACCACACACCTTCCCCGGTAAATGTCACGTTTGTTTGAGTACACCCATGGGTGTGGTGGGCTCTTCAGGAACTGGAACTGGAACTGCAACAGGAGTGGAAACTGGAGGTGGGTGGAATGAACAAAGTGTGATTCATGGCTAACGGGGCGTTGATAAATCACAAGTTACAAATCATAATGAAACAATAAAACAACAAAAGCGAACCTCATTTACGGGGTAGAGCATGCGTCAGTCTCCTCTCTTAACGGGGGAATTCTTAATTTCCAAACTCACATTTGTTTATCGAGAATGCAAGTCTTGCGTAATGCAATTAAAATATACGAGTACATATATGTATGTACATTTATCTGCCCTTGACACAGTCAACTCTTGAGATCAGCACAATGACGATGATGAGAGCGAGGGAGAGGTACAGAGAAGCGCACAATTGCCGCTCGGCAGCAAAACAATTTCGATTCATTCAAAAGCTCGTAAACCTAATTAGCGATCACGAACGCGCAGAGACATGCAAAATTACACCCTCAATTATAATTCAGTGTCAATGGGAAAAGTGGAGACGATAGTGTCGCGTATAACAGCTGTAGATAGATCTTTTTACCCAGATATTGCCCAGAAGTTCTCTTTCAGCTCTGGGAGAGACAGAAACCCCTTCCTTCAGTAGATTCCTTCCATAAATTCCTATCCCTATCACACTTGACCATCTCTGCCTTGAGGTTTACGAGTCCATTAAGTCTGGGAGATGGCAACTGAGATCCAGATTGTGACAGACATACAATACGTACCCCTTCATAAGCAAGTTATTTTTATTAAAGTCCATATTCATGTAGGTATGTATAGGTAGAGAAAAACAAAAACAAAACTCGTAGACTGAACAAAAAAAACATAAGTAAAAACTGCAAGCTTGGCTTGGAAATATTTGTATGCATAAACAAGGTGCAAGATACAAAATCAGCAGCAACAGCAGCGGCAGCAGCAGCAGCAGAGTGGGGCACGGGGGCTGTCGCCGGCAGTTAGTCAGTCAAGTCAGCCGACTGTTGGCCCGGGCCTGGTCGCGACTTGGCTCGAATGCAGCTTCAATGTTGCAGCCGCTTTCTTGCTGGCAAACAGTAAACTTGTGTAAACTTGAAAACTGGAAACTGGCCGGAGCGGAAAACTGGTTTTCAGACTCGCAAAATGCCCAAAATGAAATGGAAAGAAAAGAAATGAAAAGACTTAAGCCATAAGCATAAACGTTGGCAATCAAATGAGGCCTGGCCCGCTCACACCACACAAAAGAGGTCAGAGGTGACCAAGGAATACTTTGCCTTCACTTTAAAGACAGCTAAAGACAGCGGCACCCGGGGACAGTCGGCGAAGCTGGCGGAACCATCGCCGGCTGGTGCCGGCTAATGCTAATCCCAATCCCCATCCCAATCCCGATCCCAATCCCATCGAGACACTCATAAATAGCACGTCTTGACACTAATCAGACGCCAGTTGTTTTGCTCTGTTTGCTTGTTTACTCATTGAGCACTTGCCACCCCTTGGAGAGATCGTGGCAGTCTCCAGCTCCTTCTCCTTCCCCGGTCACTTTACGGGTATAGCACAGGCTGGAGAATATCGGCTATAAATAGCAGATGGCAGACGGCGCTAAATGCAAACTCCGACAAAGTACAGATATGGCTGCAGAAACACTTGGATTTTCTTTGGTTTATTTCTGTTTCTGGCATTGCTCGTAATTTGCTCTTCACCACAACATTTTCCTGCGCAAATAATGTACTGTACTGTATACCAGAAACAACTATTCGCTGTGAATATTTTCCACAGAGAAAGAGTTTCAGGAAGTATGCCACTTTTCTTTGAAGAAATTAATAGAATTTCCCTAATGCAATGAGCGAAAATCAGATTGACTGACTCTTCAGAAATCCAATAAAAATCATTGTAAAAGATTCCTCTTCTCGGAGGCCTCTCAGCTTGTTTTGAGAGCCATCAAAGCTGGAACATATTTATGTGGCACCACTAGATGGTTGCCTTTCGGCATTTTCATGCTGATGTCACTCGCCAGAGAATGTCAATGGCCCGGTCCGTTGTCTGTCATCATTCGGATGGCAATGGACATTAAGTCAAATCAAATTACCCAAAATAGGCATTCCGGCTAGCAACTAGGCACGAACTACGTTCGGGGCGTGTTAACGCCCATCTATGGGATCTTTTGGGTATTTCGGTAGCTTCCCGTCAACGCCCTAGACAGCACGGAAAGTTAATTGGATTCAGCGGCGTGGGGGACGAGAGGAGAGCATCAAACGTCAACTAAATTAGCGCCAAAGTAGGCATTACAGTTTTATGACAGCCAAGTAAACAGAACTCGCAGATGCATACGTATCATGGGGATGCAGGCTTTCCCAAGTGAAAGCACTTGGCATGATGCCACCCCACACCACCCCAGCCCTGCTCCGCTCCGATTCCTGGGTGTCGTTTAATGGGCAACTGCAACCGAAGGCGGAAAGCGCCGCCTCCCGAAGATTTATGGGCGATGGTAAATCTCAAAACGTGTGCAACTTTGTTGGGGGAGTGTGGAAGATCCCGAGAATCCCACAAGTTTATTATTAAAAATTTCTCAGCTTTTTGTTGGATAAATAAATAGTGGCCTTAGACTTGGCGTAAACAAAACCACCCCTCCCCTCCACAACCCCTCGAAAAAGAGCCCATAAATAATTTGAACTCTTCTAATTAAAAGAAATCTTCGGTTGAGGCTGGGATTCATATATTATATCCCAGACTTGTTGGTTTATGAATGGTCTCTGGTTTCACATAAATAATGAGTATGCTCTGAGGCACGAACCCTTAATAAAAATTTGATTTGATTTGAATTTGATTTGAATGGCGTTGCAGGCAAATCTTAGGATTAGGCTCACTCCCAACCGAACCGAACAATGGGCCGCCATGTTCGGATCTGTTAATGGACTTCGGGTGCTGTCCCCCCATGTTGTTTTCTTTCGAGCTGAAAACTCCCTAAAACTGAAACTGGAGTACGCCGGCTGTCAATCAGTTGGATTCCCTGGAAAAGAAGGGGCACAGATTTAATTGAATTTAAGAAATCGGTTCACTTTGACAGCTCCATGACGTCTGGCTGGCTGGCTTTAAAATTTGATTAGAGTACACCCAAATGCTCATGCATCTGAGACATGAAAACCCCCTTCAAACCCCCTTTTTTCGGGGTGCGAAGATCTCTACTTGGAACATCATTTTGATGTGGTGTGGTGATAGTTCTGACAGATCCGTTGGAATGCCCGCAGGAAATGTTTTGAAGCTGGATAAATACTTATGGTAACAATCCCAATCCCAGCAATCCCTCCCTGACATACCCATGTTGTATCTACATAGTTTCCCATAGACACCACATAGATCCCCGACATTCCATTACCTGGCAGCGCATTCTCCACCCATTGGAACTGCAGCTGCTCACCGATTTGTCTGGAATACTCACTCGCATGGGGTGGACACTCGGAACGGAATGGAACGGAAGAGGGGTTGAGTGCAATCTGAACAAAATATAATACAGAAAGAGCGGGCGATGGGGGGGGAATTGCAAACATTTCTGCAGGCAGCTGTGCGAACTGCAAAAACTGTCAAATAAGCAAAGGCAAAAGTTGTTATTTTTGTTAATTATGCGCAACAACAGCAACATCCACAAGAGGGAGAACAAAGAGCAGAGCCCCTGGCACGAGGGTATATTGCATGGAAGGTAGGGCGGCAGTGCACCACAAACCGGTTTCCACAAAGTCCGAAGGCTTACACTGCTTATGCGCTGAGAGAGAGAGAGAGAAAGAGAGAGTGTTTGGGAGCGGAACCTTACCTTCTATTCAATGTACCCTGCTCTGGCAATCTGCTCCGAAACGGAGTAAAGGAAAAAAAGGAGGTCGCGCATGCGCCGCCTTGCGCTAAAAGCAAGGAAACGGAAAGATGGATGGAATGGAATGGGATGGGGAGGGGAGCGGTGACACAAGTAGAGGAAAACGGAACTTTTGTGCATTACTTTACATTTGCTTTCGGCACGTGATCGGAGAGCAATGGCAGCTAATTGCTTTGGGTGTGTGTGTGTTTCTGTGTGTGTGTCTCAATTTTCAACTTTCAACTGGAATCACATTCGGGTTTGGTTCGTCGTCTGGGTCGTCGTGACTCATTTGCAGGCTTTCAACTGGAATGGAAAGGCGCGGATCGGTTCGGTTCGGTTCGGAACGGAACGCTGAACGGACACGGCATATGTTGCATGTCGACCACGTTTGACCCTCGGCCGAAGCTTAGACTTGCCTGTTTTTGTTTTTTTTTTGTGGGCAGCTTTTTGTGCTGTCGCCGTTTTCAAGAGGGCGGGGTTCAGATCAGCGGCCAGAGGTCCCCGAGTCCGACTCGGAGTCCGAATTTAACCGTCAGCTCTTTTTGTTGTAGTTGTTGTGAGCTTTGCATTCTATTGTTGCTCTCAAGTTGCCCCTGGGCTGTGGCAGGGGCCGAGGAGGTTGGGGGTGGAGGTTGGGCCGAAGTTGAATGAACTGCGGGCCAACGAGTTGTTGTTGCTGCCGTTGACGTTCCCGTTCCCGTTGTGGGTGCACACCTTTCTTCCATGCAACGAGTGGAGTGGAGTGGCTTATCAGGAGAGGAGGCTTGTTTGTCGAGATAACCATAATGTTCGCGATAAGATATGATTTCAGTTTCATGTGGGGATGTGACATTCTATTAGTATGGTATGGTATGTGCTACATCAGTCAGGTTAAATATTTTCTTAGTTCTATTTATAGAAGTGCTGTCAGGCGATTGCCCCAGGCCAAAGCGATAATTATCGCTCTGACTGCAATCGATAGCAGAGAGCGATTGATTAATCGGCCAGACAGGAATGGCATGAGAGACGGTCGTGTGAAAATGGACAATGGAACCGTCTCATGGTGGGTAGACACCAAAAAGTAATCTCAATCTCATCGCATCTCCGAGCTTATATGCAGGCCAGGCACGGCTCTTTCAGCTTTGCTTTTGTTCGGATACGTCTTCATTTGCATTTCATTTAAATGTTTCTTCTCCGCTTTGCCTCTCTCTCGCAACGTATTCATATTCAACATAATGAACTAATTTTTTAATTTCTTAATTATTCCGTGGAAGTTTCATCAGGCATCAGAGCCACAGAGCCACACAGCCACAGAGCCAGAGACGAAGAAAAGTTGGCAAAGCAATTTGTGCCAACTTCTGCTTAAGTTGTGTAATTTGCCTGAAAATGAATCAGCAAAATGCTTTCCGCTTTCAAAACAGTCTGGAATATACATATGTACGATATAGCACATGCGAGAATGTTGATCAAATTACCCAAATGGCGTTAAGAGTTAACAGTTTTCAGTGTTCAAGGGAACAGAAAATGGTGAAATTTGAGTGGGTTATATACGACTAAGAGTAGGAGTACCTTCAGAGAAAGAGAGAGAGAGAGATAAAGGGTTTCCATGGCAGCCATCAGCCATACAGGTGTACTTCCAGACAAACGGACGGACAAACAGCAAAGCGGATGACACCTGTTCCCCCTGTGTCGGGATCGGGGTCGGGGTCGAGGTTGATTGTTCATCACGATAATGACGGTGCTGCTCGCTCACACTAACTAAACTAACCCCCGCGTTGACTTTAACCCAAAAACGAAAGAGAAATATTCATGTGGCTCGTTGTACATATACAAAAATAATTTGTTACCAACTTGCAAATGCATTCGACTGTGTAAAACGGAGTCGCGTGAGGATGACGCTCCGCTCCGCTCCGGTTGGGTGGGTCCGAGTCCGAGTCCCCCGCCAAGGGGCCTGGGAAAATGAGTGGACCGCGTAGGAAGTCGCGTAATTGACCTTTTTCGGTTATACATTTCCATAGATTCGGCCAGAGTCCGACGAATAGGTATTTTCTCTCAGTTTTATGCTTGTCAATGGTTGGGACACACCCACCAACAACTACGCGTATTCATAAAGTACAGAATAATAGTATCCACTGTTTAATAGCGAAATTATGTTAATTTCCCCCAATGTTCTGATGAATGTCTCGCCCACTACTCGTTTTGCATAACAAAAACAAATAATAAAAGAGAAAAGAAAACAAGTACGTAACAAGTATCTCATAAAACCACCACCCCACCCCACCCAGACGATCCCAACTAATTACAACCATATGGGGGCACCTTTCCAGTCGTGTAAACATTCGTTGCGTTGCTGGGAATAAAACATGAATCCAGAATCCATGAATCCAACTACGGATACGATACGATACGCTTCATTTCTGTTTATTTTATGGGAGATTTTGCAAGGCAGCAGCCGACTGAAATATCATAGAACAGCTTTTGTTTATTCTAAAGAATGTTTACAATAAGTTTTTTTTCAGGAAAAGAGCTATGATAACAGAGAAAATGTATGTGTTTTGGCAGCGGAATAAGATCTGTCTCCAAATTGAAATCCCCCCTCCATCTTCGAGTAGGTTGATACTCCTTCCCCTCAAACGATTTGTTTGAATTTCGCGCTTCATTTGCCTCAACGAAACGCACTCTCATGAATTGTCTCTCTTTTGTTTTCTGTTTTGCTTGCCCCATTGTGGGGCATCGAATTTTGAGTTTCCGGTTCAATGGCAGGCACAGCACAGCACCAATTTGCGGCCACAAAAGTGTCTAATTTGTTTGAAATTTAAATGACATTTTCGGAGGCAATCGAAATAGGTCCAACGGTGTCTCCGAAGGTGACTTTGTGCGTGTGCGTGCGCATGCGTCGTCGAAGAGCTAGCGGAAATGCACTGTCAGCCGTTTGGAGCTGGACTCCCGGATTGGGCCCGCTCTTTGAAGCCGCCGCCGCAGTGTCCGGCCCGTCTGCCAGTTTCTGCTGCAGCTTTTACGCAGCTTTTGTGAGGGCACGTTCGACGTTCGGCAGAGCACCAAATTAACACAGCGGAGCGGCCACACGGCGAACATGAAAGATGGGACAGCTACTGGTGCTGGTAACGATGTCAGGCCACTTTTGTGGACAGTATTCCTCACAGACAATTGCACTTTGAGGTAATCCGTAAGACGCACGATGGATGGCCCCGTTCTGAGCTTTGGGGCTGCGTAACAGCCAACACACAAAGGTGAGAATAGAAAACAGCAAAAGAACAATCGCTGGATGGCATTGCCTCATGGATACCCTTGAAGATTGTAGGCACTGCTGTAAGCACTACTTCTCGTAGTAGTAGAAACGATTGGGCCAAGGATGCCGGCCAACAGATACAGTAGTCGAAGAGTTTTCATTTCAATTGCTGCTTACATTGTATTTTGAACTTAATTTGGGGAACGGAACGCACTCATTGCTTAACTTGCGTTAAATCCAATTAATAATATTCTGCAGTTGCGAGTCACCCAACAACAACAACATCCCCAACAATCGTGGGACATGAAACAATTGAGTGCAAATGAAAGAAGAGCTTACAAGAAGCGTAAAAGCCTGTAAAAGCTTAAAGGTAGCAGAGAGCGAGATAGAGAGAGAGAGAGAGAGAGAGTACGTTGGCAAACAAAAGCGTCAGCGTCGGTCTCGGCGGCGGCAGCGGTGCACAAAGCAAATACGTAGAATTGACGGCACGCATGATGGTGCACTCTCCTCTCCTCTCTTGTGTTGTACCTCTTGTACCTCTAATGCATCTGAAATTCCCAAATGACCGACTAATTTGTCAAATGCTTGGCACTCTCCTGGTGGTTTATTACACTCGGACCAGCTCTGAGGGCCATGGATATCGTCTTACAGCGTGGTTATGCCATCCATATACATACTTATGTATTTCCCTTTTGTTCTGTTATGTTTGCTTTACTGCACTTCTCGGCTGTGTGCGTGTGTGTGGGTATTTTTATGAACTGTTATGGGAGTAGATCCGAGTGCATTAGTAGTGCCAGGCACTTTACGTGTTTTTTATCATCAGGCTCAGGCTCAGGCTCAGGCTCAGGCTCAGGCGTCAATTCTCACGATGTGTGGTCTTGGCTGATCCAAAATATCCATTGCATATGGGATATGAGTTATATGCTCAGCATTTCCAGCCAAGATTTCTTCATTAAGCCGCTTAGCCTCCACTCCAGCTGTGGTCACATTTTGATATCGTATTGCCACATGGCTCAACTAATTCCCTTTTTGGAGTTGATTTCTAACCCATGCCATTCAATCTGGGTCGATGCTTTGCATTATCTGCTGCACTTTCCAATGGGGTGCGGTGGCGGGAAGGGGGAACCGCATTGCAGCAGAGCAGTCTTCACCTTTTGCCCGTAAACCGAAACTTTTGTGTCAATGCCTTCTTGCTGGTTGCATTTTCTGCCTTTTTTTTTTTTTGTTTTTTTTTTGGTTGATTTTATTGGAAATGTCGAGTGGTGGCGGCCTGCTGCTGCTGGCTGCTCGCTGGCTGTTGCTTTGGCTTTTCTTGGCCCGGCTTGACCCCACGCCATCGCCATCGTCATGGCCGACAGCAGCTTGTTGCTCCAGTTCTCCGTTTGCTGCTGGTTGAGATACGTATTATATAAGTATTTATCATACCCTGGCAGAAAGTATAACAATTTTGATTAGATGTTTGCAACGAAGAGAATGCAAGTATCTAAGAACTCTTCAGATCTTCGTAGATATATATTAATGACAGATAAACGATTTTTGACAGATCTTCTTTTTCTTTGTATCTCTCTGAAGTATTAGATCCTCCCTCAACTCCCTATGAAAAATGTATCTTTCAGGGTATCTAGATCTTTGTATCTTGAAGATAGTCTTCCGTTCTTGTCTCATTTGCAGCTGTACTCTTTTCTAGCTGGCTCAAATGTCTTTTGCTGGTGGTTGGTCGGACGGACGGACGTGCCTTGGCTGCTTTTACGGCGAAACCCTCGCTTCGAACAGCCACAATTCGGAGTTCTTTTTTTGCAAAGCTGGCACATTTATTTTTATATTGTGGAAATATTTATGCCAAGTCGAGATTTGAGGAAGAGAACTGCCACCGATGCATACCAGTGTTCTTGCCACATATCAGCGTTCCGAAATTGATCAAACTAATGATTTGTGGCACACACATAAACAGATACGATAGGGCAACTATCTGGGGCACATCGTGCAATCTGCAATCACAAGAATACATAGAGATAAACGCACTCGAGTGGAATTTCGGAATGCAGACCATATTTTATATTTCAGGGGCTGGCCTTATCAATTATATAGGATCCCGAACACAAACCCAAAAACCGAACCCAATGCGAACTCGAGCATGCAATTGTCATTGACAGTTTAACCTTTGTGAAATTAGGGGTTGTTTTTGTGAAAACCCTGAACTGCACTTTTGATCGGAATTCGGGCTTCCCCTCTCTTCAATCGCTGAGTTGAGGGTTGATTGTGTGTGTGTGTGTATGTGTGCGTGGGGGAACACACACTCGTACACATTTGTATTAGGGTCATATTTCTTGTAGGGTTTCCAGCGAAGTTTCATTTGAATTTTATTGTTGTCGCTCTGTCCCCCCATTTCGAAGTTCCCTTTTGTTTTATTTTGTTCGGCATATTTCATTCCTCTCTTGTTCCTGGAGTACAGCGCACCACCAGCGCCGCGTGGGCCGCCACCCTTCTGCGGTCGGACTTGCCCCTGCCCCTGCACCCTAACCCAAAAACCATTTCGATGGTTTACTGATTTTTCGGGCCAACTTTAACTGCTGCTGCAAATGCATAAATATATATTGTAATAAAATAAAATATGTTCTTCCGTTAATAACATTTACTACCCCTGCATTTGTTGGGTTGGATAGTCTTCCATTTCCGTTTTTGTTTCTATCAAATATTATGTCACGCCTAATGAATGTGCAGCTATGAACAATATGTTCGAGCCAGCGCAAATCGATTAGATTTGCAGCTCTTGATAGTTGGCCATAGATGACAGATGATATATGAATGGTAGAGAAAACCCCCGAAAGGTGGGAGAACTTTGCCCTCTTTGAGGCAGCAACACAGTTAAAGATCTGCCAGACTTCTAGGAATGACTATTTTCAGTAACTTTGAAGAGATCATAATTTGTTTAAGTTGGTTTATGTTTGCACTCCTTAAAGTAAAAAACCCAAGTGTAGTGGTGAAAAAATTAATAACAAATTTGTTTCTATATTTCATAGACTTTAACCAAAACTCTAGTGAAAAATATGCTGACAATCGTGAGACAAAACCCATTTAAATATTCGAATAATATACAAAAAATGTTACACTGAGGTTATACCTTCTAAACTACGAATAATAATACTAATATCTAATGTTATAAAGTCCAAAAGAACATTGTAAAAATGCTTTTCTATCGGAGAAGACTGTACCCAATATGATTCCTAAAATAGGAATGCTAAAGATTCTTAGAGCCTTCGCTTCAATCGTTTCTATAATTTGCATAACAAGTTACCACGATAATCATTTGCTGTTCAATAGTACTTTCATTTATCTTTTTACAACTCATTTCAAAAGCCATAATATAGCAGCTTTCTTCCAACTATATCCATATCCATATCATACGTACATATCATCGTCTCTGGTTGTAAATATTTGCACTCTTTTTAGGTAATTTTTCTGCTTTTGTTTAGTCTGGTTTTTAGTCTGCTCCCATCTGTGAGCTGGCTGTGGTGTTTGATGAGCGTTAGTTTCGGTTTCAGCGCAAATGTGGCAAAACTAGTTTAAGACCATATTTTCTGCTTAATTGCAATATTTTTCCAAAGCCTCAGAGCAATCGAATGGAATGGAATGGGGCACGGGGCAGGGGCACACAGACCGAGATACCGATCCATCCCCGAGACCCCAGTCTGCTGGCAGAGTGTGAATTTGTTCACCTTATTTTCTATTTATTTGCCGCTCTTTGGCTTACACAGAATTTTGCATTCCAAGAATTGCTTTTTGGTTCGGTTCCCTCTATACCTTTATTTGTAATCCCTCTGGCCTTCTATTTTGGCCACCAGTGTTCTCCGTTCTGGCTTTCTGCCACCAACAATCCCTGCTGATCGCCACAAATCAGGCGCGGAGTACGTGCCGGGCATTGGTAATCGAAAAGAATCGACCACAGACCAGACCGACGGGCGATCGGACATTGGGACGGGCACGGGCACGTCCCGATGGTCAGCGGCATTTTATCGTCTTCTTCCACTTTTGCTGGCTCTTATGAAAATTTCCCTTTATGAGCTCTGTGTGCTCATCATTATGCATTCCGAACAAGAGAGAGAGAGAGAGAGAGAGGGAGAGGGAGAGAGAGAGCTGCAGAGGATCGCCGGGCCAACTAATAAGCGTTTTAGCACAGAAGCCACGTACGCGACTTCATAGAGTTATTAGTGCCCTATAAGGCGGCATGGCGTGGTGAGGGGTAGGACGTTTGTGGTCGCTATGCTGCATATCATACAAGTGCATATAACGAACAAAAATATTCAACCAAACAATAAAGTTTCCCATGGGTATTGTGGTCATTGGAGGAGAACCGAAGGTGAACGGTGAAAAGCAGCAGAAATGCAGCTCAAATTGGTGAGGCCAGGCCAGGCCAGGCCAAGAGGAAGAAGTGCTAATTTCAGGCGAACGGAAGAGGGAGGAATTCATTAGCGAAAACTCGGGGTACATTGGAAATCTATATGATATTTCCCAGGCAGAAGCAGCAATAGATATTGCATTTTCCAAACGGAAAAGGGCGGAATTTATTAACGTTTTTCCCGCCTCTTGAAATCCCAGAAATAGGGTCTGAAAGGGGGTGGAAGAGGAGCTGAATGGGAGGCATCTTTCTCATTTCGATTTATATGCTGTCCTTTCGCAGGAAATCTGAAATCTACAGCCAGGTAGTCGTCTGCCTGTCTGGTTGGTTTTTAAGTTTTGTAATTGAAACTGTGATGAATAGCCAGCGAGTGTTAATGAGCACTTTGGGTGCCTTGCAATGGATCCATGGATATTCCACTCCATTCCGTTCCAGCAATGTAATTAATCAAGAGCGAGGCCTTGGCAGCAGCTTCAGCTTCAGCTTCCCCATCAACAGGTAGTAAAACGCCAAGACGTGCCCCATCAATACTACTCGCCTGTGTCCATCTGTATCTGTGTCTGTGTCTGTTTTTTGTATCTGTATCTGTAGTATCTTTGTCTGTCAAAAGAAGCGGGCGTCGGGTGTCTTGAGTGACAGAACGAGTGGAGTGGATTGGAGTGGAATGGGAAAAACTCAAACTGGGGGCCGCTCACTGCGATCGGCCCTCAAGAATCCAAAGAGTGGTACTGGTGGTATCCAACAGATACACACCTCGATTTGAGCCGCTTGGAAAATACTGGTTTTACTTCAAGCCAAGTTTGCCACAGCACAAAGATTTGCTTTCATTTGTCCGTTAAAGACCGTCTCTGTGTGTGCGTGAGTATCTGAGAGATACTGCTCTCTCAGAGAGCACGTATGTGTGTGTGCGAGAGAGAGCCAAGAATCTGTATCTGAGCATCTGTAGGGGCACACCTGTGTGTGTATCTGAGAGAGTGTACACGGCACAGGTAGCTCTCGACTTGGCTTGGCTTGTTCTGCCTCTACCACTGCTTGAATCTCTTTTTTCCCTGATTCTTTTCTTTTCTTCTCGTCTGTTATGTTAATCCATTGGCCAAACATCCCATCCCATACCATACCATACCATCCCATGCCCTGCTCTCGGGCCCATACACACCTGAGGAGTGTACGGCGGTGGCAGCTGCTGCAGCTGCGCACAGGTAGCCGCCGCCAGAAGAGGTTATTTGATTACTCAACCATTTTTCTTCAATTTATTCTCTCTCTCTCTCTCTCTGTCTCTCTCTTGGCTTCCTCTGAGCCTCGACCTGACGACTCTGAGCCCCTCTACAGGCCACATGTTGCCGGTGAAACCTCACGTCGGCATGTCCGGCCCAAAATTTCTTGCAGTTTTTTTTTGTTGTTTTTCTTTTTTGTTAACCGAAATTCAAAAATTGAAAAGACATCTGCCGTTTCAGTTTCAGTTTTTTTTATTTTTTCTGTGTGGCATTTCCGCAAAAGGAATTTTTTCATTACCAAGAAATTTATGGGTTTGGCACTCGAAATATTGTGTTGTACTTGAGAATGCATTGAATTGATTTGAAATTTGAATATTTGATGGACCCTCGACATACATCCATGTTGATTCCTTTGGATCTTTTTCAAAAACTTCAAGTGAAAGGCACTTTTGGGGGCCCAGCGCTTCAAGTTTCTGAGGGGTTTCTGTGTATTGAAGAAAACTGATTTCCGACACTGAATCAGAGTTGTATTTCACTTTTAAAATGTAACTCTTTTATATGCATATTTATCCCAAAGTAGAGAATATCTTCAGCTTCCAAAAGAAGGCTCGCTCGACAGCTGCAACGCCTGACAGTCCCTGACTGATGCAGCTGCTCCACACAAATTGATGTCTAAGCCAGTAACAGTGGCGATATCTGGGCCTGCTCCCGGACATATCGGTCATGCTAATCTCAATTCAACAGCAACGTATGTACATTTGTAGACACGAGTAAGAGATGCAGATGCAGCTGCAGCTGCGGCTGCAGCACCTGCTCCAACAGAGCAGACACAGACACAGAAACAGACAAGAATGTTTTCCATTTGCCGCCGCCTATTTACCCGTGAATTGCTCCAATTTTGTTCATTGACTTGTGCCGCAATCGATTTGTTCAAACCGACGAGTCCAAAAGGCAAGCGTAACCTACTTTCCGCTGATAAGATAATGACGCTTTTCCTCCAACAACGACGCCAGACATTCACACAGTAGCTGTGCCTGGCTTACCAATTAACCAGCAACCATACCAACTATATATATATATGTATAGTAGGTATATATTGTGTACATGTCTGGTGTGGAGAAAGCCCCCCATTTTTCGTGGCGTCACTTCCATTAGTTCTGTTCTACGTGGAGTCGCATAGAACCCCTTAAACCATCTGTTACTCCCTTGAGTAGGGTATTTAATCCACGTTTTCCAACAAGTATTTCCATTGCTTCCGCCTTCGAGCTTATCTCTCACCCGCAAAACTGAATAACACTCGAGGGAATATGTTTCGATTTTATTATTTTTTATTTTTACACAATTATTGTGTGTGTGTTTGTGTGGCTTTCTCGTTGGTTTGTAAATTATACATTTTGTTTAATATGTACTATACTCGTATATAAATAAATTGTTTTTTTTTTTTAATGTTGATTCGCCTTGGCATGTAAAAAGTAGGGGTGTTCCCCCTTTAAGACTCCTCTCTTCTTGATACGGGAAAAAGACTTACAAAAATACATATCGCAATGATTTATTGAACATTTTCTTATATATATATATATTTCGATTCCTACATAGCATGGATATAGGCTGCACAATCGGTACTCCGTTCTCTCGCTCTCTGCCTTAACTAAAAACTCCTCGATTCGATATAGATTTATGTTTAAACTGATTTATACACGTAGTACTAGAGGACAGCGACAACCCTAAGAACTTATGCTGATATTGATGGGGTCGGGTCTAAGGTTTCTATATAGATGATGATATACATATTTCTGTATTGGGTTAGGATAATGTCTAGCTTAGATTATCGACTTGTCTTATCAAATGCAGTTCTCATTTTGATATTTGTTGTCTGCCGTTTCAACGAATCCTAAATGAAGTGTGGTGTTTGTCTTGAAATTAGTTATGGGATGGGCTAATAAACTATCTGATAAACTACGGACTAATGTTGGGAATATGCAGAGTAAAATGCAACTTGTTACTGAATTCTCTTCATAGGAATATTTTGTATCCTCTTTCAATTCTTCTTCATTTTCTGTATTAATGAAAACTCTCTGCATTAATTTGTGTGTTTGTTCGCAGTCGCTTAATCATAGTGTTTAGGTTTAGGATTATCGTCTAGATATATGTAGATATAGTTACGCTTACGTAAGATCAAGATCACTTTTTGCATTTACAAAACAGAAAACAAAAACGTGTCCTCAAGGCCCCCACTCCTTCCACTCCTTTCCACTCTTCAATATAAAAAATGGGCTCTATATATACTTATTGTACATATGTATATATGTATGTATCTGTTGAAGCGACTTTGGGTCCGGCTAGGCCGGCGCCTTGTCCCCCTGCACATCCTCCTCCTCCACATCCTCCTTCTCCGCCTCTTTCACACCAGTATCCATACAACTCTTAGCATATAAAAAGTCTTTTGAATTTCTACGTCATCGTTTTCTTTTGTTTTTGTTTATGTTTTTTTTTCTAGATGCGCCAGCCCTGCTCGTCGTCCACATTGGAGTCGGTGTCGGAGGGCTCCTCGCCGTACATGTCGGCCAGCTTGCGGAAGCGCGGTCCAAAGTTGGACAGATAATCGAAATTGAGATCGCCGTCGTCGGTGCAGGAGGCCAGGCTGGAGAGGCTGCCGTCGGAGTTGCCGTCGCCCTCGTAGGCGTAGTGGCGCACATCGTCGACGGTGAGGCCGCCCGAGTCGCGGTCGCAGTTCTCCTTCTTGTCGCCCAGGAAGTCCCCGATGTCGGGTATGTCGTTGGGATCCCGGCCCATGCCCGACTGCAGGGCGTGGGGATCCTTGTAGAGCTTCTCCTCGTAGAAGGGCTGGGTGCGCAGTACGTTCAGGTCGTAGTCGGTGTCCCGTTCGCCGCCGCCCTCGTCCTCGTAGTTGATGATCGTTTCCCGTATGTCGTCGATGTCCTTCTCGTGCCAGCCGTTCTTCTGCTTCTTCTGCACCACCACGGCCAGGAGGATGATCAGCAGCAGGGCCAGGCAGGCGATGATCGCAATAATGAAGTTCCGATCGATGCCAAAGCTGAAGGCCACCGCCACCGACTGCTGGCATCCGCTGTCAATGTTCCGGAAGACCGAGGGCATCCCCAGGTTGTAGGTGTGCTCGTTGATCGTCAGGTTGCGCACGCAACCAAAGAATCCCTGCTGGGTGGGTACATGCGTCCAGTTGAGCTGCCGTCCGAGCTGCGCCAGATCCACAGGGCTGCCGCCCAGCTGCAGGGGCGCGTTCACGTTGAGGAACTCGTTGGGCCCCTGGGGGGCGCCCAGGCTCATGCAGGTGGAGAGGCGGCAGTTGTCCACGGTCATCTCGATGCTGGTGCGCTGCAGGATGATGTCCAGCTGGTAGGAGCGATCGGCCACCATCCGTATGTGCTGGTGCTTGATGCGTATGCCGCCCGAGCCGTAGTCCACCGTCAGCACGGGATAGCCCTTGTCCAGCTCGAGGGCCAGGAAGTCGGACAGCGGCAGCAGAGGATTGTAGTTGAGGGGCCCCAGATACATGATCAGACCCTGGTCGATCTGTGGCGTGATCTCCAGACTGATCTTCGTGTTGTCGCAGGCGGAGACGGGCTCGTAGAAAGCGTAGCCGCTGCCGTAGAAGGCCACCGAGACGAGCTCGCAGTGGGGCCCGGTGAAGCCGTCGATGCAGTCGCAGACATCGTTCTCCCCGTAGCGCGGTGTGCCGCCGTTCAGGCAGTGGTTCATCAGCAGCGCTTCGCACACACACTGCGCCTGCACGAAGGCATTGACGCCCACGAAGGAGGTGGTGTTCGAGTAGATCATGTAGGGCACCGAGCTCTTGTGCAGCTCATTTGTGCAGGAGCTCTCGCACTTCAGCCGCTCGATCAGGCACTCGTCGATGTTGACCATCAGCATCTGGAGATCGAGCTCGTTCTCCAGCCGCTGCTGGTTCTGGGCCACCATTCCGTTGAGCTTCTCGGGCGAGTAGTACGGCGATCCGTGGGCGGAGTAGCGCACGTCCAGCGTGTTGTTCTCGTTCTGGAGCACCGTGAACACGTCCACATTGGACACCGAGGTGTTGAAGAGCTTCGACAGCGAGTGCTGGAGGCGGTCCTTCAGGGAGAGGGCTTCCGGGGACTGCATGTCGCGGGGCACATAGATGAACTCCTCCTTGGTGATGTTGATGAAGCGGATGCTGCCGCTCTTGTCCACCGCCTCCTCGGGCAGCTCACGGATGACCACCGTGACATCGGCATCCACCGAATGGTAGGGTATATAGGTGGACTCCTCATCGACCGTGAACTCCAGCACGTACTCCCCCTCGCCGGTGTGTTGGAGCATGGTGATCATGCCCGTGCTGGGATTCAGGCGGAACTGATCGTGAGAGATGTCGTTCTTCCACTTGAAGCTCTTGTCCTCCAGATCCCAGTCGTCCAGATCGTCGACAAACACCCGCCCAATGTCCGTGTCGGGCGCCTCGCCCTTGTAGTTGTAGATGAAGATGCGGGAGGAGCCCTCCGTCATGGCATTGTCGTTGACATCGCCGATGATCAGGTGGAGTATGCTGACGGCACTCTGCCTGGGCACCCCCGAGTCGCTGATGCGGATGGGGATGTAGTACTCTTTCTGCTCCTCCCGGTCGAACATCACGTTGGCGAAGAGGTAGTCGTTGTCGATACTGAACTTGGTCTTGATGTCCGGCGAGGCTTCGCTGTCGATGCCGTAGGTGTAGGGCGGACCGTTCTGGACGTCGTCAAAGTCGTTCGACTGCAGCTGGACGACCTGGCCGGGATTTCGGTTCTCGGGCCACTTCACTGGCATTTCGTTGACCAGGAAGGGGGCATTGTCGTTGATGTCCTGCAGGGTGATGGTCACGGCCTTTACCGACTTGAGGGTTGTGCCCACGCCGTCCTCGTCGCTGGCGGAGATCAGAATCTGCCAGTTCTTGTGGCCGTTGGGAGGATCGCGGTCCAGGGGCTGGATGAGACGCAGGCAGCCGCTGTTGTCGATGGTCAGCAGCTTCTTGTAGTCGTCCTTCACAATCGAGTAGACAATGTGCTGGTCTGCTGTGCGATCCTTGATGTCCGGATCGTACGCTTCGATTGTCAGAATGCAGTTGTCGAAGGCGCGCTCCTCCTGGATGGTGATGCTGTAGTCCTGCTTGAACACCGGCGGATTGTCGTTCACATCCTCGATTTTGATCACCACCGTGGCGTAGTCGTCGTAGATCCCGTCGAAGGCTCGCACCTTCAGCTCGTACTCGGTGATCGATTCGTAGTCGAGGCGCTGGTTCACCGTGATCTTGCCCGTCTTCAGGCCAATCTTGAAGGCGTCCCCCACATTGCCGCTCTCAATGCTGTAGAGGATCTGCGAGGCGTTGTCCTCGTCCTCGGCCATCACCTCAATCACCTCGTAATTGGTGTTGGCGTCCTCGAGCAGCTTGTCCGCCAGATACTTGGTCTGCTGGAAGTGCGGCTTGTGGTCGTTCTTGTCGCCAATCGAGATGCGGAACACCTGATGGCCCCGATTGGGCTCCCCGTTGTCGAACAGGCTCGACGGCGAGTTGTCGCTGGCGATCACCTTGACGTTGTAGAAGTCGCGTTCCTCTCGATCGAACGTTGTGAGGGCCGTAATGTTGCCCGTGTGCCGATCGATGGCGAAGAATTCCCGATTGTCCGCCAGCTCGAAGGACACAATGTTGTTGGCCGCCGTCCCGTCCATGTCGAAGGCGCGCACCTGCATCACGGGCGTGCCCGGCGGCTCGTTCTCGAGAATGGTGCCCGACTTGACCTCGGTGAAGTAGGGAATGTTGTCGTTGACGTCCTCGACCTTGATCTTGATCTGGTGCTCGGCGCCCAGCTCGAAGGTGTTGCGCACACTCATTGTGAGGGTGTAGTCCGTGATGGCCTCGTAGTCGAGATGCTTGCCCAGGCTGATGGTCACCTCGTTGCCGATCTGATTGAAGACGAACGTGTTCTTGCCGTTCGTCTGCTCCGTGCGGCCGGTGATCAGCTCGAAGATCACCTCCGGCTTGTCCGGCATGTTGGAGACGGCCGTCAACGTGGCTATGGGCTGCGAGAAGTTCTTGAGATCCTCTTTCAGATAGATGGGCGCATCGATGGGGTCCACAAAGGTGGGCGGCTTGATCGAGGACTCCACAATGCGTATCCGCACCTCGATCTGGGCGTCCTGCGGCGGATCCGGCACAATATTGTACGCCCGCACATTGATCGTGTACGACTGTCCGGGTCGCTTGTCGATCGGTCGATTCAGATAGATGATCCCCGACTCCCTGTCGATCTTAAAGTACTGAAAGTCGCGCTCCCGCAGTATCTCGTACTCGATGATGCTGTTGTTGCGGTCATCAAAGTCGCTGGCACTGATCGACATGACCACCGCGTCGGGCTGCAATTAAAAGACATGGGGAATAAGGCCTCAAACAATATCAAAAGACTCTAAGGAGGGGAGGGGTCACACCAAACACCACCACCAAACACTCGGAAGCCAACTTTCCTGCAAGTTTGCCCAAATCAGGAATAGGCACATCTTTCCTTCACGAAATCTACTGCTTCCTTCCTGACCAAAAGTGCAACCTAAACTGAAACCTTTAAAAGGAAAATGCTCGGCTTTCAGCGGAGCTTTTCTAAAAATACTACAGAGAAATGGAAACGGAATGGAAGCGGATTGGAAATGGGGAAATGGGGAAAAGGGGAAAAGCGGGTTCTCCCCCGTACGATTTGTATGGCATCACTGGCTGGCGGAAATAGTATTCCATTCCATAAGCTTGAGATAATTTCCAGGAATATTTGTATATTTGTGGATCCCATTAATTCTCCTTGGGGAACATGTGTTCGATAAAAGATACTCAAGATTTATGGCTCGGAATAGAGTCGGAAACTATCCAGACTGTAAGGGAATTTAAATGGGTTTCTTGACAAACTGTACATTGATATTTTGCACTGGACACAATTTCGTTATTCTCGTTGCCACTAAGCCCTTCCATTGCCTGGCGCAAAAACTAGTGGAAAAACAGAAAGAAAAGGCGGCTTGCTGTGGGCGTTGGAAAGGGTTTCAAGGTTCTCTGCATCGGGCCGGGGCGAGCAATGAACTCAAACCCGTCTGAGACGACCCTCCTCCCACGCTGCTTGCTGCCAGGAAAACTTGTTCCGCCCAAAGAGCGCATAGCAGAGCCCACAGCAGAGCCCACGGAGCTGTTAATTATCGCTGGAAGTCGGGAGACCCTATGAGAGGTGTTTGTGTGTGTGTCTGTGTGTGTGTGTGTGTGGGGGGGCAGGTGGGCGACGGATAGGCGACAATGGCAATGACCCATAAATTGCCACTAAGCCAATTAAATTGTTGCTCAAATGTTGCTCATGACATCATTCAAGAGGGGCAGGGGCAGGGGCAGGGGCGGGTTGCGGGGGCGATAGCATAACGTCACTCGTGGACCGTCGCACAGACAGAGAGAGAGAGAGAAGAGACCAAGCGGCAGTAATCCAGGGTCCGCGTACTTGGTCCTCCGTTGTGCGGGCCAGTTCGAGTACACACTTACCTGTGCATTTTCCGACATGGACTCGTCGTAGCGCGCCTTGTTGAACACTGGAGGATTGTCGTTGATGTCCTCGATGGTCACGTTGAAGGTGCAGACATCGTCGAGCGGCGGCAGGCCGTTGTCCGTGGCCTGGACGGTGACAAACACGAACTTCTCGTGGATGGGCTCATCCCGATCGAAGGTGTGGCCGGTGACAATGACGCCCGTCGTGGGGTTTATAAAGAACTTGGGTCGTTCGGAGCGCGACTGGACGAGACTGTAGCGTATCTCCTGGTTGGGATCGGGATCCGTGGCCTGCACCATGAAGACGTAGGTGTTCTCGGGCTGCTCCTCCTTCACGGAGGGCGCATAGCCCGCGCAATTCTTGAAGGCGGGCTTTCGATTGTCGCCGGTGTAGTTGTTGTTATCCGGCAGCGACTGGGCTGAGAGGGCGGGTGAGATGATGCTGAGGGCCACGGCCACGGCCATGAGCAGCCTGCTCCTGTGGCTGTGACTGTGGATGTGGCTGTGCCTTCGATCCCGACATTTTCGTTTGTGCTGCTGGTGTGTCTGCTGCTGGGCTGGATTCGGACTCGGATTTAAATTTGGATTGAGGTGATTGCTGACCGACATTTTATTGCAGTTGCTGGACGACAATGGCTGAACACTTGTGGAATTTCATTTAGCAGACATCCGCCATCTCTCAACTTTTGAGCACTTCTTTTGTGAATCACCCCAGTATTTATCCACTGGCACACACACACGGGTACACACACGGTACACACTCGATCACTACCACTACTACTTCACCGCACACCTTTTACTTTTACGTTCTCTCTGCTCTCCTCTGCTCTGCACTGTTTGTATTTCTATTTCCACTTTTGTTTGCTTCTATCTCTCAATGCATGGGTGCATGTGAGCTTGTGTGTGTGTGGGTGTGTGAGTGCGAACTAACGCTGACGTCGACGCTCCACCGTTTGTTTAGACTGCATTTTCATGGCAACCAACAGCAACAACCGCCGGGGAACCGTTTAAATATCAATATCGAACAAATTGAATAAAATTCAACAAAACACGTACAGTGCGCGCTTTTATTATTTTTCCAAGTATTTTCCGACTTATCTGCTGCCTTTTCTGTTATTTTCTTCACTTTTATCTTTTACACACTCTCTTTTGCGCTCCCTTCTTCGGCCGCCGCTCTCTCAAACACCGCAAAACAGGTAAGACCAGGTAGAAAAAAAGTGGTTACCACACACACTTGTAGGCAAGAGCGCGCGCGGTTGTGTGTGTGTCGTTGTTTCAGTCTTTTGGTATTGGTACTTGTTACCAACTAATTCGTGTTTCAAGGCACTGTTCGCTTATTTTTTCGTTATTTGTTGTACACTTTAAGCGATATTACTAGTAAATTAATCGTAAAATGTAGTTTTCAATTTGTTTTGTTCGTTTCATTCCCGAATTTAGCCGAAAAAGCTTCGTACGATACGATCTTGCTCTTATTTATTTCGCGATCGACGCGGCGCAACAACCGCGCAGTTCAAAAGTTGGGAATAAAATGTATCGATATCCTCAGGAGGGCGCTAGAGGTGTGCGAATTCCGATACCACTATCGACAGAAACATCGACATAATGGGGTTTCAAATATCAATACGGTCGATAGTGGCACAATATATATTGTATGGTTAGTGATAGTGGCTAGAACTTTCGCGCCAAAGTGGAATTCTTTGAAAATAAATCCAGTGAAATAAGCGAACGAGAATTCAAAAAAATGCAATACCCTATGTCCCCTTAAAATGAAGCATTAACTCAAACATTATTTCTTTTCACAGTTTCGGATGAGACCAGCGATATTTTATTCAAATCTGAAAATTACAGTTTCTTTTCGGATTTCCATTCATTCATGTTTGTGCTCTTTCGCTTAGATGCATACTTGCCTTGCTATTTATATTTTGACAAGTCTAATCGATTTTGTGACCTCTCTAGGTAACTCACCTTGCAACTTTCTTAGAGATGCGCCTAAATCTGTATCTGTATTGGCAGACTGCTTGATGTGAACATCAAATTAATTAACATTTTTGAATGCAATTTATAGCGGTTTCTCAAAAGGATATTGGTTTTCCACATATCTTTCAAGTGCCCAGCCGCTTAATTCACTTTTTAGACTTTGAAATTCTAAATTTTCTCTCGAACGATATATCGAAAAAACCATGAAACCACCAAAATTCCAAAGCCATCGATAGTGCCATCGATGTTTCTCCAGCCCTACTGAATCGTCATCGTTGTCCTATTTTGAGAAAAAAGATCACAGTATTTTTGTATATCATAGGAAAAACATTGAAGAAAACAGTTGAGTCGTCACAATTATACTACTATTAAACGCGGCCGAGCAGCACTGACCATTGAAACGATAGCACGAGCAACGAGGAGCGCAGAAAAGAACACACAAACCAAACAACTGCCCCTGCCCCGATTTCGTGAATCACCAACGGAATTATGGAACAAACACAGATTACAGATGCAGAAAAGGTGCGCATTGTGTCCGACTTCATCCTGCACGCTCCGCCCGGCGAGTTCAACGAGGTGTTCAACGATGTGCGCGAGCTCCTCAAGAACGACGCCCTGCTGAAGGACGGTGCCAGCCACGCCTTCTCACAGTACAACAAGGACCAGCTGACACCGGTGCGCATCGAGAACAGCAACCACAGCGCCATCATATCGGAGTTCAACGATTTGGGTTAGTATCAAGCGTCCGTGAATCCGTCCATATATGGGCATACTCATGCAGCAGAGCTCCCCCCTCGCATGCAATGATGACATTTAATTGTGAGTCACGAACCACACAAAATTCGACTTGTTGTTGATATCTATTGTTCGAATTTGTTGATGTATAAATACCAAGAGCTAGAGTCTTTCCTCACTGATAAGGCAACGAAATAATCTTTCAGGCAACGGTCGCTTCTATGATCCACGCACAAACAAGGCCTTCAAGTACGACCACCTACGGAAAGAGGCCTCCGACTACCAGGATGTGGAGGCGGATGCCGATGCGGAGTCCTGGAGGGCGGCCCTGGACTTGGAGACGCTTGCATACACTGCCAGTCACTATAGACACGGGGTACGGGAGAGAATCCATTGTTAAATCACACAGTAACGTTGAAATTTTTGGTTTGCAGGTCAGCTCCGTTTTTGGAAAGTCTCAGGGCAACCAGATCACGCTAACCGTTTGCATTGAGGACCACCAGTTCCAGCCGAAGAACTACTGGAACGGCCGATGGCGTTCGCAGTGGCACGTCACCTTCCAGGCGGGCAGTGGCTTGGCCGAGCTGAAGGGCGTGTTGAAGGTGCAGGTCCACTACTACGAGGACGGCAATGTTCAACTGGTGTCCTCCAAGGAGTGCCGCGAGAGTGTTGTGATCACCAACGAGCAGCAGATGGCCAAGGAAGTGATGCGTCTCATCGAGGAGGCCGAGAACGAGTACCAGCTGGCCATTTCGGAGAACTATCAAACGATGTCGGACACGACTTTCAAGGCAATGCGGCGCCAGCTGCCGATAACCAGGACCAAGATCGACTGGAGCAAAATCGTCTCGTACAGCATTGGCAAGGAGCTGAAAACGCAATAAGACCAGGAGCTGCAAGAGGAAGCGGAGGGGACACAGCAGCATTCGACAAAGCGGCCCAACAGTCTTCCACTTGCAATGGCCAAGCGAGATATGTAACTGAAACAGCAGCATTAACATTATAAACAGCCGAGGAAAGGAAGGAACACGATCACGAATACAAGTTTAAACTAAATGTCTGTAATTTGCCTATACATACATACATATACATACATGCATATATACAACGTGTATTTACAATGTGTTATATATACATAACTAACGATGAATGCACATGCATAGCTATATATATATATTTAATTACGATCAGAGATGATTCAATTAAATGGATTTGGACATTGAACGATGCGCTGTTGCCTCGTTTGGGTCACAGTCACACTCGCCACCAATTGTCGCCTTTATCGTTTAAGATGAGCATTAAACGCGGTTTTTATCATGTACGAGTACTCTGACTTATGTATTATTCTAATTTTAAACAAGACAAACACAAGATGAGCAGCTCGTGTGTGGCCACGTGCCCGTCCCGTCCAACTGTAAGAGTGGAATGTTAGCATTGGACAAAACACTTGGAACTGCGCCTCCGATTGAATGTGTTTCAACTATTTTTAGAGTCTCCACAGTAACACCTTTATAGTCACCCGTCAAGTTCTCTCAACTCAAACTCCTCTCCGCTTACCCGAACATGATCATTATTAGCATGGGAAGCAAAATAATTGACATTTTAGCCAGCTTTTCATTAACAAAAGACTTTGATTTTATTAAAACAACAACAATAAATGTGTAATTAAAATACCTTAAATATTAAACCTTTAAGATTGCTTGAATTAGTCAAATTTAATGAGAATAAACTAACTAAATCGGAAATTGTTACTACATTTCTCTAATCCATTTAATGGCTCTTTCAGTTTCCTTCCTCCTGTGCTTGTGGGTGTTCGTTTAGAGGCTTTTCATAGATCCTCTTCGGTGCTTCTGTCTGCTTTGGCGGATGGGGCAATTTGGCACACTCCCACTGTTGTGGGCTGTGATCATCGGGCACAACATAGGCCAGCTCGGATTTCTTAAGGAGAAAACGCTTGTCTGGATTACGCTTTGTTTCCAATTCCAGTCGGTCAATCAGCCAGCCTTTGTCGGGTAGATTGGACGCCCAAAAGTACAGGGTTCCTGCAGAGAAATGTCTCAATAAAGATAGTTTTCTGAGCCGCTACCTTACCCTTGTCCTTGCTGCCATGCACTGAGACCTCCAATTGCGCCTTCTCCGCATTGCAGTTGTTATTTGCGTTAGAAAGATCAATACCCGACTCTCTGATAGGTTCACCCAGGAGCTTCACAGCTCCCTTGTGGTGTCTCAGGGCACTGATGGCCAGTTTATAGTAATCACAGGATCTGACGCGATCCTCCATCCTCCAGCGCATGTACATGACCGCTGATATGGATGCAACAGCACCGTAAACGCATATGTTTCCCAGAGTCCGATTGGAAGGCATTCGAAATCGCGGCATTTTTGATTATATTATTTTTTTGCACTTGTGTAATTTGTTATAACCGGCGCTGACATAGAGGTGGAATTGGGCTCAAGCCGATAGTATTAATGCTTCATTGATTTGGTGATATCTGATCAAAAATAACCACAGACTTTATACACTACTTCCCTTCCCTCTTTATGTTCCTATTTTGGATGTGATTTAATTGAAAGTGATTTAGAATGAAACACAAAGCAAATTTATGTTGAGACTCAAATTTGGTTAACGATACTTCTCATGAGTGTCCATCTCTACATTGTAGCGTAGCCATACTTCCGCATACCAGGGCTGGAGTGTTGCCGCATTCTCAGATTATACAACAAAACAGAAGTTTCAGCAATTAAATGGTTATTTGTCAATTAAGTTGAAGCGAAACAAAAAGTGCACAATTATGAGTAGCTTAACTGCGGCGTTAGCTATGCTGAGGCAGCGTGTGATCACTCCTGCACTGGCCACATCAACACGCTGTTACGCTGTGAAGCCGGCGGCACCAGGTGAGCCCCAATCTCAGAAATCGTAAATCAGATAAACTTTATCTTTATCCTTGAAACACAGCCGCCAAGAAGAAGAAGCTGGGAAAGCTTGGACCCATTATGGAAAAGAAGGTCATTCCCGTGGAAACAGACGCCAACAAACTGGTGGGCTATGTGTGTGGCAGCAACTACCTAAAGACTGGCCAGGACGTCAAGGTGAGTGCACCAGGGGAGGGAATGGTAAGCGACTCCCAAACTCTCATCGTCTTGGTATCCCTTCAGATCAAACCGGATGCAGAGTACCCCGACTGGCTGTGGACACTCAACACAGAGCGGATAATACCCCTGGACGAGCTCGATCCCAATTCAAAGCAATACTGGAGACGCTTGCGAAAGCTAGCACTGCGCCGCAACAATCAACTCTCCAAGCTGAAGAAGTTCTAGAGGCTGTCGTCGTCGTCGCTGGGAGAATTGGGCCAGCGCTGGCTTTTAGTTGTTATCATTGTTTTGGAGACCAGGCTGTGGCCTTCAACCCTCCTAAGTGTGTAATCGTGTTGGACCTGTGTTTACCTTGCTGTCCGGCGCAAGTACATAAACACTTCGATTATGTTCTTTGCTAAAGTAAATAACGTAAATATATTTTACAACGCCTTGCACTTCTTATAAATAATCTCGTTCGTATAAAAGTCGCGATCTCGACGGAAAGTTTGATCAATGCAGAACAGCAATGTGGATGCGATCATCGGAAATTCTAGTGCTGCTGCTCGGGGCAGTCCTGATGGCTGCATCGTCAGTCGCTCAAGGCAATGTCTCAAGTAAGTAGTCAACATCCATCGTCCGATGCCCAACGGTGCCTAATCCCAACGTTCGCAGAGCATGTCGTCTGCTATCAGGGCACCTGGTCAGTGTACCGACCCGGCACAGGCAAGTTCGGTGTTGAGGATATTGATCCGTTTCTCTGCACCCACTTAATATACGCCTTCCTGGGCATCGAGGAGAGCGGACAACTGCGCGTCATCGACTCCTACCTCGACTTGGAGGACAACAGTGGCCGTGGCAACATCAAGAGCTTCAACGCCCTCAAGCTCAAGAATCCCACACTGAAAACCTTGGCGGCCATTGGCGGATGGAACGAGGGCTCAAAGAAATTCTCCATCGTGGCCGCAGATGCCGAGAAGCGGTCGCGTTTTGTAAATGATGTGGTCCGCTTTCTGCAGCGTCACGGCTTCGACGGATTGGACTTGGACTGGGAGTATCCGGGTCAGCGCCACAGCCTGGATAACCAGGATCGCACCAACTATATTACCCTGCTGAAGGAACTAAAAGAGGGGTAATGTATATGGGCTGTCTGTTCATAGACTGTTCTGCTGTCTGACACGAGTACTCCACGTCTCCCAGGCTCGAACCCTTCAGCTTTATCCTCAGTGCTGCTGTTGGATCCGCTCAGTTCTCGGCCGAAACATCTTATGAAATCCCAGCCATAGTCCCCTATCTGGACCTCATCAACGTGATGGCCTACGATCTTCATGGGCCCTGGGATGAGGTGGTCGGCATCAATGCCCCCCTGTATCCCGCTGCCAGCGATAAAAGCGAACGCCAGAAGCAGCTCAATGTGGATGCCATCTTCAAGTACTGGCTGAATGCGGGTGCTCCACCGGAGAAACTGGTTCTCGGTGTCCCCTTTTATGGACGCACCTTCACACTAGCTTCAGCCGAGGGCCATGAGCCGGGCTCTTCGCACATTGGACGCGGCATTGCTGGAAAATATTCCCGCGAACCGGGCGTTTTAGGCTACAACGAGCTCTGCGAGCTGATGCAGCAGGAGGATTGGACCGAGGAGTGGGAGAAGGAACAACAGGTGCCCTATGCATACAGGCAGCGACAGTGGGTGGGCTATGAGAACCCACGCAGTCTCTCGCTCAAGGCCCAGTATGCGGTGGATCACCATCTGGGTGGCATCATGATCTGGTCCCTGGAATCAGACGATTTTCATGGCACCTGCGGCCAGGAACGCTACCCCTTGCTCCGCGCGATCAATCGAGTGCTCTTTGGCAGCGACACCCCCACAGGTCTGACCACTGAACCGAGTAAGGCGGCGGAGGAGGAGAAAGAGGGATTCAGCTGCCCCACCGATGCCCCGAATGGCTTTGTACGCGACCCCCACAACTGCTCCAAGTTCTACTACTGCAATGGAGGCATCACCCACAGCTTCGACTGCCCCACCGGGCTAAGCTTCGACCCCCACACTGACGGCTGTAACTACTCCGCCTCAGTAAAGTGCTAACCACGCCCGCACATTACCCGTTTCGATGTTTTGTATTTGGTACACTTATTACTTAGCTGTGGTTCGGGTTATTCGACGACCTTGAGGTTCACGGGCATGTTCTCGTAGTTGTAGAGTGGTTGGCCCGGCCGCCAGGTGACATAGTTCTGATCACACTTAACCAGGTGCTTTGGCATGCATTCGATCCTGGACTCATCGAAGTAGTAGCCCTTCAGGCACTCGTAGTCGATGCGCTCACCATTGCGGCACTCGTAGTAGAACTGGCAATCATAGAGTTGGCGAAAGAATCCATTTTTCGGGCAGAAGCCCATGGACTCCGTCGTTGGCTCCTCGGGAGCCAGAATACTGATGTCACCAAGGGCGGCGAGGATGACACGCCCCAGGCTGTGGCTCTCTCCGCACTTGCCGTTATAGTCATCCGAATCGATCGTCCAGGCCATGGCGCCGCCCAGGTTATGGGACTTCAGCAGATGCATCTTCGCCCAGATGCTGCGGGCATTCTCGTAGCTAATCCAGTGGTCGGCCTTGTAGGCATACGGCACCTGTGCCTGCTCGTCGAATTTCTGCATCCACGAGCTTGCGTACTTACACCATTCACCGTAGGTCATGAAGCCGGGCTCGCGGGTCAGAGGTGTCTTCAGTCCTGGACCCTTGCTGGGGGAGCCGACGGTGGTCTTATGGTTTTCCATGACGTACGAGCGCACGAAGAGGGGAATGTTCAGGATCAACTTCGCTGGCGCTTTGCCCAGCCTCTTCCAGAGCTTTATGGATTCAATCACGCCATTTTTGCCAGAGAGGGGGGCGTTGTATCCGAGACGCATCTGATACGGATCTCGATTGTCGTGGTGCATTAGGTTAATATAATGCACGTACTGGACCACTTTGGGAATGTCGTACCACTCCAGGGTGCTCTTGTCAGTTCGCCCCAAAACCGCCACCATCAGAATAAATTGATGCTCCTGGAAACTAGAGAACGGGAGCAGTTAGTGCCTGCACAAGAGCTGTGGGCTGAACCTAGCTACATTATCTTCAACTCCTCCAGCAGTAGAACAAAGTTCTTCCGATCCTCAGGCTTGCCTCCGCGCTGCGTGGGAAAGCGCCAGTCGATCTGGACGCCATCGAAGCGCCACTCGTACATGAATTCGATCAGCGACGTGAAGAACCGATCCCGCTTGCGGGATTCCGCTGCCATCTTGGAGAAGTCGCTCGATTCCTCTAGCCATCCGCCTATCGTGAACATTACCTTCTGAACATTCTCTTGCTTGAGGCGGTGTGCGACAATCAGCATATCTGAGGGTCCGAGATTGGTTTGGTTGAATCCCCACCCCTTATACATAGTACTATATTTATTCTCACCATTCTCCACAAGCAGATACTTGTCCGTGATCTTCACTTCGCCCGTCTCCCCATCCACACCAATGCCAGTGCCATAGACCAAATGCGTGCAGAGCCTGAGATCGACGTTCCACGTAAAGAACTTGCTTGAATTCTTATAGTAGTAAGACCCCACATCGTATTGACAGAATATCTTATCTGCAATCAATACTTTACTCTCTGCGATTCCGCTTTCTCCATTCCCCAATGCACTTACACTCCTTCGCCGCACAGCCACAGATCATAAGGATCATCAGGAGAAACGCACAATTAAGTGACCACATGATGAGCACAAAATAAAAGATTCAAACTTGAAATTTAACGGATTAATAATCCATTTAACAACACACAACAAAAATATTAAATTTAACCGATGTTACTTTCCCGTCTCGTACTCTGTAAATTTTAGACCAGGAAATCTAAATGTGGAAATGTTTGGGGTGTATTACGTATTTCTGAATCACTGACGATTCTTACACTGAAGTCTACCGAATCGAAAGGGAAAAGGCAACTTGATTCTTTCCTTTGGAAATATTTAAAAGAAAATGTGTACGGTTTTCTGATAGTACTTTATCGTATTACATGTTCTTGACAAAATATCGAAACTTCGACTACCCAAATAGAAGGTATACAAATTTCGAAACACACGAAAGGAATAGTTTTGTATGCAAACTAGTGCTTCAGTTCTCGCCTTAGCGCTAATTTCATTAGTGCTGCCTCCAATGATTCACATTTGACCTCTTTCTTGGGCCTGCACATGGCCTTGGCCTCGTCGAAGAATTGTTTCCAGGGACATTCGTAGTTGGTTCGTTCGCCACCCGAGCACGAGTAGTATAGTTGACAGTCAACGCTGTCGCGAAACAAGCCATCCTTCGGGCAGGGCGGGGGCAGGGTTGTAGGCTCCACATCCACCAGGACTGTCAGGGGGTCGAGGGCTTCCAGTATGACCCGTGCCAGCGCGTTTTTCTTTCCGCATTTGCCGGCAAAGTCATCCGCATCGATTGTACTGGACATGGCGCCGCCCAGGTTATGGCTCTTCAGCAGTTTTATCTTCGCCGAGATGCTGCGGTTATTCTCGTAGCTAATCCAGTGGTCGGCCTTGTAGGCATACGGCACCTGTGCCTGCTCGTCGAATTTTAGCGTCCACGTGTCTGCCTGTGTGCACCATTCCCCGTAGGTCATGAAGCCTGGCTGGCTGGACAAGGGCGTCTTCAGTCCCGGACCCTTGGAGGGGGAACCGACGGTGGTCCTGTTCTTGTCCCTGATGTAGGAGCTCACGAAGAGGGGAATGTTCATGATCAGCTTCCCTGGCGCTTCGCCCAGCTTCTTCCAGAGCTGTACGGATTCAGTCACGCCATTTTTGCCAGAGAGGGGGGCGTTGTATCTGAGACGCATCTGATACGGATCTCGATTGTCGTGGAACATCAGGTTAACGTAATGAGTATACTGGACCAATTTGGGAATGTCATAGTATCGCTGGGTATCCGTTCGCCCCAAAACCGCCACCATCAGAATGAAATCATGACCATCGAACCTAGGGAAGAACGAGATATATTAGTGTCTGGACAGGAGATGCATCAGGATCGTGATCGTATGTACACTGGCTTTAACTTTTTCAGCAATAAAATAAAGTTCTGCCGATCTTCAGGATTGCCGCCGCGCTGCGTGGGATAGCGCCAGTCGATCTGGATGCCGTCTATGCGCCATATGTATATGAACTCGATCACCGACATTATGAACCGATCCTGCTTTTTAGGGTCCGCTGCCATCTTGGAGAAGTCGCTCGACTCCTCTAGCCATCCGCCGATCGTGACTAGAGTTTGCACATGGTTTACACTCTGAAAGCTCTCTGCGTAGCTCAGAAGGCCTAAGGATGCTTGAGGTGTTTAGATAAGATCCTATCGATTGCCATTGCTATGCTCACTATTATCGATCAGCCCAAAAGTGTCCGTGATCTTCACACTGCCCGTCTCCCCATCCACACCCACGCCAGTGCCGTAGATGAAATGCGTGCAGAATCTGGTATCGAATTCCTCGAATTCGTTCTGACTCGCATTCTTATAGTAGAAGGACCCCATATTGTTGTCACAGAATATCTTAACTGCGAATAAAGCATAAAGTCTCTGGGATTCCCCTTTTTCCCTTGCACTTACACTTCTTCGCCGCACAGCCGCAGATCATGAGGATCATCAGCACAGACGCACAATTAAGGGACCACATAATGAACAGAATTCAAAAAAGAAAAAGAATAAAACTAGAAATTTTAGGGACTGATATAGTGCCATATAGTGCCAGTCCAAAGCAGATTTGATCTAAATATTCACATCAAATCTTGATGGTAATCCCAAAAATATATCAGATGGTAGTAGGCGTTCAAAGAACGTCGTACATATGTATGTACATACATATATGAATCATGGTGAGTAGTTTACGGCGCTTTAATGGCTGTGTAAAGTGTATCAAATGTGGACATCCATTTCAGTGAAAGACCATTATAGGGGGAATTACTATGGCTTCGAAAAAAAATGCATTAATCGTCCTTATCAGTAGTGCAATATTGAAATTGACTCATAGTTTTTCAAGGCATTATCTCCAGACTATACCTTTACGTCGAATCGCCGAGCGGTGAATAAGTGTCTTATTGTGAATACTATGAGTGCTACGTTTTTTTGCATGGAATCTAATCGGAATTGGTTTAGTCATAAATCTGGAACTATCTTCAAATCGCTGTGGGGGTCTGGCCCAGTATTTTTGGCCACTTAAAGATCTCTGTGTTTGTAGTCTGAATAATCTCTCAATTTGATTTATTTGTGCATAAGTTTTAGTAGGGGCAGTTGGCCGCTTCCGGCCAGTTGCAGGTATTGATGGATACATCGAAATGGAGGCCCGAGGTGCACTCGAAGTCGTAGCGGAGGCCACCGACGCACTGGTAGTATCTGTTGCAGTCGCTGTTGTGCAGGAAGTAACCATCGCTGGAGCAATCCCCAGCTGGGGATCCACCACCGCCGCCACCGCCCTGAGTTGGACCAGGAGTGGGAGCAGGCGTCACATTACCACCACTCCCACCACCACCACCGCCGCCGCCGCCGCTCACCTCCTTGCCGAGAGCACGGTTCATGGTTTTCAGAAGGGGATAAGACTCTCCACAGAGGCCGCGGAAGTCGTCCGTCTCAATGGACCACATCATGGCACCGCCCAGGTTGCGCGACTCCACCAGCTTCATCTTCATCTCGATGCTCTCGGGATTATCGTAGCCGATCCACTGGTCGCCCTGGAAGGCGTACGGGGCACCGTTCTCCTGGTCGAACACCGTCTGCCAGTTGTTCAGGCAGATCTCGTGGTACCCCAAGAACCCGTTCTCTCGTGTGTACACGCCAGCGGTGCCAGGGCCAATGCAATCGGCTCCGGGCCAGTTCTGTGAGGCATCGGCCATCTGGTAGCTGTGGCCATAGAAGCCAATGCCCAGGATCAGCTTCTCAGCGGGGGCACCTGCAGGGTGAAGGAGTAGCTATTGAGAGGATAGTTCTGAGGAGGAAAAGGCTGCTGTGGTCACCTTGGGCCAGCCAGTAGTCAATGGACTCGGTCACTTCGGGCAGGGGGGCATTCAAGCCCAGGTAGCCATCGAGAGCCATGTGGAAGTCGTAGGTCATCACATTGATGAATGTTAGGTGCTGGGAAATGGCCGGAATATCATAGGAGATGGTCGCCGAATTTTCAGACGCGCCCACAGCAATGCCAAGCTCCAGGCCATACCGATCGAAGCTGCAGTGCAGAGTGGAAGAGAGATCTAAGAAAGGAGCCCCAATTCCTGGTGGATGTACACTCACGTTTCCTTGATCTCCCGGAGAAGGGTCACAAAGTTGACGCGATCTGCCTCACTGCCTCCGCGCTGACCGGGATACTCCCAGTCCAGGTCGAGACCGTCGAAGCCGTGCTGCTGGATAAACGCCAACGTGGTGGAGATGAAGGTGGCACGCTTGCCTGGATCGGAGGCCATGGCCGAGTACTTGGTGGAGCCCTCGTTCCACCCACCCACTACGGCCAGGATCTTCAGCTTGGGGTTCCGTTGCTTCAGGGCAATGGTCTGACTGATGAAGCCTTTTCGTCCAAAAATCGGGAATAGAGAGATCGCCAGGAAGAAAGCCAACACCTTCAGTCACTTACCCAGGCCATCGTCCATGTCCAGCCAGGTGTCCAGGGACTTGAACTCGCCCCCATCGCCGATCCCGAAGAAGGTGTAGCTGATGTGGGTGCACAGGAAGGGATCGATATCGGAGGCCGTGAACTTGCCATCGCCCGGACGATAGTTGGCCCAGGTGCCCCAATAGCAGTTGACCAGCTCTGCAGGAGATGGATCGATACTGGGTTAGGATCAGAGATCATCCAGCCCCCATCACCACTACTTACTCTCGCTGGTGGCCACTTGGGCGAGGCTGAGGCAGATACAGAGCACTGCAAATGCCCAGAATGTGTATAGCTTCATGGTAGGCCAGACGTTCTGAAGAGGTTATGGCTTTGGATCTGCTTTGGCGTGGGTTTTATAGGGCCTCGCCTCCAGTTCCCGAAGAGCTCTTATCTATCGGAAACTGAAGTTCGTTTGTGGCGTAGATAAGTCGCCTCTCAGCGATCGTAATCGCCGCAAAGCAAAACAGTTCCCTGATATATTGCATCCACCAAAGAAATTTCAACTATTCAAGTGCCCATCAATTCAAACCCCCTGTCAACATCGATATCTCCATGTATTTGAGATTAAATTATGTTAATAAATATTAATATTGGACCCTCCCTTGGAGTGCATCTTGAGATTGCGCTCGTGCCTGTGCTTGGAAATAATTCAAAACTCGCCCAACCCTACGATAGGGGAAAGCACTCCCGACACCTTTCAATGGATCTCAAGTAGTTTGGTTTCGGTTGGAAACTGTAGCCCCAAAATATGCCACGACTTGGTATAGAAACGGTCGCTGGGCAAACCATACTTGTACACAAAGATCAGCAAAGTATGGACAATGGAAGTTGAGAAAATCTATAAACCCCTTTATTCGATTTCCAAGATGTTGGATGGCGAACCAAACCATTGCTCTACTGTGGTATAAGTATGTTATATTTAGCCTTAAAATTTCAACGCACTATTCCCCTACCTGTTGCTCTAAGTTCCACATCCTTGAGGATAAAAGATACTCATCTGAAACTACCCACATCTTGGGATGAGATTATAGAATAGCCATATAGAATTGCTTGTGTATAATACCAGCAATACAGAGAACCAAGGATAATAATCAGATCATTTTCAATACAAATTTCTTTATTTAAGGTACTCTTCCGATTAAAGCATTTACCAACGCAGCTTCCTGTTGATGGTCTTCAGCAGGGGATAGGACTCGCCGCACTGTCCGCGGTAGTCGTCGGTCTCCAGGGACCAGATCATGGCACCGGCCAGATTCTTGGACAGAGCAAAGTCCATCTTGTACTGCACACTGAGGACATTGTCGAAGCTGACCCACTGGTCGCCGGAGTAGGCATAGGGCGCGGCATTGTTGTAGTCGAAGACGGTGTGCCAGTTGTTCAGGCAGATCTCGTTGTAGCCCAAGTAGCCGTTGTCTCCGGTGTAGGGGCCGGAATATCCGGCTCCACGGCACGGTGCTCCGGGCCAGTTCTGGGAGGAGTCGGACAGCTGGAAGCTGCGTCCGTAGGTACCAACGCCGAGGACGAGCTTGTTGGCAGGAGCACCCTGGCTGAGCCAGAAGTTGATGGCATTCTCCACGGCCCACTGGGGCGAGTTGAAGCCGGTGACGCCGTCGGAGGCCATGGCGAAGTCGTAGGTCATCACATTGATGAAGTTCACGTGCTGGGCGATGTTGGCGATCTCATAGGAGCCGCTGGCCAGCGACTCTCCCGCACCGACAGCGATTCCCAGCTCGTAGCCGTAGGGAGCAAAGCTAGAGGAGAGAAGGGTTCTCAGATGCAGGGCATTCTTAGGCGGTTGGGAGTGTGGACTTACGCTTCCTTGATTTCTCGCAGCAGGGTCACAAAGTTGGCGCGATCGTTCCAGTTGCCACCACGTTGATTGGGGTATTCCCAGTCCAGATCCAAGCCATCGAATCCATTGTTACGCAGCAGGTTGAGGGCCGAGTTGATGAAGTTCTGGCGCTTGTACCAGTCACCGGCCATCGAGGAGTACTTGGTGGATCCCTCGTTCCAGCCGCCGACCACGGCGAGGACCTTCAGATTGGGATTCTGGTGCTTCAGACCGACGGCCTGGCTAATGAAGCCCAGATCGTAGTCCAGCCATGTGTCCAGGGAGTGGATATCGCCATTGTCGTTGATCCCGAAGAAGGAATAACTCAGATGCGTGCACAGACCAGCATCGATGTTGGACACATCGAACTTTCCGCTGCCGGTGCGGTAGTTGGCCCACGTTCCCCAGTAGCAGTTGACGATGCCTGGATTTGGGAAAAGGATATTAGCGGGGGTGAAGGATACAACACACCTTGTGGTTGCACTCACGCTCAGCACCGATCACCTGGCTCAGGCAGAGGGCTACGAGTAGTGTCAATAGTTTTCCCATTTCAGTAATGCTGGCTGTGCTCCAATCTCCCACCGTATTTATACCTTCCTGCCGTTGGCCCTATCGTTGTCCTTATCCTTATCTACAGGCATGCTGATAGCTTCTCCACTCGACTGACAAATTTATTGAAGATTATGTACTCGAAAATGTTTAGAATTTGCAATTAATTTATGGGACACTCGTCTTTGTATCTCAATTTCATATTGATTTCGGTTGTCCATCTCTTAGCTCTTCAGTGAATAAACTTTATGGACACATTAAATTAGAGGATAAGGTGTTGTCAATTAGTTTTCGTTCTAATATTAGTTTAATTTGTATTTCATTGATAAATAAGTCCATTGACAGAAGTTCATTCATTGCAAATCATAGAAACTACCATCTACAGGAGTACGACAGTCCAAAAAAATTTGCACCCGAATTCTCTTATCACCCAGCCATTAATTTCATCAGAGAATTCCAAATTTGTTTGCCTACTTTTGGGCGTTGTTTTTTATTTTTCTTAAACATATACAATGTTTATTTTTCCAATTTGTGCGAACAAAATTATAAACTTTCGGACGTTGATTCGAGATTCGTTGACAATATTGAATAGAAATGCAAGAATAAATATAATCCATAATTTATGCGTCCAGTTGAACTGTAAGCCGCTCAGATAAACAAAAGTGATTCAGTGCGTGTTTCCTCAGAGATTCCGATTCCGAGATTCCCGAAGGTATGGTATCCCTAGATTTAGTTGGAGACGTAAATCTCGAACTCCTTGTAGGCCAGCTCCTCGCCGCCGTAGGGGATGTAGCAGCAGCCGTGAGAGGGCTGCACCTTGCCCACGGTTATGGTGCCGTCGTGGGTGGCGCGGCCGATGAACAGGGGCTCGCCCTCGGCCGTCTCGCCGGCGGGCAGGGCGTTGGGTGGAATGTTGCCAGCCTCGACGGGAATCCATTGGCCGCCGCCGGCGCACAGGACCTCGTATTCGCCGTGTCCGTGCTCGCCGCCTCCGTAGGCAATGTAGGTGACTCCGTGCGAAGGATGCAGCTTGCCGGGAATCAGATCACCCTCATGGCGGGCGCGGGCAATGTACAACTGCTCGCTTCCGTCGAAACCCCCTTGCATGGAATTTGGTGGCACCTCTCCGTTGGCGGCTGGCACCCAGCATCCGGGACCACTGCCCGTTGGAGCAGAGAAGCCCATGGCCGGGGCCGAAGGGGCAGAGTCTGCAAGAGAATAAGTGGGTTACTCTCAGGGCCACCTTGTGATCCTTCAGCCCTATAACTCACCATCCAACAACCAGGTTCCGCTGGCACCCCAGCCCGTGCAGATGCCGACGAAGTTCACCGGGAACAGGTCTCCGGCATCGTAAGAGAGGAATGCGGCAGCATCGCCCTCACGGCCCACAGTAATGACATTGTCGTACCAGCGAACCCAGAAGCCGCGGAACTCTCCAGCGTCGAGGATGCCGGGGGTAGGCACCTCTACCACCTCTGGCTTCTGGCGATCCTTGCGGATCACCGACTTGCTGTTCTCCCAGCCACCCAGAAAGATCTCGTAGATGGGTCCGCTCTCTTGTGGAGAGGGGGTCAGGGCCAGATGGGCATCCTTGGGCGAACGCACCTTGAAGGTGAACACTCCACCGTTGGCCGGGAAGAACTGGTACTCCAATTTATCGGGTGTGTTGATTTCTGTGAAAAAAGAGGCATTCGCTTAGCTTTTGTTGAAACTGTACCCATCTGATTGTACATCTGAGTGGCGGGAAAGTTTGGAGGTTATCGAATGCTCGATCGCCAAACATCTGCCACAAACCACAGAATGAATCTATCAGAAATATCAGAACTGGAACAGGCTGTACGGCAGAAGAATTTGCTTTTATTTTTATGTTTATATATATCCACGACAGATATACATACATAGATATATAGCTTCTATACGCTATAGAATGTTTAGCGTCTGTTTTTGTTTTCGCTTCTTTATTAGCGGCATTCGGCGTGATGTCATTCCGATTTCTGTTCGTTCTGTCTGAAATGTTCTAGCCCGTTCCACTCAAGCTCTGGCCGGGCCCAGCTTATAGCTCAAGAGTGAGGTGAGCAAGGTTTATGGGGACTGTTGCCCATACCCGAACAGATCCGAACATTTGACTATCTATCTATCTATCTATCTGTTTGGATCTGTGTGATTGTTACACGAAATGTTTTCCCAAGCAACATTATTCGCATGACATCATTTTGGGTGCATCTCGCGTCTCTGACCCTCTCAGGTTCCTCCCTAGCTCATTCTTATTGATTATTGCCAGAGTTCAAGGCGAAGACGTGTGACTCAGTCTGATTGCTGTACATGTCCGATTTTCGGACACTCTGAATGGCAACAGAATTGGATGTTGTCCGCTTTTGCACGATAATTGAATCTGAATGATGACAAGGTGAAAGTTGCCTACGTTTTTCACAGTCCCGTCCCTCAAAACTACTTTACATCTATGCAGGGCATAAACCAATTGACACTATAGAAACTAACCCAACAATCAGAAATCAGAAATCTTCGCCACCAGATGATTTATATGGCTCGTATATTTCGTTTACTTTAGATGTTTTCGATTCTAGGAAAAAGCTGACACAGTTCTTCTGCTTTGGGCGTTGGGCCAAAAGCTTCTCGGTATTCCACTTGCCACTGTGTCTCTTTTCGCATCAACATTTACCCAATTAATAAATTCCATTATCCAATAGCTCTATGCACTCCGCACTCCACCCACTCCAAGGTACTCACCAATGGTCATGATTGCTGTTTTTTCACTTCGTCCAAAGTTGTTCGCTTATTGAGATTCTGATTGCAACTGCGGCCATAGAGCTCATTTGCCGGCGAAGTAAGCAACACACGACCCAAATGGGCGGAGAGCGGGAAAAGCTCGAGCAGCTTTCGCTCTTGCGGTGCGTTGCGGTGTGCGGGAGGGGAGGCGCGATCACTGTGTCTGGCTTGGGACCAGCAAAGTAGACGACTGTACCTGCCGATAACTATTTTCGATTAGGGGTACTACTGCATGAAAATTTCTGTTGGTTAATAAAATGGTTTCTTGTATAAATATATACACTAGTTTGTTTGTTTTATCTAGTACTCCTGAAGATATAGGTAATTTTTGACTTGGAAAAGTGTATGACGACTTCGGTGTTTCATAGCTAGTTCTAGAAGCAAGTCTCTCTTGTTACATAGACTTGCTATGAGTCAGAGCAGAGCTTAGAAAAGCTACGGCTGATGTCATGCAGCACAGCGAAAGCTTTGATACGGCAAAGAGGGTATATTAGTTTCGAAGACAGCATTTAATAATCCAATTTATGTTCAGTTCGAGAAGATTGAATAAAAACGTAAAGTAGATAAACATCATTGCTAATACCTATGCGATTTCCTAGGGTACTTTCGGACTCTCAACGACCGTTTTAGACGTTACCTTCCTGTTGGTTGTTCGCTCTGGCTCTCGCTCTCTTTGGTTATGCTTTCGTCATTTACCTGCCAGTGGCGTCATGTGCCGGTTTTATTTGAATTTGTCAGAAGCAGGCGGGCAATCAAACCTACCAAACCGGAGCACCAAAACTTCTAGAGCAATGACTTCACCGCAGAGAAACAAGACACTAAAAATATATAAACAATATATGTATGAAAATTAGTAGTTATTTCCATTTCAAATGTGGCATCAGTTATGAAGCATACTTTTAGGAGAAATTATGAAATTACTCAACTTTTTTCTTAGTTCCTTTTGCTGGCTCCATCCTGGCGCTGGCACAGACAGCCCCCCCCGTTAGCAGGGTGCGCAAGTTGCGCGGCTTATCTTTCTTTTGCGTCATACATTTTCGGTGTCCCGTTTATCGTTTGGAGCTATGTATCAAGTGTTAGTCGATGCCGTTCCGTTTCGCCGGTTGGCCACGCTCTTGCGTGTCCGTTTTTGAAGACACGTGCAGGCGCTGAGCAGAGCAGAGCAGAGCTTTTCAACGGAATGAAAATACTGTACGATAAACAAATAGTGCTTTTAGTAACAGCGGAAAGTGCCAGCAGTGCCAATTCTTGTGATAAGAGTCGATTCATTGCCCATTCCGCCGCAACCTATTGGTGTATTTATATCGCAGACACCTGAACAGACTTACAAACCCATGCAATCGCCTGGCAACCCATACGGCATATGGCAGACGAATAAACAAACAATAAACGGTGCTTGGCTTTTACAGTATACCGTTTAATGTTAGTGGTAACGTCAGCCGATCATGTTACTGGATGGGATTCGGATTACCTGCAGCTTAGAGAGTACTTTTGCGTCACATTACAATACCATAATGATGATTAATCATCTGAACCTTATCTTATAAGTATATATAGTAGATATCGTTCAGATTGGCGCTTTATAGACTGACGAGCCCCCCAAAGGCCGACCAACTGCGCAGATAAGCGGGCAGAAAACAAGTTAACTTTGTTTACACTTTCCCATTTAGCTTTATTGTTCCATTTGCATAACAGCTCTGACCTCTGGCATGTAGGACCAGACCCAGACCCGCAACAGTGAGAGAGCCTCCCGTGGAATGCAATTCTATTTAGGAATATTTTCGCTTGCTCTGTTTCTCTAAAGTGGAATAAATTAACACGATTAAATTAGGGTTTCCGTTCCTGGTCTTTGCACCACTGTCAAAAACAATTGAAAATCTGGTCGCAGGCTGGATGGGATGGGATGGGTTGGGTATGAGTATGAGTATGGGTTGATTCAATTGGATTCACTTTAGTCTCAGTTCCAAGCCGACCACTAGGTTTTGTCAAAAGACAGGCCTCCTCTTCCAAGTGTCGAGGGAGCAGCAATTGCAGGGAGCAGCTGCTAAAGTGCCGTAGGGCAATCAACCCAACACTGCGACTATAGATAAATGGATGAATAAAAAAGAATAGATAGCGAAAGAAAATGTTTAATACACTGAAAACCTGGCCACATTGTTTTCGAATATATCTGCTCATGTGAAATATGAAAAATTCTTATGAAACACTTATCTAAAAATGTAAGCAAAGGGGTGTGTGTGTGTACTCTTCCCTTGACGAGCCCCCTAACACTTGAGCACTTTTGAAAAACTATGTACCACGAGTATGTATAAAGCCTTGTCTGGACATTCGACTATATAATGTGTATATGCTTTTGTGGTGAATATCTGAAAGGTTGAAAAACTGGTTTCACTTACTCTCTCTCTCTTGCTCTCTCTCTGAGATCGATCTCACCGCGATTTACCTTTAATTTCGGGTTGATTTGATAAAGCTTCAGATTAGCTGTGATTTCGGAACCCTTTGAAATGTTATATTTAACTTCTGAATAATGTAATTCGCACTTGGTAATGGAGTTGTTCCCATCATTTCTTTCTGCTTATCTTTTTGTCTCTTCCGTTGCGTGGATGCTTGTACCCCGAGGTCATTGCCGAAGGTCATTGATATCTTGAGTGGAAAATGTTTTGTTTTGAAAACATTTCTACACTCACATAATTTTTGGAACCGGTTTGTCTGGCAAAAGGTACTCTTGGTACTCAGCAATTTTGCAAGGGCACCTTGAAAATGACATATGTACATATGTAAATATTTTGGTGAAATGTTCCTAAACCTTTTGTTTAGAGGGTCTTTCTGGCTGTTTTACTGTCAACACGTCAGATTTCAGATGCTCTTGCAAATTGCATCAAACACGAAGGCCGAGAGAGTGCGAGAAGTAGTGCAAACGAAGAGTATTCATGTATCGGGGGAGGAAAAGGGTAGGATACAGAAAAAGAACCGGCGGAATATACACTCGTGACGCTCGTCACACACGATGAGAACGAACCGAACCCCGCTCTCTTTTTCTCTCCCATTCGACAACAGCTGGCATATTCATACTATCCGACACGGGCTAACTTAACATTCTTCACTGAACAATAATACGCCGCGTCGCTCAAGAGTTTGTTGGACAGTGTAAAACCACACACTCTGCTCTCTCTCTCTTCTTCTCTCTGCCTGTGGGGGCCAGACACTTTTGGATATGTAATGCTAATGTGGTGGTGGCGTGGAGAGCACGCGAGAGGTAGAAACTATTTAATAAACCGTAAGTTGGCGCGATCGTCATTCGGTGGCGGAAAAAGCTCGGACGAACAACTAGTGGGCCAAAAACGCTAACGCTAAACAGAACCAAAAGCGGCCAGCGGCTAAACGGAGCTAGTAAAGTGATCGAAGTTCAGTGGCAAAGGAAAAGTGATAAAACAATACCAAACACGAAAACATTTTAGCCAAATCAAAATCCGTGTGTGCCACTCGCTGCACTGCGGCTATTTTCAAATTGTTCGCCGCAACTCCAGACAGAAACCAACCAACCCCCTTATCCGCGCCATGGCTGCTCCAATGGGTCCTACCACCAATCACAAAATCAACGGCAATGGGTGAGTAGTTTTCTTCGGTGTGATTATTTTTGTTCGATACGATTCTGCCCGGTTGCATAAGCTGGCAGAACTGCAGAATTGTGCATTCGATTGCCAAGGAAAGACATCTGCTGTGCCGTCTAGAAGAGTGCTTTCACTTTCCTCCCAGTCCTTCCCCCAGATAAGCGGGGGAGTTGGCCAATGTCTCGCCAATCGGTATCCCACAGGGATACATATCTATGGTTTATAGTTTTATTTTAAGTCTGCTATTTCGTGATTCTGTGCCAATGCCATAGTTTTTTTCTCGATTCTGTTTTTCGCTTCTGTTTTTGTTTTATCGCTTACTTACGCACACTAGTTGTGCCAGCCGGCCAGACTTTCGTATATATGTATGTAGTACTCTGTTTGTATACCCTATCAAAGTATATTTTTAAATTTAAATACATTCGTGATCATCATCGTCAGAAGTTAAGTCGATCAGTATCCAAAAAAACAAACTATAGCTGCCAAAAGAACAATCTGAGCACTGCATGAATGCAAAGTATTCATAAAATCACAGCTATACAAATGCCACTTCAATGCGTTCGAACACTACGAATCCTGCCTTCAGTCTGATTCGAATCACTGCAGAATCTGTATACTAAAACAAAGAATTCTCTATTCTATAGTAGAGTGTACTTACTTTCGAAACAGCTCTCATAGAGTATTTAAACTTCGCTTTCGATTAGGCCGTCATGGGTAGTATTTTCGTTTTCATTTTGTTTTGCTCTTACCTTTTTGTGTTCTCAAGTGGTCTCCAAGTGGAAAAGAGAGAGTAAATAGTACTCGTGCATGAAGAAGAGAGTAAATATGTACTCGTATTATTTCAATTAGTGCTGAAGTTTAAAGGGTTTCCAGTTGCAAAGGTTCTCCAACGGGTATGAGCGTTAAGTGGACGTGAAAACTGTGTAATAATTTCGACCATTCGCTGCTGTTTCGTGACAAATGTGGACTGCAAATGCAGTTAAAAGCATTACAAAACAATATATCAATATTTAGCCAAGTTGTTAAGCACGTGTCGGACCCGATGTCACATACGACCTTGTGTTGGTGCAACCTTTGGAATTTTAGTGGGCAACGGGCAAAAAGCACCCGACGGACAACAGGTGTGAGAACGATATCACTGGAAGAAATGCACTTTGAGTTGTAAGAACTGAACTCAAGGACTGGTGATATCTGTGTGTCATCGCGCTTATGCTTATCAGCACAACGCGCCCCCATCTTCTGATAGGCGAGCCCCTTCATTGTTTTCTACGAAATTGGCCTGGAAAATCCGGTAATACAAGTGGCAACATTCTTTTTCAAGTTGGCAGCGACGCTTAAATTTCCGGTTCCGTACAGTTTACAGTTATTTTCGGCCATTTTATTTACAGTTTCGGCCATTTTTGGGCCAAACAGTTGTTGTTGAGGCTTTTGTTGTGGTTTTTGTTGTGGTTTTTGTTGTGGTTTTTGTTAAGGTTTTTGTTGTGGTTTTTCTTAACACGACACAAATTGACATTTGACATGTTTTCTACATGTATACTCGACATTCGCCCGCCCAAAAGTATGCAACAAATTCAATGCCTTCGGCTGGAATTTCAAGTAAAACACGTATACGTAGTGGAGACGTAGTTCTTTGAGAAAGCTTTTGAAAAAGGCAAGTAAAATGGCCCTTTAACATCTAATGCGACATTACGAGCTCAGCTCGTTAACGAAAGGACCATTAACAGACCAATAATTGGTGACCAATATGGAATGGGCTTGGCACTTATGTTGCTTCTGCTTCTAGTGATGAATATTTGTTAAATAAAGTCTATTGTGATTGGTTGATTTGTAAGCAATTAGTTTGTTTTACAGCAAATCACTCTCTATATTCGTTGATAGCTATTATTATTCCCAGACTTCCCTCTCTCACTTGCTCATAAACGTATGCCGAACATATGCTTATTACGGGGAATTGTTTAATCTGTATAAACAGCTGCGACTAGTCACGTTTCGCATTGGATCTTATGGATTTTCCGTGAGGTCGCAGCTGATCTGTGATTGGCTCTTGCCGGGCGGTGTGTCCAGTGCATATGTAATGGGGGAACAGGTTATGCCTCTTCGATTCCCCTGGAATATCGATTGCCATAGAACACCCTATTGGAGCATATTTTGTTAACATTTAGCTTATTATCAGCTCTGTTTGTTATCATCTCTGACTCTGACGGATGGAGAGACACTGGGGCATCTTCTTCAGACAGATCCCCCTCCGATCCCAGTCTCAGTTCGAAGTTGATAATATTCAGAGCTCGCATGCATCATCTCGTCACAATATTGCTCTCCCGAGGGGGCTGTCTTCGGCGGTTATCTGGGGCGTTGATTAAATCAAATCTGATAGCGACTAGAACTCGGCGTATTCGGCATAGAGCCAGGTGAGTGTCAAGGCGGATCGAAGGCGTTCATTGTACTCTGCTGGAGGCATAGCACTGCGGTTGGCACTAAAGAGTCGGCTGACCTTGGCTAACCTTAGTAAAAGTAATTGTTACTTATAGACCGAACATTGTGTACTCTACACTGAAAGAATGGTACTATGGTAAATAGAGTATTCCCAATGAGAATTCTTCGGCCTATTTTTGCACTAATTAATCTTTATTCTAAATCAAAAATACTCGAATGCATATAGATTATCAACAATTTATTACCACCAACAGACCACGTACTAGGTCTGTGTAGGAGGCTCTTAATTACCGCCTTGACTCTTTTCCAAAGTACAATTGAATCTTATCGTTCCAGTTTATTACTTTGCGATGTTGTCAGAGGAAAGCTATAGGAAATTTAACTGAAGTATTTACGATCTTAAAGCTGTGTCAAGTACTGAAACCAATTCGGTTCTGAATCGTACTAAGTACTCTGAGTACTACGTGTACCAAGTGTGCTTTCTTCTTCTTTCTTTACCGTTTGTTTCTAGAGGAAATCGCAAAACACTTTCATAATCCGCCAATCACTCATTCAGCAAATGAGCAAATTTACGCTTCACTTGAAATTGTTGGACGATAACTTTTCGATGGTTACGAACAACATTTCAATTTGGAGTAACGCTTGAAAATCGGAGAAGATTATTTAACCTGTGGGTTACAGTTCTGGTCTGGTCCGGATACTGGGGGGAAAATGTAAATCTCATTTAAAGGCAGTCTGACAGTTGCCCTCAAACGCTCAACATCTGCTTTCGGAGCATTCGGAGGAGCTGGAGAGCTGTTTTTCGAGCAGTGAATTTTGATTAGAACGAAATATATATACGAAAGTACTCGTACGAGTATGTGTAATCCCTACATGCATATATATATGTATATATATGTAGTATAATAATAATCAAGTGCCACACACCGAGATAAAGTGCGAGTTATAAAAACTCGCACACATCGGAGCGGACTGCCAATAATAAAAGTGTGTGATATGCGCGAACCAAGTGAAAACTCATTCGAAACCAAAGAATAATCAAATTGTAATTTCTTTGAAAATTAAATTTAATTTCGCAATTGAGTGAAGCTCTCAGGCAGCTCGGGCTCGGGCTCGGGCAATTATCATATAATTTTCAATACAATTTGTTTGTGGTTGCTGATCGTTTTTCCCCTGCCGCAATTCGCTGACAGTTTTCCCACCTATTCGCTGATACTACGACTATTTTCCCCATCGCTCTGCTTAGATCTCCTTTCCAAACGGATGCTTTATTTTGCTGTATTTTGTTGAGTACTGAATGTCAGTGATCCATGAGCCCCCAACCCCACCCCACCGGGGTGGTTGACATTTTCGGCTGGCATCACGTAATGGCGGGAGACACACACGATACGAGTATATGTTAATGAAGAGTCTAGACTCATTTTGAACCAAAAGTGTCTCACAAATCCAGATAGACTGGAAAGTGCATGGAGCTGTACTTGCACCTGCTGCCTCCTGATATCCGAAACACGTTTACTCCCATTCCCCCATTATTCCTCCCATTCTCTCAAGGAAGTTTTTCTGAATCGTCTATCAGTTGCCCTGATCTTGAATTAGTAATTGTTTAAGTGGCATTCCTATCCACCCGAAGAACGTGAGAGTCTTGAACTGAAAAATTCCACAAATTCCACCACTTCACCTTTGGCGAAACGATTTCAAGATCGAAAAGTAGCCTTGACAAACTTTCGGACAATCTCAAAATCAGGGATTTAGTTCAGTGTTGCGATCGATAAAGGCTTATCATCCGTCGAGTTGAGTGGCCATTACATTTAGCCGTTAATGCGATAAGAACTTTAAGTCCCCTACAGAAATTAATCATTCGCCATGGAAACAATACTGGGGTGACCCAGCACATGAGATACAATTACTATTTCCTCTATAAAGATTAATTCAGAGTGTTTCTTGTGTAAATTCTTGGCCAACTTTTTGGCGATTCGGCACATCAATGACCTCTCGAAGGTTTCGGGAGCACAGGCAAAATACAGGCAAACGTGTGGCTAAAAAAAAACGAGTTAATTCAACCTGATGCACGGGGGCTTCTTAATTACTTTTCCAGTTTTCGTGTCTGTTTTCGTGTCTTTTGTGCGCCTAAACAAATTATATTGACTGTGGGCAACAATACGAGTATGACGAGACCGAACTGAACTGCGGCTCATAGTAGTTATTATAATGATTAAGCAAATAAAACATAGTGAATGGCATGGCCCACATAATGATTAATATTGGCCTTGAACGAAAATTGGCAACTGTTTCAGAATCGGAACAGGTCGTCATTTTTTGGGAACGTCATTTTCATTTAGCACTTGCCTCGATGACGACAATCGGCAATCATTAAAGATAAGGTGTATAATGACAATAGTAAACATAATAAACCAGATGAATGGTGGGAGTGAGGGATTCCGATTCCGATTCCGATTCCAGATCCATTCAAGAAATATCTCATTATTTTAGGCACGCACTTGGAAAACCCCTCAAAGATAATAGTTTTACGATAATTATCTGTGGGATCGATTCGATTGTCTTGTTGCATTTTATATGATTTATGTAGAATGCCAAGCCGGAATGTTGAATTTTTGTTTGTTTGTGCTATGCGGAATCGGAAGCCGGCAGTTTTAAAAATGGAATTTAACAATATTTGTAAACGCCTATCACGTACATATGTATGTGGAAGGGTTTGGGGTTTCTATTTGTCATCCAGCAGGTGTGGTGCCTTAGTTATTGATTGGAAAAAAAAGTCCACTACACCCGTTCAAATATTGAACAAGTCTGTTCGGAACGGAACTGAAAACTAATACCAGTTTGTTCCTCAACCTTTGGTAGCTTCCTATCCGATCTGCTTCTGATTCATTGGCTATAAGGCTACGGCGGCGATAACGATCTGCACTCAAACGAACTGCGATCCGAACGGTTTTCCACTGCCAGACGCCGCGCTAATGGAATCATGAAATGGCAGTGCCACCTGTGGCTGCTCTGTGACGTGCAACATCATTGATTCAGATGCAATTGTTTGCTGTTCCCGCTGGTCCGCCGGTCCACCGGTCCGCCGCTGCGCTGTCGTCACAGAAACGTAGCGAAACAATGGGCTGGTCGCTAGCGGATCGGATCTGTTTCTCTCTCCCATAAAGCACAATTATTCCGTTTGCTAGTACTTTTAGTTTTCCATTTGCCTGTCTCTGCCTTTTGTTTTCCCCCAGCCAGAGATGCCATAGACTTCGCGAGGGGGGCCCTCTTATATCATCGTAATGGGATCCATCATAATCTTAATGCTGCTGAAAGCCAACGAGATTTGATTTTGTGGATGACAGGTACATATGCATGTTCAGTCTCCGAACATGCAACAAATCACTTGAGAATGTTTTTCAATTTTCCAGTCAATGATCAGGAAAATAGAAGAACGTTGTCACCATGAAACTGCATCTGTAGTTGGGGGTGAATCTTCAATTCGGATCTAACCTTTCACTTTGTTATATGAATCTTTAGATTTTTCGTTTGCAACGTAGTTTACAGACTTTGATCTTGATTTTCTTTAACGAGTACACATAAATCCATATGTTATATGTACATGCCACAAATGCAATCCTTATTCAGCAAATCAGTTCAATTAAGACTTGTTAGGGGTACCACCACAGCCACAACCACCCACAAAGAAAGAGAGACCAGAAGAGAGGAGAGCAGACGTCATTACGTTCCAGCGAAACGTCGCAATTCCGTTTCATTATTTGTGTGGCCAGACACGTGCTGACATAGAGTAGTGCCCGATCGCCAGATCACCAGATCACCAGATCGCCCGATCCCATACTATTTATAGAGCTGAACATACATACACTAAGATATTATTAGTATATTAGTAAATATTATGGTAAAAGTGGAGTACATGTTTTTCCCCATTTCCCAGTTCCATTCCAATCGGGTTATTCCCACCCCCCCTAATTGTATCTTCATATCAGGGGCAAGGCAGCACTTGCATACCTGGAAAATCTGTCAAGAAATTACCATTTTTATAGCTCGTTCTGGATTCCTGATAAATGCGTTTACTTCTAACGGGTTCCCAAGATACTGCGGAGAACTTTAAAGCTTTATCTTCAAAAGTGGAACAATTGAAGTGACTTTAATGGGTTTAAATTAGCATTTTAACTAGGCCTAAAGGTGCCAAAAAAAAAAACAGAAAAATGTCCCTTATCTGTAACGCCTTGACATTACAGTGGAACGTCCTAAAGCTGAACCATACAAGAAATATTCTCCAAATGTTTGACTTGCATTCTATACCCCATATTCCATCCATTCATGCAGGCACTGCACCACCTTGTAGGATACTACAAATATGTATTTATGGATGTGGATATGTATTTCAAGGCTCTGCCGTACACTCATGAATAATTCATTCATTCATCATTCAGTTATCTGTCTGTCGTATGCAAAGCATTTGAGTGTGCCAAAAACCCTTTAAATTTAAGGAATAGCTCTAGATTAAAGCAAACACGCGACAGCAAATGCATCTGACAGATACATAGGTTTTAATACGGTACTCGCTTTCCGTTTCTGCTTCTGTATCTGTTTCGGTTTCGGTTTGGGGCCACTTTAACGATTTTATAAATAGATTGAACGCGCCCCCAAAGCGGCGGCACGAGCGATGCCTCCAGTTTCCCACCTTGCTCCAACGATCGTTCGTGGATCGATCGCCCGCCCGCCCGTCGTCGTCGTCGTAGGTAGTCGTCGTTCCTCGTTCCTCGTTCGTCGTAGCCATAGAGGTTTCGTTTTTATTTTTTTTGTTTTCTTTATAAAATTGGAAACGGTGGAAACAGTTAGAAGTATTCTTGCGCTGACTGGCGCTGGTTGTGCTCGTGCTTCGCGTGTGGCAGATCGAATTCAGGGATACCATCGATACCTGCTATATTATATTGCCTAGAATTTAAGCGAATAAAACAGCCAGCGAACTGCAGCACTCTGTACTTATAAAACCATTCAGATCCCACTGCGAAATCCTACAATTAGATCCCAAGTGAAAATAGCTGAAAATAGTTGAAAACAGCCGAAAAGGGTAGTGTTGATATGACCAGATTGGTGGCCATCCAGCTGCTCCTGCTGCTATGGAGTTGCCTTGCGGCTCTGTCCCAGGCGAAATCCTTGATCGACTATCGCATCGATAGTGCCAATGCCATTGCCAAGGATGTGGAAACGTATAATTTTGAAAGTTGGTAAGTTTCCGGACTCTCTCTCTCACTCTCTTTGTCTCTCTGTGATCTTTACATTCAATTACATGATATTTCCCGTGCTCGAGTGGTTTCCTTTCCCTCGAGACAGACAGACAGACAGACACTAAAACGTGACGTCGTGCATTAGCTTAAACAGATCTAAAGAGATACTACTACACGATACGATCTGATACAATGATATTTTAGACAGGTGTTCACTGTGTTCACTTAACCAGAGAGCAACAGCCACCTGGACTCGGGTTGTTTTACGGCAGTTTAACTTCTAAATTATTTGCACTAATTAATGACGTAACTAATTAATGGAAATTGACGTAAGAAGCCCCCAACAATGAAGGGTATACTATGGAAAGAGCGATAGAAAACCGTATATCTGAAATATATATTAAATCAATATCAATTTAAGCCATTCTGATGGCTCTCTGATGTTATTGTTACGACTGAATGTCTTGGCCAAATATTATTATTTGCTGGCAAAAAAAAAACATCTGTTTTCTTTATTTGCAAATGATATTATAATGCATTATAAATGCCTCTTTCCAGTCAAATCTACTGCTATGGCGACCTTTTGGATACCATTCAAATGGCCAAACTGTTCGAGGACTCAAAGACATTTGTGGACATGAAACTGAAGCAGGCGCCGGCCAAGACCCTCGAGGACTTCGAGTTGATGATGGAGGCCAAGAATCGGACGCCCAGCCGCGAGGATCTGCAGAAGTTTGTGGATGTGAGTTGGGGACAGGACACCACTCGCGAGTGATGACAGGCACGGTGAAGAATGTGTTCTATTTTTCAGGATTACTTCAGTCCGAAGGGCACGGAGCTGGAGGTGTGGACCCCAACAGACTGGAAGGCGAATCCCGCCTTTCTTGATCTGATCAGCGACCCAGACCTGAAGCAGTGGGGCCAGGAGCTGAACAATATCTGGAAGGATCTGGGCCGCAAGATGAACGACGATGTGCTGAAGAATCCCGAGTACTACTCGATCATCCCAGTGCCGAATCCGGTGATCATTCCGGGCGGCCGCTTCATCGAGTTCTACTACTGGGACTCGTACTGGATCATCCGCGGACTGCTGCACAGCGAGATGCAGGATACGGCCCGCGGCATGATCGAGAACTTCATGTCCATTGTGCAGAGGATCGGCTTCATTCCGAATGGCGGACGTGTCTACTACTGGGGCCGCTCCCAGCCACCGCTGCTGACCGGCATGGTCAAGTCCTACGTGGACTTCACCAACGACGATCTGTTCGCCATCAACGCCCTGGAGGTGCTTGAGCACGAGTTCGAGTACTTTGTGAACAACCACTCGGTCCAGGTCAAGGGTCACAATCTGGCCGTCTACCGCGACTCGTCGACCGGCCCGCGGCCCGAGTCCTACCGCGAGGATGTGGAGACCGCAGAGAACTTCGACACGCCCGAGGCCAAGGAGGATCACTACAGCGAACTCAAGAGTGCCGCCGAGTCGGGCATGGACTTCAGCTCGCGTTGGTTCATCAATGAGAATGGCACCAATGTCGGAAATCTCAGACACCTGCGGACACGCTCCATTGTACCCGTGGACTTAAATTCCTTCCTCTACTGGAACGCCAAGCTGATAGCCGAGTTCCATGCCAAGGCCGGCAACGTGGACAAGATGACCGAGTACGAGAAGAAGGCCCAGACACTGCTGCAGGGCATCGAGGATGTTCTGTGGAACGAGGAGGCCGGCTGCTGGCTGGACTACGACATGATCAATCAGAAGCCGCGCGACTACTTCGTGCCCACCAATCTCGCGCCGCTGTTCGTGAAGGCCTACAACATCTCCGATACGGAGAAGATCTCGGCCTCGGTGCTGAGCTATATTGAGAAGAACAAACTGGACACATTCCCGGGCGGAGTGCCCAACACGCTCTACCACACCGGCGAGCAGTGGGACTTCCCCAATGTGTGGGCGCCCATGCAGTATATCGTGGTCGAGGGACTGGCCAATCTGAACACACCCGCGGCCAAGGAGCTCTCCAAGAAGTGGGCTCTTCGCTGGGTCAAGTCCAACTTCAAGGCCTACACCGACAACTTCCACATGTACGAGAAGGTAAGTCATTTGCACACCTATTCTGTGAGCATCCTGAGATCCTAAGCGATCCCAATCTTCTTGTGTTCTGCAGTACAATGCTGAGGAGTTTGGCGGCCATGGCGGCGGTGGTGAATACGGAGTGCAGACAGGATTCGGCTGGTCCAATGGTGTGATCATTGAGTGGCTGAGCAAGCACGGACGCGAGCTCTCGGAGGGCTCTGGCGGCGGCGGCGGTGGAGCAGGTGAAGAGCTGCAGTAGAATGATGCCCTCAAAAATGCTATACATCACACATCCATCACGAAAAATCTCCTTAAATCAAATTTATATATTTGTATAAGCATCCATCATGAATGTTGCTCATCTCTAGGCTAAGAAAATGCTCTCTATCTACACACCTATCTATCCCGCTATCTCGCTATATCTCTTTAACTATATCGCTATACTATATCGCGAGCAAACGACAAGAGTAATCGACAATCGACACAGCACCACAGTCAAATCACCAACACAGCAGGAAGCAGGAATACGATCGCCCCAAAACTGTCTGTTAAATCATCTATTTGCCATCTACGTCCACGTCTACGCATTCGTGTTATTTGTCAAAATTCAAATCAGATCCAAATGAATGTAGATTGTCCTCAAAGCCGCCTCAAGTTCCAGATTTCAGCGTAAGTGTCCACACAATTGGGTTTTTGTTGTTTGATGTGTGTTTGGTGAATGTCGAGGCATGCCTTAGTCTAACCCCCCCAGAGCACCAGTGCCAGTACAACTACCACTACCACTACCAGATGCGGCATCACTTACAGGATAATCTCTCATACTATAACTGAAGAATCCATGTACCATACTTGTATACCGTCTTGCAAATCTATTCCTCACTTGTCTGCTCTGCCAATTTCCTGTACATATAGTGCTCGTATTATCTAATCACATACTCAAGTCCCTGCTTACATATTTAGCATGCGAATGGCTCTCAGGGGAAACTGCTAATCAAAAGACACAAAAAACCCTAATCAAAATTCGGACTCTAGCAGTATCCTTAGCCTAATCTATCGCTTTCTATATATCACGACTAATCCAAGGATTATATTTCCCCTCTTTCTATTTAGCCACCTCTCGCCTGATCAGTGTTGTGGGCGTGGCAGCTGTAACCATAGTGGCTCTGATAGCAGGTCGTGTTCTATGGTGAGGTGGGTATTAAAACGTGAGGCGTACTATTTATACACTGACAGGCTAATTGCAATCCAATTTACATTCTACTTTCAGAGACATATTACTATGTGCCAAAAACAAACTCGTAATTGCTTCCCCAACGAAAATGTGATTCCCCCACCCGACCCGTACCGTACCGTACCGTACTGTGTGTGTGTGTTGTGTCCGTAAATGTGGTTTGGCGTTCGTGCCCGTCGTCGGAATGCGCGGAGATTGCAGTATTAGATTTTGTCACTATTTGTTAGTAGAAGTGAGAGTTGTATATACAGAATTTATGTGGGCATGCCCTGAATTGTTATTAATTATAAATATTTAGTGAATATACCCAAAAACCAATCCTAGCTCCTTGCAACCAAATGAAGACACAAGATACGAAATACAAAAATGTTAACAAATTGGCAAATATTTGCTTCGATTCTTTGAATAAACAAGAACACAAACTATCCCATCCGTTATCTGTTGCATGCCACCATTCTACTCTCATTTACTATAACTACATCTCAATTTATTGCAGGAAAAGTTGGTTTAAGTAATCGAAGAGCAAACGTAACTTGTTTTTAATTTGTATATTTGCTTTGAGTTCAATTCAATTCAATAATGAAAACTTATCCACGACAAAAGCTAATGTAGAGCACAAAGGATTACATCTATCTGGCATCGGCGAACAAACAGAAAGAGGATATGACTTGGAAAGGTTGGACCTAGAATCGTAATCGTAATGGTAATCATAATCATAATATCGGAGCACAAACAAAGAGCAATAAGGTCCAGAAGTGTATACCAACTAAATCGTAATCATAGGTCACACATACTCGTAAATAATACACAATAAATATAGGCTTTCAGCCCTGCCCTCCCCCGGTCGCCTAGTTGCTGGACTGCTGCTGCTGCTGGCTCTGGTTCTGGCTGTGATGCTGCTGCGGCGGCTGCCCCTGACTGAAGTAGGGAGCGGTGTTTGGCGTGAGCAATGTGTGACATATATCACAGACTCGGGCGACCCGTTTCCGTGGTCCCGATGGCACCGTTTTCGTTAGACATTTATCGCAGTATATGTGGCCGCAATGCCGGCAGTGGATCTTGCGCACCATCACCGTAAAGCATGCGCTGCACGTGGGGCAGTTGTTCACGTCATCGTCGTCCTGCCAGCGCACCTCCGTATCGGCATGCCGCAGCTCCTCCAACGACATCTGTTGAAAATTATATTTTTTAAGTGAATAAACGAATGTTTTTTATATGGAAACTCACTTGAAGGGTTTGAGATAATTTCACAAAATCCTTTTGCACCGTCTCCATGGTAGACAACTCCTCCTGCAGAGTCTTTATCTTTGTTTTGTAGTCCGCATTGGTTTTGGTATGTTTTTCCTGGGAATGAGGAGGGATTGGGTTATTTGGGTGGCTATACATATACCATCATGGAGATATATAAGCTCTTTACTCACATTGGCTTCCTGCAGCTCAATGATCTCCACCCGACTCTCGGACAATTGCTTGTTAAGCTCAGCCTCTTTTCGCTCTAATTGGGCTTTGGTCGTCTCGTACGATTGCACCGTCAGCAAATGTTCCGTCAGACGATCCCTGCGAATTTAATTTCGTATAGTAACAGCCATTTGTAGTGCCCTTAAAACTTACTGCAGTGACTTGATATCTAGTTGCGTTTGGCGCTTGTAGGCCCGTCGCTCGCTGTTGCTCTCCTCCAGCTGGGCGCGTAGGATTTGAATCTCGTCCAAGGTGCTCACACATCTCTGCTTCTCATACTCGCTGCTGACGCGGGCCTGAATCAGTTCGCTCTGCTGGCGCAGCATGAGCTCCTGGAGTTCGACGACCGTGTTGGGCAGATTTATGTACTGGTTCTCGATCTCTTCGGACGTGGCTAGGTAGCGACCGGATAGAAAGTCGTTGTCGGCCTGCAGGGTCTCCAGTTGCTTGTTGACACGCTCCCGATCGTCGGTGATGCGCTGCAGCTGCCTCATCACCGCATCCTTGGTGTCGAGAAACTTTTGTTGCATGTCCAGCAGCTGCTGCTCGTTGGCCGTGCTCTTCTCGCGCAGGTTTTGTACTTCGCTTTTGTGTGCCTCGCGTTTCTCCTGCCACTGATCCTCCAGATCCTTGCGCAGTGCCGCCTCTTTGCCCAACGTCTCACGGACCTCTACGAGCTGTTTCTGCAGCAAATCCACCTGCTTTTGCTGCTTTTTAATGTGTGCGTTTAGCTCCTCAGCTGTCTTCTCTGCCACACTACATGCCTCGCAGCTTGACTCTGCCACATCCATGGATGTGGACTTGTGCATGGCAGACATGTCGCTGACAGTGGCCGCCCTTGCGCCTGACTTCGACTGCAGTTGCTCATCTTGCTCCCGCAACTTCACCTTCAAGGCCTTCATCTCCTCCTGCAGCTGTTCCACTATGGAATGCAACATTTCCGCATCTTCTGAAGCCTAGAAACATGGACATGGATCAGAGAAATTGGCTGCCTTTTGTGGCGTACTTACGTATTGTTTCCCGTTTCCCTTGTTACTCGGCCCCCGAAGGCTGTCGTCTTCTTGCTGAAAGCTGCTGTTTAGCGAGTCGCTGCCCAGTTTCCTCACAGACCCCAGCGTCTTTTTAACCTGATTCAGCATTTGTGGGGCCAAGCCACCAGATGACTCAGCGGCGGGCTGTTGGACCTGCGCGTGTACCTGCTGGTGCTGCTGCTGTTGGTATTTACTAAGCTCCAGTTTAATGCGCTCCAGCTCACTTTTATAGTTTGACGACTCCTCGATTGTGTCCTGCACCAGCTGCTGTAGCGACGATATCTCCTCCTGGGCCTTGATGTCCCTCAGCTGCATCTCGTTCTCGGACTTCAGGTCCGCCACCATCAGGTGCGTCTTGAGCTCGTCCAACTCATCTTGCAGCTTCTTGCGCTCGGCCATGCTCTGGGCGTATTCGGCCTCCTTCTGCATATACAGCTCCCGCATCTTAGCCCGCTGCGTATTGAACTCGTTCTGCATCTTACGCATCTCAGTCTGCTCGTTTAATGTATGCTGATTTGTGGCGTCATCATCATCGTCACCTGAAACAGACGATTGATTATCTTGATTATTTCCGGGGCCGAGAACTATTTTCCGGCTGCCTCACCATTTGCCGCCACAGTGGAGACCCTAGAGTCTGGGGATTCATTTTCCTCCATTTCTACTTAAATAAATTGCATTAAATTAAGCTAATTTGTGAGTTTATTTTATCAGAACATTTCAATAATTCGGTCACACTGCCGTTTTGTTTTTGTTACGACGCGTTAACAGTGCTGGCAGAATTTCAGAGTCAAGCTAGATTCGGAACCATAGAAAAAATGGCTAAAACCGAATGTAAAAAGCTACAAATTTTGTGTTTTCATTTTAATTAGCGATGAATTAAGGAAATTGCCAACTTCACTATGATATACCGTCTTGAATATTTTATTGTATGTCTCGTTCACGTCCACAAAAACCTAATTTGGATGTGAAAAGATTAAATATAAATTTAAAGCTGAATATATTTTAAAAACTACTCAAGCCCGTTAAAATTGGTACCTGCCTCGTTTGGCACTTTGAACACCTGGCTTTCGAACACATTAATGTAAGAGCAATGCGGTTTTAAGTGCAAACTCTATATACATATATACAGTATAATATACATATGTATATTCAGATCAAGAATGTCAAGAATAGTAGGACCTTTTCATTTGATTTATTCTTTGCTGTCAAATCTCCCAACGCAGTAGGCCCAAGGTTGACTTTCACATTGAAAGATAATATTTCGCTAGTCATTCGTCAGGATTCGTAGTTCGGCCTTTAATTTGTAAAAATAAAGAAAAAGCAAAATAAATATGGAGACACCTGAGTCGGAAATGATTGAAAATAAATTTAAGGTATGGAAGGTTTTATTTGAGAATGTCTTTACTTATTCAGTTCGTTTTAAACTGTTCTTTGACTACTAATAAGATGCTGGACATGACGTCCGATGGGGGCGAAAGCAGCATGACCTCCGGGGTCGAGTTACTCACACCTGATCAGAGCATGGGGGATTTCGGAGATGTAAATAAGGAATTGAACTGTTCCACTGATGAAAGTATCGAAAAGGTAAGGAAGGTTTCATCTGTTTAATACTTATGATTTGATTGTTAAACTGTCCCAAGAAGGACACACCCACGGAGTCTGACAAGAAAACGACCTCCGTTCCGGGTACAAACTTAACGACCTTCAATATGCAGAAATATGCGAAGTTATGCGACGAGACTTTTTATATGAGTGATATTCTCGTGGACCCTGCCTTTCGGCGCAGGAGTCTTATAGACGATTATCCTCAAGATGAGATGGATGGGATCGCTCAGTTCATATCGAACTACAAACTGAAGTATGGCGAACCATATCCCGACTTCTATATGGGCGAAATGAAGACTGCTCTGAATGAGATTTTGGGGAAGCCATTAAAAGAGGTTTGTACTCGGTATCTTTCCATTAAAGATCTATTGCATATGTATGTCTTGTGTTGTTTTTTTTGTTCTGTTTCGCAGAGGAAGGTGCTGGCCATATTCATGTACAATGGGGACAGTTTTATGTCCAACATTTTCTGCAGCCAAGTGATGCAAGACGAGACCATCCTGAAGATATTCAAAGAGCACTACATTCTGTACGGCTGCGACGTAACACAGCAATGCCATGCAGACGATTTCCATGATCGCTTGTCTCTAATCAACCGCAAGGCTGCCGCAGAGTATTGTAAGATAAAGCTGGACGAGTTTCCAGCCTTCATGCTCGTTGGGGAAAGTAGTGACAATGAGTTGTACCATGCCCCAAAATTGATTCATGGCACTATTGGGTTGGTTGAGTTGCAGAGCCAGCTTAAGAAGTGTGCTGAATCCATCAAGGAATCTATGATCGATCTTCAATTTCGTCGCGCAATTATGCAGATAAATCGATTTTAATAGAATGAATATCAGTGATACTGACACTCTCTAAGATATGGTGGCATCTGAACATTATAATCAAAAATAAAAATCCGACACTTGAATGGACCTGAAGGGGAAATATATTCAAAAGTTATTCATTTCCTTTGATTCATCGTTTGAAACAATCCCGATTCTTGGTCGAATCTCCATGTTAATGTTTCTGCTGTTTAGAAAACTGTTTCCCTTTATTAAACAATTCGGTACGCCTGCCCTTGGCAGGACCTAGTCTGGGCCTAGCACTCACCTAGGACACAGAATAAATCTTCAATCTGACACAGTCTTAAATCGATCCTATCCAACCAAATTGTCGTAAATTCTCGCTATCGCTATCACATACGCCTCTCCAAACCTTTCGCTATTATTCGACTATACCCCACAATTAATCACACCATATGCCCATTAAACTGAGCTATCATGGAATTTTAATAATTATCCAAACATTTGAAAAGGCTCAGTAGCTCAACGTCTTGGTCTTGGTCATCGACTGAGCAATCGATACTGCTCTTTGGCTAGACACATGTATTTCTGAGTAAACTCCCAGTTTCCAGATATGTAGATATATCCCACACCACGAGGCTTATTTCGCAAAAACACATCGAACAGCTGCTCTTGATAAACTGCCCAATTATTCATTTGCAAAAGAAACAACAGAAACAACAGAATTAAAGCAAACAAATTGCTAGAAGAGAGCAAAAATGAAAATATTATTTGTCTTGGCATAGTCAAAATATTAAACATTTTTTGGAAATATTTCAAATCTTTTCTATGATGATTGATTCAAATAAAAATACCGAATTACTGCCATCGTCTGCGAATTGTTTTATATCTTTAGATCACTTTCTTATTCGATTCGCTTAATTTTTATTTTGACCACTTCTTGAGTGTTCCCATTTTCTGCGAAAACTGTTGGCCAAATGACATCGGCCAAATTTAAATAAATATTACAGAGAATTCTCCGAAAACGCAAATGAGCATGTGAGTAACCCTTCCATGGGTCTACGAACCAGAGTTGGCTTAAATTTATGCAAATTTGTAGGAAACAAAAAAGCGAGAAAAAGTCGCAGAGATGATAAATTATGAGGGGAAAAATGTTAAATTCATTAGTGTCAGGCCAAGCAAATGCGAATGAGAAAACATTTGTATAAATAACACTAGTAAATGGATCTTATTCGGATCGTATAAGTATCCAAACGGGTGTACATATGTATCTACGAACTTAATAATGGAAAACACGTTACTTATTCGCAGTGGATACCCAGTAGATGGGTCATTGGGTTCTCCAGCCTCAATTATAACACAATCAGCGGGCCAAAAAGCGACAGCCCCCATGCGGAGATCAGTCGGCAGCTAAGACGGCGATTTCCCTGGCCAGAAGCCCTCTCCGTGTGAGCTCACGACTGACTGGCGATGTCGTCATTGTCGGCAGCCGTAGATTCGGACACACATATCCACAGAGCAGCAGCAGCAGCCAGCAGGCAGCAGCCAACAGCAAACAGCCAGCCCCAAACGACACTAATGTTGGCCTGGCCGAATGCTTGCCTCAGTCCCCACTGAATTCAAGAACGAGTCGGACGGAAGCGGTAGCCGCCTTCAAAATACAAAAATAAGAAATAAATAAATACGCGCCGCCCGAGAATCGCGACGGCAATTCTACTTATAATCTTAAAAATAATACAAAATATACAAATACATATTGTTGGAATAAATCTATCAGCTAGAGTGTGCGAAATCGAAATGATGTGAAAAAAGTGTCGAATCGAATGATTTGAGTGTGCATATCCAAGCCCAAACCAACGATTCATAAATCATATAGTACTATAACCACAGGAAGAGCTTGAACCCATCTCTAGACCATGTCTCAGACACAGAGCCCTACACCCAGCACACCGCCAGCGTCGCGTAGGGCCCACAGACCGCCGCGGATAAATATTCACAATCTGAACAGCGGCTCCGCCATGGGCATGAGCCACGGATCGATGCCGCCCAGCGCCCAGCCGCCGTACACTTCTCAGACAAACTACACGGGAAATGGCACACAGGGTCCGTACTGGCCGCCAGTGGCGAATCCATTCGGCTCTGGCAACTTTATGACCAAGGGCTACGAGGGCTTTCTCGATCTCACCAAGTCGGGGATGAGTTTCGGCGAGAAGTTCACCTACGGCCTGTACAACAAGTTCAGCAAGTGGTCCAGGAGCTGGTTCACCCACATGTTCCTCATAGTCGTCCTCGCACTCTACAGCGTGGGTGGTGCCCTGATCTTCCAGACAGTCGAAGGTGAGAATACCATTAGGGAGGCGATCCCAATCCGATGGTCCCGGTCCGGAAGTAAGAGTGCACTAAACGACTTTGTTTGCTTATCAAGCTCTTTGGCAATTGTTCGGGGAACAGCAAACAGTTGCCAGCACACATGTTGAATGATTTCGCTGTATTGTAATCATAAAACAAGCACCCATCAAATTGCCACGAAATTGTATCTGTATCTGCGTCCGACGAGCAGGTGAAGGAACAATCAAATAGGTTGCACACAATCGAGTGAATCACAGCAGAGAGGGGGAAGAACGTATCGTATAAACAAGTCAGACATCCAATTGAAGATGATTAACAGGCCGATGGAGATTGAGATGGGGATGGGGATGGAGGAGTCCCAAATAGGAGCCTAACCTCCGATCAGTGACTGAATGGGGAAAACATGCTATGCTCCGCATTCTGTTTTCTGTTTTCTGGAAAATCCTTCTGATTTATTGCTGAATGTGCTGTTTTGGGAGTGCTGCCAATTTCCAATTGCCCACAGCGATTGCGACAGCAAAGTTCAAACATTTGGCCTTGCCGCAAGGGTCAAGGCCGCCTCAAACTTGTGCCTAAAGCTGTGTCAAATCTGTTTATTTCAGTGCGACAGGGAAGAATCGAGAAGCTGGAATTGCAGGGACTCCAGAAGCAGTTCTTCGAGGAAATGCGTGACATGACAAGGAATCCGCAGCTGAACACGGTAAGAAAGGGATCTACTTCTCAGGAAGATGAAGCTAACTTCTGGGCCATTTTCAGTTGTCCAAGACTGACTTTGACAGCCAAGTGCTGCGCATCATGAACAACCATCCGTCCGTGGTCGAGTCTCTACTGCGGAACGGATTGGCCGAGAAGACGGATCCCTGGTCCTTCTGGAACGCCATGGTCTACAGCTGCACCATCTACACGACCATAGGTGAGTGGCGTCCAAGGGCATTCTCGGTGCACAAACGCCCACGCAACTAAGATATAAGTACACTCGAAGATCTATTTATGTGCGGGTATATGTACTAGACGTATAGGCGAGCATCGTGATATTCCTCTTCATTAAGCCAACGAAATCTGTGACACAAAAGATGGAAATAGTTTCGAATGTTTTTCGCGATGTGAGATAACAGAATTTGTGCCTGTCTCTTGTTGTGCAGACAGTTATGAGATCTCTCTAGAGAGGCTGTTGTGGCGGTGGCGGTGGCGGAATTCTTTGGAAGACTGTCATCGTTCTTAATTGGGACTTATAAATAGCCTGCACCTTATACAAGAATTTCCCCCGAATCGCCGTCTCCTTACACACTCTTAATTAAATTTGCTTTTAATTTCACTTTTAATTTCGAACTTAATTCTGAATGAATATTCTGCCAAGGAGAGGGGAATTATGCTTGATATGAATATCTATTCATGTGGCGGTTAGTTAATGATTTAATGGCACCTTTTATTCGATCGACATGCTTCGTGTTTCGACTTTATTGTTCCTCCTGTTTTCTGGCTTGTTTCACATTCGGTAAAATATTTATTACGAGTGAATAAATCTGCCAGTTTGCCAGTTTCCACTCTTGACAAGTTTCCAACAAAAGAAGAGCGGAAGATCACATACATATAGCATAATAATAAATGTGCAAGTGTGGAAAAACTTTTCACCCACATTGCCGCAAAAGCAATTAACACAAATTCTTAGTCATTTTCGCCCCACCGCGATGACAGGGGATTGGGGTTGGATTGCGAATATTGTGAGTGTTTCGAGTGTAATCAAGTTGTCAAAAATTGACGCAAGATGTAAACAAAACGTGTCAATGGAAGTGGATGAGAAATTGTCGTCTTCTACCTCTTTTTACGAGTTCTCAGAGTCGTAAAGCTGTGGATCATACGCCCCGTGGCACACGTGAGAATCGCTGCTCGAAATATTTTCGTGTATTTTTAGGCATACGAATGTCATAGGTACAGCAGAGGTATTACCCAACCAGATACATATATATGAATCAATATCTCATGCTGAAATTTACATACAAAGATATTTCGTGAATGGAAAATGTCTGAAAACTACAATCGATCTTCGTGAGATGTTTACATCCCCTGTGAAGTAATCAATAAGCGGGCAGACACTTCATAATTTCGTATAAAAATCAATATGTCTGGGAATCGTAAAGCTGTTGCTGCTCCGATTGAAATAACGCTTCTGTGAGACTTTGCCACTCGCGGGCCCCAAAATGCCAAACAGATCTGATCTCGATTATGGTGCATGCCCAAGTGGAAAACAAATATCTCGAAGGCAATTCGGAAATGTTGAATGAAATCGCGAATAATAAACAAACACTGAATCTCGGCGAAATTCCATAAAAGCGAATACGATCCGTCATCAACCGGTGGAGCGTTGCGAGAGGGGCCGGGCCGGGCCGGGCCGGGCCGGGGCTGGCGGTACCCGAAAGTATCTGATGAAAATGAGCAGAAAATTCAATTTATTTCGATATATCCCCAAGTGGCGAAATGTTCTATGGCCACAATGACGTCAAAAGTGGTACTGATCGAATATGAATTCGCATTCCATGGAAAATATTACTCAATATTTTTTGGCACTTTCGTTTTGACCCCTACAAAAAATCAGCAAACTATATGCCAGAATTGTAAACTAAAGAACGAAAGAAAAACGGAAGGAAACCCCCATGCAAAACAAACTTTTGGCATTCTAAACAAATCGCCGAGAATTCTGTAGAAATCGAATGAGCTGAATGCAGAGATAAATCTGATACATTATGTCCCCCCGGGGTGTGTACAGCATGGGGAGGGGTGGGGACCTCTAATGTTTGCTCTTGAGAGTGGGACACGACCTTCCGCAGTTACTGTCCCTTCATCCTCTTTTATTAAAGGAATTTATTGGTTGAATTCAGTGAAATTTCAGTTTTATCTACGTAAAGACGGTTTTGAATGTTCACTATATTAAAAGACAATTGTTTGGTTGTCCATATAATGTAAATTTTTTGATAATTTGGATTGGTTTTAACCTGAAAAAATTATGTAAATGATAAGAAATTAAACTGTATTTGGTAACGACTCTAATTAGTCGTTGCACGTCACTATTTTGAACATGTATTGTTGTTGCACGCGCAACAGGTTTCATATCAGCCAGAAGAGTGTCATAGCAAACAAGCACCATAGCGGCCAGCTTTGTTAGTTTCATGGCAACCAACTTTAATGGTTTCGTAGCTGCCTGCTTAGCATGCTCTCATAGCATGAATTTGGTTCTTTATTTTTTAAAATGAATTAAAAAATATTTAAAGATGGGTTAATTTTAAAATGTTTTCCTAAATACGACATATTTCGGCCGCTGAACAACTAAGTGGACAAAATTATACTTTTCAATTCAGAGAGATTCTTCAGAGAGAATATTTAGAGAGACAGAAATACATATAGCGAAACAGCTGTTGTGGCAGCCAACCAAAAATATAGACAATATATATAAACAATTTTGAAGATTTTGAGTCTTCCAAATGCTCTCAGCAGTACGATACCAGACGTGGTCGAGTCTCTGCGGCCAGTGTGTAGTGGGAGAAAAGTGACGATTCTAGAACATCTATCATCCGTATAGATTATAGATATAGATTCTTATAGGTATATGTATTCGCGACTGTCAAATACATACCGAGAGAAGATATCGAGAATTATTTCAAATTAATTGCTTTCAGCAATTTCCGTTTTGCGGAGCGGATCAAGTGTACACGATCCGTTGAGGCACTATAAAAAGAAATTGCACCCCGAAAGTGATATAATTACATCGAGAAATTCGTTTGCTTCGGTTGGGGAAAAATGAAAATATGAACCAGTTATAAATAGACGACATGAGCGAGAGGCTAGCCCAAAGATAGATCGAGAAAGTAGCACACACACTGGACATGGACATGGACGTGGAGCAGGCAGCCTCTGTCGAGGCCAGACAGCACCAGCGCCACCGTCGCCGCTTGGGACGCAGCCAGCGCGAGCAGACACCCGTCACACAGCACAGGCGGGAGGGGGAGGATTCGGGTCCTGATCCCTCACCGCAGATGGTGCGCATGCAGATACGTCCGCCGGGCACTCTGTCCGCACACGAGAGCAAGATCCTGCGTCGGCGGGACAAGACATTTGCCAGTTCCGCGAGCAGAAGCCAATCGCAGCCCCGCGAGGCCGAAAAGCTGAGCAATCCGGATGCCGTGCAGCTGATCAAGCACCGCAGCCTCTCCTCGCCCCGCCACAAGGAGGAGTCCAGCGAGAGCGAGCTGACCACAGGCAGCTCCTACACACCCGCAATCCCCCAGTCCCCGATCCCCGTCAGTGGTGACACGCTCAGCCGACTGGAGCAGAACTTGCAACGATTCGAGGACGAACGGAGGCGCTTCGAGGCCGAGAAACGGCTCTTCGAGCGAGAGAAGCGGGAGCACAAGCAGCGCCATCGCCAGCAGCTGGACAACGAGGAGCGGAAGCGACTGCTCCAGAACTACCGCAAGCTCAGCGACCGCATTCAGCTGCCGCAGGACGAGGAGGAGCGTCGCCGGCTCATCCAGAGTCTTCGACTGCAGCGGCACGAGACGCCAAAGGTACGCAGCCGGAATCGCAGCAGCGGCTACGAGGAGTCCTCCACGCAGTTCAGCTCTTCGGAAGCGGATGCGGTAGAGGAGATACCCACGCGACGACCCATTAAGCCACCACAGGGCTATGTGGCTGCCCCCATTCGAGGGGCTCCACCTCCGCCACCGTCAGCCATCCCCAAGCCAGAGGATCGACGAACCGTCAGTCGAAACAACTCCCTGTCGCCGGTACGACCTCAACGGCGCTCCAAGACCCCCGAGCAGCGGGCGGAGATCAGCCGCAAGCACGAATATGTCGAAGTGGGGGAATCCCAGACAGACTCCTACAGGGCGCGACCCTCGGAGGCGGAACAGCAGTCGGATCTGATGCAGAAGTACATGGAGGCGGCGGAGAGGGCGGCCAAGGCGGAGGCAGCCTTGGCCCAGAGCCTGGCGGGGGAGGGGGTGCGAAGGAGTGCCAGCCTGCGCCTGGCCGAGATCGAGCCGGGACGCAAGGTGGAGGGCAAACGCAGCTCCAGCCTTGAGAGGCCGCTGAGATCCAAGCGTTCCGCCAGCCTGGAAAGGGGCAAGGAAGCGGAGCAAATTATTGTCCCAACCAAATCGGATGAGCCCCCAGTGGAGCCCGAACCAGAGCTGTCCACCAGCGAAGACTCCATTCCGAAAGTGGAACCCAAAGCAACGTTCCTGCAACGCCTGGGGAATCTCTTCAAGCGAAAGCAGAAGTTGCAGAAAGTGGAAGCCATTGCCGTAAGAGATTTGGCCACAGAACCGCTGCCCGAGAAGATCGTTTCCCGTCCGTTTGTGTCCCACTTCTGGCTGGAGGCACGGCACGAGTGGCGTCGCCTCAAGATGGACTACCCGCGGCGCATGGAGGAGCTGCGATGCCTGCGAAACACCTGCATCTCGCACTGCATCTGCCTGGCCCTCCTTCTGGGCTTCGGTGGCCTTATGTTCCGCTACACGGAGGGGGCCTCCGAGAACATCTACAAGTGCGAGGTGCGCAAGGTCAAGCGCGATTTCATCGACAACCTGTGGACCGTCAGCCACAGCATGAGGTACAACTGAAACCACTGAACCGCTTACCCCATTCCCCAGTGGCAGCCAGTGTTGAACCGTTTTGCTTTATCTTTGCCAGAGAGGATGACTGGAAGTCAATGGCCCGTCAGAAGCTGCGCAAATTCGAGGATGAACTCAATACGCTGGCCGAGCTGGGTCTGCGTCGGTATCCGGGCCAGAAGTCCTGGAACTTCGTCAATTGCTTTATCTTCTGTTGGACCGTAATCACGACCATAGGTAACGGGGGCCCTCGGATGGGGAATATCGCGATCTCTTCCTTGCAATCCTCTGATACCATAGCTCCATAGAGTATAGAGTATAGTATAGTATATATGTAGGCTTCACAGATGCATCTGATCCCATAAAACTAATGTTCTTCTTTCGCTCTTCCACAGGTTACGGCCACATAACGCCCAAGACAAAGCTGGGACGCTCCCTGACCATTATCTATGCCATCATCGGCATTCCCATGTTCCTGATCGTGTTGGCCGATCTCGGCAAGCTCTTCACGCGCTGCCTCAAGTTCCTGTGGGCCTTTGTGCGCCGTGTGTACTACACTCGCTCCTGCCGCCGCATCCGGAAACAGCAGCAGATCCGTGACGCGATGACAGGCTTCAATACGGTGTACGACATGGCCATACGGCGGCCCAGCATGTTCTTTGGCAAGTCGGCGGAGGAGGAGGCCGAGTCACAGGCGGATGCCGAGGCGGGCAGGTCGTTGGGCACATCGCACCCGGAGACACCTACATCGCCGTACCCGGAGACCTATGAGGTGGACGACGAGTTCAATCTGCCCGTTTCGGTGGCCTCCCTGCTGCTCATCTCCTACATCCTCCTGGGCACGGCCGGCTACGTGATGGTGGAGTCCGACTGGGAGTTGCTGGACTCTTTCTACTACGTCTTCATCTCGATGTCCACCATCGGCTTTGGCGACCTGGTGCCCAGCAATCCCTTCTATGTGATGGTCAGCATGATATACCTGATCTTCGGCTTGGCCCTCACCTCCATGTTCATCAACGTGGTCCAGATCAAGCTCAGCGATCACTTCAAGCGGGCCAGCGCCAAGGTGGGGGCCACCATCGGCATGGGCATGGCCAGCGAGTTCGGCGACGAGGGCGGCAGCCAGCTGAAGACCCCCTCGGAGCTCGCCTCGGTGCACGGCTCACGACTGGACCGCATCGAGGAGGATGGCCAGGAGTCATCCTTGACCCATCCGGCTCTGAATGGCTCTGGAAGCAGTCCTCCTCCCCTGACATCCATCCTGCGGGCACCACGCCCCCTTTCGCCCATGGATTTGAATGAAAGTCAGGCAGCGGATGCCAGTCCCCCGCCTCCCCCCTTGATGCCCAAGCGTCAGGTGTCTGTGGATCCACCGCCGCCAGCGGAGGGGGAAAAGAAGAAGAAGAAGCACAGGTTCTTCTAGAACTATTTCTGACAGCTCTGAAAGCTCTGAGACCGTGAGAGTCGCCGGAACCTGACATCGCCTAATACTTAGAACCTCATAAATGACAAGGACAATTTCAATCGAATTAACACGAATGCTGTTCTGTGAGAACAGTTAGATACACATTACATTACATTACATACATATGTACACATTTTTAGTAATTTGTTATTTAATTGTACTTCCCATCCAATCATTCTAGGCTAAGTTTAATGTTAATATAATAAACAACAAGAGTTGCCAAAGTATTTCAGATTCTTTTTTTACTTTTATTCGGGCTTTGGGGTTGCAAAAAACAGTCCCACTATCATTTGGAACATTATTCTGTACCGTAAGGTCGGTGGAAAACCTATCGTGTAACAGCAGTTTAAGTGCTTGCTGCGATTAGGAGCCGTTGCAACTGTTGGAGAGATGGCTGATCTTCCCTTCTCCCTCATCCTGCATGCCGACTTACATGTGTTTGTGTCTGATAATCCAAATGAAATGTCTGCGAGCGGACAGAGACAGCATACATAAATCCAAGTGCAAGAAGAGCCTCCTGCATTCGTTCGCCAGCTGCACGTCTGTCGGGCATGGCATAGTTGCTAAAGGAAGGGGGGAAGGAAAGAAAGCAAGGGTGCCAGACAGAGAGCGAGGAGAACCAGAAATGAAGAGAATTTCAAGGTATATAACATATGAGGTATAGCAGTCGCCCTCTCTTTTTTTTCTTTGTGCTCCGACAGCACACTCACACACACATTAACTGAAGCAAAATACATATTCTAATAATAATAATTAAATAAATTAATTTTAGAATACTGTACTACTCAAGCTGGCTCACCCTATTGGTTTTTTGCCTTGTCAAGCCCAACAACACAGCAAGGTCCATGAGGGTGAGCAAGCGGCACAGGAAACGTTGAGAAGAGAGCATTTCGTTTCGTCCTCGCTCTCGCAAACGACAGGACATCAGCAACCACAGCGACAGCGCTCGTCGTTTGGCTTCGGGTTCGGGCTTACTTTCGTTTCCATTTGTTAGCGTTTTGGCTGTGGCAATCGTCGTCATTTCGAAATCAACAACGGCACGGTATACTTCTTCGTCCGCGCACTACCAAAAGAGGCGCCAAAAATTTACGTTTCAATGCAGATGACACATATCACACTCTCTCGCGCGGAAAATTGGCAACACGAACACGCGAAAAGTGCAAAGAACGCGAAGGTGCGATAGCAAAATTGAGCATTAGCATCAACGGTGAATCAGAAATCGAAAGCAGACGAAAGCGGAAGCAACGCGAAGAACAGAACATAAATTGATCGTGACAAGAGAGAAAGATAGAGAGAGTGAGGGTGAGAGAGGAGTGGAAGAACAGCCGGCTGTTTGCCTCTGTCACACACACACACACACCCTTCAGTGTTTGTTGTCGCGTGTGCCGCCGGGAGAACTGCACTACGACTGAAACTACAGCTACAAGGCAAAACCAGGTGCCTGATTCTTTTCACGTTTTTGCATGCTCTGGCGGCACTCTGCCAGATGCAATCCCCGTTTCGGTTTTTGTTTTGATGCATTCGTTCACAAAAGAATACATACATACATACATACATATACATACGTACGTCGTGATATTCGCGTAGTGAAGTGAAAACCGACACAAAAGTGGGAAAGGGAAGGAAGAGTGCTGCTGCAACACGCTCACTGTAGATCGAGAAGAAGCTGCAAGATGTCCGCAATTAGCAGTCGCAATCAGAAAATGGAACAACAGGTTGGTGCGAAGAAGTTTCTCAATGGATGAACAGAATAATGGAATTTTCCTATATATTTAACAAGTAATAATTACAAGTCAAAGGCTTGTGGCTGCCTCCTTATTGGCAGAGAAACTTTGGTCGGATCATCATTTGAACAAACTTCAGAGGTAGTCCCACGTTGCTGTTGCCGTAAAATGTGTTCCAACTAATGTATCGCGTGGTGTCGGAGGGAATTTGTATCACATTCTGTATATAGTCCAAGTAGGGAGCATTCAGATTGCTGCAAGATTTACCATATAGTATGTAGATAGTTACTAGATCTATTTGGATACACCCCTACACTTGCCTTTGCATACAAGACTTGAACCACCAACCCGCCAGATGGTACTGGGCGCAATTCTTGGCGGTCGAATTATCATTATCCCGATCGAATGTGGAAAAACGTTCTCCCTTGTGGTAGGTGAGGGAATCGCCAGCCGTTCCGGTATAGCCGCCAAGGATTTTCAGGGAAAATTGATCAGCCTCATCTCCAATGCCGAATTCATCGTATTTTGCAAATTTCTTCTCGTCCCTGAAGCTCTCCATGTAGACGTACAGCTCGAAGGGTTGTGACGATGTCAGAGCGTGCAACCGGTCCAGACCGATGAAGAAATCCCCACTCAGCTCTCCGAATCCCACCTTGTACTCGCTCCAGTCGCGGTAAAAGTTGGTCAGACCATCCTGACGCCTCTGAATAACCATCCAGCCCAGGCCGGCCAGCTCTGAATCGCACAGGACAGGAAAAGTACCCTGGCCAGGTACGCGGATGATAAGGGTCTCGTTGTGCTTGCCCCCCATCAGGCAGGAAGTGGGATAGGATTTATCCCCTTCCATGACATCTTTTGTCAACTGCTTGAGAGATTCGCGACGATCCTCCAGCCTGCGCCGTGCAAAAGAGGTTATTGAAGAGGTTATTTCCAATCTTGTACAGTATATGCACATATTGATACGTACTCAATCAATAGCTTATCAACTGTTGTCAGCAGCGCCGCCGTCGATTTGACTTCCTGATTTTAAAATAATTACTAAATTGTAGACTTTTTATTTTTCATTTGAGTGAAATAAAGGGCATACCTCTTGCACTTCCGAGGAGCCAGTAGGTTCGGCTTGGACCGCACAGAGTGCTTGTAGGCAGAGTGCCACAAGGGCCACAGAAAATCGTGTACAATTCATTACAGATTCCGCTAACAAAATGATGATCGTTGTCTTCGCTGATCGCTCCTACATTGAGTGAGCCGAACCAAGCTTTTGTTCGAGCTTATACGGCAAATAATCCGATAAGATAAGGTATACATACTCGTACATATGTATGTACATATATGAACATACACACTTTATCAGTTGAAATTAAATAGAATCCCCTGTGTGAGATCATCAATACTCGAAGAATAAACAAAGAGAAGCTTCCTATAAGCAAAAGCTCATATTCTTTAAAGAGCGGGAGCTTTCGGTGGATCAGTTCTAGTTGAACCAAATCCTCTTCAAACAACGTTCTTCTTAAACTTCCTCGTTCTTCAGACTGAATCATCAATCTGATGGAGAAATCGGATTTTTCATTGATACATTTTGGCAGCCCAAAGACCCCCCACTCATCACATCACAGCCATTGTCAGTTTGTTCCATTTAAAATGGAACTGGACTCCAACCATAGTGCCAGGAGACAGACATCCAAGCTCCCGAGAGTTTCAATGGCCATTGTCGAGGTGTTTTGTTGTGACGTGTGCTGCCTGGCCACCTGGCCCGTCTGTTGCCTCGGCAACGGCGTCCAAATAAATCGAAACTCACCAAAACCAGCAAAGCCTTTGAGCGGCTCGCTCCCCCCCGGCTCCACCTCCAGGCCAGCCTTTCTGGTTATAGCTGCATTTGCTGCAGCTCGATACGACGACTGTCATCAGCCCTAATTATGTTGGGTGGCAAGGCACTAGCTCTGGCTCTGGCACTGCCACTGCCACTGCCAGAGGCAGGAGATACTTAGAGAAGGACCTAGAACACCACCCAGCACAGCCCACCCACAAATCGAATCGTTGCCAAGTGCTTTTGGTTGGTTCGATTTTCCACTTGGGACTGAGATTGCTTATAAAACATGTAGAAGCTGTTCACGGTTTAATGGAATGACATCACGAAGACAAACAATAATTTCAAGCAATTTAAGTTCCAAATGAAATTACGGGGAACACATTTTCCCCATTTTTTGGGTTATTAATTTATGGAAAAGCAGAGAAGGGGAAGGAGTAAATGATTGAAAGGAAAACTTGATGGGAGTTTAATGTTTGAGCTGGAACTAAATCATGTTCTGTGTACGAAGATAGATCTTCATTCGAGAGTGCTTTCAGTGCTTCTAAGATCTTTCAACCCTAATATTATGAATATTTTATGCATGCCATAAGTTAAAATAAGCCCCAAAATTTATAGGTGCAATAAAAAGGGGAAAAAACACACACACACCCGCCACACAGAGTGAATCCAATTTGCACTTGGAACACGATGTTATATGCTCGTGAATCAACAACTGCTATAAGCGGTCGCTAAATATACACAAAGGATTAATGAAGCCTTTGGCCGGGACTACTCCCGAAAATAAAATGTGACTCCAACCCACACCCCCTACCCACATTGTTGTTTGTGTCCTGTGTAGCCAGGGGCAACTGTCACAACCAATCCACAGAAGGGGATACACAGGACACGGACCGACAGACAGACAGAGGGAACTAGAAATACATATATGGACAATATTTGGTATTGTTTTCATGTCTGCTGTTGTCCCATGGAATGTCATTAGGGTGTGGGGGGGGGCTTGGCGGATAAAATCGATGGTTACTGGAGCTCTGTCCTGGAAGTGTGTACTACACACTACCGTAAAGCGGTAAAAGCGGTGTGATAAGTCACTGGATGGTTTGCCACATGTGAACATACAATATATATGTACATATATGTACAATAATTCACCCCAGCGCAAGAGCCACTCTATTGTTCCGCCATCTGTTCCGAACTTTCCTTCACACGAAGTTCCCGTAAACACGGAGGAGTCCCAGAAACAACGGAAATGACGCATCGCACCTTCACTTTCTCCGTTTTTGTGGTTGTGTGTGTGTGTGTGAGTGTGCGTGGGGGGCGTGGGGGCGTGGGAGTGGGTGTTAACTGGCTTTCTTGGCCTTCTTGGCTTTTACCTTTTCGGTTTCAGGCCTGTAATTTGTGCTCTGTTGCTTCAGGCCCCCAGGCCGAGGTTCTTGACCCAATCGTGGCGGTGAAAATTGGGAGGGGAAATGGTGGAAACCACCAGACGACTGGCTAATCGAATGCCAGCCATCAAAGACGGGGGGGGGGGGGGCTTCAATATTTAATATGCCCAATGCCGAAAGGCAGTATTAAAATTGCATTTAAGCCTGATTGAAAGATGGAAATACTTTCCCTGGATGGCAGTACTTTTAAGAATTTTCCAACTATTTGATGAACAATTCCGTGGCTTTTCTTTGACGAGAGTCCGGGAGAATAATGAGCAGTTGGCGGAGGCTCAGCAGCAGCTCAAAGTAAACCCCCCGGGCACATGCGAAAAGGAAAGCGCCAAAAGATGACTTTTCTGCTTTTATAATTTATGACAAGCTCTTTGGCAACTCCTCGCACCTAAGCGCCTCGAATCCCGGACGACTTTCCGCTGAAAATCTCACTGAAATCAACAGGCAGGGCGGGCAGGGCTGGGCAGGGCCGGGCAGGGCAACGCAGCTAGTGAGAAAAGTTACATGAATGAGCGGAAACTACGTAATGAGAAAAGTGCAGGCATCTCCTCTCCCCCAAAAAGCAATTCATTTTCAATTAGAGCTCCGAATTTCCGAAATTTTATATACTCTCGTGCTAATAGCTAGCAATCAATTTTTGTGGCTAAAAGCTCTGTCCCCATCTCTTGGCCGGGATGCATTTAGTCTCCTGTTTCAGTTTACGAGTACGCGTCCTGCATCCTGCCACGTTTTCGTTTGGCTTCAACAACAGTTGGCAGCTGGCAGCTTAAGAGCTCAACTGCACTCTCAAATTGCAGGCTCACATCTCGCTCTGGAAACTCTGGAAACTGGAAACTGGAAACTTTTGGTCAAGCTGCACGAGAGCAGGCCATCAAAAGCACTTCACAGCCAGAGATAACTTTTTGGGGGGAATTCTAGTGAAAATATGGGGCTTAGAGGAAACACCATTGCGACATTTTGTGTACACCAAAGGGGGAAAGTGCGAACGCGGGCCTGTGGGACCTCATTTCCATTGCAGATTATATTAATTGCCGCTTCCCTGCGAGTTGCGCTGCCAACTTGATTCAATTTATCAGTCACAAAACCCCAGCCAGGCAGCCAGCCAGCCAGCCAGCCAGTCCCCGCAGCAAGCAACAGCCAACACCCGGAAAAGTTTTGCATATGCAGACCAGGAGCTGGGGGACCAGGAGCCGCAACTGGAGGAGCATTCTGTATGCTGCAAATTAATTACATCCCTGGGAATGGCCACTGATTCCGCAAGTTGCAAGGCTCCAACTTTTGCCAGCTCTTTTTCCTTCAGGAAAATTCACAGAAAATCTAAACAAAATATGTATAAATAAATCGTGTTTAATTGGTGAACTTTTGGCAAGGGTTTGTCATCCGTGTGATGCACTGAGTCAACGTTGGGCATGTCCTTGCTTCCAGCAATTTACAATTTATTGCAGGAAATTCAAGAGCAAAATGGTGTGTCAAATTGCAGTTTTTAAATCGACTTTCTCTGCGGTTTGGCTGGCACTCGTGTGGTTTGACTGCAGCTGACAGTTTTCCATCCGCAAGTTTCCATCACTGATTGAATGGTTGTACGGCGGTGGGACTGGTCGGTGGTTACGGTTACTCCTGTGGTTAAGCCTTTGACGGAAGACCCTCACCCAGTCTTTGCGGCTTAAGCCATTTGTCTGCTCTGCAAATTAACAAGGTCGTTAGTCGTTAGCCCCAACGACTAACCAGAGCTCGAGTACTCGTATTTGTATTTGTGTTTGTATTCAGCCAAGGATTAGGTATCCAATTAGGGTCCCGGGACACGTGCCGGCCAAAGCTGTCGCTTTCCATTAATTTATGTGTCTCTCTGCATTGTTTATGACCCGTCCGGTCCGCTCGAATATTAAAATATTAATACGAAATTCCGTTTGGCTAACACCGCCGCCGCGCCGACTATTTGTATTTGTTTTTGTCTTTTTCAATTGGATACTAATTAAAATCGAATAAGGCCAGAGTGCAGGGCAGTGCAGGGCAGTGCAGACAGGATTAAGGATAAAGGATAAAGGACAAGGGTATGGTGGCATTTAATGCGGCTTTCCATTTCGATAAACCAATGAATGTTAATTGGAAAATTATGAAAAGTGTCGCTCAACCGAACTATATCTGAAATCCGATAATGCAATTGTGTGGCCTGAATATGGAATGGGAATTGTAAATGGAAATGGCCTGGCTATGGAGTCGTTAACTGAATTGAATTGGAAAGTGGCCTTAATAAAAATAACGTTATTTAATATCACTCATACGTCATGTGGCCACGGGGAATGCTTGTCTCCGTCGTCGCGACTTACTTTGCTTTATTACAAAATCGTATCCTTCCCTCTTCCGGGACCCGCTGCTGAGGCACTTGGCCACAGTTTGGTGGAGCGGGCCTCCACTCAACTGAGATTTTCACATTTTCCTGCGCTCAGTGCTCTGCTTTATGCTTTCTGTTGTCGCACGAAATGAAAATGCCCGAAAGGACCTTAATAGTCAGATTATTTCTGGCTGCCATCTTGCACAAGTCGTCAGTTTTATGACACTGTGTCTTTTTGTGTAACTTCTTCAAGTGACTTTCTCTCAGATCGAGATTCGCAGGAGGAAGGACCTTGGCTTCACTTCAATTTGCATATAAATCGTGCATTTAAAGAGGGGCAAAACTAAGCCAAAAACACATACATACATTTATGTACCAAGAACCAATCCCAATTGCTGTTTGCTGTTCTGTTCTGTTTCAATATTTATGGCAATTTTCCGCATTTCCCGCATTTGTAGCCGCAAGGCACGTGTTATCCTTGTGCTCTCCAGCTGTCACAAGCAAATACTCGTATCTGTATTTATTTAACTTGATTTACGTCTGTTCTTCCAAATTAATTGTCAAATGCAAAGTTTTGACTGGCTCAAGGGAAAACAGGCCAATAAAAGTGATGCCAATTCGCTTAAGAGGCCAATAAAAGTGATGCCAATTCGCTCAACAGACCAATAAAAGTGATGCCAACTCCTGGGACAGCCCTCGCATCTGCGTCCAGTGTTTATTTCTGTCTCTGAGTATCCTTTGAAAAAGCAGGCGGACGACAACTCACTCTCTCTCTCTCTGGAGAGTTTTGGAGCTAATTAAATGTTCATCATACGCCCGGATGGCTGCTCCATCGTCAACAAGAGCTCCTTTTCTCTCCATTCCTTTCACTTCACTTCTGTCCATCATCACTTCTGGCTGTTTCTCATTAGAAATTTAATTAAACGAAACGTGTAAAAATCATATAAAATTTCATTTTCATCTGGGAATAATTAAATTTCACTTTTGAGTGGAGAGTTTTGGTGGAAATGAATGAAACTTGAAGCAGAATTAAGGGTAAAAGCGGAAGAGCAACACAAAATAATCTTCAATAATCTTTAAAATATAATTATGGCTTTTAAACATTCCTAAATTACGCTCCGGATAGCTCTTCGATTCAGTCTATATTGAAATTCATTGTTCGAAACCCTTTAAATTCCATTTCACTCAAAATATACGCACGAGCACTCGGCGGCAGACAGTTGTACATACATTTTCCTGGCTGGGCAGCTTTCCCCCCACATTCAACAGCCCCCACCATCTGCTGTTGTTGACAGTCGACTGTTTGTGTTTCTCCGATTGAGACGTTTGCTGCGAGAGGGGCAGCGGGAGTGGGTGCGGGTGCGGGTGCGCTTCCATGGCAATCCAGGGCATGGCCATAAAACATTTATTGCTGTCGACTTTTCGGCGCTAGTGGCAGGCCTTCCAAATAAACTGGCGTCCAGTCGGGGGGATTCCCGTGCGGGTGGACATTCATTGAACGAGTGCCGGACATTCAGTAGATGGGATCCATATCATATCATGCACCCTCCTTCCCCCTGGTGGATGCGCTTATCCGCTGCATTCGGCTTTAAGCTCAGCTTAATTACGCTTTCAGCGCCACCCGCTGGCGCTCTCCAGAGATTTTTCCCGACGAGCTGTCGCCATCCGTAACGGGACTTTCTCTGCTCCGGGTTCAGGCTCGGGCTGCGGTTAAGAACTCTGAAAATTATACCATTTCAAAGGGAGAGAAATGTATATTTTATACTCTGTTTTATTTGTATGTTTATGGAGCGTTGGCCTTCCGGTCAGTAACTTTTGATTGCCCCTCGAAGCATGCAACAATTAACTCGCTTCAAGTGCTCCATCTTGGGGCACATCCCCCTCCCTCCGCAGCTCCCTCTCGCCCTTTGTCCTGTGACTTTCACTCGTCAAACCGGTCGTCATTTTGCCATGCCTTGTGGCTAATTTGGTGTCCCGGGGCACGCCCCCCGGCCAGGCATTTCTAATTTGCGGCAAGCGGATGATTGTGATTGCTGGCATGCACCTCCTTCTCGTCCTTGTCCGCGCCTTTCTCTTGCTCTTCTGGCCCTAATTGCGGTTAACCTTAAAGCGGCCGAAAAGGGAGAACTTTGTGGCCGCCAACCAACCAGCCAGCCAGCAAGCCAGGCAGCGAGCCAGCGAGCCAGGCCTCTATTCCCCAGCCTAATTAGTGTTTAGTGGTGGTGTTTGGGTTGTTGTTTCTGCTGGAAATAAATATTGCACTTGTCTTTTGTTGATTTTCATTTCGAGCGAACAGCAATCAAAATGTTTAGATTGGCGGGAAATACAAAAGACAATGAAAGAGGCCGCGATTAACGCATGAATATTTGTGCCAAAGGATCAACAAATATCCCAACGAAAACTAACTTTTGGTACCAGTTTCCATAGTATCCCGATTCCAGTAGCTTCCAGGAGAGTTCGTTGGCGTTTTTGGCCTTGATTCCAGCTCATTTCGTTTAAAGTACTCCTGGTACTCCTGGTTCCCAAGTCCATGGCCAGCCATTAGGAACGCGTGTAGCTCTCTGCTTCCTGGAATCGTTTGTGGCCTTAACCATTCACCTTAATTACAAGAACCGAGAAGTGCGGGAAGAAGGTCAAATAGAGGAGCCAGTACACGCCGGGTACCATTCATTGGAAAGTCCTTCGAGTCAGCGTACCGTCTGTCGAAACGGGGAAAAATCGAATGTTCCACACGTGTACTACATGAGGAGTTGGGGGAAGGGGCTGGAACAGGGGCAAGGGCAGAGGGTAGAGGGTTGGGCTTGGTACCCATTCATTCATGTATTCATTCATGCAACCATTCAGGCATATCAGCGTTCTAGCTGGATTAGCTTGGCCATGTTAGGGCCACCTGCTCCTCCTCCTCCCGCCACTTTGCACCTGCAGTGGGGGCTTGTTCTTTTAGGGGTCTTTGATGAACGACCATTGCAGAGGCGTGGCCAAAAGGTTGGACTAGAAGGGGTATCCACAACAGTTGAAGGATGTACTCTTCTACTTTTATATTGGTATTTCGTTCCATTACATATAGCATTTTCGCCCCTTTGACTACACCTCTGTGCTCGGGGGTTTTGTGTACTCTATCGATTGTGCGTGGCGTTTGTTCTCCTGTTTGTTTTGACATCGAGAACCACCTCCAGGATCGCCCACCATTCGCAGGCAACGTGCCACATGTCGTTTGCCATGGCTGCACGGTTTTAATCGCTCTTTTATTCAGTTCTCTAATCATTTCTCCCTTTGTAGCAGACAGACAGATAGACACAAAAGAAAAACTTGATTACTTATCAGAAATATCGAACCAGAATTAATGATTTACCAGTGACATATGACCCGAGGGCCTTTCCATTAATTACGGATCGAGCATATGTATACCTCCCCTCCCTTTGGTTGGGGCAGAAATAATGGTCAAAGTAATTTATTAGTTATTTGAGCACGGAAAATCATTAATCCGGAATATGTCCATGCATATATAGAGTGTCTCCTCCTCCTCCACCATAGATTATATAGCGTGTTTCCATCCCCTTTCCCACTCCCATAACCCCCTTTGACTTAATGACATTTGCATATTTTAATCGAATTCTTCTCCTTCCTTGAATACACGATATCAGCAGCCATGGTCTGCTGCTGCCATCAAGGACGATTGGAAACTATTCAAATCTGTTGAACACACAGACACACACACACACACATGCATATACAGAGACAATGAGTTATAGGAAGGTATTCCCATTCCGATTCCCATTCCCATTCCCTGGCACCTTTTATCGCTGGAAAGAGAATTAAATTACATTGGATTCCGTTCTTTTAAATGCGAATGGAACCGTGGAGTGGAGAACATTCGACATGACAACATCGAGCACTTGGCATTGCAGCAGCTGCCACAACAACAGCAGCAGCAGAAGCAGCAGCAGCAAAACGTTGCATGTTGCAGCCAAGCGACTTTCAAGGAGTCTTTTTATACCCGGTACTCGAAGAGTAAAGGGGTATATTAGATTTGTGCAAAAAATTAATGTGTGTAACACCCAGAAGGAAGCGTTTCCGACCCCATAAAGTATATATATTCTTGATCAGCATCAATAGCAGAGTCGATATAGCTATGTCTGTCTGTCCGTCCGTCTGTCCGTCTGTCCGTCTGTCCGTCCGTCCGTCTTCATTAGCGCCTATAGCTCAAAGACCATAAAAGCTAGAGGAACCTTATTTTGTATCCAGACTCCTGTCCTATCGCACTGTTACAAGTGTATTTCAAAATTTCGCCCCGCCCCCTTCCGCCCACTCCAAGGACGAAAATCTGTGGCATGCACAATTTTAAAGATACGAGAAAACTAAAAACGCAGAATCATAGAGAATGAGCATATCTATCAGATTGTAGAATCTGGATCAGATCGGATAATAAATATAGCCACAATGAAGAAAACCATTTCGAAATGCATCGTTCCCTCTCGCTCTCTCTCACACACAGGGGTAGGCGCTATGCCTGATCGAATTTTTTGACGCCTAGTTCTCAGAGACTATAAGAGCTAGAACCACCAAACTTTCTATCCAAGCTCCTGTGATATCAAACCGAGACGAGTTTGTTTTAAAATTCGGCCACGCCCCCTTCCGCCCCCACAAAAGATGAAAATCTACAATTTTGAAGATACGGGAAAAAAAAAAACGCAGAATCATAGAAAATGACTATATCTATCAGAGTATTGAATTTGGATCAGATCGGATCATAAATATAGCCACAATGAAGAAAACAATTTCGAAATGCATCGTTCCCTCTCGCTCTCTCTCACACACAGGGGTAGGCGCTATGCCTGATCGAATTTTTTGACGCCTAGTTCTCAGAGACTATAAGAGCTAGAACCACTAAACTTTCTATCCAAGCTCCTGTGATATCAAACCGAGACGAGTTTGTTTTAAAATTTGGCCACGCCCCCTTCCGCCCCCACAAAAGATGAAAATCTACAATTTTGAAGATACGGGAAAACCAAAAACGCAGAATCATAGAAAATGACTATATCTATCAGAGTATTGAATTTGGGTCAGATCGGATCATAAATATAGTCAGAAGGAACAAATGAAATTTCAGTGGCCTCCCAAGCGCAGACTGATTCCCTCTCTCTCTCGCACACAGCCGTGTATGTATATGTAGGAAGTAGATAAAAACATGTAGAAATGGCAGATGTAAAAAATTTATGTTAACCAATATGGAAACATCTAATAGATCAAAATCTCCGAAAAGGTTCGACTTAAATTGTTTTTTTTTTGGCTAAAATTTAATTTTTTCCTTTTGCGAACATGTAATAAATTACATATATCGTAAGCTCACATACATACAAACTGACTGAGTACCGGGTATAAAGTAGAGCCGCGGCGCAGACGCGGCTCATAACGTTCCCCCTCGTTTTTTTTTTGTATTGATAAAACTTTGCGTCAGTGGCGCTTAGTGTGCCAAGGCAACGATAGATATCCTTGTAAGAGCTGTCCTGCGTGCATATTTGCATTTTAGGTTGAGTGGAACGGAGTCTCTGAGCCACCGATTATCCTTGGAACCCATCAATCAAACTATATTTCAGTAACAGCGTTTACTCAAGTCCTGATCTCCATGATTTATGGCATATTAAATGTGGGAAAAACCAGCGAGCTGGGGTGGGGGGAGGGGGAAATCTTTTCTAATGGAACTTCGATACAACTCGCTTAAAGCCCATCTAATGTCCAATTAGCACTGGAAAAGTGCAACTAATTAGGGAAGGAGCAACAGCAACAGCTGTCGCCACGCCCACTCATGCATGAGCACCCTGCCTCCAGCTCCTGTCGTCTTCTGATGCAATTAAAATAATTGCTGTCTGCTCGAAACTGTCAGCACTTGATGAATGCCCATGCCCCAAGCCGCATTACCCCGCCAGCAGAAGCGGCAAGAAGCGCTCTTAATGCGACTGCTAAGCCTTGTCTGTCCCGGCCGAAGGATACGTAATCAAGACTATGGCAGGCAGATGAAAAGGAAACTTTTTGCCATTCAAGAGATGCGCTCGACGGCAGACAGCCCTGAGAAGTAGGCAACAGTTTCCAGCCCAAGAGAAAAAGCGGAAATGCAGCCTCACTCTCTCTCTCTCTCTCTCACTGAGATGTGTCCTTGTCTTTGGCTCTAATTAAATCACAATTGGTCAAATCACGTCAACAAAACAATGCTCCATCATAATTGCCAGGGAATCAGCAAACACTGCCCCCAAGGGGACACAAGATGCATCTGACGGCACAGACAGCCGTTCCTGCCGGAGCAAGGGACACATGCATATTCAATCGAGTAATTTGGCCGATGACAGGAGGCATTATATGCATTCAATGGAGAGGCTGCCAGAGCTTATGCCTTGAGGCCGCCCCACACAGACACAAACTTCTCGGACTCCCTTGTGGCTCGTTGATGGTCGCCCATCCGGCCGGGGTCCAGTCCGTTCAGTCCTTCCGGATTGAAGCAGATGGGGATAGGGATGGGTATTGGGAGAAAGTTGCACTGGCATTGCCATTTCCCAGTTACCGCAATCAAAGGCACAGAGATAAAGGCATTTATATTGCAAGTTTCCAATTGCCTGTGAAATGCCAAAGCCAAAGCAGATTCCCACTTCCTCCCCCGCACCCCCCATATATCCTCTACAGTACAGATTTATCCGAGGGAATGTGGTAAACGTTTTGGGTTGAATTTGTTCAACTTTTTCCCTCCCGAAAACGAAAGGAAAGAGAAATAAAAAGTACATTCGAACAAAAGCCGCTTAAGCAGAGAAGGTTACACGACAGGACCCTTTTTCTGCGGTCGCTTTGAGCCATTTTTCAGGGAATTATTGGACAGTTTTTTTCTGTTTTCAGCTGCGTGAAGTTTTCCAAAGAAAGATGTAATAAAATTACTTTTGAAAATCGGATATATAGGGTATTTATAGTGCAACAAACGAGCTAGTTTTATTATTATTTGTATGTTTTATTGGCAGTTTACTTTTAAGTGTTCAATGATTGCAAAAGTTCGATTTTATGACCCCATCAAGTACATACATAAAGCAGTAATTAAAGCAGGAAAGGGGGGGGGACTATATTCTGGCAGATTGATTGTTTTTGTGGCAGATGTACCCTATGTCTATATAGTTCTTTGAAATTATCAAAAAATACATATATGAATCTTCATAGTTTGTTTGACAAATGTGATGGAAAGTAATGTCATTTTAAGGGTCCCAACATGTCATATATATACTATATATATATATTAACTTTTTCCTTGACGCTTCGTTTGTGCAACAGAAACTTTTCCCTGCATTTGAGAGCACTTTTCGGATAAACTTTCACTGAACCAATACAACTCTCTGCCCCATTTTTGTGTGCATTTCTCTCATCATCCATCCATCCATCCATCTCTCAGTCTCGAGTTTCTTGCCATTTGTAAGACTTGCCTGACTCTACTTTGTTTTTATGCCACACACAATTTTGTCACCTCTAAGAACTCTGCACGTAGTCCTTGGGGAGGACCTCTCCCCACAGGTAGCCCCCACAGACGGAAAAACTTTATCTCGAACACATTTTTGGTATGCAGCTGGAATATATGTATGTATTTTCCGAGCATGATTTTGCAGTCGTTTTTTATGAAAGCACAAATGTATCTAGCTGTAGAAGGAAAAAGGAAAAGCTGGAAAATAATATCTGGTAAGTAGCAAATAAATAAGTGAGAAAGTCAGGGCAAGAAACGGAAATGCAGATGGAGAGATAGAGATAGCGATAGAAAGGTGGCAGAGACAGAGAGAGGCATGTGTGGCAAGAGGATTTCCATAAAAAAGAGGAGAAATAAAATGCGAAAAACTGCTGCCAATAGCACGGACCACGGACCACGGACCACGAACCAGATGGGGATTCTGGGAGATGCTCCATCTGCATATAAAGAAAATACTCGTACATGATGTGTTTAAAGAGCCGTAATTTTTCTGTTTGCTTCCGACTTTAAGCCATTCTCTTTGAAGCGTGGAAAATTCTGGTGGAAACAGTTTCAGGTGAATTTTACGCATTCCCCAATGCCCTTTCCCCTGGCTTTGTGGTCGGCCCGCTCTGCTTTTCATCCGCACAATGGCTTAAGAACATTATGATTAATTAAAATAATTCTTGCGCGAAATTCAACAACTTTTTGGACGCCCAACTCGAACTTTTCGCGCTCTGGAAAAACCCATTGAGTACATAGTTTGGGAAAAATAGCCTGGGTGGGTGCACGGGCACTCGCAGCGCTTTTCGCTCAACAATAAACAGTGTTCGTTTCAGTTTCAGTTTTTTCCATAAAGAATATATTGTTTCGCCCAGTGGCAAAGCGAAACTTTTTCAATTTTACATTTTTCGCTGGGTTTTTCCACGCGCGGAATATGGAAAAAGTCGCACGTTTTGTTTAGAAATATGAGCTGGGAAATTTGTTTGCTTTTTTCTCCTCATCCTTCACTCTAGAGAAATCGTTGGATAAAGGTTTCCAGCCAAAGACATAATTTTAAATTATGGCAGGAAATACGCGAGGGGAAAATGGAAAAATCGGAGGATCCTGTAGGTAGTTTTCTCCTGCGAGACCTAATCAACGAAAATGAATGGAATTTAATTATTCCCATTATTTACATATTTGAGCCTCCCAAATGGGTTGGTGTGGGTCGTGGTGGGCGGTTGTCCAAACAGACAAGCCATCGGTGTTTGGGTGGATAGCCAGCACCTCTGGATAGACGCACCGAGCCGCCCCGCATGTGCTTGCCAAGTGCGGATACGGACTGGTAGCCATTCCCGTGGCAACAAAAGGCGCCAGGCAGCAGGCACCAGTCACCAGTCACCTGTCAGCTGGTCTGTTTGCGCTTCGCAAACAGTTCTCGCCAAGCACCCACCGGGGAGACTCCGTGCGGCAAGAGACTCGACGAGTCTCGGGAGCAGAAGTAGGACACACATGCCACAGTCGAAACTGATTTAACCTTTCCACAAGTACGAGGCGCCCGCCTCAGGGTGTTGGCTGGATCTCCCAGAGCAGATGGCGCCAGTATGGGATGGGGTACCCTGTTTCCTGGGTGCTAACGAGTGAATTCATGGACCTCTTTGTTTGTGCACCCCTTTCCACACACACACACACACACACACACATGCCCATGCCCATGGAGAACCCACAAATATGTAACATAACAAAGTCCGGACAGTGCCCGAAGGCTCTGTTACTTTGACTTCTCGGAACCCCTGGCACCCCTGACACCCCTTGGCACCCCTTGGCTCCGGCACGGAAAGTTTTGTGGCCCACAACTTGGAAAAATCGAACTGGGAGAAAAGTCAACCACAAGTCCCAGCCGTCAGTAGATTGTTTTCGAGGAAAACTTGTGGTTTTCTCCCCAACGAAGCTTCATGGGAAAAGTGTTGAAATGAACCCAATTTCTGTTCGATAGATGTTCGATAGATGTCAGTTATTGTTGTGCAAATTGAAATGTCGAAATGTCGTATATTTAGGGAATTTCTCAAATTTCCGACCTACATTCCATCTACATGTACATGTATTGTTCATGTGTGTGTGTGTGTGGACATTCCACTGATGCAACAAAGGGAAATGGAACCTGCAGCCACCTCAAGGTGCCAGCAGTGGGTGGATGTGGGGCGCGATTGTTTTCTATTCCTTGTCACTTGTTCACACACTTGCCTTTGCCACTCTCCCTCTCTCTCTCGTCTCATTTCACTGCGTGCTTTGTGGCCCTTATGCACCCTGACACACACATGACACACACACAGACAGACAGACTGTGCCACAGCAGTCAATGTCGTTTCGTTGTAATACCCTGTAAGTAATGGAGAACCTGGGTGTTGTTTGTTCGTTAACGATCTTAGAAATTAGGATCTAGATTTTAGATTCAAGAAGAATCGTAGGAACTGTGCACTTTAGCAAGTGCGGGCAGCCGGTCTGCTCCTCTTCTTTCTGTTTGCCTTTTTGATGCAGTCGCACTGCTTATCTCTTGATCTCCTGCTTCTCCCACGCAATACATGCTCTCGCAATTGATTCAGGCATTGCTCGCTCTCACGCTCTGAAAGCTCTCAGCGAATACGAATCAAAGAAATAACGGACCACGCTGCTCTCTCTCTTTCTCGCAGCCACACTTGTCTGTGATGAGTCTCTTTTCGCTCTCCGCGAATACGAATGAAAGGAATAAGGAATAAGGGCTCTCTTTATTTACACTGTAGATCTTATTTCAAATATACATTGCCAGCACTCTCATCTCTTCTAGGAGAGCTCTGTACCGTGTACCGTGTACCGTGTAAAGGGTATCCTTTAGTCACAATATATTTTTTGTGTGTGTGTGTGTTTGTTTGGCTTTTGTTGATATTCTCGTTATTGTTCGGAATTTGCATACAAAGCGTCTGCAAAGGGGGAAATCTCACTAAAAACGTAACTAATTTGTGCCCGAGGAGGATCTGGTGCGCCTCACTCTCCCTCGTGTATTTGGCGACACTCACACACACACACGCACGCACAAAGCCTGAAGGACTTAGGGGGGAGAGTCTGGTGTGCGACTGAAGGACTTGTGGACCCTTAAAGTGGCTTTGTCAAGTCTTAACAACTTTTTTCGTTTGTGAACACCGTGCAGAGGCAGAGGAATTTTCACTCGAGAAATGAAATCAAAGCACTTGCCGCACAACATTGAGCCGCAGAGAACAGGGAACTGAGAAATGAAGAAACGACAACAACTGGGAGAAAGGAAAGGAAAGACCGCAGCCATTTTCTTGTTCCCATTTGTTGCGTTGCCATGCCGCACGGCTGCAAAGAAGGATACGGCAAGGATACGGCACCGGAAGCACAAACGCCAGTTGACTCGATGGAAACAGCAAGAGCGGAGCACAAGGATGTGCATACATATAAACATATACCGATACAGAATCGCCTGAAGAAACAGAGTATGCTTTCCTAATGGCCACTCCAGGGAGGGAGGGAGCACAGGCCTCTCCGCCCATTGTGGATCGCTCCCTGCAGGTCAGAGTGCAAATGTTATAGCCGCTGAGCCGGAAATTGAATATACATGGCTTTAAAGTTTAAACCGTAAACACACGTGTGGGGCGCCTTGAAGCTGAAAGGCTGTCAAAAAAAAACACCCGAAAGAGTAAAGCAATCTCATAATCCGTATTTAATTAAACACACAAAAGGGAAAACAGGAAAATTCATTTTGAACACGAAAGTGGGATGGATTTTTATGTATTTTGCAAGCATATTTCCCCCGAAGGAAGCCACCGTCCGTCCAGTTGTTGAATTTGAAAAGTGTATATCAATTTGCAAATTCCATTTCATTCTACGAGTACAGCTTCCATATCCTTTGTTTAGTCAGAAAATTCATTTGTGTTGTTGCATGCATTCACTGTGCTTTCCTCTGCAGAAGAAGCTTGTTCGCTAACCTGCAACTGCTTTCCACTTTCCACTTTCCACCACACTTTCCTGACCACAGTGCCAGCTGTCGTTGTGGCAAATCATATCCGTTTTCTTTTCCTTGGCTTGCTGCTGACACGAACTTTTAACATGAAAGAGTTGTCCAAAGAAAATGCATAAATGTGGATCAAATCTGGCCTCGAGCGCCACAAACAGGACTATTTTTGGGGGAAAACATAAACAATTTTCGAGCCAAACAGGCACCAATCTCTTTATCCAATTCGGGGGAAAACTTTTCCCACATCGTGTCATTTCTGGATTTCGCCCATTGTCTCTATTGCGCGGGGGGCGGGGAACATGACACCCTCGACATGGCCAGGGCTTATGGCTTAATGAAGCGAGCACGTAAATGAATGTCAATATGGGCCAAGGAAGGGAATATATGGCAAGGAAAGACGAAAAGCTATCCCTACTGATGTCCCTCGTAATAGTTTTCCCGCATCTCTTTGGGGGTTAATGGCCGGATCGTGTCGATGGCTGCTGGGTGTTGACCAGCCTGGAAATTGATGAGAATTTTTCCAGGCCATCGCTTATTCGATTTTGCGTGTACGCCACCCAGCACGTGTGTGTGGCCGTGCGGGGCATCCGATAGTTGGCTAAACAGCTAAACAGCTCCTCTGCCCAAATCAATTTAAGTTTAAAAACACCGGATGGATGCGGATGCGGATGCGGACGCCCCAGGCATCTGCGGAAGCGCTCACCAAAGCCTCTGTAATGCATGCATAAATCCTTTCGACAAAAAGTCCTTTCTCTGGCTGAGTTGGGTGCTGATTCAGGGCTTGACTCAGGGTATTACCCGGCTGGCTGTCGTATTTTCCAGCAGAAAACAGCAAACAGTAAACAAGCAATAACAAGAAAGAAAAGCTGTGGGCCCGGGTGGCACCCATGACTTAGATACCCTTGCGAAGGGTAGCAACCCAAAAGATTATCATAGACAGTTGCTGCGTTACAGGAATATCTTCACAATTCGAATATCCTGCTGGTAGGGTAGGGTATGGTATGGTATGGTATGTAGGATACCCACAAAAAGGAGACAAAGCCTTGGCTGGCTTTTGGCTGCTGACGCTCTCAATTTCCTTCCTTGTTTTGCGGCACGGGGCATGGGCATGCGGGGCGTATGAGTAATCATTTTATTACGCGACCCCCGAAAAAGCATGCCGCACAGATGTTGACCTTCTTTTAATGTGCGTCTGTCCCCCCCACAGAAGGGCGTAGCGGGGGGGTTGGTGGTGTGTATTGGTGTTTTGGCAACATACTCGTATGCAGGGCATGCCAGGGCATGGCTCAGTGTTAGACCTCTTTATTACGTATACGCAAATTTGTCTGGCCTCAAATTAAAATAAATGCGCTAAGCAAAACGCAAAAGTTGCTGAAGCACATTTGCACATTTTCCCCACCTCCCCCCCTCATTGACTTGGGGATATTGTGTTTGGAAAATTGAAAAATAATAGAACCGCACACAACTTGGAGAAACTTCTTAGGCAACAGAGCCATGAGTTAGGGAAACTTATGGCACAGTGAAAGGCAGACTCCGGTCTCTAGGGAATATCGTTATGAAAATAAAGCACCAAATGTGTCGGCTTTACGAGGATATACGATCGCATGGATCATTGAAGGCAGCGAAACGTCTCGCTCATTAGGGTCTGCTTTATGGATTCCATTCCCTACTTTGTGTTTGTTATTTATGTCAAGCCATAAACGAACCCCATTCCCCGTCCTGCCCAGCCCTCCACTTCACTCCTTCCGTCGCTCAACTTTTCCCCAGTAAGCGCAACATTTCCTCTTCAGCTTTCTGTCTGCTGTACGTGTCCTGGAATCGTGTTATTCCACTTTGTCTCCCTCCGCTGTTCTTCCCTTCTGGCTTTTCCGCTCAGGCAACTGATTTCGAATTTCCACATAATCGCATTTGCCTCATAAAACGAAAACAAAGCAATGTAGAAAACTTTAAAGCAGCGATGGGCAGGGCAGGGCATGGCATGCATCCTTGCTCCCATTTCGGGATGCCTGAGAAGACAGCTGAAGAGTGTTGCCCTGAGACTAGAGATCGAAGCTATTGCTCGAGAATCCAAAAACCAAATGCACGTCGTGTGCGTAACGAGTCTCTCGTCATTGCTTGACTCGTTGTTCCTCGTTCCCATCGCTGCTTTAAAGCAACGAGTGGGGTGAATCCCTGGGTAGTCATTTCCATTCGACCGGAGATTCATCGTGACAGGAGTCAAGTGGCTTTGATTGTGCTTACAGCAAGTCACTCGACCTGCCTGAGACTAGCCTGATTACGCTGCCATTTGGTTGGAACTGAACTTGTTTGTTTTTTTTCGTTTTATGTTACAACAATTACTGTAAGTATTATTTCCACTCGACTAACAACTGGTGGTTCTCCCACAGTTTAAAAGTTCCCATCCTCCATTATCCATCCCACATTTCCCATCCCCCATTTCCCATCCCCCATTTCCCATCCCCCATTTCCCATCCCCCATTTGGCATGTTACGAAATTTGTAATTGAGCGAAGCGGATAAATTACACGGACGCTGGCAAACTTTCACCATGTAAATTGCTCAACTGGGGGTCAGCCACCACATAAGGGGGGTAGCGAGAGCGAGCGAGTGAGGGAGATCCCCACTGCCCTGCCCCGAAAGCAAGGTGAAGCTTTTGCGCAACGCTCGAAATCAAATTCGTTTAAAAACTGCCCCAGAAGCAATTCGCTGATGCGCTGATGATGACGTAGGCACACAGCCAGCCCCCTACCGAAAAGCTCTCTTGGATGAGCATGTCGTATCTGTATCTGTATCTGAAGCTGATGCTGTAGCTGTAGCTCTGGCTGTATCTGCATCTGCATCCCAGAGAGAGAGAGAGAGAGGGAGCTGTGCCACACGAGTCTAGGCCACACGTGTGTGAGAAACGGTCTCGTACGACGCGACGCGGCGGCTCGAATATCTGATAGTATAGTCAGTCGGTGCCGAGTGGCAAGTGGAACCTTATCGCCGCACACTTGTCGCCGCCTCCACTTGACCACGCAGAAGATGCGATGTTGGCGATGCCATAAATCCCGCCATTCCGATTGCGATTCTGATTGCGATTGTGATTGTGATTGTGATAAGAGCTCTCCGGCGGAATAGAGCGTGCCCAACGCAGAGCTGACTGGCAGTTGCAACGCGTTTGCCGTCGAGCGCAGACATGTCCGCGTCCGTGTCCGTATCCGTGTCCTGGTCGAAGACTCTCGTCGCCCTGACCATCGCCTGGCTGAGCATGGTCTGCCTGCTGCCGGTGGAGACCTTCTGCGACACCTCCTACTACGAGAAGTACTACGCGGCCCGTCGCTACGTGCCGCTCAAGCGGAATGCCCCGCTCCTCTTCAACTTCACCCTCACGCTGACCGACTCCGACTCCGCCCAGCTGGCGGTGCACGAGCGTCCCGCCCTCGTCGGCAATCTGCAGGTGCTGGGCGCCTGGAAGGCCAGCGGAGCCCTGCTCCTCAACCGGACGGCCAGCCACAATGTTTGGAGCGGATCGGCGGAGATTCCACAGAACAGCAGCGTGGAGTATCGCTACTTTGCCGCCGCCGTGGGTCGCTCCGGCAGCGTGCAGGTCCGTCGCTGGGAGTCGCATGTCCTGCCGAGGACCTTCAACGTCACCAAACTGCCGGGCAACCGAAGCGACGAGTTCGGGGTCATCGCTGGCCAGCGGCAGCTGACGCGGGGCTGGCTCCAGGAATCCGGAAACATTCTACAGCTGAAGGTGTTCCGCGATGCACTGCGCCTGGAGGAGGATCCCGACTCTGGCCGTGGCTCGCTGCGTCTGCGAGTGCAGCCCGTGGATCCGGTCACCCTGTCGCCCATCCTGAGCTCCGCTCGCGCCAACGTCGAGTACGTCCGCATGGCCTACGCCGCCAGCAAGCTGAGAGCCCAGCCGGAATACGGAGTGCCGTACGCAGCCCCCGATATCCTCATGTACCACGCTGACCTCGACGAAGTGGAGAAGGTGGCCTTCCTCGTGGAGGTCTACGCAGAGCAGAGGGAGGAGGATCTGGTGCGGCTGCTGGGCTACGCCCACCTGCAGCCCACCTCCCTGACGGGCAGCGAGGGCACTGTGACCCTCAGCCTGATCTCGCCCCTGTGGCAGCGGGTGGTGGGGGAGCTGCGGATGGAGTACCTGCTCATCCGACCGATGGCCAACCACAGCTTCGACCTGCGCACCAGCTTCGGCCACTACTGGCGGGGTAACTGGACGGGCCTGGAGATCGGGCACCGGGGACTGGGCAAGAGCCTGACGGTCACCACCAATGCGGCGCCTCTCATCGAGAACACGCTGGCCTCGATGCTGGCCTCCGTGGAGCTGGGCGCCGATCTCGTGGAGTTCGATGTGCAGCTGACCAGCGACCTGGTGCCCATCATACACCACGACTGGAGCATCCACGTGTGCATCCACCCCAAGACGCCGACGAGCCGCGACGACCTCACCGAGGTGCTCCTGAAGGACATCACCTACGAGCAGCTGAAGGAGCTGAAGACCTACCAGGTCGTGGGCAACAAGATCGTCGAGTATCCGGCCCACAACAATGTGGAGCTGCTGGAGCAGCGCCTCTTCCCCACCCTGCAGGACTTCTTCGAGCGCGTCAACCAGACCGTGGGCCTGGACATTGAGCTGAAGTGGCCGCAGCTGAAGGCCAACGGGGAGTACGAGAGCGAGCAGACGATCGACAAGAACCTGTTCGTGGACCGCATCCTGGAGGTGCTGCAGCAGCACGGCTGCGGCCGCCTCAACATCCTGAAGAGCTTCGACGTGGACCTGTGCTCCCTGCTGCGCTTCAAGCAGAACATGTACCCCGTGCTGGTCCTCTCCAGCAGCCAGGATGACAAATTCATGGATCCGCGCACCAACGTCAAGGAGACCATCAACTTTGCCCAGGCCTTCGATCTCGCCGGCATCGTGCCGCACACGGCGCCCATCAAGGCCAATCCCGCGCTGGTGCAGAGCGCCAAGGAGCAGGTGGATCTGGTCCTGGCCTGGGGCGGTGACCTCAAGGACCGCGCCTCCATCGACTCGTTCATCCAGATGGGAGTCACGGGCGTCATCTACGACCGGCTGGACCTCTGGCTCAGACCCAACCAGACGAGTGCCTTCGACTCCGAACAGGATCTGCCCGACTTCTTCCAGCTGCAGTGCAAGCCGGCGCCCAAGAAGCGCGTGGTGAACGCCACCATCGAGAGCATCCTGAGCAATGTTAACTTTTTGTAGTTCCCGCCCCCGCTCCCTCTCTATTCCACACACTTACTTGTACCCCACACCTATATTTATGTCAATCAATAAACGAGCTAGAACGGAGCTGATCCGACTCTGACTCTGCCCCTTAAGTAGTGGGTGGGTGGGGATGGGGATGCCTTGGATGAGTTACGAGTGTAATTGTAATTCGTAATTTATGTGCTGCAGGTTATCCAGCTGTTTATAGTTATCCAGCTGGCACAACGTAAACGTAAACGCGAACTTGAAAATTTAAATCTTTAATGAAATCATTGCCATATCCCACCGCTGTGCTCCACGATGCTGGGCTGGGTTCCACTTTGCATACCCCATTCCCATTCGCCAGCAATCAACTGGGGGCTGAGCTGACGTCGGGATATGATGGTTTAGGTTGGTTGGTTTGGTTTTTGGAACGCTTTTCCCCATGCGACAATTACGCGAGAGAGCGGGGTGGTACCTGCCTGACCTGCAGCTCTCGCTTTGCATTCGCTGCGGCTTGGGGGGATTGGGGGATTAGGGGTGTCCATGCATATGTAAATACGTGGCATTTATTACAGTCATGTATCCGAATTGTTGTGGGTTGGGTGAGAGAGAGCTGCCATAAATAATTGGATATGCAAAATGTTCAATTCAAAAATGAAATAAAATAAAATAAAATAAAATGTGCAAATTGCCGTTTAGTAAATCAAGAATCAGGAATAGTAATTGCCATGGATGGCATGGATCCATATAAATCCAATGTACATATGTATCTGTTTCGGTTTCGATTTCTCCAATTATCAAAGGTCATGCTCTAGGCAATCCATAAATTATTCCCAGCTCGAAGAACCCCGATTAGATGTTGTAGTAATCTTATCTTGCATTTATGTTTTTGCAGCGCCAGCTGATGGAGGCCTACATACGGCAGAAGAGGGCGTCGCCGGGCATGGTCCAGGCCAGTGATCTGCAGATCAGCCGACCCATGTCCGGGATGCGAAGCAACGGCCGGGAGATGCATGCCTACGACGGACCGATGCAGTTCATCAGCTCGCCCCAGAATCCCGACCAGATACTGGCCAACGGCAGCCCCAGCGCTGGATCAGTGGCCATGAACTCCACTCGAAATCACTCGAACAACATGCGAAGTCTGAGCACCATCAGCCAGGAGGGTATGATAGCCCGAAACCCAATCAAATTTATAGATAATGAGTGTGTTTTTCCATCGACAGCGGATCTAATCGAGGAGATCTCATCGCATGAGCTGGAGGACGAGGAGAGCAGTCCCGTGACGGTGATCGAGCAGCCACAGACCGCCCCGCACAGCGCCAACTCCACGCACTCACAGCGCCCCAACACCGCCCGCCAGCAGTCCTTCAACGACACCCTGGACGAGGATGACTACACCAACCGCAACATAGCGGGTGCGGCACCCGTCCGTCCCGTCGGACTGGCCTCCTCGCCCTACAAGGAGGCGGGCCTGGACGGCAGCAGCATGGGAACATCGAACGGAGCCGGTGGGGAGTCCGAGGGCGATGTGATCGGCAACATCGATCAGTTCGTGATGCAGCCAGCGCCACAGGGCGTGCTGTACAAGTGTCGCATCACCCGGGATCGAAAGGGCATGGACCGGGGCCTGTTTCCCATATACTACCTGCACCTGGAGCGGGACTATGGAAAGAAGATCTTTCTGCTGGGAGGTGGGTCTCAGCCATGGACTTCTCTCTGGGAACTCCCTGCTTACATTTAACGATTCCATTGCAGGTCGCAAGCGGAAGAAGAGCAAGACATCGAACTACATTGTCAGCTGCGATCCCACGGACCTGTCCCGCAGCGCTGATGGCTTCTGCGGCAAGCTGCGATCCAATGTCTTTGGCACATCCTTCACGGTCTTTGATAGTGGCAACAAGGACAGCACGGACAGTCCGCGCCTCGACCTGGCCGTCATCATCTACGTGAGTACAGCAAGTACAACTGAGTTGGAAAGAGCTTATCCTAAAGGAGTTTTACTCTTGAGCAGGACACCAACATCCTGGGATTCAAGGGACCCCGCAACATGACTGTTATACTGCCGGGGATGACTGAGGACGATCAGCGTGTCAAGATCAGTTCAGCGGATCCCAAGCAGACGGGCATTCTCGACTTGTACAAGATGAAGGTAGGACTCATCATGGATGGCCACCATATCATCCAGTAATGAAACCATCTTTGCAGAACATGGACAACATTGTGGAGCTGCACAACAAGACGCCCGTGTGGAACGACGAGACGCAGTCGTATGTGCTCAACTTCCATGGACGCGTCACACAGGCATCGGTGAAGAACTTTCAGCTGGTGCACGACTCCGATCCCGAGTACATTGTGATGCAGTTCGGCCGCACCTCGGAGGACGTCTTCACCATGGACTATCGCTATCCACTGTGCGCCATGCAAGCCTTTGCCATAGCCCTGAGCAGTTTCGATGGCAAAATAGCCTGCGAGTGAGCGTTCAGCCTGGATTCCTGGTCCCCAGGATCTGTCCCGCTCTGCCTTATGTATAGATGTCTCAGAAATCTAGTCACTCGAAGTAGGACAACGTTGATACATATGTATATGTTTATGTATGGTGTGTAGATACGATAATCGTAGCTCCCTTTGTACGTATGTACAACATCTATTCAGAATGTGCTCACCGATTTTGTAAAGAATTATACGTATAGTACATAGTAGAGTTCGAGTAACTTTGTAATTCTAAATGTGCCCCCTTTAAGCGTAAGTTCAATTGTAAGCGATATCGATATCGAGATATGTATGTAGATGTCATCAAAGTTAAATATCATTGATCAATTTGATAGTCCGCATATAGCAACTAACTCTATCCAGTGCGATTACTATTAGCCGATAAGAGAGCATACTAACTTTTGCTGAGCTCGAAATATGTTTAAGTCTCCCCCAGGAAGTAACGGTTCTATAAGTATTTATGTATTTACGACTCTATATCACACCAAATACGAGAATAAAACAATGCAATATATACATAACATATTATTTTATTCAGAGAAACCCATGGAAGTTCTGTTTTAGCTTAGTTAATGTTTTAATTATTACTCGTACGTATACATTAATATCGTTAAGTACATTTATTTTATCTTGGGCCTGGTAAATGCAAGATTCCAGCTGTCAAGGCCATTCACATACTCGTGGAAATTATAGATGCGTATTTACAAACAAAAATAACCATTTTCACTCATTCGACGGCTCCATCACATTGCAAGTGTACAAAGAATAGGTACACAATAGTTGTAGAAATATCGTGAGATGTTAGTGTTTATAACTAATAAGTACAGGAGCGAGTACTCTGGAATAGCATGGAATATCGTTTATCCTTAATCAGACTCTGAACCCTTCACATAATGCGATACTTTTCACTCACAACATAAAATGGTTAGGTTGCGGTTTTGTCTTTATACATTATACATATACATATATGTAATATCTTTCATCTGGCTTACACCCGCTTTTGCTACGATCGTTTGCGAGACTTGTGTGGGCTGGCGCGATCTTGGGGGAGCTTGAACTCGTGCGGATCGTAGTCCTCGTACGCGAGCTGCCGCTCTGGCGCCGACTCAGGTAACTTGTTGATTTTCTGCAGTCGCGAATGGACAATCTGCAGGTGGCGACCAATGTAGTCCTCGGCGGGAGCCAGTCGTTGGGCATATTGCAGGCAGGCGGCCGCCTTGGCCAGCCGCTTGCGCTCGACAAACACCACGCACAGATTGTGCAGTCCTTGGGTATTCTGCGGTTCGTAGTGAAGGATGCTGCGATAGCACTTCTCGGCCGCATCCAGATCCTTCATGTGATTGATGTAGATGTCGCCCAGCAGGATCAAACCCTTCACATGCGAGGCGTGGTGGCGTATCAGCTGATTGAGGAATGGCACTGCATCCAGGGGCCGCTTCGTGTCCGCCAGCAGCAGGGCCAGATTAAAGAGCGCACTGCGAAAGTCCGACTTGAGGTGAATGGCTCGCTTGAAGAACTGCTCCGCCTCTTCGAAGCTCGACTCGTCCATGGCCAGCATGCCCAGATTGAAGTAGACCTTCTCGTTGTGATCATCCTTGGCCAGCACCTTGTACAGGCGCGAGCGGGACACCTTGCGGGCCTCCTCGCCGCCTAGCTCCTGCAGCAGAATGGCCGAGTTCAGCAGCGCCTGCTCGTGCTCCGGATACAGCTCTATGGCCTTGTTGAAGTACACCTGGGCCTGCTGGCTCTTGCCCTGCTCCAGAAAGACCACGCCCAGGTTGTAGTAGATGTCAGCGTTCTCGCTGTCATACAGCAGAGCCTGCTCGTACACCTCCTGCGCCTGGGCTGTGCGGTTCAGCTTCATCAGAATGTCGCCGCGGTTGATGTAGGCCTGCAAGGAAGCAAAGTAAATATTATATTGCGATTCTTAGCCTAGGGGCTAAGGGCTCAAGGGCTCTCACCTGAACGTAATCACTCCTCATGCTGATGGCCTGGCGATAGAGATGGTCGGCCTCCTCGAGTCGTGTCTGGTTCTTGGCTATGAGATTCGCTAGGTTGATGAAAACATTCAAATGATTGGGGGCTATGCGTGCATGATAGCTGACTCCAGGCTTGGCCTGCGGGAAGAGAGCCTTGGCCTGCACGTAGGCCTGCTCTGCCTCTGCGTACCGCTTGAGGTGGTTCAACGTGCGCCCGACATTGATATGAGCACCAATATCGTCCGTTTGAATGCGCACCGCTTGCTGAAAGTATAGCAGGGCCTCCTCGTACCCTCCCTCGTTCTCCAGGGCGTGTCCGACATTGTTGTAGAGCTTGGCATTGCGCTGATTCACATGCACGCCGGACATGAACAGAGAGTACTCTGTCCGCCAGTCCCGATTGCGTTGATGGGTCTTCAGGGCGTGGGAGAGCAGTAAAATGCCGAGTGCCACCTGCCCCACGATTCTCCATTTGAGGCAACAACGTCGCTGCAGCTGCTCGAAGCCGTAGGCCACCAGCAGGCAGTAGCCCATCGATGGCATATACAGAATGCGTTCGGCCACCACAAAACCAACCGGGAAGAACAGATTGGAGGCCGGCAGAAAGGGCAGCACCATCCATCCGAGGCACATGAGCAGCGTCCGTGATTGGGCCAGATTGCGGGTGAAGCAGGCTTTGGCCACCAGCGCTGCCAAGGCCAGGAAAGTGCACAGAGTGCTGACGTTGCGAGCATCCGAGAATCCCTCCAGCAGCGGAACAGTGCCTGAAGAGGAATCAATTAGATTGTTTTCAGACACTCTATTTAATGGAGTATTGCACTCACCCATGGTCCAGTCGCAGCAGAGCAGAGAGGGGCACAGGAGGAGCCAGCAATTTAGGTAGATGAGGTAGCCGTAGGTGAGCTGACGTTCGGGCGTATCTGCCGCGGAAGCTGGATTGTCGAAGCGCGTGAAAATTGGCAACTGTGAGCCCATCACATAGACACGCCCTGCCAACAGGGCCATCGTGATGCCGGCCAGGAAGGACAAGCGTTTCCACAGGGTCGACGACGACCAGCGACGAGCGCCCGACGCATTGCCCAGCTTGGGCGACTGCTGTTCGGGCTGCTCCTCAAAGAAGCGCAGCACAAATTTGCACAAGTGCAGCGGACGCAGTTGGTGCACGACGAACAGCTCGTATACGACGCATATTCCGGCAATGGTGATGCCCTGCTCCTTGCACAGCATGGATGCCGAAAGGCAACTGCCAAAGCAGAGGAACAGTCCCAGCCAATTGGTGCGCCGAGTGCAGCCGGAATCGCCGACGGACTTCGCGTAGCTGAGAAAGGCGGCCAGGAAGCAGATGGAAGAGAGCAATTCGGCGCGACCGACGACGCCAGTAACGGCCTCCGTGTGCACCGGGTGAATGGCAAAGAGCAGCGAGGCCACAAAGGCGCATGTGTTGAGCGAGGACGACGGTGCATTACTGCCCACGGCCGCACACTGTCGGAGCAGCAGCCGGCAGACCCGCCGCCACAGCAGGCAGACCAGCAAGTGCAGCAGCAGGTTGACGAGATGGTAGCCAAACGGCTCCAGTGCATGCAGCAAGTAGTTGAAGCGGAAAGTCAGCACTGTGAGCGGTCGGTAGGACTTGTGGGACTGCTCTTTGCGCATCGGGGTGCCCCAGAAATCGTTGAGGAACACATTACGCAATGGCGTGTGGGGCCGCAGGTCCTTGTTATCCCTTATCGCACTGATGTCGTCGAACACGAGCCCGCACTGGGTGCTGTTGTAATAGCAAGCGATGCACGCAACGCAGATGCACACAAACTCGAGCAGGTTCCGCTGCGAGGAGCTACCTCTGGCCACCACCTCTCTCTCCCGGTTACGGTTGCATGGCATAGCAAAGGCTGCTGCCTGAACTTGAGGCAACTGCGGACTGGCGCTGGGGTTGGGGTTCGTTGACATGTTGACTTCGCGTTACTTCGTGAAATCGTGAAACGTTTCATGTATCCATAATTGCTTATTCATTCGATGGAATGTTGCATGTAGGGCTGTTCCTGATTGTACTATGGAAGGGTTTCGGGGTTGTCTACATGGTCTGGAAATAAATGGTATAGAAATGGAAAAAATTAGTTGGAAAATGTATAGCTTATGTACTTATACATAAGTTTTCTAGAGTTCTGCTTGTATTAAATACTATCTTTAGAGAGGGTTCCATATTTATAGGATTTCTGCATAGGAAGATACTCTTAAAAGTATGCTTTAAAATAATTACCCAGGGATAAGTACACAGTATAGCCCCCTGATTCTAGTTCTAGTTACTTTTTGCAGTAACATGAACATCGTATACACACACACATGTACATTTATATCCCAGAATCATAGATACATACCAAAATACTTTTCTTACTTTCACACAAATCCACAAATCACACTTTTTGGCTTATATTCAAAGGTCGCTTTTAATAGCAGACTTTCTTCCGGCTTTTAATGGCCACTTGCTGGTCTTACAAGGATGCAAAAACTGATTGTGAAAAATCAATTAACGCGCAACAAAGTAACTTCGTCCCGGTTACTGTCCTCGATACCAACTGCACACACAAAAGGCCCGAAGTTAACAAAGTTGTAAATGGAGGCAGCGACTCGGCCGCTGGAACACCCGGAGACGGAGACGGTGACGGAGACCAGAGCGGGCCGGCATATACGGCCGGAGAGAGACGGCTACAGAGAGCGATGAAAAATTGCATGCAGCGAGCGAGAGTCGGAGAGAGTTTTGTTTGTGTTTTACATATTATGGAAGGCGGAGGAGGAGCCAACTCATGAGCATTACTAGGCGGGGCACATCGGCATGCGGGTGAGGATATAGATGAGAATGTGGAGTAGATGCAACATCGAGAGGCAGACAACAATGTTGCGCTCAATGTCATCGATTTTCGAGGCGGACAGTCAAAACAAACCACCACCGAAGTAAGCGCTCGTAAAGAGAAGGCTCTGGAGTCGCAGCTGAGCGCAACTTTGTTGCACGACCGAGTTTTCCCGAAGGACGACGGCCAGGATGGTGTTGCACGTGCTCTGGTTTCCCGCCAATTGCGGCGCATGAGCTCTGATATCCTTGCACTTTCACTTCGGGGCGTTCTCTATCGCTCTCACGCTGTCGCTCCGTCATCAACTCGCTGCTCTCTCCGGCTCTCTGCTGAAATTAATGGATGTTTGTGTTTTTGTAAAATTACTTTGACCGAGATACGCCGTGGAGCTGGAGCTCGAGAAGCTGCCACATGTCCTCTCCCATGCGCTTTGACATGGACATGGAAATCGAGACGCCATTACAACAGAGTCCCAGCGGCAGCCGCACACCCACACAAGCAAACAAATACGAATCCACCAACTTTGTAGCAATTTTGCAATGATTACAATGTTGCTGGGAAAATTACGAGCTTGGCTTTAGTTGAAACATTAGCGGAGGCTCCTTACCGTAGTCAATTAGTAATTTACTTGTTGAGGCACATTCACTTTAGCAAAATAAAGTTACATTTTAACACAAATTCCAACTTCCAACTCAGCCTTGTTTTGTTGTTGTGGTATCGATGCCGATGACATGCTGCTTCTTCCACTTCTGACATTCATGGCCATATGACACTAGACTTTGCTAATGGGCGTATGACATTAGGCTGTGCCAATATAGTCGTTTGGCAAATAGTGCAGTGGCAGCGAGAGAAATATATTCGTTAGCTTAGCTTTTTAGTTGAGCTGGTAGCAGCGCTGCGGCAGAAATAATCTATAGATACATCTAATTTTGCTGGCTTGCTCTCTGTGCGTGGTTTTTTTTTTTGACGGTAATTCGTTTGATGTTACACTAAATATATCACACTTATAACAAAAACGATAACATTATGTCCTGTAACTATTAAGCCACTTATATAAAGGAATATAAGCAGTTGATTAATTCGAATTAATAAATCCTCTAGTGGAAAATAAATATATAAGAAAAACTGTGCGTGGTGGAAAACATAATGTCACAAAATGTTTTCCCGTGTCTGGAGACGGCTACGAACACTAATTTTCGGTTTTGTGGCAGCAAAGTTACCATAATCTGATGTCATAGCACCATCACACCGACCGATATCACCCCTATCGGTTGTGAACAACCCTAACAACGCGACTGTATCGATAGGTGTTTTCCACCTCTGGCCGCGTTTTAGTAAAAGTTGGAAAAATTGTGTTTTTCCTGAAAATATCAAAGAAAACATCACAAATAAAGTTATAGTATCGTCATGTCTTCCGAGGACTTCTATTTGCGCTATTACGTTGGACACAAGGGCAAGTTCGGACACGAGTTTCTCGAGTTCGAGTTCCGGCCGGACGGCAAGCTGCGGTACGCCAACAATTCCAACTACAAAAACGACACCATGATCCGCAAAGAGGCTTTCGTCCACCAGTCCGTCATGGAAGAGCTGAAACGCATCATAATTGACTCGGAAATAATGCAGGAGGACGATTTGCCCTGGCCGCCACCAGATCGCGTGGGTCGCCAGGTAAGTGCCACAACCCTGAATGACTGCCAGTGACAGAGCACTTACACCGTCCCGTCGTTTTTCAGGAGCTGGAGATCGTGATTGGCGACGAGCACATCTCGTTTACTACCTCTAAAACTGGATCCTTGGTGGACGTGAATAGATCAAAGGATCCCGAGGGCTTGCGCTGCTTCTATTATCTGGTGCAAGATCTCAAGTGTCTGGTCTTCTCGCTCATCGGTCTGCACTTCAAGATCAAGCCCATTTAAGCTGCCCACGCTTATATTCGATTTTACGCATAGGTCTATTTAAACAGACGCATTAATTTTTGTAATGAAGTTTCTACAATACTAGTACTTGTATTAGCCCTAATGCTCCTCTATTTATAGTACAACATTTGTGTACAGTTTAGTGAACGCTCTGGAAAACTGAATAAAGTGAAGTCTGTGTAACGAATAAATTACCATGAAAAGTATGGAAATGGCTTATTTAGGGGACTAGGAAATGACATCATGATTGACTCTTGGTTTCATATTTGCTGCTGAAGCAAAAAGCTTCTCGCAATGTTTGATTGACTCTTGGTTTCATATTTGCTGCTGAAGCAAAAAGCTTCTCGCAATGTTTGTTTATACAGAGAAACATAGATATGTATGTATGTATGTACATTTGTGCATATCGATGGAATGTATGGGCGCTCTTTCAATTTTATTGCTTTGGGCGCAGTGAGTCGTCTTATATATTCTGTAAGCAAACTTACATATGTACATATACTCTTTGTTTGTACCAGCTTCTCTTTTCACACGCTATACACATTCGCTCTCATATTGGATCATCATACTGCTCACTATCAGCAATTCCTTTTGATCCTCATTCTATTTCTCTCTCTCTCTCTCTCAGAGACACCGCCACACATTAAACTTTAATGATTAAAGTAACGGATTACTCTACTGCGTAGTTTCTGTCCTTGCCTATTTGATCCTCTTTCTTGCTTCTACGCTACTTCTATAATTTCAGCTTAACGACTACACTTAATTATTTGTTTAAATCTCAGACATCATATATGTATGTATGTACAAACATATTTTGAGGAAGAGAGATTAAACTCTAGCTTATCGAATCACAAGTGTACCAGAGAAACCCAAGATCTAAACAATAAAGGCTCTCATACATACATATGAACATATGCACAGCCTGTATACGCATGTACATATGTATGTATATATAAGGGTCTCCGAGTATTACGTTTCTGTATGAGTGCCATAAAACTGCGCACTCGACAATTTAGTGTGGAAGGAGGAGAGTCGGCTGAAGTGAAGCCAGAATTCATTTTGGTGGGGGATCTGAACGTGAACGGACGCGAAAAAAAAGCTTTGGTGGGTTAACTAATTACAGATTTACTTACATACGTTAACTGAAATCCGCATCAATATTCTATCCTCTCTCCGCAGAATTCAACATGAGTGGCAGAGATCCGTGGAACACCAAATACCAGTACAATTACGAAAGCAAGTCATATGGCAATAATGACAACCAGCGCAAAGCTGTAGCCAAAGGCGGCGGCAATTACTCTGCCCCTGCCCAGCAATCAAATAGGGGCCAGAACTTTAACTCGCGCGGAGCACTATGTACCGAGACGAAGTATCAAGTCACGGTCACCAAACGGGAATTCTACACGGGTCCTGGAGACGCCAAGTGTGTAGACCATGGAGCAGGCGTGTCTGGCGGCCAAGGCGGCAGCCATAGCCAAGCCGTCCAACAAAATGGTGTCGCCCAACCGATGTCGCGTTCGGCGGCTCGCAGAGAGCGTGCATATGAACGTCGGGCCCAGGCTACAGTTGATGCCATCGATCGAGAATTGGCCAAGGATCCCGCATACCACAAGTGGATAAGCGAGGAGCGTGGAGAACCCTACATGGACTGGAGATATCTTTAGTTTTTGTTTCATCAACAGCCAGAGGGTTCCATTCCATACATTGTATTGAATTTTCAATAAATTTTCCAATATTTGAAATTCGTTGCTCTTTTACTGGTGCTTTCTTTTATCTGAATTTATCAGGAGAATCGCATTATTCCATTCCGTGAGAATAAAGAAATATAAAATTTTCTTTTAAGACTATTATATATTTGTAGGTGTATTCAGGTGTATACAGTACATTACATACAAACAAATACAGTTTTAATAAGTCTAAATTGGATTTATAAAATACTTGTGAATAAAATATTGAAGTCCTTTACATTTGTACATTTACAATCTAATTTTAGAATTCATACGAGTATAAAATGCAGTAAATATCTCACAATCCGATATTCCTATGTCTGGATAATGCTTAAGCCTATACGCCACTGATTGGGATTTCGAATAAAAAACTGGTATAGAAGATGCATTCACAAAACTTATCGAGATTCGTTAAGTGATAGATTTACAGAGGCTTACTAAATTCAGTCTTTGGGTTTACCTAATGAAGTACTAATTACAAACAAGTCTCCTTACGATCGAGCACGAGAACTAACACTAGAGAAAGCTCTTGTAGAGCCGGATTCGTAGATCTCAGAGTCATAACTGTGGCTGCTGTTGGTGCAGGGCCAGAGTGGCCGCAATATTGTTGCTGGGTCGCTCCACGTAGCCCCCGTGTCCGGGCATGGGCATTGACATGGGCATCTCCAGTTGCTGTTGGTGGTGGAGCTGATGCTGCTGCTGCTGTTGCTGTTGGATATGTTGCTGCTGGATGGTTTGCTGGTTTTGTGGCGGTAGTTGCTGCTGTTGCTGATGTGATGGCAGTGATGGCGCTTTAAGCAGACTGGGAGATGCTTGGAGCGGTGTGTTGCTGCCCATACCAGCACTGCTGCCGCCGGGACTGGGACCGCCCTCCTTCAGGGGACAGCCGATGGTGAGGCGAACGTGCAGACCCGACTCCTTGATGAGATTCACAACGTCGCCGTGGGACATGCCAGCTATTTCGATCCGATTCACGGCTATAATGCGGTCGCCCACCTTGAGCTCCCCACACCGATCCGCTGGACTGCCGGGAATCAGTTTGCCTACGGATCCAAGTGAAATTGGGATAAGATTGGGATTCAGCGACTAGACTAGATGACACCGCCTTACCTATGGTCGAGCCGTAATAGTGATTCGATGAGGATATTATGACAAAGCCAAAGCCCTCGTTCTCATGTCGGCTGACAATAACATCGTAGGGATACCGTCGCATCTGCGATACGAGTGGAGGAGCCTGCTGCAGAAGTGGACCGCGTCGTCGGCGCAGGATCATCGTGACCTGGCCCCGCAGACCAGATTCACCCACCAACGAGACGACTTTGTGATGCGAAGAGTTTAGCTGTTGGAAACAGATTAGCCCAGGACTTTATTGAGCGCCACGATCCGCCCACTTACCACATTGATGCCATCGATGCTGAGTATCTCATCGCCGGTGGCTATGCGCTGATCCTGGTCTGCGGCCCCGCCCGGCACAATGTGGCCGACGGTCACCTGAGAGCCCTCCTCGGTGCCACCGACAATGCGGAAGCCGAAGCCCAGAGCCTGGCGCTCCAGCGTCACCTCGGTCAGCTCGCACTGGTCCGCGTCCTCGGAGGCATCGAGCAAGGCTCCGTTGCGCCAGCTGGGCGAGTGCTGCATCTGCTGCTGGGGAGGATCGAGGTTGGCAAAGCCCACGCGCCTCCGATCGCTGAGCAACTCGTTGACACGCCGCTGTATCCGCTCGTTCTGAATGTGGGCCGCCTGCAGAGGCGAGTACTGGCCGCTTCCTCCCGAGATCGTGGAATGCTGCGGCGGCACAAAGTACCCCGGACGGTAGCGCTGGGCCTGGCAGTCGTAGCAGTAGCAGGATTCGTGGTGCGTCAGCGGCAGCGGCAACGGCTGCATGCTGGGAGGCAGTCCGTAGATGCCACCTCCGCCATCCGCCTGAAGTGAAGCCTCGGCCAGACGTTCGCTCAGCCGACTGACCATCTTGGGATAGGGATCCATGAAGGGTATGTCGTCCAGCTCCTGCAGACTGCTGTTCGACTTGCCCTGAGAGTGCAGCTGAAGGGGCTTCTCGTCCGATGGCGCGTCACCGTCGTCCACTTCATTGCTGGGCGTCTGGACCCTGGCACGTCGTGTGTCCACCAGAGGAGTCTTCGGCCGCATGGGCAGCACTTCCTTGACTTGGGTGCTGTACAGGTCTGCCGTGGGGGTCTTGCTGCGGAAGAGCCCGCTGCCCACAAAGTTCTTGCGCAGCTTGGCCACGTTCCCCACCTGGTTAAGCTGATTAAGCTGGTTGAGCTGACTAAGCGGGTTGGCAGGCTGGTCGGGGGGCGTGCGCTGGATCTTCACTGCTGTGGGCGTCGTCTGGCTGCACTCCTTGAGCAGCTCGACCACATAGAAGTGCGGCTTGTTCCGAACGTTGATTCCGTTAATCTCCAGCAGCACATCGCCCTCCATTAGCTGGGTGCAGCAGCTGCGATCGAGAATCTTCTTCACGATCTGGCCGCAGGCGGAGTCGGCAATGGTGAAGCCGAAGCCCATGGCACCCTTCATGATGGAGAAGGTGTAGAGTTCCGGCTTCTTCATCAGAATGAAGCCACTGCCACTCGCCTTGCCGGCCCCCTCCCCGGACAGATCAAGGAAGTTGTAGTTGCCATCCATGTTGAGGCGCCGCTGCTTGTCGGAGTCACGTCCATCCACAGCCGAGGTCACGGCCATGGTGGTCACCACCTCCGTGTTGGGGTCGTTGGGATCGAAGGGCAGAGGATAGCCGCGACAAACCTCCAGGGCAGCCCTCTCTCCGGGCAGTATCGACTGGAATATGTTGACCATATCGTGATGCGTGTAACCCAGGACGCAGGTGTCGTTCACATAGACCAGGACGTCACCCGTCTGCAGCTGGCCATCCAACCAGGCGGGACCATTCGGCACAACGGTCTTGATCTGGAGAAACTCCTCCACATCCCCGCCAGCACTGCCGTCGCTCCCAACGATGGTGAATCCCAGGCCACGGGTGGACTTTAGCAAAGTGGTGTTGATTCGCTGGCCCTGCAACTCGGCGGGATTGCGGGTGAACTTGTAGAGCAGCTTGACTGGCGCTTCATCCTCCACCTCCGCAGGGTGAAGAGGCCCATCCACCGCCGTTGGTGTCTTCGAGCGTTGCTCCTGCTGTTGATGCAGCTGCTGCTGCTGGTTTTGCTGTTGTTGCTGGAGCTGCAGTTGCTGCTGCTGCTGCTGCTGCTGATGCTGTTGTTGCTGCTGCTGCTGTTGTTGCTGCTGCTGCTGCTGACGTTGCTCCGCAGCTCTCCTCTTGGCTTCCAGCACGGGGTTCTCGTACTGCGTCCTGCGATTCACATGATCGATAAAGTACATGCCGTACATGGAGTCCTCGATCTTTTCCCAGCCATAGGGCAGCTCGTCCTCGCAACAATCCTCCAGAGACTTCTTCTGGTACTTGGACAGGCGAGGGTCCAGCCAGTGGGAGGTTCCAGTGTTGTGGCTGCCATGGGACAGAGAGAATCGTCAGTTCAAGGCTCCGATTTGGATTTGGAGAGCATTCTACTTACTCGATAAAGTACAATTCGCCGCGTTCGGTGTAGGCGGTCTCCCATTTAGGAGGCAGTGGTCCCAGGCCGTCGCCAGGATCCTCGTGGTTACCATCTCCGCCGCCGCACTCGCTGCCCAAGCTGCTGTCACCAGCCTCGCCGTTGTAGTAGGTGTTCTGCAGGAGATTCTCTGCATGGAAGAAGGGGAAACAGTTCGTTAGAGCCAACCTCAAATCGTTCATTGAACCCAAATGCAGGCTGCAATTGGGGAAACAGAGTCACAGAGCTGATTGCTCAGCCACCCGAAAATAGTTTGATGTGGCCTCCTCCCACACGGATCGGATGCTGCCATTGACTGGACCCCTGCCCCGCCCCAGCGATTCGACTCTCGGTTGATTGAAGCGTTAAGAGTTTTCGATTGGGGCGAGCCGGAATTATAATTATTATTAGCATCTGTGTGGTGCTGTGCTGTCAGTGGTCAGGGGACGACGACAGTTGCTAGGCAGGCTCTAGTTAGGCTAATGACCTACTTTCCACATCCAGAGAGAGAGTGGTATGGCATGGCATGGTATGGGATGAGTTGTGGGTTGTCGCAGCTCCCGTCAATGAGTCGCCACTCTGGTTGGATGCGGCGATGAGTAATGGAGAAATTTTAATTATGGCCCAACTGTGACTGGCACCTTTAAGCGGAAATATGGAATGGTCTATGCAATTTTCCAAGGTTACACCCTGTGAGAGAGATCTTAATAGGAACATTTTCTTTGGATTTAAGAAAATCTTACTTCAGAGCAAGCCTCTGCGGAATCGAATCAGGTCTGACATGATAATTATGCTAAAATATGCATCGATGTGACCAGGCTCCAGACCAGACCACTCATCGTTAACCCCTTTTAAGGTGCATGCCCCCTCAGATGTACTGCATATGTAAATATAGATAGATCCATGGAATAGAGCTAATCGAATGACAGGGGCCCAGAGACCGAGAGACCCACCTGGCCATCATATTAAACCACATAACATACGAGTATTGCGAATCATTTGAATAGAAAGATGAATATTTATGCCAGACACTTGCAAGTGGAACACGCCGCCAGGTAGAGAGGTGGAAGGGAACACAGGGTAAAACGGTAAAAGCGTGCCATCTTCTCGTTTTATTTTGCTTTTTCTTTCTCTTAGATTATTTTTTGCTCTCATCAATGGTAAGAGAGGGAAGCTCGTTTGAATAACTGTGGTCTGCAAATGCAAAACGTGTGTGTGTGTGTTAGTGTGGAGTCTCAGAAAGTGCATCAAGAAAGTGTAAACGAGGGAGACAGATAGAAAGAGAGGAGAGTCTCTCCCAGCATGCATGCTAGATTTAAGCCAGGTGAGGTGTTAAGCAACTAACATACATAATAGTACTATGTATGCGGCAAGGTGGGGGACCTTTTTTTGATGCACCTTGCCAGCACGGAAGTTGCCGGCGGCACAGTTTGACTCCCTCCCAGTTCCTTCCCCCCTCTACGCTTTTGATTCATCGTTTGCTTTTGCGCTGCTTTCGTTCCCAACTCCACTGCTTGCACTGCATTGTGTAAATATTTGTACGAGCAGAAGAGCGATTAAGGGAGAGGAGTGTACATCCATACATATGTATTTGATCGCCAGATGTAGCACAGAATACTATTCACAGCTGTACGCGTGTGTGTGTGTGTTCAACTAATACTTCGACTAGGGATGCACAACCAAATGGAATGCAGTTTTCGTTTACCTTACCCACCCTCCCAACTGCACTGGCACACCCACTCACGGCTATTGCTTTCCCTCCAGTCCACGTTCTTTTGCTCTAATCTTTCTTGCTTTTAAGTAAATAAAAAAATATTTGTACATAACTTGTACATATGTAGTTATATATCTGCTGTTATCTATGCTGAAAATTTATCTCAAATGTACATTTGCATACGTTCATGTGTAGATAAGGCAGTGAAAATTATTATTTTTCGAATGAGTCATCATCATATAAGAGGAGGAATATACAGGGAGCAGTCTTGAGTTTAAATTTCAGCTGCCCTGATCTATTATCAATACTTGAATCTCTTCTTAAAGCACTTTCCGCAGAGAACAAATCGTATGTCTTGTAAGCCAGCTCACAAACGTGACTCATCCTCTGAGAATGTTGGCCTGAATGGATCCCAAAAAAAAAAACATAAGACAAGTAAAGAAGAAAACGAAGCGAGCCTCAAGTCGGAGGCTTTTTTCTGCCGAACAAAGAATATCCATTACTCATAATTACAGGAATCGCCAGAACGATGATGATTATGATAATGATTGGCACACGGATCGTCTGTGCCACAGATTGTGGCTAATTGCATTTAGTGAGATTTTAGTGAGGGAAATTCGAAGAACAGTTCAGTTCTGTGGAGAGATCAATCGGATAGATAATTGGGGAATGCATTAATGCTTCGGTAAACGTCTAAAAATAATGATAGTACTACAGAAACAACAGAACTCCAAACAAAGAGATCCGAACAGAACAGAGCAGAACTGAACGGAACGGAACAGAACAGAACAGAGGCAGACTTTCGGCGAACATGTGTGCGGCCTGTGCCACCATTGAAGCAGATCCAGATACAGACACGGACACCGACACCGACAATCCCCCAGAATCTGCAACAGAGCACACAAATTACGTAAAAGCTGAACAGCAGTACGTACGGTCATTGACTTTTGGGGGCCCCATTGACAGAAAACAAAAGTCAAACCCAGAGTTACGCACGCGTCGTAGCGGCGTGTGGATTGGGGGCAGAGTGGGGGTCACAGAGCGGGCCCAAGCGGACGAGGCAAGGGGCGTGACTCGGCCAGTCCGTGACGGAGTCGTGGCCTCAGCTCTTTAAATGCCATTATCTAATTGCCAATGTTACCCACTTTGGCTTCATTCACAGCCACTCTTTCAAGGTTCCACCGATCTCCAAACTAGTATCACAGTCACAGTCTCAAGATCGATATACTCCGCTGACTTTAAAGTTCGTGTGTGCTTATCCACGGATATTGCCACTTGTAAGCTGTCACCGGGAGTCGTGTGTCTGTCAACACGATCATACCATCATACTACAGCATGAAGAAGTCAAAGCAATCCAAGGATTGGGGTCAGAGTTTTCCTACAACTGGAGTATGGGCTACGCTCCCCTGATATGCTGTACATATATATCAGAAACAGATCTTGCGAATGTTTCTAGCCACTACTAGCCAAGTGAAAGCCCCATGCTGCTACAGCTTTAATTTGTATAATTCCCGAGTAAAGTAAACGTAAACATAAATTAGGCAGTAATGAGCCCCTTGCTCTTCCACTCCAGTACCACTATGGATATCCCGTCTAGACCGCTAGACTGCTTGAACTGAAGCTGAGGCTGGAGATGGAGCTGCAGCTGTATCTGGAACTGGAGTTTTCCCCCAAGTTACGGAATGTCCACTTGAGCATACGTCGGGATGGTTCCATTATGGGGGAACAAGAACAAGACTCGTAATTTACTCGGACCTACACTACGCCCGCATTGGGGTTCGGTATGCAACGCCTCTTTGAAGCTACTTGAAACTTGCAGCTTTATATTAGCAACTGCCACATGCGTCTGCGTCCGCGTGTGTGTGCGCCTCTCAATTGATGTCATCGAGCCAAGCAACGTGTGTGCCTGCCCCACTTGGGGGCCAACGGCTGTCTTTGTTCTCGCAGGGAAAAAAGGGCGTAGACGGAGACGGAGACGGCGGGCATGCTGTATGTCATTTGTGACATGACTCCTTATACTCCTACTCCTTTGCCTTCGCCTTCGCCTTCCCCTTCCGCTGCTCCTACTCCTAATGATTGCATCTAATTGGCTTTGCTGCTTCGTTAACTTGGCTTACATGGCACGCCATAAACTAGTGGTTCTCCCTGGCTGTCGTAATCAAGAAATTAATAATCGCATCATATGATGCAGGGACAGGGCATACCCCAACTCTCCCTCTCCCCCTCCCCCTCCCAACTGCAACTCCCAAGCCCCGCTGAAGGTTCTCCACGCTGCCTGCTAATTGCCTCTGACGTGAGGCGTAAATGATAAGAAGAAAAAAATAAGAAACATTGAGGGTCGCTGAGGGCTCCGCCTCCTCTACACGTGGGTGAGCTCGAGTCCACGAGTAGTTCATTGCCACCACTTGGCGGAGTCTTGGAGAGTGTGACTCTTCAACCGCAGGCTGCCAGATTAATGTCCACATGCCAAAGAGAGAGCTTTATGTTCGTCTAATCAAAGCATCGCCTTCCATCCCACTAATTGAGCTGCTAAAAACTCCAAAAGCCTCGAGGTACAGGTGTTGGGTTGTGCCCCCAACAATTTGTTGCCAAATACAACGGCCGCTCCAACAATGGGATGACAGAATGGAAGGGAAATTAAGCCAAGCGGCAAAGTCTCCACAGATGATTCAGATATATATGCTAAACTTGCCCAACTTCCGAAAACGATTCCACTCTCCATCCACACACACACACAGATGGTGTTATACATAATTATATGTCTTTCAAATAGATACAATATACATATGGTTGAGATGAGTTGAGATGTGGTGAATGAGTGGGTTTAGTTTGAACTCGTTCGGTGATCGCTTGTGTTACTAATTTCAGATCTCAGATTTGTGGCCAAGTTTTTGTGCTCCTATAAGGTTATTTTCGGAAATGCAAACCTTTGTCTGAAGATTCACAAAGCTATTAACCACAAAACAACTTAATCTACTAATATTCATAATGATTGGAGAACCTATTCGCATAATACTGCATATTTTCTAAAAGCCTCTGGTTAAAGGCAGCTCCAATATATGGGCATTTTTAATAGACCAGCAACAATTTGGCTAAACATTTTCAACTTAATGGCCACATCCACACCTACAACCTACAGCCCCTACCATCTACAACCCACAATCTGTAGTTTTAACGTCGCGTAGTTTATGGGCTTTTGCCTGATCTATAAATATTCATTTCCCACATCATCTATGCAGGTTCTAGACCACCAATTACGTTCGCCCCCTCAGACACAGACGCCCAAAGAGAGTCAATCAACGGCAGAAACGAGGCTACCCTCCGCGCACCCTCTATCGCATCTCTGCTCGTATTTATACCCACTTTTAAGTTGGCTTTGAACTGAATCAGCTATTCGCTTCTTTGGGTTTTGCGTTTCATTCATTCATGAAGTTGTGGTCTTACTATAAATTACTCTGAGGCTGAAACTGAGGCTGATTCTGGCACAAACAATGATATGGATGCCAAAAGTGGATCGACTGGGCTTCAGGGGCTTCCATGGCTCGTGGCTCGTGGCTCGTGTGTGGGAAAGTGATGACAAGTGGATTAGATGTAACGGGAGTAGAGTATGATATGACACTTGCAGCAGCAGCAGCTGCAGCTGCAGGTGGAAACCCAGTGTTATATTGAGGGTGTAATACTTAGTCCTCTAAGAAGCAGCTAAGAAAGAAGACCCACAAAACACTGTGTGGAAAAAGAAGGCCGCAGAAGAAGGTCCCAGCAAAGGGGGGGCTTTGGCTTACATCAGAGCATTTGCTGTGGCTCCAATCCAACCTTCCCTCCCATCTGTTGTTCCAGTTTTTCGGTAATTTCCATTCGTCACATCACAGGGGAAATGCAACCAATTTCATGGCACTGCAAGTGCATCAGTGTTTTTTCAACTTGAAATTGAAACGAATGGAAATTGGAGTACCAGTGAGAGTGGGAGTGGGAGTGGCACTGCAAGTGGGAGTGGGGGGCCGTGTGTGTGTGTGTGTGTGTGTGTGTGTGTGTGTGTGTGCGGGCGGGCGGAAATGAGTCACGTCACTTTTCTGTCTCGAGAGCTCTAATTAAAATTCATATTTTATGAGGCGAATCGAAAATGGAAATTCGATTTGGGCCAGAGCGTAGGGCACACACAATCTCCCTCTCTCGCTGACTAATTATGTACATGATTGATCTTGTTTTTCCCATAAATTAGTTATCATTTAAGTGGCGTTTTACCTTTGCTGCCTTTCAGTATGCTGCTCGGGTGTCCTGGCGGTCGTCCGATGGCTGGGCCTCCGTTGATTCCATTATTGGTCATCCCATTTCCAGGCAGTCCAGCGATGAACTGATTTGTGCCACTCAGCGAGGCAACATCTTCGCGAGAGGCCGAGTTCCCAGCTGTGGCTGTGGCTGTGCCTGTGGCAAGGGCGGGTTTCTTCACTGCCGGCGGCGGCGGTGGGGGGAGATGGAGGTGGTGGTGGTGGTGGTGGACGCCGGGTGGCGCCATCGCGGACTTATCCGCATTGCCGTTACCAGCCACGTCTGAGCCACTTGCAGCGGCCTCACAATTATCATCGACGCTGTCGCTGTTGCTGTTGCTGCAAATGAATTTCTTGCCACTTCCGTTGGCCAGGCTAGAACTCAGATTCGAGTTTCCGTTAAATGTTGCAAAACTAGTTGAGACCGGAGCGCTGGCACTGTCGCTGGCACTGGCACTGGCAACAGCAGGATGTGGATGTGGATGTGAGTGCGAGAGTTGGTGGGAAGCATTCAGAGGCGCCAACTGTTGCTGCTGCTGCTGCTGTTGCTGCTGTTGATAGAAGTGATTGTTAAAGTGCTGTTGCTGCTGTTGTTTCTGCTGCTGCTGCTGCTGATGTTGTTGTTGCTGTTGCTGTTGTTGGAGCATTAGGTAATCAGCGGCAGACGATGACGCTGCTGCTGCTGCTGTCTTGGCCATTGGTGCGCCTCTGGCTGCCACGCCCGCCGCTCCACCGCCAGCTATCGTCGTGGTTGTGGCTGTTATTATTGGCATTTTAATCCGCGCTTCTATCGCTCCTTTCCCCTCCTCTGAATCGTTTTTCTATTGTCTATAGCTAACCACAAACGATTTGCTTTGCCATTGCATTCGATCGCTAATATATATGCGCTTGAAGATAATACTCGTTCTGTTCGATTCTGTTCGGTTCTGTTCCCTGGGTTGCGGTGGAATGTTCAGCTAAACTCTGAGCGCCTCTTCGCTTTGGGGCTTTAATTCATTTGTCATTGAGCATCCATTCGCAGGCATCGCAGTGGCCAGAAGCTGCAAGATGGAATAATTAAACGAGAATTCATTAGATAATTATCAAAAAAAAACAAAATAATTATCATGCAAATAAACAATGGCAAATGCTAAAAGTGTGTGTTTTTGCGGAAACAGACAAAAAAACACTCAAAGTTTATACTCTATTAAAAGATACTTTTAGATATTTTTTAGAAGGCCCTGGCACTGGCAATTAGTCATCAAAATTCTATGGAAATGGTTTTGAAATCCCTATATTCTGACAGTTCTGTTGTTTGATTATATATATTCCCTCGATTAGATCTCATTATAGCTCCTTAAAGTACATCCCAAAGTAGAATCGATCTAGTCGGTCATCGAATACTTTGAACATCTAACATTGCGGCAGCCACCACTCCTTTCTCAAGCAAAATCCAAAGCCAAAGGCATCCAGTTAGACACGATCATTGTTCGGTGGCAGAAACCGCAGAGACTGCAGCTCCCAAAGTGGAGGCCATCGACAGTTCGTTTAGTTTCGAGACATTCCCCCCTGCTGCTGACTGCATTGTTGACATTCGTCCAAGAGTCAGCTTCGGACTTTCCCATGGCAGAGAATACATATATATAATTATTTTCACTGCACATTCCATGGCGAGCTTTTTTGCTCTTATGATTTTCGCCAGTTAAAGCCGTTGAAATAGTTTAAAGTTTTTTATGCAGCCTTGAGGAGTGCGTCCGTCACGTCATGAAAGTGTTTTTCTCGTTAAATTTTTCTACTGAAAGACTTTCTTTCATTAAATGTTCGCAGTGGCTATCAAGCAGTTTCTGGACTCTGGTTTCTCATATATATTTACATGGAACGTAGGGAAACAGTATATCCAAAACGTTGACTCACCGACACGACAGAATTATGTTATGAAAAGTGAATAAGAGGGCACAAGAAAATTAACTGTGCGAAAAAATGGGCATCAAGCACGGCAGCCACATTCAGTTCCTCTCAAGCGAAAAATGTACTCCAATGGGAAAAATACGTATTAAAGACTGCTGCCCCGAGAGGCACCAGGCAGCAGCAGCAGCAGTAGGCAGCAGCAGGCGAGGCTCTGCTCTTCAGAGGGAACTCTACTCTGCGGGTAGTAGCACTGACATTCACCAACAAAGAATGCCAGCAACAACAGGCGGGAAGAAACGAGTTTTTTAGAGCATGCCACCAGATCGGATCGGATGGGATCGCGGCAAACGAAAACCGAAAACGAAAACCCCCAACAACAACAAGCACAGAGGCAGGCAAGAACTCTCTGGTGCTGGTGCTGGGTACTGTGTACTGGTGGTGGTTAGGTTCGGTCAACTGCACTTGCCACACGGGGCACGTAGAGGCGTGCTGCACAACGGCGACCTGCGGTTCAAGCCTTGGTGGACCGATCGCTCAGCCACCTGTCGTCGTCTGTCGGTTGGCGAAAACTTCACGTAGCATTAGAGAAAAACCCCGCTCCAGACCCAAAGCCACTTTCGACTGCAATCAGTCGGCGCACGACCAGACCAGGCCAGACCAGTTGCAGTTAACAAGGGAGCAGATCCGAGCAGGGGCTGGTGGGGCGACAACCGCAAAGATGGAAAACCGTACAAAAAAACAAAAAAGGAAAACAAAAGCCATCATTTCACTTCATGGGTGAAATTCATCATCAGCGTTTAAAGCCGTCTGTGAGGCGGCTAAAAAATCAGTAGATGGCACGTTTAAAAGCCAAACCAGAGGGCGAAACAAGCGATTTCGGTTTTTATATGGAAGATCGTGATTATGGAAAGCGCACAGCACACAAATGGAAGTATCTGTGCATAACACACACACACAACACCTAATTGCCATCAATCATCGATGAACATACAATAATTACCCATGAATAAACTTTCTGCATGGGAATGAACCAAATGGGGAATGGTCACTGCCATCTGCCATTGGGCAGAAATTGGAAAACTGTCAACGCAAGATAAACAATTTTGAGGCCGCACACATTAACTTTCAGAGTTCGCACCTTTTTGTTGTTGTTTTTCGCTTAGAGATTCGAGCATCAGCAGACCATCAGATCAGCAGTATTGGGTGGCGATTGGCACGGACACTTTCCATTTTATTTCGTTTTTTGTTTTGTTTTGTTTTGGTTTGGTTTGAGGCGATGAAAACCGCAAACGCGTTTTCCAAACAGCGCAAAAAACACACGCGCGCGAACCACACACTCACACACACACAGATGCAGATGCAAGTGCAGATTCAGATACAAATGCAGATGCAGATGCAATGCCGGAGCGGTCCCACTTGTTAACTGTGATAATATAGCCAAGTTTGAACTTGTTATTGGTAGCGCGGCGGCGTACCTCTTGGAAACACGTTGGGACGCGACGCGCGCTGCCACACACCTGCGAGACGCTCGCGGAGAAAAACGGGTTCCCCAGCAATACCGGGGGAGGGAGGGGAAGCAAATCACTCGAAGTGTTTAATGGCTCTTAGGCTCTTGGTTCATTTTCCATTAAAATTGCATTAAGTTGCAATTTGAATTTCCCGCTAGAATTAAGCGCGCAGCCGCGACACGACCCAGAAGCACCGGAGTCCCGAAAATTACGTGGGGATCTTTAATTTATGAAGATATATCAAATAAATATATTTTTGATATTATATTTGTTGGCGATATTTGTTATTTTGGCTATATTAACGGACTTTTCTTAACTCAGAAACAAATTCGACACGCTTTGTTGTTTCCTTGTCCGCGGCTGAGATACTTTTGTGAGATACATTTTCAAGATACATTCGTCAGATACATTTGCTTTAAGTTCGCCCGCAAATGTTGCACGGTTCCAAACGTCCGATACTATCGGTCAGAAGTAAAATTCCAGTTCCACGGAAAGTATCGACTCAAACCACAAACCTGTTGCTCGCAGCACACACACACACATGCACACACATGCACATGAAAGTATGCACACCGACAAACAAAACAAATGCACTGTGTTGTATGGGCAGAAGAATAAGAATAAACCTACTTGGATTATAAATGTGCACACCATTAAGTCATTAGCTTGGCTGCATTCCTTTAACTGATAGCTTTAATTGATAAAAATGCACTGTAAATTAAAATGAAACAACCGAACAAGAAACAAAACAGAAAACAAAACAACTTGGATGGGCGATATTTTTTATTTTTGATACGATAGTATCGGTGCAGGCTGATATCTATAATAATTGGGGGCTAGTGGACCACTCCTTGGAAGGAAAACCATAAATCAAGTTTAAAAGATAACATCATCGAACAACTAATCACCATATGAAACTGTTTACTTTGATTTTAGCAACTCTTATCTATTATATTTGTTATTTTCTCGTGCATTCAAATCCACCCGCTGGGAAATATCTACCCGTGAAGGGAAGTTTAAATAATTTCCCGCTGGGAAATTGCTGGGCAAGTGAAGAAAAAAGCGGGTATGGACATCAGGCAAAACGGCCCAGAAAATTCAACGCTTGCAAGGTAAAGTCCACCCCATCTGCTCAATATAACTTGAGGACAGGCCTGTCTTGACGGTATATCGTCGAAAAATTACGGCTAGGTGAGGTTCGTACGAGCCTTAGAATTTCCCTTGGCTGTTTTTCGTTCGTTGAACCAAAAAAATACCAAAAAGAGAGGAAATTACTCTCTTTCGCTCATTTTAGCGTGTAATTATCAAAGCATCGATATTTTTTAATTTGGCGGTAATTTCGAAATAAGATTAATGAAATTGCTTAAATATACCAATTTTTTAACTGGCAACTTTGATTGAGATTTACAAGATTTACATCGTTTTGAGAAAGTAAAAGAATTATAATAAAAAGTTGAAATATAAAGCTACAACTAGCTGTTGCTACCCTACGCACAGACCAAACCAAATAATTTTAACCTGTAAATTAATAAATCGGGGCGATATTTTTAGAACATATATTGACCGCCATCACCACTTCTGGCGCCAATATTGTGAATTTCGAAAGGACAAGCAACTATGAACTAAAATCAGTGCACCAACTAACACGACAACCCGACATTTCCGCTGTGGCCCAAAATTACATTTTCTGATAGATTTGGGGATTACAAAATGTTTAAGGAATTATGGTTTTTTGTATGGCTTAGTTTTGTCTAAGGAATTTTTTTAAATCGTATAAAATCAGACTCAAACACTTTATAGCTTCAGCTTACTGTCTGGAAATCATTGAGCTTTCAAATTCAAATTTGATCATTTTTTGCGGTATATTTTTCCGAAATTTGTACTTTGAAAACTCAGGAAAAGTCGACAAAAATTTGTATTTATAATTATGTTTGGAAATTATCCTGGGCGTTTTGTACAACAATAACTGTGATTTTGGAGTCTGGCGTTAGCAGCACCTCGTTGGTTTTTGTACGCACTCTTAGCATTAAAATTTCATCTGTGGGATCAATTTTATTCATTCCTCGCTCCAGTCGTCCGCGAATCGCCTGAAAAAGTCCAGCAAACTGAACGGAGTCATCATGGCCCATAGTACTTTTCACCGGATGCCCCAGATCGTTGAGAATTACTATGTCCCTAATGTTTTTTCTTGCACTGATCTGATCGAATGCTTCCTCCACGTACCGTAGAGATCGAGGGGGCTGCAAAAGAGAGGATGTTTATGAAAAAACTAATTCAAAACAAAAATATTCTTAGTTTTACTCTTTCTGGAGCATCTAGTATCATTTCGATACAGTGACTATCTCTGATAAGCTGTTTACCCGCAGTTATTTCACCCAGTTTCGTTTTTAAACAAATGATTTGGGTGGTTTCCAAGGCGCGTTTCCCCTAGAAACGGCTGCTATGTGGATTTGGGTCAATGGGGCAGTATATTCTTCGACATAGCAATAGAAAATTAAATTTGTGATTTTCATTTTCGGCCAGGGGGATGTATTTTTAAATGTATATAATTTAAATTTATTCCGGCACAGTTTGCAATTAATTTTAAACGGTGATATCGATATGTTATATATTGAACTTATCGAACTAGTTCCGGTCGGTGAACGAATTAGTTCTCGAAAAAGTAGTCTGCAATCGATAGCTGTAACGCACATCCCTAATATTGAGCAAACAAAAGTTTATACTTTTTCGAGAAAAAAAAATCAATTGTAAACATGGTAAGTGGCCAGCGGTATTCAATATAATCTAGACACAATACCATTGCCCTGCATTTTCAGTCGCAAGAGGTTGAGGAGACACTGAAACGGATCCAGAGTCACAAAGGCGTTGTGGGCACCATTGTGGTTAATAATGAAGGTGGGTGTGCGGGCGCAGTTGTGTTTACCATAGAAGGTTTACCTTCTTTCTAACTGATGACCAATCCGATCCCAATTAGGTATTCCGGTGAAGTCTACTCTGGACAATACGACGACTGTGCAATATGCTGGACTGATGAGTCAGCTGGCTGACAAGGCTCGGAGCGTTGTGAGGGATTTGGACCCTTCCAACGACATGACATTCCTGCGGGTGCGCTCGAAGAAGCACGAAATCATGGTGGCTCCTGATAAGGACTTTATACTCATAGTCATTCAAAATCCAACCGATTAGTCTGCTAACACCCGAGAATTAAATGCTGAAATTAACTAATGCACATCTCTATTCAAATTGTACGTGCAAAAATTATAAATATATTTATTTATGCATAAAAGACAGCATAACGCTGACATCATAGCAAGTTTTAGCCAATTCAGTTTGCGAGATGCTACCTCGTTGTGCTAACACACATTGGAATGTTTTTATGAATGCAGAAAATATCTCAACGAAATATTGTAGTTAATGATCCTCTTACAGAGAGCTAACCATAAAAGTACTATATCGAGATCGGGATCGCGATATATATACAGGAAAATAAAACAAAAGCATGAAAAGATAAAAAAATATCAATCTGTGAAAAGACATTATTAATTACGTATTAAAGCAGCTTTAAAGACACAATTTCAATATCAATTAAAGGAAAAAGGGTATCCAAATGTCCATACCACTGGTCAACAAGCAGCAAGTGTTCAAATGACGTGACAGTTTCTACTCACTTACGTTTTTGCTGCGGTTGCTTGAACAAAAGTGTCTTGTCCGTATGACTACTAAAGTTCTAATGACACTCGAGATGCGCACAGGGCGTTCGGTTCATACAAGCGTATGCCTGGTTTAACATATTTTTCGGTATATATCTCGCTAAAGCCGCGGTCACACTAGCTCATCCGACACTTCCGGTTACTTTTTTAAAAACAACATCACAACATTTCCTTTAGATCCATCTTTAGAAACCATCCAATACAAGAGTGTCCTTCAAATTGTGCAATTGTTGTTAAAAATTTATTGGTTTATCAGATAAAATTATGTGGTCAAAACATAGGGTCCCAGATAGTTAGTAATTTTAGACGGAATATCAAAATTGACCAATATGTTATATTTTCGATGTATTTGCGATGTATTTCTATGTTATGTTCGCAACATCATCGCAACATTCGCAACATCATCGCAATAACATCGACTTTCACTTACGTCGTGCTCGACTCTCGCTTACGTATTTTACCGTTGGCAGCATTAATTTGTATGGGCCAGCAACATGGACGCGAAATGAGCAACATTCTGCATACCCCTTGGAAAAAGTTATGATAGAATTAAGGAAATGTTTGTCATCGCTCCCATGAATGCAGAAAATATCTAAACGAAATATTGTAGTTAATGATCCTCTTACAGAGAGCTAACCATAAAAGTATTATGGCGATATATATACAGGAAAAAAATCAAGAGAATGAAAAGATAAAAATATGTTGATCTGTGAAAAGAAACTATTAATTACGTTTTAAAGCAGCTTTAAAAACACAATTGCAATATCAATTAAAGGAAAAAGGGTATCCAAATGTCCACACCACCGGTTGACAGGCAACAAGTGTTCAAATGACGTGACATTCGACTCTCACTTACGTTCCACTCTCACTTACGTGCTGCGGTTGTTTAAGAAGTACCTTGTGCGTATGGCTACTGTGGTTTTAATGACACTCGTGGTGTGCACAGGGCATTCGTTCATACAACCGGATGCATGGTATATTTAACCATTTTTTTGGTATATTTCGGTATAATTCTGAGGCACAGACCGTATATTTTCTCGCTAAAGCCGCGGTCACACTAACTATATGTTTAACCACTAACGCCAGCAGGCGTTGAAATCACAAGAAAAAAAGTATTGCATTTAAAAAAATCATTAAAGCACGGATATGTCGTCAGAAAATTGATTTTAAAGAAGAAATCAAATATTAGCCGTTCGAGACAGTGTACGCGTGTGGAAATCGAATAAAAAAACCACAAATTTCAAGCGAAAAGGTAAATGTGAAATGGGCGTGCTGAGGGAGCAGCAGTAAAGAAAATGGCGTAATCACGCACCACTCAAACCCAAAAGAAAACCAACAAACGCAACGTAAACGGAATAAACGATATCCAATCACCCAGTCAGCAATAATTTTTATAAAAAGAAATAGCCAAAGAGCTGAAACCTAAATTGAAAAAAAAAAAATTAATATATTATACAGTGAAAAATTGTGTGGAAAGCAGCGTAAGCAACGCTTTTTTGTGTGCAGCCATATTTTTTCCGTGAAAAAAACGAAAATGATGCATATAAACGTACATACTCGCATTTATACGTATGTACATATAAAGAATTAACTGAAAAAAGAAGCACTTCGTATCAGATCGTCCCGTTGTTCGCAAACACAAGCAGTTTTCAACGCGATTCGATTCTCGTTCAACGTACGTTGATATATAAGTACATACATACATATGTACATACGTGCACACACAGTCATACAAATATATGTGTGTGTTCATTTGTATGTACACATGTACTTTCAATATCGCGATGGCATCACAAAAACACGACGCGCACAAACACACGCACGCATGTTCGGACATAGAGACAATATTGTATGTATGTATGTATGTATATGTTTGGTTCGACTGGTTGTTGTTGCTGCTGCTGTTGTTGTAAATAGCCGTGAGCGAGCAGAGCGAACACATAAGGGCTGGCTCAATTTATAAATATAAAAAAGCATGTGCTGCGCAGCGACTGAGCAGTCAGCGTCGTTGTCCGCAGAGCGTCCGCAAGGGATTTTATTACGTCGAGCGTTTCGTTCGTTGGGTCGTTGGGTTCGTTTTATATTTTTGGATATTTACACATGTTCATGCATCTCTCCATTCCATATCCCATATGCATCTCTCTCTCTCTCTTTCCCTCTCTTTGGCTCTTGCTCTGCGTGTGAGAGCAGAGCTGCTGGCTCCTTGAATGCAACGTAACGGGAAACTGGCGAGTGCAACGCGAGACGCGACAACGTGAAAGGGTATAGCCATGGAAACGGGAGAGGGTATAGTGCATGTGGGGATTGCGGAGAGTGCAGCGACAATCGTATTCGATCCCCACCCGCAAAGCGTAGTCCGTGAAATATTCCACGATACATTTCCATTTGGTCATAGGGCTTGCCCAGCAACACCAATACATATACATCACATACAGTCCGCTTCGTCAAAATAGTGCTGAAAGTACCGTTCTTGAAGGGATACCTGTGTAAATGAAAACCAGTGAAAGCGTTACGCTACCTATAAAATATGTAAACCCAAATGGTACCGGATATTCTTCGTAAACCTCACTTAAATGCCGAAACTGAATCACGTTTGAATGAAAATGTACTAACGTCACAGCAAATAACGCTGAAACAGTTCCTCGAACATGAGTCAATTGCTTAAAACATGATTAGTCATTGTTTCACAGATGCCCAACTTAATTAAGAAATTTATCAAGGGCACATTTTGTACCATCGATTAGATTGTCGCGTTGTCTTTGCTCGTTTCTACTATCCACACATAAAATAGAAAAAACGAGTCTGGTCTGGGAAAGTATTCCTTAAAACTGCTATATAGCTTGGACCGAATTTCTGACGTAGTGAACAGCTGTATTCGACTGTGGTTGTCAATGAATAATCTGTAGAAACTTGTAGGGCCAGAAGAGCGTTGCAAACGACTGAACAAAATTGTACTACCTTTTGTAAGGGTACAGACAAATTTTCAAACCAAAACTTGTATGCCTACAGCGATTCCAAGGGCTCTGCTATCCTCCAAATTGCTTGATACCAGCATCAGCGACGGCAGCGGAATATGTAGTTTCACCCAAGTACAACCAGTTTTTGGCGTTCATTTACGAACACAAGGCCAAAGTTCAAATAAAACAAAGGTTCTCGTGCCATTTGAGCTTTTGCTGCCTTCTGCGGTATCTTATCACGACTGTGTGTGTGTGTGTGTGTGTGTGTGTGCGTGTGTATGGATCTTGTGTACACTCGCTAAACTATCAATCAGTGCTTTGTACATATCTCCAACTTCTTATAATTGCGCAGAAGAATGCAGTGCGGAATTTAATCGACATGGAAAACGAGCGGCGGAGAATGATATTGATTGTGGGCCAGCTGTTTATCCATAGAAAGCTGTAGCAATAACTGTGGATCTAAGTCGGTTACAGCTCAAACGATAAGTGCACATCTCTTAAGACAGTTGTTCCAGCAACCGATTGAAATATTCATAGGTAAGGGATCTGGACTTCGGGCGGAACCAATCGTTTGTTTAGATTCCATTCTCCCTAATGGAAGTCGATGAACTGCTTAGCAATGTGTCTAGAACTCCCAAGGGCATGTTTTGTTTGAAAATAATACATTCCCCCAAAGTCGTACATAACTTTGAGTTCTCTCTAGTGTGTCCAATATTGCAAAATTATTTTATAAAAATATGTGTATAAACACGACGTCATGAACTCTACTTACACATGAAAGTTGGCTATTTGGCAAAGTCTCTTCTAAATTTTAAAAAGTTACCCAGCCTGTCGACAGTGCGGCGCATTGCAGGTCTTCCCACATTGAACTTTCGACCCGCTGACCAGTCAGACCCTGATGAGACTTTGGCCCCAGCTGCACCTAATCCGGTGCTGCTACTGCGATGCTACAGCTGCAGTCCCTTCGATCAAGCAACGGCGACCCGACACGACCGACATTGCAGTAGTCCTGCAAGTCCTTCAGTTGACATCCGCACAGCAACCCCAAACACACAGAGGCACACATACATAGACGTAGATGAAGTGAAACGGATACAATGCCCTGCGGCAGCGCCAGTTTTCTTCCCTTGCTTTAATCGAAAAACAGGATTTTCATCCCCGTCGAGAGCAGCAGACTTTAGTTTTAATTTTATTATAACTGGAGAAATCGCAGTAGGACTGCTCTGGCAAGAAACATGCGTATTAAATTCACAATTTCCCGGATGGAAATAGAAAGAGCGAGCGGGGGGGAGGGAGAGGGATAGAGATAGAGAGAGGGAAACTCGCTTGTAAGTGGGCAAACTATTTTATTCAAAATGAAATGTATTAGACGATTAGTTAGATAGGTGCCGCCGCCCTTTGACGGGGGGATTACAAGGTGGAGCATGTGCGTGCGCGTGGCCAGCGAAACGTTGTCGTCATCGCCCCATAGCCATAGTCGTCGTCGCAGTCGCATTTCGAGTCAGATGATAAAGGCAAATACGTACAGACACGTACTAAATAAGCCGTGGATGTGGCCGCAACGTTATCGCAGCGCCCTCTGAAAAAAAAAACAAATGGAAATAGTAACGAAACTTATTTTTGGCTTTCCAATCGAAAACAAATCCAGGATTATACATTTTTGGAGCCCGGGACTGTAGGATTACAGTAATTTCGGTGCAGCTCTGCAACACCTGCTCTCCTGCATTCTCTCTTTCGCTCTCCCTCTCTCTATCTCTGTGCGCTCTCTCTTGTGCTGTACTTTTGACCCTCCAACCACTTGTTTCGATTTTCGCAAGAAATGGGACCACACCACACTGACAAGGAGCAGACACAACAAAAACGAAAAGAAGAATGAAAAAAAAAAACAAAAGGTAAACAGAGAAGCTACGGTAGAGAGAGATAGGGTGATGGACCGGAGTTGCAAATATTGCAACTGCTTAAAATTTCCAAAATACTAAAATCGCAAGCCAAAAACTGCACTTGCGTGTAGGTGTGTGTGCATGTGTGTTCATGTGCTCTCATTTCGTGTTGAAAGAGAATACACAAAAGGCACCGACGACAGACAGGCGGCGAGAAAAGGACAGGCAGATAGACAGACAGACGGATTGGCCGGAGGGAGACCTTTTATTTACTTTCCGCTAGGGAAGAGAGGGTCGTCCCGACCTGAAATCTGAGCATTTTGAACATCTGTTCAGAAAATTTTGGTTTGTTGATTTCACCAGCCAAAAAATTATTGAATACATGTTTTGGGCTGCATCTGTGTGAGTGTGCAAGTACAGACTCACACACACAGTATGTATATACTGCATATATAAGCACACACAATGCAAAGTGTGAAACAAGACTCTTTTTCACATACCTGCTTTACTTTATTCCAGGTAACGTCGACGACAACTGAATAACTAAGAGCAGCCAGCAGCAGCGGCAGCACGAAGCGAGCAGCAGAGCACGCAGAATAAAGAAACAAGGAAACATTTGCACAGCACAACCGAGCAACTGCAGCAGCAGCAGCAGCCAGCCAGGCCAGGCAAGCAGGCAGGCAACGACAAGAAAAACCACTTCAACAAAAGAGGATAACATATTGGAAGTGCTCACACACATACCATACCCATACAGCTCACTTACACAAGCACACACGAGTGGAAAGAGAGACGAAGCATTGTACGTGCCCGGTTGACGGTGGGAAAGTAAACCGACATCTTTTTACGAGCAGAGAGTTTTGCAATCAGAAGAAGACGGCAAGCAGCCCCAGAGAGTGTTCACAGTTGATCGGGCCAGCCCTTTGATAACGCACAGACGGAGGAAACACACACACACACACACTGAGAGAGAGAGAAAGAGAGAGGGAACTGCTAACAGAGAGATCGGAGACGGGACAGGTTGCTGCCCAAAACCGAAAACCAAAAATCAAAAACTCGAACGCGCACAACGCATTTGGAAATCAAGCCAGGCCCAGCCAGCGGAAAGTGCGTGAGCGTTTGTGCTGTGCGTGCGTAATCAAAGCTCCAAAAACTGTGAGAAGACCCCCTTCGATCCCCTGAAAACTGCATTTGCCGAGCGTTGCCACATCGCCAGTACGCGTGGGGGCGTAAAACCAGTGTTGGATAGCACTAAGAAAGACACTAGGAACGGAACAAATCCAATCCATGAGCAACTAAACTTAAACTAAAGTGAAATTCAAACGAATTGATTCGTTATCCTCATTAAAAAACAGATTCCAAATGAAAACGATCGTGCTTAGTCCGGACGATCTGCAGAACTTCAACAAGTTCATCTATGACCCGAAGTCAGCCGCCCAGCTGGCCGCCAGTGCGGGGGCGATTGGAGCAGCGGCGGCAGCGGCAGCAGCCGTGCACGGCCAGCAGCCAGGAGGAGCGAACACCACCACAGTGCAGCTAGTAGGTGGCGGTGGTGGCCTCGGCAATCCCACAGTTGTTCCAGTCCCTACCAGCACAGCGCAGACCAGTGCCAATAATCTGATGGCCCTGCACTACTATCTGAAGCATCCGGGAATACAGCAGATGCCTAGCGCCACCACGGTCCAGCATCAGATCCAGCACCAACATCAGCACCAGCAGCAGCTGTTGGCCCAGTCGCAGACACAACTAAAGCAGCTGCAGTTGAAGCAGCCCACAATCCACCAGCACCAGCAGCACATCAGCTACCACCATCCGTACTACCAGCAGACGCAGCCCCAGCAGCAGCTCCAGCTGCAACCGCAGCCACAGATGAGCCACAGCAACCCGCACGCGCCTCTGAAAAGTCAGCAACCGCCACAGACCCATCTGCCCGTGCACGCACTGAACCAGAACTCCAACTTCTCAGCGGCCAGCTCCAGTACAGGAGGAACAGCCTCCAGTCATGCGCCCACACAGCAGTCGAACGGCTCCAGTGTATCACCCACCATCATCCAAAGGGTCACGGCAGTGGGCGGACCAAACACCAGTAATATTGCGGCCGCTGCCAACGCGCTCCTGCGAGCCACCGCCGCCGGCAATGCCAACACGTCGTCCTCGTCATCGAGCTCCTCCTCCTCTTCCTCGTCGGCGTCGTCGAGCTCCTCGTCAGCCTCTTCTTCCAGCTCAACGAACTACGCCAAGAAGCTGAAAACAGAGCCCTCACTCTCGAAGTACAATCAGACGGAGCGCCTCAACTTCGCCAACACGTACATCGTGTGGAGCGAGGAGCACTGGCGTCGGGTGATCTTCCACGACGAGCGGCGCTTTAACCTGGACGGACCCGACGGCTTCTCCTACTACTTTCACGACTTGAGAAACTACGAGCGCACTCTGTCGCAGCGGCCGCGTGGCAACTCTGTCTACATCTACCTTATGATCTGTGTGGGTGGGGCCCTCCATCTGGAGGTGTCGTCAGCCAAACTGCGTCCCGAGTCATGCATCGAGACCGTTATGCGTGAGCGACCCAATATCATCACCAAATTGGGTGGTAGCACAGAGTTTGTGCTGCAGGATCTCAACTGGATGTCGTACGCACTGCCCACGGCCCAGGACCTGCTCAATGCCGAGGGTCTCAAGACCCAGAAGTGGCCGACCATTGCGCACGACCTCAACATTATGGAGAACATCTGGGGCTGGCTCATCCGAGAGGTGTTCGATGGCGGCCGAAAGTTCTCGCGCAAGGACGACTTGATATTCCGCATCAAGGAGGCGTGGTCCCGACTGCCCCTCGATCTGATCACCAACCTGTACAGCACACTGCCGGAGCGCATCACGGAGTTGTACTACACACAAGGCGTCTACACGAATTGTTGACAACCGACAGAAGAGCAACGTGGATGTGGATGTGGTGGTATGTTGACTCCCAGCTCAGGGCACTCCCTTCGGCTCAGCTCCTCCTGGGAGTGGGAGTTCAGACGGATTCGATTCTAAGACTTCGTCCGTCTGAAGCAAACTTTCACCACCTGATCCTGCTGCTGATGCCAACACGCCTGGCTTCCATCCCGCTGTGTCAAGTTGGGGAGGGAAGGTGGGGCGTGAGCGGCTTTCCTCTGCTGGATGGATACAAAAATCAATACAGAAGAAGGAAATCTTTATACAATTCAACTTAACTTTTTGTGTATAGCTTTAAGATGTGTGCAACGGAGCAGACCAGACCGTACCGGACGGACCGACCGACGGACGGACATACGGGAGCGGGACAAAGAGACGACTGGTTTAAGGTTATAAAGTTTTTTTTAGTTATTTAAACAAAAAAAATGGAAAAAACATGCAAGAAAAACCATTGCGCGCGAGGATTGGGCACGCCATGTGTCCATGTGTGTGTGGTGACACTGGCAGACACACGAAAAGTGTTGCCATATCGCTTTGTAATTAGTGTTTTTATTCCTCCTTTCTCGCGTACCCACCACATACACACACACACTCCCCACACCCACCCCACATCCACACACCCCCCGAATAATGTTTAAGGCTTAATTTTAGTTGTCGTTTGCCTCCTTTTCTACCCAATCCAATCCCCCTATCCACACCCCGCCCCCTATTAAATATACGTATTTAGATTAAACATATTCATAATTATTAGTTGCGAAACAAATTTATTTGAACTTAACTCCTTTTGTTGATTGTTTTTAGTTATGCAAGCGAGAGGTAAATATGTTGTAGAAGAGTAAAGAAAAGAAAAAGACGCATGAAGAGCGCAGAGGAAGTTTTGGCAAAGCGAGATGGAGCAAGCAAAATGAAATGAATAAATAAACTTGTAACTAAAGTATTATTGTAAGGCATAGTTTTTGTTGTAGCAAAATACGGAAAAGAACTCACGTAAATCTAATACAGACAGACAAAACACAGACACACACATAAGTAAACACACACGCAAGAATCCTATCATGTAAAATGTTTACGAACAGAAATTAAAAATAAACTAATTATCAATGTAATTAATACATATTAAACAAAGAATAACAAAACGAAACAAAGCAAAAGCAACTTAGTGTTAATTTACGATCAAAAATAACTAACTGAAGAGTATAGAAAACTAGAAATCGATAGAAATCATGCTGAATTCAACCCCAAACAAAACCGAACCCAAGTCCAAACCCAGCCCACATCCGACCTCCCCCCGACAGACACAAAAGAACCCATAAAACTCGAACAAATTTCCTAGTGATGGGTCTGGGGAAAAGCACTTCATTTGCCACCGCAGAATTTGCCAATGGCGGCTACTGGCGAGCTCCATTTTTGGTGTTTCTGTGCGAGATGGAAAATAGATAGTACTCTCCACATACATAGGTACCCATATTTAGCAATACAAAGAATGAACTGAACAAAATGAAAGCAACTAATCTATGAAAGTATCCTTGAAATAAATAAACACACATATATATATGTATATGTATATGTACCATATAGAAACACTTATCTCTCAATTGTAATTTGGCAGATACGATATGGTGAATGTGATTCCTCTCTTGTTTCGCTTCGTGCAATGAACTACTCTGGAAAAAACTTTATACATCATGCATATATACACATAGAGATACATACATACGAGCAAAAGCAACCAGAAAGATCAACAAAAGTGGAATTATTACGATTAAATAATAATAAAAACACACGAGAAATGCAATTACCAATAAAAACTACCAGCAAAATACGTAACAAAATCAAGAATACCCCAAATGAGCTTTTATTCCTTGCGATCGATACGGTTACTCCGATTCCCGATATCCTGTTGATCGGATTTGAATCAGTTTAGTCTCCATGGGCTGTATTTTTAAAAGGCTTTATTCAAAATGCGTGTGCGTTATAAAAATTGGCTTCCTGAATACATAATACAATAGTACTTTCCAATGTGTAAATATCCTGTTGTACACATATATATAAAAGATGTACACATACTCTATTTGGTCTATTGGCACGGAAAAAGTGTTTGGAGTTGTAAATATCGTTGCATTCAAATCTATTCTAGGCACTTTTGAGTCTGTTGCAATCAGCTAGATATCCGTATTGGCGCTACATTATACTTTGATTGGATACTTTGTGCAGTCACTTTGAAATACTGTTAAGTGGTTCCGTACACGGAGTTTGTGTGACACTTTTCATGGAATGCGGCTGCGTACACAGGTGGGACTGCAAAAGGGCAAGTCCTGCTTGACACAGAATCGGCCGCCGATCAGCGACTTTGAGCACTGGACACCAGCGCAGACAAAGCACTGGCCATGCCAGTGGATCTCGCCCCAGGCCACACCCTGATCTGACGGCCCGATGGGCTGCTGGCACTGCCTACAATTGACGGCGAAGAACTTGTCGTAGCACTGCAGGCACAGCGGCATGTTAGACTTGTCGTCGGGAATGTATTGCTGGCCGGCCAACGGCTCGTCGCACTGATAGCAGCAGAAGTGCTTTATGTGGTACGTGGCTCCCTCGGCGGCCGTGTACTCCTTGGTGAAGATCAGCTCGTCGCAGGCCTTGCAGCGAGGGATCTTCAACTTGATGGCCAGGTCGCGACCACAGTATACCTGTCCCTGGTGGAAGAAGTAGACCAAGTCGGCCAGCAGCTCGCGACATGTGTGACACTTAAAGCAGCCGGGATGCCAGGCAATCTCCTTGCCGGCACGTTCCGCCTTGACGGCCACCTCGCCGCAGCCAATGGGCTGACTGCAATCGCCGCAGTTGATGGTGGGCACAGGCTCTAGAAAAGCATTAATTGTAGGCTTAGATTGGAATGCGGGCGTGGCCACTCAATAATCTCACCTCTGGCTGATGGCTCGTTGCCGTGCAGACGCAGCTGCTGGAACTGCTCCGGCATGCCCGCACAATTGGGATACATGTTCATGTCCTCGATGCCTGGAATGGTCGTGAATTTGCCCAGGCCTGGGGTAAGATCTTCGTTGCCATAGCCTGGGGTCGAGGGCTTCGAATGGAAGCCGGAATCGCTGCTCTGTGAAGTGGGCAAGCCCCCGTAGGGCTTTCCGTAAGCAATATCTCGACTGGCATTGGCCATGTCAGCGAACACCTTGTCAATGTCCTCGAGGAGCTGCTCGTCGTTCAGCAGCCAGTCGTGCACCTGCTTGATTGGCTGCAGCAACTGGCACTTGTCGTGTTCAATTCCCTTGTCCTGGAGGGTGCGGAAGAGACGATCGTAGTACGGACCATTGGCCACAGCAGAGTGCAGCATATGCCTATCCACTCCGACTTCCTGCAGCTGTCCCTTGGTTGTGGGCGACAATCCGTGCAACTGGCTGAGGCTCTCCACGGCAGCTGGCGTGCTGGCAATGATTACTGGCGGAGGAGGGCGTCCGGCCCGTGCCTCTAGCAGAGCCTGTTTTAGTGGCTCCGCTTGTATGATCTGGGCAAAGACCGGATCGCGCTCATATTCAATGTTGGCCGGCAGCCCGCAGTCATAGACAATGGTCGAGACGCCTCCGAACTTGACGCGACGCATGGGCGTGTCTTGTCGCATTTGGGCACCGAACCTGGCCTGAACCGGATTCTTCAGCGGCAGCGGAGAGTTGAAGGGAGTAGCTGGCAAGGATTTGAGTGGCGTTACCGCTGTCATGGGTGGGGGACAGATGGTGTTGATTTCCGCCCTAAAATGTGGATTGTTCACGTACTCCTTGCGGAACTCGGCGATGGGGCCCAGCTTGGGATCTCTTGAAATGTTGAGGTTCTTCTCCTAAAAGGGAATTTCATTTGAAATCATCAACATCAAGTTCCAAGTATATTCTTACCTGGAGCATGCCCAGCACTTTGTCATAGATGACGCCATGAGTCACGAGACTTTGCAGAGCTGGCTTGCTGATTCCCAACAGCTTCTCCTTGGTCTGTGCGTGGAGGGCGCTGTTTTCATCAAACTGAGTTATAGAGTCGGTCAACGGCTCCGAGAAGGCCACAAGCAGCTTGGGCTGGGCATTGGCCTGACTGGACAAGGCATCGGTCACCTTCGGATTGGACAGAAGCTCCGTGAGCGTGGCATCAGCCACGGGCGGGTGGCCCAGGTATTGCCAGGTCTTGTTAGCCGCTTCCGACTGGATCGCGGGTGCCACATGCTCAACATGGCCGTGGGTCAAGCGGTTGCCAACGCGAACAACTACCCCCTGGCCCACGCATTGCTCACGCAGCTTCTGCACATACTGCTGCAGCTGGTGTGCTTCTATTTCGGACAAGCCATCGCAAAGAGCTGCATCCAGATCGTGTGGAGGGACCTGGAATTCCAGTTGCTGCTTCCGCCTGTGGGCCGCATCGCTGCCAGCCACGGGTATCTGGGCAGGACCCAGTTTCTCCATGTAATCCGAGACCACATCGGGAGCCGCATTCGGTGGAACCCACTCCACTTGCACCGGCTGGCTGGCAAGGGCCTTGATTTTGATATCTAAATGGGAGTACTCTTTATAATGCATTGTTACCTTTTTTGCGATGATCCACTTACATGCTGGCTTGGCCCTTATTTGGCCAAGGATCTCGAACTGCGCCCAGCCAGTGGCGTCGTCATCCGTGCACATGTGCTGATTCTTGCGGCACTTACAGTTGCGGCACACCTTGCGCCAGAAGTGCAAATCCAGGCCAGGACACTTGTCTTTGCATTCGGTGCAGGGTGCTCCGGCTCCAGACTCGTGTCCCAGCTTGGAGCGCTGCAAGAGTTCGCGTCGGTTTTCCAATTTCGACAGCCATTCAGGCTGTGTTTCCACGCTCTTGGAATCGGACATGTTTGGGCAATCTGTTTAAAGGATTGACTGGCAGATGACTCATATCCCGGGAGTAGCCGGCACCCTCAAATTTCAGTTGAATTGGTTTTGTTGTCTATAAAAATTGCACAAAGAGCAAGCCAGGGCTGCATCGACACTCGATACCATGATATCGAGTATACACCCACAACAAAAATAAAAACCGCATATTTTTCTTGTATTTATGAGCTTTCAGAGCGCGGTCACACTGGTCGTAGTATTGTTTTTCGCCAATTCAATTGCAGTTTTTTCGCAAAAAATTTTAAATTTAATTAATTAATTAGAACGCTAATATACAGTGGTAATTAACTTCATTCATTTAGTCTATCGTCAATGTGTGTATTGGAGCAAATTATAGCGAAAATCGCGCTGCCAAAGCAGATGAAATTGTTTGATGCAAATTGCAGGAATACGAATACAGAAAAAAATAGGTGAAAAACTGCGTCCCACTGAAAAGTGAAAGTGCAGCAGGGGATTGCGGGCGGATTGGCAGTGCGATATCTGGACCAAATAAGGCGCTGAATACTGAAAAAGAGATAGCAACTTATTATGTAGGGATTTACAATAAAATACGATTCAATTTTTACCGGTTCTGTTTACAAAAGCAAATTGGCTGTGTGGGCTTTGGGCAACAATTTGATTTGGCGTTGAAATTCGCACGGTGGTTGTTTTTTCCCCCAGAGCTTGCCTCTGGGTGTGTAAGTGTATGAGAGTGTACGTGTGCGTGTGTGTGTGTGCCTCTGTGTATTTGTGGGTTGCAAGTCAATATGAATGCGTTCATAAAAAGTGATTTCTGTGTGCTTTTCCCCCCGAGGGTTGCTCGCCCGCTTCATCATGCGGTCCCCGCCTAATTGATTTTGATTGTTTCAGATAGCCAAGCTTCCCTGCATTGTTTTCCACCGCTCGCTCGCTCGCAGCCAAATTTCACCAAAGCTTCGGACACGGGCAACATGACCGAAAAGTACGACGGTAATGGCGACTTCTCCCCGTACAATGATGACGACAACGAGTACAGTGGCAAGCCGCGTAAAAATACTGGCGGCGGAGGCCCTGGCGGAGGGTCCGGCGCCCACAACGGTGACAGCTCCGCCCACGACCACGGCCATCATGGCAGCGATGGCAATGGAAGTGTTCAGATAAACGAGAAGGCCAATGAGTACATACGCGACTGCATGGCCGAAAGGAATCGCATGGACCGAAAGTTTCCCATTGGCGAGAAGCTTTTGGATGGCGGTAAGTGGTCTTGAACTCCACCTTCTACTGCCAGATGGATTCTTCAACTAACATTGTGCGTCCCTCGCAGAGATTGAAAAAGTGCAGACGACAGGACGCATACCGTCGCGGGAGCAGAAGTACGCGGACATCTACCGGGAGAAGCCCCTGCGCATATCACAGCGTGTCCTGGTGCCAATCAGAGAGCATCCAAAGTTCAATTTTGTTGGCAAACTTCTGGGACCCAAGGGCAACTCGCTGCGCCGCCTGCAAGAGGAGACGCTCTGCAAGATGACAGTTCTGGGCCGAAATTCCATGCGGGATCGCGTCAAGGAGGAGGAACTGCGCAACTCTAAGGACCCCAAATATGCGCACCTAAACAGTGACCTGCACGTGGAGATATCAACGATAGCCCCGCCAGCAGAGGCATATGCACGGATCGCCTATGCCATGGCCGAGCTGCGGAAGTATCTGATACCGGACAGCAACGACATCATACGCCAGGAGCAGCTGCGCGAGCTAATGGACAGCACCAGCCTCAATGACAACGAAAACGCCAAGAGCGGCTACAAAAAGCCTCCCCATATGTCCAGTGGCAACAATCTGATGGGCGGAGGTTCCGGAGGTCCCGCTAACACCCCTGGCGGCCCCAAAAACACAGCGCATCATAATTACAGGTAATGAGGTATCCTAAAAAATATATGTTCACTTTCTAATCGATTTGTTTTCCATTTTAGGGGCTCACAACAGTCGTCGTTCAGCAAAAATGTGCTCGCACCCAAGCAAAAGGTGATGTCCATACTGGAAAAGGCCAGAACGGCCATGGATGAGACATATGGGTAGGTCACAGTGCCTTCCTGTGCTAGTTTCTCTGGATCGTTATTTAACCTGTTGCATTTCCTGCAGAAGAGGCTATGACGATGGCATTGGCTATGATCCACATCAGTCGTACGACAACTACTCCTATGGCTCTCACGGCCACGGCCCGCCCACTAGTATACTGGGCGGTGTAGGCAGCATCAATAGCGGCGGTGGGCGTGGTGGAGGTCACTACGATAACACAGACTATGAGCCGGAATACGGTCGACGGGACTACTATCAGCATTCCCCAAGCTATACAGGTGAGCTGCCCTAACAATTTCCACTGCGCAGAAACGCTGTAATTATTCTTCCGTTTATAGCAGGAGGGGGTGGCGGAGGTGGAGGCCACGGATCTGGGGGCGGTGGCTCACAATCGATTACAATTGGCAGCACTGGCCTCAGCTCCAACCATAATCGCAGCCATGTTAACAGGTGAAACTTACTGGGCCATAGCAGTGCCGGCGGAGGTCGAGTGAGCGGCGCAACAAGTGCCACTAATCCAGCATCAGCAAACCACAATCTGACGATGAAAGCCCCAACCCCAAGCAGCCATAACCACAGCAAGAACTTTACGCCAAGCCACGGAACTGAGGGACAAAATGCGAAGAACAGCACTTCCAACTACTTTTACCACGCCAGTGGCAGTTCCAAGGTGAGCAAGAACTCCATGAATAGACATGATGTTGATTAGAGATCTATGCTTTCAGCCAAATCAGCAGCAACTTCATCAGTCACAACCAAAATTCCCACCGCAGCTATCAGCCCACAGCAACATGAACAACCACAACCAAAATAGAAACACCACTAATTGTAACAAAACCATGAACAGCAACAACAACAACAATAATAATACCAGCAACAACTTTCACCAGAGCAACAGCAACAACGATGTTTCGTTTTCAATATCCTCCTATATTCGTAAACTCAACCAAATGGATTCCATGCCTGGCCAAAAGAGTGCTCATACCACCACAACCAATGCCAATGCCCCAACAACGCCAAATGTTGGCAACAGCGGCAAAACTCACACTTTAGACAGAAAAAATAACAACAGAAACACCACTACAAGCGCTACAGTGCCAGATATGCTATTAGTAAGGTATTGAAAAGTAATTATAAAGAACAGAACATCACCAAGCAACCATTCAAAAGAGAACGAACTCCTTCATCCTTGCACACAACAACCCCGATCAATGCAAATAGATGCGTCAATGCGATGTGATTTAAGCTTTCCTAGATTATTTGTAATGTGTAATGTGTAATTTGTAATGATATATCCTGTTAGAATATGCCTAAAGCTATGATCATTGGTAAATCCAACCATCTATTTGCATTGATCGACAACAAGACAAGAACATCTCTCTAAATACAATTAACATTCTCTTACAGACCTGCTTATCCTTCTTCGCTACATATTGGTACATTTCCGTTCTTGCCAGTGCAGTTTTTCTGATTTCAACAATACAACAACTACATCAACATCAACAACTACATCACAAATACTTTGTACACTTAAATGCATAAGATGATATAGGGATGACGAGGGAGAAATATTTACAAAATGGAAACATACAAAACATATACATACATCTATATATACTATACATATATATATATTTTTGCGTGCAAGGATTAACGTTCTATGAAGATGAGGCTGGATCTACAGATTAAAACTTACTTTTGCGTGGGCAACAAACGATAAAATTGTGTCAAAGATGGATATATACACACACATATATACATACATACATATATATATATATTGTCCGATTTTTTATCTATATTTACAAGACATCTATAAGATAATGGAAAGATTACTTAGAGCTACAATCGATATGGCAGTTGAATCAATAATTAGGCGCGCAGCTCAACTCAAAGTTGGGATAGTATAACAGACAAAGCAAATTCAACTGACGAAGCAAGACAAAGCTATGTATAGGGGACAGACCTGGGGCTGAGGGTCCGGTCGGGTCGGGTCGAGACAAAATCTATGAGATTAAATAACTAAATAAATATTAATATATACATATATACAATACATGAATATATGAAATAATTACAGAGGGCACATTTGAAATCATAATTTTATTTATATACGCATATATATTTGACAAAACTAACGATAAAGATACGGATAAAGATAAAGAATATATATATACACATACAAATTATAATATTTACATTATTAACTGAGATCGACTAGGCTTACGACGGTGAAGACACAAGCGAGCAACAACAAGAAACAAACGGTAAAATACCTAAACGAAGTTATGTAATACTCGACATTTCAACATAAATTAATTATATCGAATACTAAAACAAATACAGATAACTAACGGAACACATGAATACACGTATAAGTATGAGAATATGCAAGTTATTCAGAGATTGTGAATACCAGGTCCATATACGGACAATGCTGCAAATGATTACTTTATTAAAACCCAAGATACGACAACAATAACAGATTAAAGAATAACACTTAAAGCCAAACGTAAATCATAATCTAACTCGATTAACTTACACACATATGCGAAATTAAAGTTAAACCGATAACTAACTAATACGATATTATAACAATATTAAACTATGTATGTACTTAATCCGTGACACGGGGCAGGGTACGATAATTATGAGTTGAAACGGAGAGCCCTTGCCCGTCGTCCCTTAAATTAAACATAACTCTGAATACAAAGAATCCAAACAGTTGCGAGGATCGAGTTTTTTGTTCTGGTTTTGAAACCTGATTTAATTAACGAATTAATGAGGATTTTGTATAGTGCTTAAGTAGAAAGAACAAGCGTGTGCCAAATGTATGTAGGAAAGTGGTCAGGTCAGAAATGAATCGCATCGGGGTCACCAAATGGAAACACCAATAATTGTTATTATTTAATACTTTGTTTAATCTATCTTTGGAGATCCGAGCGAACCAATTCAACTTATACTAATGCAATGACTTAATAAATAAAATCGAAGAAAATTAAAATTAAAAGAATATCTTGTCCAAAAACTTAAGAAACATTTACTTACAACCATGTGAAACGTTAAATTGTTGAAAACAATTAAATCTAGTTTTTAAAACAATATCAGTAATAAATGAAATAGCAAAAAACAAAGAAAATGCAAACATTTATTACAAATAATTATTGTTGTTACAAATTATACAAATAAAATCTAAAAATAAAAGTAAAAATTTCAATAATAATCGAATAAAAACTTCCCCCGCCCTAACAACAACAATAAATATATATACACTATATATCTAGATATATAAACTTACAAAGAGAATTCAAAGAAATAATATATTGCGATTGAGATTGAGTTATTCTCATTAATTATTGTATGTAAAATTAAATAACACAAATAATAAATAAATCAATAAATATATTTAAAATGTATGGAAAATTAATAAATTCAAACTTGTGTTTATATTATTTATGATCAATTAGGAAAAAGTGCGTTAGCGAGGGACTGGTCATTAAAAGGATATTAATGTGGCAGATACCTGTGTACTAAATATGTACTGCATTCAAGGATACAAGTTTTACGGTAATGTAACCCTACCCATTCATAAAACTTTATGATACCTACTATTTTCCATGGAGACGTATGGTATGGGATGTCCCAATAGATGTTGCAGTAAAGAATCGCTTATTCCCAATCTGATAATTTTCCAGGAAATCTAGCGCTTACCTTTCATTCAAATTCATCCCCATCAGTGAAAAAGCCTTTCCTTTACTTTTCTATTATAATTTATATAAATATAGTGATTTATTTCGTTGTTTTTCGCTCGTTTTTATATTGCTTCACAATAATTGACTAGAGTAAACAGCTTAGGATTACGCGGATCCCTGGGTGACACACCTCGTAGTTCGGAAGTGATCATCCCCTAGGTTCCCTCTCGTTTTACTTGCAATGAGATCGCAGCAAAGTGACTAGAATGAGGGGCGGAGGCCCGGTTCTCTCGGTTAGGCGTGCAGCAGGCCATCGCTCTGGCCGACTAGCTTTCCGAGGAGCGTCTGGTACAGCGGCGACTCGGTAGGGATGCCCTCGCTCTGCAGGAAGAGGAGAGTCTCACGGGCGCACATGGCGAAACCGAGAGCCTCTGCCTGGCTGCGCTGGCCAGGAGTGGGTGGAGCGAATTGGGCAGCCACCTCGGCGTCCAGATTGTCATCTTCTAAGCTCCCTTCTTCCTGGTCATCCTCCTCCTCGTCAGCCACCGCCGCTTGGTAGCCTTCGCGCTCATCTAGGTCCTGCTCGAAGGCGTCCAGCTCCGACTGCAGCTCCATGATCTTCTGCAGGGCCTCGAGCAGAATTCTGTTGGGGGAATCCTCCTCGGACCCTTCTGCTGGCCGGTCCGCAGGTGGGGTCAAGGGTCGATGGCGTTTCTCCGGTGCTCCTTGCTCCTCTCCCTCTTCCTGCTGTTGTAGGTGCTGTTGCTGTTGTGGATGCTCCTCCGGTTGCTGCTCGTGCTGGCTCCTTCTCTGCTGATCCGCACGCTTGCGCTTCATGATCAACTTGCCCGACATGGCTGGCGGAGGAATAGATAGATACTCTGACTTCGATCTGGGATGGAATGCGACTGTCCGCGGCACAACCTTCGTTCAGCTGGCGATCGCAACGACTGACAACTGCTCCGATCCGAATGCACCCCGGCAACCAACTGGCAACTGGCAAGGGGCAACTCCAACCCCAAGTGCCACAGGGACCAGAGATAGCATAGCGGAGTGGCAGGGCGGCGCGGTGGCATTAGGGGATGTGCCGACGACCCAAAGAAATTAAAAGCAAAGTCCAACAACAACAGGACGAAAAAATTGTTGCAGCTGTTTGAATTGCTGCGGCAGCTGAAGCGGGAAGGCAACAGGATACAGCCAAGGAGCGGCGGCTGGAGCAAGAGCAGGATATTGCAACAACCCCTGGCAAGCTGCTGCTCTCTTGCTGCAGCCGCCACAGCAGGCGCAGCAGCAGCAGCAGCAGCAGCGCAGTGGCAACAGCCTGGCTCTCGCTTCCTCTGCTTCTACCACCATTTCATGTCCTGCCCTACGCTGCCACGCCACAGTCCCCCGCCCCTCCCTTTCCGCTGCCCTTTCCCTTTCCGTTTGGTTGTTGTCTCGTGGCTGTTCATCCCGAATCGAACAGATCCCTTCGGTTTGGTTCGGCTAGAAAGACCGCTGGCTTTTTCCTTCTTTTCCCGGCTGAAATGAGGTAAGGATGGAACCAGAAATCTTTCGACGAAAGCTTTTTGCAGCAATAAGTACTCGCAGCTCTAGGGGAATCCCGTCGTACATAAATACCATACATAGGTTCGTATTTTTATTTTGTGGTCATTAAATGATAAAATGTTCCACTGCACAATTACTTTCTTCATTTGTTTTATTATTGTAGGGTATTCCCGGTTCGGGCATGGCTGGTCGGTTCGGGCATTTGCAGCTGGCACGCTTCACATTCATCTCTTCGATTTTCGTTGCCCCCGAGGACTGCGCCGAATGTCGACGATTCGTGAGTTTGACCTGCCATTGCAATGATAAGTGCACACCTATACCAACCAACTCGTATGTGTGTGCACTGAGAGAAATTAGGGTCTAGTGGTGGCCCCTAGTGGTGGGATATGATTTGCAGTTTTCCAGTTGCCATGGCAATTAAATATCAATCAAATATTGTTTTTTTTTGTCAACCAGCGAAAGTTTTGCTAGATAGTTGCCACAATAAATGAATAAATATATTTTATTAGGGTTGTATTTAGTAGAAAAAAAAACGGAATAGATCGCTTTGACAATTCAAAGACACAAAATCGAATGGGTTTATGTGCTGAAAATATTTCAAACAAACAAATCGTTATTTCTTGTCATAATCTTGACTATTTTCAGCCTGTATTTTCTCCTTCAATCAATTACAATTTATGGCAAGGGAAATAGATTGATATTAGACTGATTTGTGACATAGTTTTTTTATATCAAACTGGAATTTAATTGTTAGATGCTTTAATTGAAATGCTTATCTGAAAGCCATTGGTTATATGCCAAGAACTAACGCAATAATAGTCTTTGGGAATTTGCAATGTATTCATTGAGTATTAATTGCTACATGTATGTACATATTGCTGGATCTTTGTATATACTATAACTGTAGTCTGTACTTAATGCGCCACATACTATCTCAACATCAATCCAATCCTATCATGTTGTGTATCATATATATATTTGTTCATTGAATTATCCGATGACTCACTATATAATATGTAATTTAGTCGATAATCAATATGTTCATTAACATGGGCGGGCATGTATTGTGTCAATACATTCGTTTATCTCTTTATCATCTCTCACTTGATATTGTGTAATATTTCATGTTGTTTTTGTTTCGTTGCCAGCGCAGACTTCTGCGACACTCTCGATTACGTGTTATTTTCGACCAGCCCAATTGGTTTTGTTTAGTTCTCTTTTGTCTTTCTCGGGGGGACCTATATTTAAACGACAAAAAGGCCGGGAAAGTGTTACGAGTACCTATCTACATATTCCTCAAAGTAATTTAGGCCCATCCCATCCAGCTGTGTGTGCGAGTGAGTGCTGCCACCTCCAACAGATCCCAACCACAGGGAGTGAAGTGAATACATCATACATCATCCACTGGCACAGCTGTTGACTGAATGCCTCAGATCAGATGTGGGTGCAGACATATGTACATATCTATAGTATATACTCGTACTATGGGCATATATGTACATATGTGATTGAACAGTTTGAAAGATCGTGCGGCAAGTGGCAGCAGATAATTGAGGTAAGATCGAGCGTCCAACTGAATGATCATCACATAAGCGACAAAAAAGGAAACAATTATAATCACGTCAATCGCGGCCTCCTACTGAAAGACATTTTTGACAGCCGAGACGCATAAATCTTTCGCATCTTTACTTCGAAGTTATCTATCATATATTTTTGGCTACCATGTACCATCATAAATCAGAGCAGAACAAGGAACAGCTCTGTTATCAATGGAATTGGATTTTATTTCACAAACAAATTCTCGAAAAGCACATTGCGTGCGAGTAGAATATTCGGTTTCAACGTAATTTGACGATCTGATCCAAAGTTTCGCCAAATAAGCGCAAATTTTGGTTCCTTCTAGATAGCTCCTAACAAATGTATATTACTGGATACTGTGTGATTCGTGTCAAAACTTGCGATAATTACACGTGGGAACATCAAGATCTGTTTTGGCAATTGCTCGGGGTATGTAGCGACAGGCACTTGCCCCTTTGTGATTGGCATTGGCTCAGCAGTATAGATACAGATATACAGCATAGTATGGGCTGTCTATTAGTCCCCTCGATTATCTGCACCACAACCACCAGACCCATCTGATTAGACACTGAAGAAGCGGGAGATAAGCGCTCTCTGTTCTCCATTGAACACCTCCCCCTGTACAAACGAAAACCAGAATATACAATATACAATAATGCAACAAAAAAAAAGAAAAAAAAGTTAATAACAAATAAATAATGAGGCTCTCAGAGCCACAGAGCAGAGCAGAGTCAGAGCCAGAGCCAGGGCCGAAACGTTATCGCAATCTATCCACTCTGCCCGATCGGCAAAACAGTAAATTTTTTGGTTGTCGCTTGTCGGTTCTCAGTACTCTCCGCTCGGTTATAACGGTTGTGTGCCGTGCTGCTGTTTTGGCCAATTTCGGGTCAGTTAGCCCGTGGATCGTGTGACGAGTGCATGTAAGTAGCGTTCAACGGCCTGCCCCTACCTGAATTCACGGCCAAATCGCGTAGTCTCTGCCTCAGTCGCAGTCTCAACCTCAGTTTCGGTTTGAGTTTCGTTTGAGTCGGTAGCGTATATCGGAAACAGATTTCGTTCAAGTTTGTCATTAGCCATTAGTAGCCATTAGCCGCACAGAGAGCCAAAGAGCGCCGCTTCAAGCTCAATTTCAGGCGTAACTTCAGCTCCGATTCCGATTTGAAATCGTTCATCGTTGCCATAGCCATTGACAGCTGCGAAAGAAACCAGTTAATTGAGTGGACTTCTATGGCAGTAGCCAAAAAAGTTCGATCGTATGGGATCGTATGGGTTCGGATGGGTGAATGGTGGGGTTCCGCGTGTATTTGAACACGCAGAGCTTGATAAGCTGGCGATTAGATTTAAGCACGCCATAAACCACACTATTAAACGAATCGAATTGCGATTTTGGAAGTGCTCGTGATTGATAAATATTTGCTAGTAAGTACTGCCAGTGATAACACCTCAAATTAGCTGGTTAGCTGAGCGGAAGGGCTTGATATAGCCCTTTGGAATATTATCATTTGGCTACGATTTGATTTACGATTCTTGAATATAATCTATGTACATATGGGCATTTCCGCGGGTCCCATAAATCAATTCATATTTCCTTTAAAAACAATTTTGTAGGCTTTTTAGAAAGAACTCGAGAAAAAACTTTTGCCAAGTATCATCTTTCTTATAGGAGAAAATAGAAATGGAGAACTAGACTAAAAAATACCAAAAAATATCGAAAAAGTGAACTTTTGCTTATTTTAATAGGTTTTCAGGTCAAAGTTGATCAAATTATATGTCAATTGGTTAAATTAGCTAAGTTTCCATAAATTCAGAAAATAATAGATAAAAATGTGTTTTTAATTTTTAATTGTTTGGCCTTGGCTGACTTTTCCATGGAAATGACCATATGTATGTATATCTCTCTAATCGCTCGGATAACCTATTTCCATTCCAGTGCGAAAATGCCACCTGCCCAGACCTCCTACTTCATCGCCGCCTGTTCGCTCCTGGCCGTGCTGGCCCCGACAGCCCGGTCCAGCCCCATTGAACCAAAGATAGCCGATGTGGCCACGGAGCTCATTATCCTGCACAACAATGACATGCACGCCCGGTTCGAGCAGACGAACGTGAACAGCGGCACATGCTCCCAGGAGGATGCTAATACGGACAAGTGCTACGGAGGATTCGCCCGAGTGGCCTATGAGTGCGTACTTCGAATGTGGCCTCTAGGCATTCACTAATCATCCAAATACTTTCTTCTCCCTTTCCTCCACTAACAGAGTTCGCAAGTACCGCAAAGAGGCTGAGAACGGTGGTCTCGACGTCCTCTATCTGAATGCTGGCGACACATACACGGGCACCGCCTGGTTCACCATCTTCAAGGATGAGATTGCCAGCGCCTTCCTCAACAAACTAAAGCCCGATGCTATCGTAGGTGCTCCCTCCACCTTTTGCTGAACAAGACTAAATCCGCACTTCCTTTGCAGTCGCTGGGTAACCACGAGTTCGATAAAAATATCGATGGTCTGATCCCGTTCCTGAATGACGTGGAGTTCCCCGTCCTGGCCTGCAACCTCGACCTGACCAAAGAGCCAAGCTTGGCTGCCACCAAATGGTTGGCCAACTCCACGATCCTCGAGGCAAATGGAACTAAGATCGGTGTGATTGGTTACCTCACGCCGGACACCAAGCTGCTGGCCTTCAAGAACAACGTGGAGTACGTGGAAGAGACAGTGGCCATTAAGTGAGTTCATCCTTATAGACATATGCATATCCGAAACGAAGATGGAGAGACTTTTTCCTTCCACTTCAGTGCTGAGGCTGCCAGGCTTAAAGCGGACGGCATCAAGATCATCATTGCCTTGGGCCATTCGGGCTACCAGAAGGACCAGGAGATAGCAATGAACTGCCCGGATGTGGATATTGTCATTGGCGGACACTCGCACACCTTCCTTGACGCCAACCAGCCCGTGGCCGATCCCACGGACTCTAATCAGGAGGCCGTGCGTGGCCCCTATCCTACCACAGTGGTGCAGAAGAGCGGCAAGAAGGTGCCTGTGGTGCAGGCCTACGCCTACACCAAGTATCTGGGCAAGATCCATGTGCAGGTGGGTGCCACAACTGTGCCACTCTGTAGCTATTGATAACCGATAACTGAATCTATGTATTTCCAGTTCGACGCTGAGGGAAATCTGATTGAGTTCGACGGGGCACCGATCCTGCTGGATGCCTCGGTGGCCCAGGAAAAGGATCTGCTGGACCTGCTGGAGGTGTACCGACCAAACGTTACCGCTATGGAGAACTCCATAATGGGCTACACCAAGGTGCATCTCGAGGGCGGCTGGACCTGCCGCTTGAGGGAGTGCAACTTGGGCAATCTGATCACCGATGCCATGGTTTATTCGCGCGTCTTGGAGAATCAGGGTGGCGAATTCTGGACGGATGCACCCATTGCCCTGATGCAGGGAGGAGGTTGGTCCATCACATCTGAGTGTAGAACCCATTCCCGCTGTATCTAACCCGTATTTCTCTGCAGGTATTCGAGCATCGATTGAGAAGGACGCGGCCGGAAATATCACTGGCACCGATCTCCTTGCCGTCATGCCATTCGAAAACGATTTGTTCGTCACGCGGGTGACGGGCAAGACCCTGCTGGCTGCTCTGGAGCGATCCGCCTCAGTGAGGCTGCTGGATTCGAACGGCGGATTCCTGCAGATGTCGGGCCTGCGTGTGGAGTACAACTACAACTTTGGCGACGGCCAGCGCGTGGTCTCCGCGCAAGCGCTCTGTGCCGACTGCACCGTGCCCACGTACAGCAAGATCAACGAGAACGCCTACTACTTCGTGATCGTGCCCCAGTTCCTGCTGGAAGGCGGCGACGGTTACACCCTAGCCGAGGAGACCGATCCCCTCACCCTTCGCATGGAGCGGAACGATATAGTCTCTGTCATCGCTTACCTGACGCAACGCCACTACGTCTATCCCGAGATCCAGGGTCGTATAATCATGCACGAGCAGGTCGACAAAGATTCGGGGGCCAGCATCGTGGCATCCATCGCCCTCACCCTGATCTCGTGTCTGGCCACAAGATTCATCAACTAAAATCTGTATATAGCAGGACAATTCTTACTGTACAAAGACACCCCTCTCTTCTCTTCTGTTTCCTCTTTGTTTCCTCCCTCCATAGCAAAACATACTGTATTTACGTTTGCCACTAGTTAAATTTGTAGTCAAATGGTGAGGTTCATATGCTCTTTCGCTCTTCCAAGGTTCAACCAAGACATAGTACTATGTATCTAAGCAAATTTTTGCAAATAAATGTTGTGCGAAATTCGTAATTTAAATTTGAATTTAAAATTTAAATATTATTTCCATTTAGAAGTATCCAAAGGTTCTTCCACCACTATCTTCCAGCCTATCCGTTAGGTTAGTGTTTTGTTCTATTTGCGTGACAGATATGGCAGCTATTAATGAGACTGAATATTTTATGCTTTGATATAATACAACAACTACACGATAAGATACGTCAGCTTCCATACTGTGGATCGCTCTCATTATACATTATACATTATACACTTCCAAAGAGTTTTATAGTTTTTACCAGTATTTCCGACACCAAAAAGTGTATACCCTATGGCAGAAGGAAGCTTTATTAATGATAGCTGCCAGAGGATAAATCGCTCGAAGAACGATCTTATCTGAGGATAAACCAACCACACAACAAGTGGGCATAGGCATGATCTAGAATCTAGATGAAAGGGCATCAAAAGCTTCGGCACCCGAAGCCCGAAGCATTCTCATTTATAATTAAGTTTGTGTCGTGGTCACTTGACTCTTCCTTTTCATAGGCGGAGGGAGAGATGTCAGCTGTGAATGAGAATGAGAAATGATAACTACATACATATAGTGCGATCGCTCTCATTGCAGAGCTTCGCGAGTGATAACACACGACGACAGCTTCCCATCGAGCCGTTGCGGAGAGAGAGAGCGATGGAGGGAGAGAAAGAGAGAAAGTTCTTTCGCATGCTCTCCATTTATTGCCGAGACGATCTCAATTACAGGCATGAACAAGCAAATTTCGATAAAAGTCACAACAAATCGGACAGGCACATGCTGCAATAATAACGGCACAGACACCAGCAGCAGCAGCAGCAGCGCCTGGCATCGGCAGACCGTGTTCGGACGCTCAGTGCGATTATAGACACTGGTGGCAAAGGTTGTATTAATTTTAATCGCGTCTAAACAAGCAATTATTGTAAAGTAAATGGTACGGGATCATCGGAAATCGGCGTCCCTGACAAGTGCCTACCCACCCAACTGGGTGGAAATAATTGCCCGTTTGGGGCGGTGCAATTCGCGTGAAACAAAAGTGATCTAAAGTTGGCTACAGTCGAATATGTCGTGGACTGTTCAGATTCAGATTTACATGTTTTGTAAATTAATCGAATGGAATTATTCAGGTGTAAACTCCAAAACTGCAGTTCGCGTTCGTTCTAGCTAGATAGTAGCCATGATTATGCCCCCCAATACCTAGGATATTCATCAAAGTCCACGTGGAACAATTGATTTATTATAGCCAGAAGTACATACGTGGATATATCGTTTCGTTGGTTGATCTATCTAATAGTTAGATGTAATATGTACTTGCTCAGCACCTGCTAGAAAAATCCCCTACTAACCTCCAATCTGGACAATTCAGTCAGCTTTGATTGATGCCGCCTGCATCTGTATCTGTATCTGTCAGGAGTGTATATGTCTGCGTGTTCGTGTAGTAACCGCAAGTGAGATTATGTTAAGTGATGGCATTAAGTGATCCATATAATCGTATATGGGAACGGTGGGGAGTGAAATGCTTTTGTCGCCTGCACCCTACAGTTGACACAATTCTGTTTCTTTTGAAAGTCCCAGCCCAAGCCCCCGAGCTCCGTCTCAAGCTGCGCACACACCATTCAGAATTTATCCAATCGAAACATATATTTGGAAATTCTGTATAAAAACACGTATGTATATTTTTGCAAAGGCATGGGCATGGGCATGTGTGAAGGTTTTGGTTTCGTGCGAATTTCTCAGATGATTTATGCCTTTTTTCGTATTTATTTACTTTGCGAATACTCGTCTGAATAGAGATTGAAATATGGTTTGTTTGCCGTTCCGTTCCCCAATTTTGTTTATCTCCATGCAAGCAAACTAATTGAGAACTATTTTGCTGAGGATTGATCAAGGAGATGAGATCTCAGATAGTTTTTAATTGCCTGACCGCAATACTTGTTTCGGCCACTGGCCGACTGTTGGACGGACGGCGATTCCCCCCAAAAAAAAGTCATTGGCCCTCACGCTCCAAATGATTTTTTGCTGAACAAACAAATTAATTAGGTTCAAAGTGGCGTTGCGGAGCGACTCATCATTTGAATTCAGCTTATATTTATTATTTTTTTTCGCACTTTTGCCAACTTGTTTGGGCTTGGGCTGGGTTTGGGCTTGGGTTTGAATTTCGGTTATGATATGGTACATGGACACAGAGATCAGTTTCCCAGCGAACGCGACACAAGCCCTATATGTACATATAGACATGTGTTTATCACTCGAGTGGCTGCGAAAAAAAACACCAACTAAATATAACTATAATTAGCCAGTCGGAAATAGTCTTGTCTTGGTGCAACTAGAAGAGGGACATGGAGTGTCGGTTGTCACTTGAATATGTGCTAGTGCTGCACACACATTGCACGGACAGTGAACTCTCGCATGAGATGAACACCCAAGACGATAATTAAGTTATATATTGTTTCCTATAAACACGAAAGCCCGATAAAGATATGAGGATCAAATGCTTGTAGATGCGTTGCAATAATGAAAATATCAACTACCATTTCCCTGCAGCCCAAAGATGCGCCTACACTGTGTTTACTCCATCCTGGTCATTCTGCTAGCCCAACGTGCTGAGGGAAATCCCTTCGAACGGAAGGCAAATGTGGCCACAGAGTTCATTATCCTGCACAACAATGACATGCACGCCCGGTTCGAGCAGACGAACGTGAACAGCGGCACATGCTCCCAGGAGGATGCCAATACGGACAAGTGCTACGGAGGATTCGCCCGAGTGGCCTATGAGTGAGTACATATCTCTATCTCTGGTACAATCGGCCAATATATGTAATCCGTATCCATCAGGGTTCGCAAGTACCGCAAGGAGGCGGCGGAAGGAGGAACTCCCGTGTTCTACCTCAATGCTGGTGACACATACACGGGCACCGCTTGGTTCACCATCTTCAAGGACAAGATCGCCAGCGCCTTCCTCAACAAACTCCAACCGGATGCTATTGTAGGTGGAGAGCACAAGATCTGCTCAATTCCTAGTCTTAATCTGTGCTCCTAATGGTCTCTTCTAGTCCTTGGGTAACCACGAGTTCGATGAGAAAGTGGAGGGCCTGATACCCTTCCTTAACGAGGTCAGCTTCCCGGTGGTGGCCTGCAATCTGGATATGAGGAATGTGCCCGAGCTGGCAGCCACCAAACACTTGGTTCCCTCTACGATCCTGGAGACCCAGGGCACCAAGATAGGTGTGATTGGCTATTTGACGCCAGATACCAAGCAGCTCACCCTCCAGAGTGAGGTGGAGTTCTACGAGGAAGTAGTTTCCATCAAGTGAGTTTGATTCTTGGCTTAAGCTCTGGGATATTTGGGATCCCAATCGCATCTACCTTTTGACAGTGCTGAGGCGAAGAAGCTGAAGGCTCAGGGCATCAAGATAATCATTGCCCTGGGCCATTCTGGCTATCTGAAGGATCAGGAGATAGCCAAGAACTGCCCGGAGGTGGACATCGTGATTGGCGGCCACACCAACACTTTCCTCTACAACGGAGCCCAGCCCGATATAGAGCAAATCGACGGTCCCTATCCCACAGTGATCAAGCAGAAGAGCGGCAAGGAGGTGCCTGTGATCCAGGCCTATGCCTACACCAAGTATCTGGGCAAGATCCATGTGCAGGTGGGTGCCACAACTGTGCCACTCTGTAGCAATTGATAACCGATAACGGAATCTATATATTTCCAGTTCGACGCTGAGGGAAATCTGATTGAGTTCGACGGGGCCCCGATCCTGCTGAATGCCTCGGTGGCCCAGGAACAGGATCTGCTGGATCTGCTGGAGGTTTACCGACCCAGCGTGGTGCATCTGCAGAAGTCGGTGGTGGGCCACACGAAGGTCTACCTGGAGGGACGCAAGGAGGTATGCCGCGACAGGGAGTGCAACCTGGGGAACATGCTCACCGACGCGATGGTCTTCAGTCGGGTGCGGGAGGAGCAGGGTGGCGACTACTGGACCGATGCGGCAATCGCTATCATGGTCGGAGGCGGTTCGTAGGATGTTCCGATGCTCCATGCGAACCATTTATAATACATGACTCATCAGGTATCCTTTCGACTTGCAGGCATACGCAGCTCGATCGAGAAGAAGTCAGACGGCTCGATCACCGACAGCGACATACTGGCTGTCCTGCCGTGGGGCAATGAACTCTTCATGACCCGAGTGACTGGCAAGACACTACGCAATGCCCTTGAGCACGGGGCGGCTGCCCGTGGCAAGGACTCGGACGGCCCCTTCCTGCAGGTCTCCGGCATCCACGTGGTCTTCAACCCCAGCAAACCGGAGGGACAGCGCGTCGTCTCGGTGCAGGTTCGATGTGCCGCCTGTCGCGTTCCCACCTACAGCGACCTCGACGACGCGGCCTTCTACAATGTGATTGTGCAGGAGTTTATGTTCAACGGCGGCGATGGGCACGTCATCCAGGAGGCCAGCAACCCACAGCACCAGCGTCTGCAGAGGAAGGACAACGAGGCCGTGAGAGAGTACCTGCGGGAGCGGGACTACATCTATCCGGAGGTGGAAGGGCGCATTTTATTCAAGGGCGCTGCGGGTGGCCTCTTTGCCTCCGTGTCCCTGCTTCTGTTCTCATCCTTGGCGATGCGTATCCTTAGCTAAGCTTTTTTTGGACTTTGATTATACAACTTGTATGTGTGTGTTTTATAAATATCTCTGGCTCCGATCAGCATAAGGAAATTTATAGTGAACGTTTTTGGGATTTCACAATTTACGAAATAGTTCCATAGACCTTAAAGGCAGCTCTTTCGATGTTATCCATAAACCAATGGACTATTCTTACGATTATTGAATAGTTTACAGGCATCGATAGTGACATTGTAGAGAAATGGCTTGTATCCATTCATTCGCTTGTAAATTCCAATATTAACCTAAATAACTCTAATAGAATTGAATAATAGAAACAATAGAATATTCGGACCTTGGTATTGGTAATGGGAGGTTGTAGCAAGTGAACTTTTACGGACAGATATTTGTAGCTCCGATTGACCGACTTCAAATAACAATAATCTATAACGTATAAGCTTGTAATATGTGCACTAGTGCGGTTAAATGAAGTGCGGATTCGATATTTTTAAAATAAATTGAGATTATGATGCCAATCGATTGGAAATTCGATGCTGACCACGATAGATGTGTGTAATGGGGGTCGGATACGTGATTTTAGATGGTTTTCAACCCTAAAAGATTGCAGAAAATGTAATTTGTAGTTTGCGATGTAAAATGTAGTTGCCGCAGTGTATCGCCCCAAAAGTATGCTACAATTTAAAATGTATCAGTCATGTACAAATCAGACCACCCCAAAAATATGCAATATCTTTAAATCTATAATTCATGTAGAAATTTCAATTAACATGTAGGGAAAAAGAATAAAAGGACGGATTGCTAAACAGACACATATATAGGTATTATAGGTCACTGTAAACTTAACATGGCACCAACATTCGGTTAAGCCAAATAAGTGCGTCTGTTTAGCTGCAACTCATGAGAAGTGCAGGAAAGGCCCTGTTAAAATGCTGTTAATTGAATGTTAATACAATTAATGTTAAGTTTACAGTGACCTAAGTGACCTATAATACCTATACATGCGTCTGTTTAGCGTTCCCCCTCGTTATTTCTATATTATTGTATAAGTTACATAAATCGTAAGATTAAATAACGATTTTTGATTCCATTTACGACTGTCAATAGACCTAACATAGTCGTCTTTTGTTCTCCCTTCAATCGATGAAACATCAAATGTGGAATGCTGATTGCCGACTTGCCGTGGATCGTGGGCCTGCTTCTGATCCTGCTGAGGCACGGCTGCGGAATCAAGTTCACGCTGCTCCACACGAACGACATGCACTCCTGGTTCGACCCGCTGTCGGAGAGCGGTGGAAAATGCCTGGCGGGCGACGATGAGGAGGGACACTGCTTCGGGGGATTTGGTCGAGTGGCCACTGCGTGAGTGTCCAGAGAGTGGGGAGACCGATAGCCAGTTCAGTGATTGGAATCTTCGCTTCATTTTCAGCGTCTCGGAGGCCAGGAAGGCGGGCACTGTGATCTATTTGAATGGCGGAGATACGTTCCAGGGCACGCCTTGGTACACGGTCTACAAGGGGAAAATGGTGGCCCAGCTGATGAATATGCTGGACCCCGACGCCATGGTAGGTGGGTGGGAATACGGGATATCCTAGCTACCATTACTACTGCTACTACTGCCCACAGGCACTAGGTAACCACGAGTTCGATGATGGTGTCGCTGGTCTTGTCTCTTTCTTGGAGCTAGTCAAGTTTCCTGTAGTGGGCTGCAATCTGAATCTGCAGAAGGTGCCCCAGCTGCAGGCCGCGAAGCATCTGGTTGGGTCCACGATCATCACCAAGCAGTACACGAGGATCGGAGTTGTGGGCTATATACGGCCCGACACCAAGGATCGTGTGCAACCAAGTGATGTGGCGTTCACCAAAGAGATACCCGCCATAAAGTTGAGGATTCTGGCAGTCGATTGCATCCTTCGATGGGTTAACTTTTCCAATCTCATTGCAGCGCGGAGACAAAGAAGCTTTTGGAACAAGGGGCTACCATCATCATTGCTCTGGGACACGCCGGTTTCGAAAAGGACAAGGAGATAGCCAGGGACTGTCCAGATGTGGACATCGTCGTGGGCGGCCAATCGCACACGTTCCTCTACACGGGCAAGCCCCCAGGCAAGGAACTGCCCGAGGATCCCTATCCCACCATCGTCTTCAAGCCGGATGGGAGAAAGGTGCTCGTCCTGCAGGCCTACGCCTTCACCAAATATCTGGGCTGGATCGATCTTGAGGTAATTGTTACCTTCAGGACCTTTTGTTGGCCCTAACGGGCTCCACCCCATTTCTTCCACAGTTCGACAGTGCCGGCAACTTGTTGAGCTTCAAGGGCAATCCCATTCTTCTGGACAAATCGATCCGCCCCCGCCAGGATGTCCAGGAACTGTTGGACAAGAAGCGCAAGGTGATCGACGACATGGAAAGACACGTGATAGGCACTACCATGGTGTACCTGAACGGGGATCGGGCCAGCTGCAGCTTGGGGGAGTGCAACTTTGGCAACTTCATCGCCGACAGCTTGGTCTATGCCCGAGTGCTGGAGCAGGCGGGTCCGAGGAAAGCCTGGACGGATGCGGCCATAGGGCTGATGAATTCCGGAGGTAGGGACTCGACAGGGCCTTAATGTAAAAGCTCTCTGATAAAGATATTCCCGTCAGGGATACGGGCCTCGATCGATCCGGGCCAGACGGGGGCCGTCACGGAGGCGGACGTGATGACCGTGCTGCCCTTCGACAGCGACCTGTACTACACCAGAATCAGTGGCGATCACCTAATGAAGGCCCTGGAACACTCCGCCAGTCAGCGAGACACTGAGTCGGACGGGGGCTATCTACAGGTCTCCGGATTGCGCCTGAAGTTCAACTACAACCGGACCAAGGGCCAGCGCATCTCGTCGATCCGCGCCCGGTGCAGCCGGTGTCAGATACCCTTCTACGAGGCCGTCGAAAGGGAAAAGTACTACGGCGTGATTGTGACCTCCTTCCTGCTGGCCGGCGGCGATGGACACAGCTTTGTGGATCCCGATCGGCCAGAGGTCTCCAAGCTGCTGATGAACGATCGCGAGGCTCTGATCCGGTACCTCCAGGAGCACAAGATCGTCTACCCAGAGCGTGAGGAGCGCATCATCAGTCTGGAGAAGAAAACGTCCTGCTCCAGCAGGATTCTGGCAAGGCTGTTGCTCATTTTCATTTCCGCTTTCAACCTGATTACGTATAAGATTGCCCTATAAATATAATATCAGATCAGTCTACTTCTACGGCTGTTCTTCTGCTGCTTTGATACAAGACACAAGACGATCTCATTGACATCATTATCATTAGCATTCACGTTGGCCTTTCCGTTTTTGCCAATTGCTTATGTAAGCTCAGTCCAGGCCTGAGCATTGACCTCTCCCATATGATCTCTAGCATGCGCATATTTTCCAGATCAGGGCTCAACTTCTTGTGACTGATCTGACACTGGTCTTCAAGTTCATATTTCCAGGTGCTGCGCTACCAGCATGACTTGGACTCTCCATTCCATCTGTCGCTCCCTGTAATTGACTACCAAATGAATGCTACTTATCTGTATCTGCGGCTGTGCCTCGCCTCTGTCGCTCTGTTGCTGTCGCTCTGTCGCTGTCGCTCTGTCTCTGTCTGAGTCGGAGTTGGAGTCGGAGTTGGAGTCTCTGCTCTATTCTCGTTCTAGGCTGTCTTCTGCTGGTGCTAAGCACTATTAAATTCCCCATGGTTAGGCTTTTCATGAGAAGTTCACGCTCAGCCCCGAACAGAACGGACCCCGCCGACCTCTGCCCACATAGTAATAGTCATCAAGCTCGTGTTGCGTCCCCTTGCCATAGCAAACGCCTCTGCCCCTGGCATTGGCTTTGGCTGTGGCTATGGCTATGGCCTCAATGCGGCTACTGGCGGCGTGTTCAAGCTCCCAGTCCCAGCCCCAGCCCCAGCCCCATCCCCATACCCAGCCCTAGGTCGCAGTCCCAGTACCAGTCCAAGCTCTAGCTACAGCCCAAGCTGCTGTCGTGAGAGGCACATACTCGCGCGCACACTCACACTCACACACAGACACACACACACCCGCATCCGTATCCCACATCCGCATCCACATCCACATTCATGAGTCCTCCTCGATCTGCAGCTCTGTCTGAATCCGACTTGGTCGTAGGCGACATAAACACAATCTGCTGTCGACGTTTGGCTACAAAACTAGGTGGTACTGGGGAGGAGCTGGAGCTGCTGCTAGAGCTGGAGCTGGAGCTGCAGCTAGAGCTGATGCTCCCCCTCATGGAGATTGGTATGGTACGAGCATGTAATTATGTAGCCTCGACTAGGGCCTGCCGTTCGGACATCGGTCAAGTGCAGAGCCGGGCATTTCTGCACGGCACTTGGACTCTTGGAGCTGGGCCATGGCCATGCCATTCAGCTATCAGTCATTCGGTTAGTCATGGTTCAGAGGGGTTCTTGAACCCACCCTCACCCACACCACACCACAGCACTCCACACCACACTCACACGAGCCGCGATCCCGCATGATGTTGGCAATGGCAGTGGCATTTCAATTTCGCAAATGAACTGCCCGACTCCCCTCCTCTCCCCTTCCCTCTCCACTCGCACCCCCACCGAAAGCGACTCCGAGTTGGCTATAATCTTGGCTCTGTTGTCTGCACATAAAACGCCAACTTCCGTCTTTCTTCAATTTCTATTTTGATTCCCTTCATTAAGAATGCTTCTTGGTTTCCTGCTTGGCTCCAGCACTAGCTCCAGCTCCAGCTCTAGCTCTTTTCCTTCCCGAAACCTCTCAACGTTTAAGTCTAATGGCCATATTAGCGATGGGAAGCGATCGCTGGCTGAAAGTTTATTGGCCATCTGTGCGGAGTACACTGAGAAATACATATATCAATAATAGCATACTACACATAGCTGTATCCCTGGAGTAAATATATACCTATGTATTGGGATTACAATATTCACACCCATCAAAGTGCTTTCTGTCTGCTTTTTCACTGGACTCAAATTGCGTATAATTTTTAGCATGGTTCATCTATTTCTATAAATTAAAACCAGTTGCATGGGGACTTCACTTGTTTTCCTTCAGTGTAGCCGTGGGTTATATCAGTATCTGACATTTGTTCTATATCGAATTGAGACAAGAGAAACGTTATGTGGAAGCAGATCAGGCATGGGTCAATAAGTTGCGCGACTCACAAATTAGTTGAAATCAACCGAATCCGCTCTTTCCCCACTCCGCACACCCCATTCCCCTTGGCCATCCAGCCCCGCCCCCCAACCACCCCATTCAAAGTGATTTTCGTGTTGATGCGGTTAGTGGCATTGCTATTGCTGTGGCTGTTGCTGTTGTTTTGTTCTGCTAGTCGTGATTTTTTTGCCCAGTTCGCCAGAAACGTTGAATTGGCTTCACCTTTTGACATGGAATCTGAAATGACGTGAAGCGGCCAAAGGAAGAGCTCAGCTCAGCCAGAAGATACTCGAACTTGCATAGACATCCACCACCAATTCCCCCCTTCCCCCTCCTCCTTCAACGGCGTCCCCAATTCCTTCGCTCTCTCTTCTCGTCCCCCGTTATCGTCTTTGATTGCCAGTTAGCCAGCCTCAGCCTCAGCCTTAGCCTCAGCCTCATCCTCATCCAATGGCCAAATGCTCATTTGGTTTCGTTTCTCGTTTCTTTTCTTTTTTGTTCAGTTGCATTGCTCTGTGATCGAAATTATTTACCGTTGATATGGTTATGGTCAAGGAGAAATACTCGCAAGAAGAACAAGAAAGAGGAACAAAGCCAACTTTGGACAGTCCAACAGCCAATGAGTAGGAATACCTTTGTAGTGGGATCGTTCAGAATATGCATACATATGTGCATATTGGAGGTCTAGTATAAATAAAGCCATGTTCCCAATAGTTTATAAGAGAGATAAGTCCATGTACATTCTATAACGAATCTTCCCCACCACATAACACATACCCAATCTATTGATGTGAAATGTCTGATGCAAATATGATGGGAGGTTGAAGTAAGCGAGGAATTCCCATTAACTGAGAAGAGTATCTCTCTCTATGCACATCTGTGAATCTGGTGGTCCGGACTCCGGAGTTTCCTTGAACAGTGGTCCCATCTTTGTTACAAGCAGACCTTGCGGACGTATACACCCCGTCTATTCCTCTACCATTCAGCTGAAAGCAGAAGAAACATTTATTGAAAACGCTGCATTCATTTGTGCATATTTTAATAAGTTTATTATAAATGTATGTACATGCGACTTGGACTGGCATGAATTTATTCATGAACGAAGATGTTCCGAACGGAACAGAACAGAACAGACCAGAACGGATCGGATCGGAGGAGATGGTCTAGGTCCTGATCGGTTTGCAGATCATGTTTCAGCGATTTTGTGGGCTTGGCCCTCACGACAGTTTGATATGTGTAACCCCCGATGCAAATGCTGATGACCTTCGTCTTCGTCCCACCAAGGACAAGTATTTGTGCCTGGCGTAGAGATTGGACTGGGTGCTATCCAGAGCTTTCGGAGAGCTCTTCTAATTAGAAACCAGGCAAGTGGAAATTTGTGATGTCTGGCTCAGATGGGTATCTGGATGTCATTTCTCATGCCAGATACCCAATTCATATTAATCCTTTGATCTCAGGCGGAAAATGTGTGTATTAGTTGCTAGTTCTCAGCTCTCGGTTCTCGGTTCTCGCTGCTCCATCTCCATCTTCGTCATCGTCTTTCGTCTTCGTCTTTGTCTGCTGCTTATCTTCCTTCTTCTGCTTTTTCTGGGATAGATGCCATGTCCATGTCGTCATCATCATCATCATCATTATCATCATCATCACTGCTAAACTTGACGCTAAAATGGATGAGTATGAGGATACGCAGGAGTAGGAGCAGGGGGAAGGAAGAAGAGCAGAGCAGCAGGCAACTGGCAACTGGCAACACAGTTCTTGCGTCTGTTGCCAAAGTCCGTTGGCAAGCAGCCAAACCCGAGGATTTCTACCAAAAGGCGAATTAAATTCCTCAATTCTTGGGCCTGGTTTATTTTTAGACCAAAAACAGAAGAAGAACAAGAAGAGCAAAGCAAAGCAAAGCGAAAACTAGCAATGAAATAAACCGAGGGGGAAAGAAAGAGAGATGAAGAGTGGTGGAGGCGACAGCAAGACGAAGGAGGACAAGAAGAGGAGCAGGAGGAGGAGTAGGAGGAGTAGGAGGAGGAGGAGGACGAGGACAACAACAACGACGCCAGGCACACACAAATGGTGAAGATCAGAAGATCAACCAGCGGCGGCAAAGAAACAGCAACAGCAACACAGCCCCAACAACAGCAACAGCAACAGCCGCAGCAACAAGTATAGATGGATGAATGCTGTTAAAGGCGAAGGCCATCCAAAGAAACTCCTATCCTCCAGCCCGGCCCCCCCCCCCCGCCACCACCACTGCCACAGCAGCACTAAATCCAGATTGCAAGGAGTCAAACTAGCATCCGCGACGGTCACATTAAGCCGCCTCTATGCGTTGTCGACAGGCGTCGAAGTCGAAGTCAAAGTCGAACTCCAAGTGGAAGTGGAAGTCGTCGACGGCGTCGGCGTCGGCCCGGCGGCAGATGTTTCACCCAGGAACACATCGCACGATCCGATCCGCGAAGGGCGTCCGAAGAGCAGCGCCCGAAATCTCAGTGCGTTGTACTTACGATAGAATTTTTGATTGCAATAAGCACGCACAGAGCAGAGTCGCCTCCAAGCCCTAGGACTGGGTCTGGGTCTGGGTTCGGGTTCGGGTCCGGCACCACCCAATCGAACACTGGCCTGGCTGGTAATGGCATCGGATCGTCGCGAACTGGGAAATTGCGGGCAATTCATTTCCCATGATTCTTAATCACCTGGCCATTATTATATTTACTCGTACTCGTACCTATATAATTATACCCTACACCCATCGAGTCCTGTGTCGAAAGGGATTAACCATTGATTATGCGGCAATAACTTCGATATATTATCGATAACTCGAAGCTCGATGGAACAGGGGCAATCAAAGCCTCCTCCTTCTACTCTCCATAGATCTGCTGCGTAGCTCTTCTAATTTGTTAGATCATTCTCTTCAGACTATTAGTTTGCTTTCCACTTAAACCTACCCATATTAATAATCATTAAACCAAATGTTTATCCTTCTCTAATTGCTTGGGCTAATTAGAAAGTTTCCGATGCCATCCCAAACAGCGAGAATGGGACTTGGAAGAGAACTTATAATTATGTATGCGGACATTTATCATATTTTGTTTTTTTTTTTTTGGTAGAACGAAGAGGCGCTCTGTAGAGAGAGAGAGAGAGGGAGTGTAAGTTCGTGCTTGGCGGCTGGCACCCGCAGAAATATTGTCAAAATGCAAGGGAGAAGATCATTATTACATTTCACGCTTCCCTTCCAGCCAAGATCACATAAATAAAAAAATGAAAAACTATAAAAAACACAAGAACAACAGCAGGAAACGAACACCAGCTCTGGGGGGGCGAAGCTTTTGATACCCTCGCAAAGGGATCGTCCAGCAGCTAAGGTAATGTGCAGAGCTCCACCCAGATATGTTGATGGATTCGGCGATCCAGAATATTTATACTTAAGTGGGTCAAATATGCTAACATCTGATCCGAATAATAATACCCTTTGGAAGGAAAGGGTATTCCAAAAACTGATGCCACAAAAGCAGCGAGTACGAAGGCGACGGCTTGCTGGCGATAGCGTACCAAATTAATGGAAATGGAACCACATTGCGTTGGGCCTGGAAGGGCGCACGGAGCAGGGGCAAGAGGGGACAAACGTGCAGCGACAGCAGCAGCAGCGAACCCTACTCCATACAGGTAAGAGCGGCCAAGAGGCCAGAGAGCAGTGGGACCAGCAGAAAGAGCCAAAAACCAAAGCGTCGTCGTTGTGGGAGAAAGAATAAAACTAACAATGGACTGCGGCGTCGACGCAGTCTTCGGCTCTGTTCTGACTTTGGCTCCGAATACGAATCTGACTCCGACTCCGACTCCCGACTCCCATTGGAATGAAATGATGACGGCGACGTGCTGCAGCAGCAGCAGCAGCAGCAGTAGTGTGTGTGTGTGTGTGTTTCGGTCTTAACCCGCTTTACTGTACCTCACCCTTACCTTTGCTTTATTGCGTTCTTTGTCTAACACACACACACTGGCACTGGCACTGACTCTGACTCTGAGTCTGGCTTCCAAGCAACAGGAAGAGCTCACGCACACAGTGGGACACCTTTCCAATCACATCCATGAAATGGGCAAACATTACTCTGTTTCGATTGTTTTCGGCTATACTCTTTTCCCCCTCTTTCTACCGCTCTTTCCGCCGTTTTCTTTTGGAATTCTCTGGCGCTGGGTTCATTCATGCCCGGAGCCCGACCAGAAATTTCCTTTTTAAGCTAACTAACCCGAGCTCTTCACGACATTTGCAATCGTGTACTTGGCCAGACCAGACCAGAACAGAACAGAACAACTAGCTTCAAATCAAACAAAAACCGAACATCGAGTCCTCGAAAGAAGTTCCCTGAGTCCATCAAAGGATTACACAAGAATAAGTCGCTTCTGCTTCTGCTTCTGCTTCTCTATCTGTGTCCCTGATTGTACGTGTACGTGTACGTGTCTGTGTGTGTGTGTATCGTCTCCTCGCCTCACCTTCGTTTCGGGCGCGCACTGGAATAGGAAACTGGAACTGGAATTGCTGGAGCTGTTGCTGTTGCTGTAGCTGTAGCTGGAGTTCTGGAAGCAGAGAGCCTCTTCTTCGTTCGCTTCTTCGCTTTCTTGGCGGACATTCGCGGCTGCGTGATATTGGCCGGATCACCCCAGCGATCAGTCGAAGACGAAGACTTGCAGTGAACGCGACGTGTACTAGTGTTAGCCTCCTCGAACGCGCGTCTTCCCACACATCCGCTCTTGCACTCAGCTCGTTAGATCGTCGTCAGATTTGTACTCCGAACCCAAACTCTCGCACCCGATCGCACCCAAGTAAAAGATGGCCAAAATCATTTTATTCTGTGTGCTGAGCCTTTTGGCATGCGCTGCAGGTTAGTACAAGTTCAATATTTCTATGGAATAAGTTTTTGATTTGATTTGTTGGGAAATTCCTTAAAAAAATTACAAATATCATAGAGTGCCCTTTTGGGGAATTCCTATTAAAATTAAAACATTTAAAAGAGTTAATATTAACATATATCCCTCGAAATGGTACCAAACTGTAGAATGCAATGTGCTTCGAAATCCCCGATAAATTCTGGGAATTGTGTAATTTCTTGAATTTCCTGTTTCTATTGAATTGAATTTCCCCCAGTTAACAATTAACCAAAAGCATGGCTCCCAGGAACTGCACAAAAAGATATTCTGGCCGAGTGCTTGAAAAAGTGGAGGGGAAGAACTAGAAACTGGCCCGGACGAATGGATAATGCATTCCCATCATTATATCTGAATCAGAGTCTCGGCCATTAAGTCTGTTCGGTGTTTTTGCATCAATTTTTTGCCTCGTTCCGCTCTTTTCTCATCGATTACCTGAAGCTGAATTGCACTTTTCCCGTTCCCGTTCCCATTCCCATTCCCGTTTCCATTTTGGACCCCAGCAGGAGCCAGAGCTCTTTTTTTTAATATCAATTTCGTTCTGCTTATCCCAGTCGCCATGTCCATTATAATGATTTGCCTGCTAACTGGCCGGAGGGTTGCTAGGTGCCAACAAATAACTAGACTTAGCATCGGTCCCGCTGCCCGGGGTGGCCTGGTGGGGTAGGCTATCCTCCAGCATCAGCATCAACATCAACATCAGCATCAGCATCAAAGTCTGGGCCAAACACTAGCATTGACTTTGACTGCATCATTAGAGACGTGCTAGATTCGCGATCTATCTAGGAGTATAGTATCTATCGCTGGCCGAGCGTAATTACCTTCCGAAATTATAGTGCTCGAAAATAGACGGCTGTTGGGGGATTCTGAGCGAAATGCTGTCCAATTATTGGGTTCCCAGTCGGATCCCAGCCTCAGCCCCAATCGAGTTCACGTTCAGAGTCAGATCCAGAGCCAGAGCCAGAGTCAGTGTCAAATTAACTGCAATTGGATGGGAAGGGGGTTCGGCTGGGATGGGGACTGGACTTCCTTCTCGTTATCTCCCTTGGAGATGTTGTTGGTTATTTTTCTTAAGCTCGAATTGTATCCATTGGGTCCGTTCCAAGCGTAGATTGCGATCTAGTTGGATTCATTTGGGGGAATTAATTCTCGAATTAGGTTGGATCCCTCTCTGAGATTCGATTTGGGGGAATAAATTGGTCAATTAAAATGAAATTTGAGAATTTCTTCTGCTTGTTCTTGGGCTTCTGCTTCTGCATCTGCCCAGGGAGATTGGAATTCCTATTGGTGGGTTTGGGCCTTTGGAGAGATGGAAATCTCAGCTGCTCAGATGCATAATAAATCCGCTCGACTGCTGTCAGTCTTCACATTCCCATTCTTCCCATTCATAAATCTCCCCTCGGATCGGCTGCCGTCTTCGCCGTCTCTTTGACTTGGCTTCGTGTGTGTCTTGCATTTAAATCGCCGGAAATAATTTCATATACAAACAGATAGACACACAGATACGAGTGCTCGCATGCAGGTATTGATGTGCGAGTGAGTGGCCAAACATTGGAACCCTATCTATACCTTTCGCCATGGCCATAGACATACCCCTGGCTATATCCATCCACGACAAGTGCCATAAATAGGCAAGTGCCTGGAGGTGCCTTCAAAGTATTTGTGTTTATCTTTCGAGACGTTCTCAAAGGGCCAACACACACACACACCTATGCATAGTATGTATGTAGGATACAAACAGATGACTGTTTAGCACGCTCTGAGAGGGCTAAGATCTTTTACCTGTTGGAACCAGCCAGAACAGTCACTGTCATCTTGCATTGTTCCCTCTCCCCCAGAGCAGGGAATGAAAGCAGAGCTCTTCTCGGGTCAGCGATTACATAAGAGTCTCCAGGCCGGCCGGCCGGGCTCTCTCTTTCATTCTTTCATGCGTCTTTTCACCGCTTCGGGCTGACCAGAGCAGCCCCCAGCCACCAACCACCAGCCACCAGCTAATTAATGTCATCAGCACCTTGATTCCCCATCGGATTTTGTGTGTAATTAGCTGCTAGAGGCACACAACTGCGGGTCAGAGACCGCATAAATGCTCCTGGTCATCATCCCCATCATCATTATCATTACCATTATCATCATGAATCATGAGTCATGAATCATGTGTCCAAAGTTCTTCGTTTGTTCTTCTTTTTATAGAGACAATTGCCGACTGCTTTTGGTAATCCTATTTAATGATATTTGTCTTTGGCTTCGTTCTGTTTCTGGCTTCTGGCCATCTCTGGCTCTGGCTCTGGCTATTACGCATGCGATGTCCGAAACTGAAACCGTTACCACAATTATTTCGGTTACGCGTTTGCGACTTCATAGGTGTTTCGGTATTCAGAGCGGGATCTTCGGATGGGTTTTGGACTTGTGAATTTTTCGGGGTTCGTTCACCCACAGAAGCCAGCCCCGACTAATCGTTTGCTTGTGCTCTTCCGGGATTAGGTCAACGCATTACGACAATCCACTTGGATGGAGTCCAGTACTTCATCAGCCGGATGAACCCGTATTCGCCGGAACTGAACTACTTCCTGGCCTACCAGTACTGCCGCTCCTTGGGCCTGCAGCTGGCCTCGTTCGAGACGAAGGAGAAGGCCGAATCGATGACCACGTATTTGAAGAATGCCGGCTACGGCAACTACGATTTCTGGACCTCCGGAAATCGCCTGGGCACGGGCATGTTCCTATGGATGAGCACTGGTTTACCGTTCAATGCCACCTTTGACTTCTTCGAGAACTCGGCGGACGCCATCCAGGCCGGTCTCCTCGATCCCGTCGATCACAACAGCAACACCTCGCCCCAGCGCACCGCCCGCGACAGGTAAGTACGCCAGGAAGATCCTCCATCCTCCCTGCCCCGTCCCCCAGTATGTATCTCTCCTTACATCGCTCTCCGTTCTCTCCATTGTCCATTCCATCTCGAACTATAGCAGCAGTGGCGCCGAGAAGGGATGCGTGATCCTGAAGCAGCCCACGCTCAAGTGGATGCCCGAGGACTGCTCGGCCGTCAAGGACTTCATTTGCGAGCAGACCCGCTGCTACTACTACAACTACGGCAGCATCCCGGTCTCGTCTGCGCAGGGGTAAGGACACTAGACCACGGCAGCCACTAAGCGAACAGAAAGGCGCGAATAAGATCAAGCCAGACAGATTCAGACAGAAGACAGAAGAGAAGAGAAGAGTATCGAAGTAACGAAGTAACGAAGGGAAGAGAGAAGGAGCAGAGAGGAACGAAGAAAGAACCATATTCATAAATGCAATAAACAAATTTAAATATATCTACTATAATTAAAGTTAATTAATTCGCTATACGAACGGCCCGCCAGCGGCAACTAAACAAATCTCCCTAATTAAGTAAATCGAGCACACACCACACACACACACACACACACCACTCACACACACACGCACCACATATTTATATAGATACGATCGAAATCGAAATCGAGAGATAACGCAAGGATAACCTGATTAAACGAAAGTTAATTTAGTTGACCACAAACACACACACACACATAGTACCCACACAGACACACGCACACACACAAATACAGAGACAAAGACAGAGTGCGAATCTACATAAATGTGATTCCGATTCCCAGTCCGAACAAAAGATATTTGCCAAAAGAAAACAAAAAACTGAAACTCAAAAATAGGTGAGCTAAACCCCAAATCGTTACAAATCTACCATAACTACACACACACAAATGCACGCAGGCAGACACACACACACACACAGATACCCACAGATTGTGTGTGTGTGTGTGCCTGCGTGTCAATCTATGCATACATCTATAAAGATTAAATCTAAAGACTAAAGACTAATGCGAAGCTCTTAGCTAACTTCTTACTAACGTCCCTCCCAAAACAAAAAAAAACAAGTTCCAGATGTCCGAGATTTTCACAATCTATTCAAATTTACACAGTTTTTATTCGAAAAAGAAAAACTATCAAAAGAACTCTTCCTTGTAGACGCCAATGCGATAATCGAACCACGAAAATTAAAGCAATCTGAACAGAATATACCAGAGATATTTCAACAAATTTATGTATACATTAATCTTCATTCAGTTTAGATATTCTTTCAAGGGAATCTATTATCTGAAACCCATTTTAAAAGCTATTCCGAATCATAGAAAATCTCCCTGCAGTTGCAACAAATATTAGAAACAGAAATTCCCTTTTAATTCGATGCCCTGCCCCGAGATCCCGTTTCAGATTGCATTAACTTTTCCCCAGTTCGATTCCATATGAGCGCCAAGCCAAAGGCCAAAAGAATCTCGCATAAGATCTACAACTCTAAATACTCTACGTAATATTTTTTGTTTGGTGGTTTGGGGCTTAGCTTCCTTAGATGTTCTCGCCTCTCGTTGCTGTTGTTGTTGCTGTTGTTTTTGTTGTTGTTGTTGCTGTTGTCGTTGTGGTTGTCATGATGACTTGTGTTCAACTAACTAACTTTAGTATAAGCAGCTTAAAGCTCGAATTTTCGCACTAACCACGCCCCCCGACCGCTCTACCGTGGCCCCCTCTGCGCCTCTGTCAAGCAGCAAAACTCAAATGGCAACTGTTTTCGTTCTCTTCTCTTCCCTCTCCGCCAACGCTGCGCCACAGACGTCCCATCACCTCGACCACGCCCAGAACGCCTGCCGCACTGATGCATCTGCATGCCGCCCACACCACCACGCCCCTACCCCTGCTCATGTCCACCACCGGAGGCCTGTACACGGCCGCCAAGGCCAAGTCGTCGCCGGCGATTGTCCAGCGCCTGGCAGAGGAGGCCAGCTCGCCGTCGTTCCACTCCTTCAAGCTGAACCAAGATCGCTCGCTGACCGACAAAGATGCCATTGACGTGGAGGTGGACGACCAGGACGCGGACATGGATGCCGAGGAGCACGACGAGCACGAGCAGGAGCACGAGCACGAGGCGGAGAGCGATGGCGATGTGGAGGGCGACGATCATGACGGGGATAATGACAACTTCAGCGAGCATGCCCGCGAGCTGATCGGCGATGGAGAGGGCGATGACATCAAGGAGCATGTCTTCCCGCTGCACGACAACGAACTGCACCACGAGATGCACTCCATTGAAGAGGTTCAGCAGCAGCTGCAGCACCACGATGAAGAGGCCGCACCTGCACCCGCCGCCGCCACCCCCGCCGAGGAGAGTGGCAGCGTTGAGCACGAGGCGGAGGCGGAGGCTGACGGAGACTCTGAGCCGGAAACAGAAGCCGACTCGGAGGCTGAGTCCCAGGCACCTGGACAGGCCAGTGAGGCGCTGCCGAGCTCCACAGAGTCACCGGCCGCCGCCGCCATCGAGGAGCGCATCAAGCAGATTGCCCAGGACTTCCAGAAGATGGCCAGCTCGCAGGAGATGCAGACCCCGTCCAAGGAGGAGATCTCGCCCCAGCAGTCGCTCTCGCTGAACGACCTGATACGCACCCTGCGCCCCAACGAGCAGCAGATCATTCCCCAGATCGACTCCGACTACTCGAACGCCATGCGGGTTCTGGGCAAGACCCTGGTGCCCAACAACTAGGCGTCCCCACTGGCATTGGCCTCCACTAGCATCCACTAGACTAAGTTGTGTGTGTTTGGGTCTGGGGCCCGCCGACTGTCCCGCCCACTGAGGGATCGGGTTCCACTGAGGAACGAGCATTTTCAAGAGCCGGCCGGATAACGTCCGAAAATGCCGCTTCTCTCTGCGGACCCCTCCCGCAGGCAGCCTGGACGGTCCAAGGGCCCTGTAGAAATTTCCGATCCACACTGATCATTCCACTAGCATATCGAGCAACGAGAGATTAAAGGAGCTAAGACACTATTCTATATATAAATACGATATATTGTATGCTTTAATTGTATGACAACCACCACGAAAAAAAAGGAAACTCTTGATTTAATAAAAACTACTCTGTAAAATTAACAATCTACACATCTACATCTACAATCTGCATATATTTGGTGAAAAATGGCGAATGTCTGCGTAGATTGTGTGTCGTTGGAAAACAAATTGGCTTACACAAGGTGGAAACTCTTTAGAGAAGTGGATTATGCTCTATCAAAAGGATGATGGGGGATCCTAAAGTAACTGTAAAGTGATTGAAAGATCATCAAATAGCTCCAATAAAACAGTTACGCGTGTCAGTAAACCTCTTAGAAGATGATTCTAATCCCGTCATAGATGAACATCGTCGTATCCGTTCAGACTCCAGAACATGCTCGTATTCTATAACGGCTCTGGGGACTTGTCTTGGCCATGAACAAATCATACAGTGGTTGGGGGAGGGGTAGGGGGAGGGGATTTATTTGGCTTAGTCGAAAAGAAGATGAAAGCCAATAATCGTAAATTAACTGCTCAGGCTCTAAAAACTGAAGTATGTTTGGGGTCTCTTTTATTGCAGCTGCCCCAGAGGCGATCGCCGGTGCCCCCCCCTACCCCCCCGGTCGAAGCGAGCCAGAAAGAACAAATAAATTCGTTGGCAGGCTTACATCACTTGGTTGGGTCGTGGTCCCAGTCGCGGTCGCGGTCGCTGTCGCGGTCGCAGTCGTGGTCTGGTCTCTTCCTCCGTCTGTCCGGTCGATGTCTTCTGTGTCTGCATTCAAATCTGCAAATCATCTTTCTTAATTTAAAGAGGATTTCGAGACGCAAACGCAGACGCAGACGCATCACATCAAGTTTTATGTGTGTCGGTGTCGTTCAACAATTGGATAAAGATGAAGATGGAGTTGCGGCGGACCAGCCAGTCAGCCAGCCAGCCGGCCAGCCAGCGGCGGCTGTGGACACAACACATTAACCAGAAGATCTCCGCGCTGGCTTGTAGATACAACCCAAAAGGTACGACAGTAAGCCTCCCTGGCACCGCCCCTGCCCCATGCCCACCTGCTGCTGCTGCTGCTGCTCCTCCATCGTCGTCTCCATCCTCAGCTCCACCTTCGCCCTGACGCAGACGAGAGTGACTTCGTTTGAAGTTCTGTTTTGTTGACTGATGTTGTTGCTGCTTTTGCTGAAAGTGGTTAATGAAAGAAGCACACACACACACACACAGATACTCGCACATATACAAACATGCACCCAAAGGCACAAGGTATATGCCAGTCGGAGCAGGCAGATGTGAAGACAACCTTGAAATGCATAGCAGAGTCCAACGAACGAATATAAAAAATAAAGGAATAAAAATGGTTCTGTTCTCCTCTTTGTACGAGTACCAGAGGAGCAAGAACTTGAGGAGCATTCCTTGGGCAAGAACAGTAAGCAAGTAACTGCTAACTGCTAACTGGAAGATGAATCTCTGGGGAATCGGTGGCGTGGCAGTCGGCATCCGTGATAACGAACGAAAGCAAAAGTGCGCTCATGTGCCCGATATGGGTGTTATTTATAGCTCCACTCCACTCCAGTCCGCACACAGTGCACCTGATCTCAGGCGAGATGATTCAGTTCCACACGGAAGTATACGATACGGAGGAATTGCCCAAAGAAGAGAGAAAGTTCCGACTTTGCCGAATTATATAAAGGAATCGCTCTGCCTTCCAGAATCATTGCAAGCCAAACAATTGCCTTGACAGGACTACTCCCATCCCGCAACGAAATGAAGGTTACTCTGATCCTCACATTCCTGGCCACCCTGGCCACCCTCTCGCTGGCCCTGCCCCAGGTGGGACATGGATCCATCAATGGACCCAGTGGCGTAAGTACAAAACTCTGACCCGAAACATGGGGATATCTTGGCTAATCTTTGGAATGATTCACTGCGTTCAGCGCTTTGCCATGACCCGGGACTGGGCATTGCCGCCAGTGGACCTGCAGAAGCCCATCGTTTTCCTGCGCGAGGCCACGCCCATTCACGAAGAGCCCCAGGAGTCGCGCTCCGTGCAGACACGACGACGCCTCAGTGCCTGAGTTCCCGAGTTCCTCTAGCCCATAGGATGTACTACTAGAACTAATAGTTTCGTGCCAATAAATTGATTAACATTAAATTGTATTCTAATTTCACACCCGGTCGCATGCCGAATCCGAATCCGAATCTGAAGCCGATCCACGAGCATAACCCACATGAATATTCATGGAATGGATAGTTTTGTTTTGTTCTGTTGACATAATTAACGCAGGTCTGTGGTGTCGCAGGAGAAAACGGGTTTGGTCAGGGGAGTTCCCTCAAGGGAAACCAAATTAATTGGGAAGCGCTGGTCGGGGCCAGGGTAGAACCAGCCCGAGCTCTGCTCCATCCCAGCCTCCCTTGCCGGCTACTGTTAATATTATTTAATTTCGAGCCGTTGGTTTGTTTTGCTTTAATTAACACTTGAGCAGTCAGTCACCCCCACCCCCACAAGCCCCTTAACGGGAGTAATAATAAATGTTAATGACTGAGTAGATTAGATATGGATTATTTTTGCATATTTTTTGAACACATACGTATTACGTATACGCAGCGATACAAGTTTTGTCTTTCAGTAGTAGCTCATCTAATTGAATTTGCATGATAGCGCCATATGCGCATCTTGGCTGTCCGATCGGTTAGATCGGTTAGATCGGTGGCTATAAAAGCCCCAGTCTGGGGTCCGCCGACACACCATTAGTGTTGGTCGATCGCTCGAGAAAGGTTAGTCTTTATATTCCTTTCTGAGATCCATAAAGCGAACATAAAACTTGTTTCGTTCGTACGGTTTATTTCTGTCTCTGCTGCAATTGAATTTTTAGTGCTGTCCAGATCTGTCCAGATCGGATTATCTTGTGTGCAGTAATATTTAATTGCCTTGAACTTGACAACGAGTTTTCGAGATCTTCCGGTTTTCCCTGTGCCGCCAAAGTTACCTTACCTTGCCCCTTATGATACGTGGGCATAAACATCGCTTAAAATCAGCCTTATCTTCGCGATTAAGTGTGTTAATTAAAGTCATGATTACGTTTTGGAAGCCGCAATCAAGTCGAAATTCATTATGGTGGTTGTAAAACAGCAAAGCAAAATCAGAATAGCAAAGATCACACTTTATACATATTGAAAGCAAACAAGTTTGATATACAATTTTTTTATATTTTGTTCGGTTGCTTATGTCGTTCCCAAACCATTGCACAGCTAAAACAGTTCACATGGATATAGTAAAATTATAGCTACTGCTATATGGTATAATCGAAGCTTTTCGAATTGTGTACAATCATGAATTGCTGGACTTGGGATCAACCCATACTCAGACTCAGACTTAAACTCGTACTCGTATTGTTTGAGGGGTAGCAAGGTAGACGAGTTTATTAGGCTTCAAATCTACTCGTCAAATCGTATTGTGATGATAGCTACATATATAAACTCGGACCTGCGATAGAACCCAAACATTTGTACGGATTAGGTGAACGGGTAAGGTTGGGCAAATGGGAATAGCAGAGACGTAACTAAGTGATGATTTGAGATTGCAAAATATAGGTACATACAACTCAATCAGCTAATAAGTTTGAGATAATCGCACTTAATTGGCAGCTGACAGCGCAGCGATCGTCTGTGTTTTCCCAATCAAATGGAATACTATACGACTGGACCTGTATATATACTAATGAAGCTCTATAAATCTTCTGCTTTACAGATCATAATGAAGTTTCTATTGGTGCTGCCCCTGTTTGCAGCCTTGGTTTCAGCCCAGTTTGGCGGATTTCGAGGTGGCCTGGGTGGCAACCCCCTAGGTGGAGCCATCTCGAATGCGGCCAACAGGGTCCAGCAGAGAATCTCCAACATTGCCAGTCAGCTGCCTTCACCGCCGCTGCTCTCGAATGTGCAGAACTTTGGCGATTTCCTGGTAAGCCCTCCAACATAGAGAGAGGCAGAGAGAGAACCATATTGAGATTACTGTCTTTCTCAGGCGCAATCGGGCAAGACTTATCTGTCCGCTGCAGACAAGACCCTGCACGAGGGCGTCTTCGCGGCACGCAAGAATTTGGTAGATGCTGGCAACGATGCCTTTGCCAAGGGCACCTCCAGCTGGAAGCTGGCCGTGAATGCTTTTTCGGATCTGACCAAATCGGAGTTCCTCTCGCAGCTGACTGGCCTCCGGAAATCGTCGCAGGGAGAGTAAGTTCATCAGAAACTGGAATCTCTCTTTCGTTTAATAATGTCACCATCCTTTCGCAGATCGAAAGCCACAGCTAACCGAAAGGCGGCCAATGTGCCAGCAGGATCCAAAATTCCTGAATCCTTCGATTGGCGCGAGAAGGGAGGCGTTACTTCGGTGAAGTTCCAGGGCACTTGCGGCTCGTGTTGGGCCTTTGCCACCACCGGAGCCATTGAGGGCCATGTCTTCCGAAAGACCGGCACCCTGCCGAATCTGTCCGAGCAGAATCTGGTCGATTGCGGTACCCTGGACTTTGGTCTGAACGGGTGCGATGGCGGTTTCCAGGAGTACGCTATGGCATTCATCAACGAGGAGCAGAAGGGCTTGTCCAAGGCCGATGGTTATCCGTACATAGACAGCAAGGACACGTGCAAGTACAGCTCCAAGCTGTCGGGTGCGCAGATCACCGGCTTCGCCACCATTCCGCCAAAGGACGAGACTCTCATGAAGAAGGTGATCGCCACTCTGGGTCCTCTGGCCTGCTCCCTAAACGGCCTAGAGAGTCTGCTGCTGTACGAGAGCGGAATCTACGCCGACGAAAAGTGTAACGAGGATGAGCCGAATCACTCGGTTCTGGTTGTGGGATATGGCTCGGAAAAGGGACAGGATTACTGGATTGTCAAGAACTCGTGGGACAAGGTTTGGGGCGAGGAAGGCTACTTCCGCTTGCCACGCGGCAAAAACTTCTGCGGCATCGCCCTCGAGTGCACCTATCCCATCGTTTAGTTGTACTAAAATTAGTCCCAGCTCTTATCTAAACGAATCCATAACAAAAATATACACACCTACAAATATGCGATTAAGAGCTTCCCTCCCAAGAACTTTATACTCGATCTAGAGCTGTCTACTATTGCTGTTTGCCTGATGAAATCAGAGTTCCCTCATCCTAGAATTGGCTGGCTGGCTGGTACGCTGATACCAATCCCAGGATCCACCAGATAAACCGAATTCTCCAGTGTCGTTACAGAGTTATGTTAAATTAGCAGCGAGCTAACAGAGAAGGAAAAGTTCGTTTATTTATCGGCATATTTACGGTATGTTTTGAAAATGAGACGGTATATTGTGGTATATTTCTGAAGGTCGGACGGTATATTTGATATCACTGATATCAATAGAGTACCATCGCTAGTTTGACAACAATAATACAATTTGTAATAATTAAATCAATTGGCGAAAATTAAACGATATTAGGAGTGACAGTGGAGAGTTCATGTGCAAATCAAGGGTATTGCCATGAGAAATGGCGACTGTGCGTCAAATGGAAGGCCAACGAGCAGCATTTTTCCCGCAGGTGTGTGTGTCTGAAGCAGAATTCTGTATTTTGGACAGCGAAACCAGCACCAGCCCACTTTTGAGAAAGTGGGCGTTGTCACCCTTTTGCAAATCTGTCCGGTGGCTCATGTGTTTTGTTTATCCGTATCCCAATGTGTATCCTAATGTCGGCCTTCCTTCTTCCAGAAATGTACTGCATAATGCATGTGCATAGAGTTTAAAATAGAGCCCCCCGCAGGGTCATTCCGCATTTTACCAACCAATCAACCACCACACGCGCACAGCCAAAGCCAACCTTCTAATCGTCTATACCCTACCCGACTAACGACTAACCACCATGGACGAAGACATAATGAATGCTGTAGAATCTCTTTTCGGTAAGGACGTTAAGATTGTGGACTGCGAGACCTCGTCCTCCGTGCAGCAGGAGGAGGTGCTGCTGATCAACGGTGTGCCCGTCAAGTTGGATGGCATACCGGCAGACGATGCGAGGGCCATCAAAACCGCGCTGCTCGATGGCCAGATGCCGTCGGTGGAGCATCTGAATCAACTGTTGTTTCGCGCCGGCCTGGCTCAACAGCCCATCGAGGTGGAAACGTCGCTGACAGTCAAGTCTTCCCTAACGACCACCGAGGAGGTGCTGGTCTCTCGCAACGGACAGATCCTGGACGAACGCACCGTGGAGACCAAGGAGCACTTCAATCACCAGTCGAATCAAAAGGAAATCTGGCATCCCATCAAACAGCACTCGGCGCTGGCTCGCGCCACTCCCGAAAACGCTCTCAAATATGGAATGAATTCTAATTCCACGCTGGCCTCGCAGGCCACCGACTCTGACGACCGTCCGGTGAATCCTCTGAGTCGTCAGCTGAACGAAACCTTCTCGAATGCTTCGCTTATGTCCTCCAGTTCGGCCATAACCGGCTCGGATCAGGTGATTGGCTCCGTTTCATCCACCACAGTTGGCGACAAGAGCTCGAATATAAGCAGCTGCGACTCTGGCCATGACGGCCTCTTCCACAGCGTCTCCATGAGTGCGCCCTGGTCGCATCCCCGCGACACTCTGACAGACTCCATGTACTGTGACATTCCCAGCTCGGCAGATGAGGCAGATGCAGTCTCCATACTCGTAAGATTATACCCGATGTCATCTCCGTTGTTGCTTTCTAATCCGTTTTCTTGCAGAACACCCATCTCCAAATCACAGAGCCATGCGACGTAGTAGCCGCAGATTGCCAAACACCGCCAGCTTACGCCAAAGACATGCCCAAGACCGGCAGCCTGGACTCGCTGGTCAGCCTCCTGACCAGCAGCCAGAACAACGAAATTGTGTTCACATTTCTGGTTTGTTCCCGTCTGTTCTTGCCTCCGCAAGAGCTGCTTTTGCGCATCGTAGAAAAGTGCCATGCACAGCCCGAGTCGCTGTTTGGGCTGCTTAAGGAATGGCTAAACATTTGCCCCAACGACTTTCGGAACGAAGCACTGCTCCAGGAGCTGGAGAAGCAGAAAAAAGACGTGGCATTGGCTGCCTTTCTAGACGATATTTCTCAGTCTGAGGACCAGCGGCAAGCAAGGGGACGCACACAACTGCAGTATCTGCTGGCCAAGCAATCGTCGGGCAGCTCTCTGGGACGACAAAGCAGTATTAAGTCATTGAAACGTTTCGCCGCCAACGTCTACAAAACGGACAATGTGCTCAACAATTGCAGCAGCCCCTTTGAATTGGCCCACCAACTGTATGCCATCGAGTATGCCTATGTGTCGCAAATACGTCTGGAGGAATTTGTGGAAATTCTTGCCAAGGGCGAACTTAAGTCGTGCATGTCGCAGAGCAAGGCAGGCACCTTGGGCTCCAATTGCATCAGCCACGTAACCATCGGCAGCTATGTCCAGTGGTTTAATCAGTTGAGCTATCTGACTGCCACAGAAATAATAAAGGTGAGCGTAAAAGTGACATCATGCAACCGACTGTACACCAATTACAATCATCTTTGCACCCCAACAGCTTGGCAAAAAGTCCCATCGTGCGCAAATGATCGACTTCTGGGTTGAGACCGCCCTGGAGTGCTTCAACACGGGCAACTTTAACAGCCTGATGGCCATTCTTACGGCCCTCAACTTGACTGCCATATCGCGTCTCAAGAAAACTGTAGGTTCCTTTAGCTGTAGGACTCTCTGACAAACTATTAACCATATAAAACCCATCTTTCAGTGGGCCAAAGTGCAGACGACTAAATTCGAGGGACTGGAACATCAAATGGATCCCAGCTCGAACTTTCTCAATTACCGGTCGACCATGAAGGCAGCCGTCTGGCGCTCGGAGCGGGAGATGGCCAACAAAATCGAGCGTGCCGTCATCCCGTTCTTCTCGCTGTTCCTCAAGGACCTCCATGCCATAAACGAAAGCCACGAAACAATGTGAGTAATCCTTGCTGCTGACCACTGAATTGTAGGGAATTAATTCGTATATTATTTATGCAGACTGGCCGACGGAAAACTAAACTTTGAGAAGTGTAGACTCTTCGGCACCCAATTGAAAAACTTTTTTAAGTGGCAACGGCTGGACTGTCCCTACGAGCAGATGGCAAATGTAGTGGCATATTTGCAGAAGGCGGAAGCCCTGTCGGAGAATCTACTGATGAAGGCCTCCTACGAATGCGAGCCGCCGGACAATGCCGAGGAGAAAGATCATTACAGAACGCTGAAATCTACAAAGAAATCAAACACCTAATCATTAACGACAATCCGTGGGAGAAAGACGGGAACCCGACGACAATGCAATTGCCTCGCACATCTTTTTGTTGGCATTTCAATGTAGCGCATCAACAGAAACCGTAACAATAATACTTTAACACAGCAATAGTAGTGGTTAATCTGTACTTAAGCTTAAACGATGGTATATTTAAATTGCAATTGATTTATATATACAGTGATGGGCATTTAATTAGAAACACCAAAAATATTCATACAAAATACTAAAGTAACCTTTTAAAAGTTGCATTTTATGCGTTAAATACACAAAAATACATAATTTTAAAACCTCTAACTCGTCATGATTGGATTGGTCTTTGTCCTCAGCTCAACGAATGGTGGCAAACTTCTGGAAATCCACAGTTCCGAACTTGCCGAACAGCTCCAGCGGATAGTGCTTGCCCTCGACGGGAGCATGTATGCGAATCTGGCGCATGTGGGTGTCCCGGCCGTTCTGATGATTCGATATGACTGCGATTTGCAGCATGAACGTGCGTATGGACTTCACATTGCCGTCCTTGATGGGAACTTGCACCCAGCCGGTGGGCTCTGTAAGATCGAGCACTTGCAACTCCTGAAGATCGTTGAAATTTGTGCCTGATCGTATGGAGATGCGCGAGGGTGTGTAGCTCTCGTCCAGCTTGTAGTCGGTGTATATGTAGATCTGGCTGATGTTTGTCCGCTTGTGGAATTGAATGTTTACCAGGTGCGGTAGTTGTCCATCTGACTGCCAGTAGGTGTCCATGATGTTGTCCCGCAGCCGCTCCACTCCGAATCCTAAATACAGACATTTCAATGGAATGCAACATACAAAGGCTGAACGGTGAAGCTCTTACCGGGCTTACAGGAAGACAGGCTCCATACAGCTTGGGCGCCAACCTCGCGCACGAATCCAAGTCTCTCCTCGGCCAGCGGATCTTCCTCGCTGGTTGGGGGCGGATTGATCGTTATGTCCTCATCCATTGAGGATGTCATTATAAGCGCAGCTATCTTTGAGTCCTTGTATTAATCCTGTTTACTTTAATTTAAGATGTTTTCAGTTTTTGCATTCTGCACCCACTTTCCAGCACTACCATTCGACGCGCAAATCAGCTGCGACAAACAAACGCCGTGAACACGCGTTTTTCAACACTATTCTATCGCACATGTGCGACTGTTAAGTAAATAGAAAATTAAATTAAATTAAATTAAATTAAAAGCGAAATGGTGCGTAAACTCAAATTCCACGAGCAGAAGCTGCTCAAAAAAGTGGACTTCATTACCTGGAAGGTGGACAATAGCGGCAAGGAGAACAAGATCCTGAGGCGCTATCACATACAAAAGCGAGAGGACTACACAAAGTGAGTGTTACCCCAGCAAGATTGCCTTGGCTTGGACACAATTCTGTTTCCATTTGCAGGTACAATAAACTATCCAGGGAAATTCGCGAACTGGCCGAGAAAATAGCCAAGCTAGATGCCGCGCATCCTTTCAAGATCGAGTCAACTACGATGCTGTTGAACAAGTTGCATGCTATGGGCGTATCCAACGATCAGTTAACCCTGGAGACGGCGGCCAAGACATCAGCCAGTCACTTTTGCCGTCGCCGCCTGCCCGTCATCATGGTAAAGCGTAAGTGTTTACTCATAGAGATCCATTTATTTTCTTCAATAAACATTTCGTGTGCTTGCAGTGCGAATGTCAGAAAACCTAAAGAACGCCACAGATCTCATCGAGCACGGTCATGTTCGTGTAGGACCCGAAATGGTCAAGGATCCAGCCTTCCTTGTCTCCAGAAACCTGGAAGATTTTGTTACATGGGTGGACGGATCCAAGATCAAAGAGCACGTGCTGCGCTACAACGATATGCGGGATGACTTCCAAATGTAAAAGTGCTGTAGTGCTGGATTTATGTACCTTTAAGATGGATATTTTTAATAAAAGTAGAATTATAAACACCAGTTGCATTTTGTTAAATAATCATTTTCGATAACTTTATTACATTTCATATAATAATGTTTAGATCTCATTAATATTATTCATTAATATGGAGCCCAATCACGCCAAGGGCGTGAAGCGCCTATCCACGCATTCATATACACTCGCCTCATTCAGACAGAATCAGAATCGTTCCGTAATGGCGGTTCAAGGTTGAGTTGGTTATGCCATGCCCACTATTAGTTTCGACCAACCGCCTCTCATAGTTTTCAGTTACAAAATCGGCCTGGCTTCGAAATATTAATATCATTTAAAATCAAGAGTTTTCAGCAGAGTGACTGCATAAACTATACATAATAAGGGGTTTGCGTTGACAATCATCGATCGGTGCATTTGTAAAACAGGGTGAGTGTGGTGTGGGGTTAGAGACTGAGGTGAAGGGGGTGCCACCAACGGTTGAGCGGTCTAAAAGGTGCTGATCGGATGCGATTTAACAGAGTTAAAAGTAGTCAAGTCGATGGCAGTTGCCGAAGTCAATTCCTTGCTGGTGCCGCAGTCGAGGAGGACAGAGGCTGGCCCCAAATCAAAGAGGAAAATGCATGTGCAGATCGACTAACTTAAGAGCTTTTGCGAAAGTTTAGAGTTGGACTGACTTTGTTGGAAAATCTAAGGGACATTTCGATTTCCGTCTGCGGCAGTCAAAAGTCTTTCATATTGTACAGATATAGATATCTTTAAATATTAGTTGTATTATTATTCCTTTTTAAATACGCATAAAAAGTAATTATTAATTAGTGTTAAAATAAATAGCTAGTGGCATTAAAATTAGAGTCGACTTTGGCTGCGGCCTCATTTTACACAATTCAATTTCCGCCTGCCCAAGGCCAAGAAAAATTTCCCATGATTAACTTCATAACAATATAAAATAATAAAACAAATTAATAAAAAGTGATTTTCTACATTTGTTCCTCCCCCTCCCCTCTAGCTTCACTTCAGCCGAGGACGCTGACATGACATGCGGAATCCTGCACGAAAACTAACAAGAATACATTTATTCAAGGGGCTTCATTACATTCATTTGGCATTTTGTGTTGTCTGTTTTTTGCCCATTCCAATTTTGTTGCTTAAATTCTTAGGCGGATATATGTATGCTTTTACATTGAAAACAAATATTCAATCGCATCGTTTACTCACTACAAAATTTTCTGTAAATTCCAATTTCTTGTTTTTCAAGCATGTGCTATTAGTGGTTTAAGCCAAGTGCCCACGTCCCAGAGTCCCACCCCCAATACCATAACCCTCGCCTAGCCTATAAGTGCCCCCGCGAGCTATAGAAAGACCTCATGGTTGGTTCGGGTTATGGTTTGTTATGTATCCATCCATATATGTCTTAATGCGCAATGTCGTAGAATAGTTTGTCGTAGTTTTTGTTCCGGCCAAACAGCGCCAAGCGCCCACTGGCCCGGACTACGCTCCGCTCCGTTGCACTTAGATCACAAGAGCCATGTCCTTTTTGCTGGGCAACTGCACCCGCTTGCCCTGCCAGAGCGAGTTGTGTATTGTGAAGGCGTCGATGGTGACGGTCAGATGCTTGGTGTGCACTTGCGAGAAGCACTTGCCCCCTGAGTTGTATCTGCAATAGTTGTTGGTTGGTTGGATTGCTCAGGTGTAAGGATGTCGAGCTACTCACTTGAAGAACTTATCGAACATGACTTCGTCGACTTGACTAGGTCCGGTGCCGTACAGCTTGGTCACCTGGTCGCCTGACTCGGGCATGTAGCTGTAGAGGGCGCGGAACTGGCAGCCCGCATCGCGGAAGAGTACTAGGAAGTGTTTTGCCTCCGAGCGCGCTATCTTCTCGAGCACTTTCTGTTTGGCCTCACGGTTGACGGCGCCCGGAAAGACGCAGTATTCGACGGCATTCAGTATAATGCCGCGATTGGATTTGGCCGCTGGTTGCTTGTAGAGTTTTGGACCTGTCAATGCAAATCGCCTCATGTTAGCCGGATGGTCAATCATGGTGTGGATATTCTCTACTACTCGGAGATGTCAATGGCAAGCCTTTATATATTAAATTCTTCTAATTGTCTTATCATCGAAATGCAGGCTACGTGCAATATGTGAGCTAAAACTTGGACTCCAAAGTTGGAGCAAAGCTACAATGGATACTTGGGAATACTTAGACTTGAATGCAAAATCATAAAGTAACAAAAAAATATGTATATTAAAAACACCTCCTGTTATAGAGATGGCTGATGTTTTCAGTATTTTGAGTTGAATGTTACCTAATTTAGTATCTTATGCAAACAATTAATTCGAACAAATAATAATAAATAAACGAGTAAAAAACAAAAATATATAAATATAAAAAGAAACAAAAAAATAATTAAATTGCTTGCAGTTTTGCTGAAATATTTTGTAAACTTGTGAAGCGGTTAATGGGGCCCATCTGGGGGGTTCGGTATTAGAAAGCTCTTTGGGTGTTGTGTTTCTCTACATTTAAGTATCACTGGGTGGTAAACATTTGTCGGCTCTCGTTTGGTTATCGAAAGTCGTGGATTTGACGGAACATGGGGGAGGAAAAACCAAGTATTTTGGACTCTACAGACTGTCGCAGCCCTCTAGAACTCGTATATCTATGTAGAACTCATATGTATGTCGAACGAAATCATATTGTGGAGTGGACACAAGATGCATACGGATGCCAATTGAATGAAAAACGAGTGAAACGAGTGGAAATGAACGAAATTAAACGGAAAATGTTTAAATGAAAATCATATCATACAGTATGAGGCGTTTCGAACATATGTATGTACGTATGTGGAGAGATGCGGGTGATGACCAAAAGGTGTATTGTATGGATTGGTGGAGGTGATTATATAACTGAGGATATAACTTTTGGAAGTTTATATGGTATGGTTTTTCTTGTTTTTGTTGTTGTTGTTGTAGTTTGTTGTAGGCGAGAAATACAAACCCGAATATTCCATGTTAAAATTCGGAGTTAATGAGAAATCGCTGGATCCATCATCAAATCCGCGACGTTTCGATATCAAACCTGGCGGCAAAGAGCCCGGTCCAGAGGGGGATGGCATATGCCTACCTGAAGCGCCCATTCCAGGCGAGGGTGCGCGCCTCGGCGGTGTGGCGCGTCCCAGTCCCGAATCTGTGTCTAACCGGCAAGCAAGAGAGAATCAGTCAGCGGATCGGTCACATGCACAGTACACAGAGCAGAGAGCACAGAGCACAGAGCACACAGCACAGGCGGGCCATCCGCAGAGCCCATGCAGCAGGTCCATGCAGACGGTGGCCATTCGATGGATGGGATGCATTTTTGGTTAGTCACCAGTCAGGAGCACCAGGGAGCACGGCGATGGGTTGGCGAGCGAGCGAGCGATCGAGCGATGATTTCGTTTTGAGTTGGTTAATAATTTGTTGCATTTTGGTTTGTTGTTGTTAATTTCAAGATTTTTTTTTTTAGTCAAGGTTGATTTGAAAGAAAGAGAAATAAAAGAAGAGAATGTGTGCACAAAATTTAGTTAAGCCATTTCGTGGATCCTTCAATAAGAGATACTTAGAAGCTAATTGATCATGATCTGGTTTGGAATCGAACAGGTTTACATGTATGTAGATGAGTGTATGGATGGAAATTGGTTTATGTTTGTATGCGTGGATGTGTGCAGTTGTATCTTTATGTGCAAGAATGTGGTGGTTAGTTCACAGATGATGTATCTTTTTGCACAAAAAGGATTTAATTTAATTATGCCCAGAACCTTTTGAGAATTTAAAAGCTGAAAAACCCCCAGCCCCCAACCCACAAACAGCTGACACGAACACAAGAGAAAAGCTTGAAGAGGGACCAGACAACCACCAACACCCCCACCACCACCGGATCAATAGAGGACCGAATTGTCGCTGTGAAAAACTATGCAAAATTAAAGCAGAAATATAATGAAATCAATCAAGAATAATTAAAGATGACGTTACAAATCTCACACACAAAAACCATAAAATAAATACCAAAGGAAAATGTTTAAGGATTACTTATGCAAAAATCGCACCACCAAAGAAAGGACACAATTACAAGTTAAACCAAAGAGAAACCACTAGAAGAATACTCAAAATGAATAGAATACTCAAATAATAGAATAGAATAGAATAGAGGATAAGAAGCATACAGATAGTTACAGACAGATACGTAATGGGGATAGAGTAGAGTAGAGTATACGGTATACGGTATATGGTATAAGGAGGAAAGAAAGCAGCTTGATTGGAGTTGTAGCTGTGGAACGCTTCTTACCGCACAGATTCATTAGCGAATTGGACTTTCGGCCCCGGAAATTAAGTGTGCTCCCCTTAGCGACGGAGATACGTGACAGAGTGCGGCCCCGCTCGACGGCTGCTGGCTCTGCAAGTAGGTCAGGTCCGACAGGGAAATGCCGAGTGGTGCATCATTATACAGTTTCAACAACAACAAAATATATGTACTATAGATCTGCTTACGCAATGGATGGGATGATATCATATCACAAAATGAGGTACAAGAAAAAATATCGTAAATCAAACTTAAGGCCCTTCGACCCACCCAAAAACCATACAAATCAAAGTTATTGTAAGTTCTCAGACACAACCAAAGTGTAGTGTAGTGTAAATTTGAATGCTCTACAAAGGTTCCTTAACCCGCGTTTTCCGTCCACACTCAGCCCCGTGTGTGCATTCGATTTTTTTCTAAGAGTGCTGCTCGGCAGTATCCTGGCATTGCATTTTGTTAGTTGAGTTTGTGGATGCAGTTACTCGTAAGCTGGAGGTGGAGTGTGACTCCTTAGCGATAGATCGTTCAATTTAAATAAATCATAACCGAATTAATAAAAGGCTCAAGAAAATGTAAGCACGCGCTGGGCATTCATTTATCGTTATTATTGTTTTGCGTGTTTGAATGCGATTTTGGGGGAAATCAAAAGAATAACAGTTAAACGAAATAAAACAAAACGGAAGACATCTACATAATTAGGTGTGTGTTATACCCATCACCAACCTCTGGAAGTTTTATAGGATCCCCGTCGTCCAATCGGAGTTGAACTTGTACTGGGATAATCATCGGGTGACTCTGTTTGAACGAGATTAGTGGTTATAATACCTTATCAAATACATTATCAATTCTCCAAGATACATATCATAGTTAATTCTAGTTTGGATTTCGTGCAAATCAAATCATCAAAAAAAATACATATATATAAAGAATAAACCAGAATGGAATGCCCTTCTACCATTAAATGTAAATGTAAACCAACTTAAACACTCTGATAATAGTACATGCTTACTTTTAACTTAGAGATACACAATGACAAATGATAGGATACAGTGCGATAAAGAAAGACACAAGTAACATACAAATTACCTTTCACTGTGAGGGAGTCTTGCGAGCCCCTGTAATAATCTCTTTTCATTGAATTTGTTGAGCTTAGTTGACCGTAGCCTAAGCAAATTCAAAACGAAAACAAAAGTTCAACAAATTAGCAAAGGGCAAACAAGGATATTAACATAATCACAGCTAAATAATAAGGCGGTTTACATAAATAAATCAAGAGAAAACAGAAATCGTGTGATTTGGTGGAGGAAGAGAGGGTTCGGTAGGCCGAACACCAGCCACGGAGCTTGGCACTTGGGAGGATCTGACTTGGGAGGCTGACAGAACAAGTGCAAGTTCCGCTTCCGTTTCGGCAGCATTCTGCTCACCGGTTAGATTCGAGCTGGAGCCCTTCTTGCCCCGACTAGAGATGCTCGAAGCCTCACTGATGTCCACGCTGGCATCGTCCACATGGATGGTCTTGGGCCTGGGACGTGTCGTGCGCTGCTGCCGGAGTCGCGGATTCGTTGCACTAGATGACTGGGGTTGCAGTTTAACATGCAGATCGGGCCGATCCAGGGTTTTACCCTACACAAGAAGAAGAAACGATACATAAGCAATTATTTGTTGACCTTCTGGACTCTGGCTTACCTCTCGTTCGGCCTCTTCGATGGCTTTCTTGAGTCTGTGCTGTTCCAATATGGCCGCTCGTCGCGCCATTTGGTCCTCCTTCTTACGTGCGCGCTCCTCCTCCTTCTCCCGTTCCTTTTCCCGCTTCTGCGAGGCCTCGATCTCCTTGCGTGCCTTGGCTTCCTCCTGCTGCTGACGCCGCTGCAGAGACAGCAGCATGATCTTCTCTTTTCGTCGCTCCATTTCATCCACAGACTCCTGCGTGTAAGGGAGAAGAGAACATAATATTAGGCACTACTTATACAACGACTGCAGTATATTCTTACCGGATCTAGGTTGGCGGCATCGGCTCCAATCACCAGCGCTTTGTTCTTTGCCGCTTCGGCACTGTTGTTGCTCTGCTGGAGTCGCGTGGGTGACATGGGCTGCTGCTGCATGGTCTGCTGCTGCATGGCCTGGGGGTGAGGGTCGTGGCCAAATGGATCCGACCCCGATACGCCCAGATGGCGCAGTTGGATGGGCGCCTCGTCCGTGTACTTATTGTAGGTGGCATTGCCGGGCGATTTGACACTGTTGGAGTGGTTGAGGCCGTGGATGCTGTGCCTATTGGCCCCTGCTGACTTGTGGCCATCCTCGCTGCCGTTGTTGTTATTGTTGTTGTGCAGTTGACTTAGGGACTCCCGTTTGAGCAGGGTCTGGTGGTCCACGCTGTCCCTATCCCCGGTGCTAGTGCTGCTACCGCCCAACGGGAGGGCCTCCTTCTTCGGTGAGCGCTTGGCGCGTAGCGGTGGCTTGGGCCGCTTGGGCTGGTCGTCGTCGAAGGAGATGTAGAAGCCCTTCTCAGCGGGCTGATCCTCGCTGTCGCGCGGGTCCTGGAAACTGTTGGCCTGAATGGAGGGGCGCGAGGGCGATGGTATGCGGTAGGTGAGATTGCCGCTGGTGATGTTCAGCTTGTTGGAAATCATCTCCCCGCTGTCGTAGTCCTCCGAACTGCTGCCCCTTCCGCCCTGTAGACGTTGCTGCTGCTGCTGCAGTTGCATCTGCTGCTGGTGATGTTGCTGCTGCTGCTGCTGTTGAAGCACAAAGTCGGAGATGCGCGTGGACTGCATGGACTCGATTATGTTGCGCTCCAGCTCGTCCACATCCTCCTCGTCGCCAATAAAGCAGATGCTCTGCGGTGCCATCATGTCCTCCTGCTGCATCATGGTAGCCATGCCCATGGTCTGCGGTTGGTGCTGGGACTTGGGCGAGCGATTGTCGCGCAGATTGGTCAGCGACTGCTGTCTCTGCACCCCGTTGGCCCCCCCGCCCAACTGGCGCTGGGCGTGCTGCGGCGAGGACTGCACCTGGAACAGATGCTGCAGCTCGCCTCCGCCGCCGCCACCTCCAGCACCCCCGCCACCGTTCTGGTGAAGCATAAAGCTGCCCTGGGGCGCTACTCCCGCGCTGGAGGGAGGCCTGTTCATCCAGGTCTGCTGGGACTTCTTCTGCTGCTGCTGGTGCTGATGCTGCTGCTGCTGCTGTGTCTGCCACGCATTCACATCCACCATCGGCTGCTGTATCTGCTGCTGCTGCTCGTAGGCGGCGGCTGCTGCCGAGTGCGCCCAGGTGCGACGCTGGGGATGGACCTGCGGCTGTGCTTGCGGCGAGGACTCGTGCAGGTAGAAGTGGTTCGTGGGCTGGCCGTAGTCATCGAAGACCACACTGCTCCTGTACTGCGGAGGAGCAGCCGCTCCGTAGTGCGGCGAGTGGTTGTTGTAGGGCGCTCCGTTGTCGCTGTAGATGCTCTGCGGCTGGTAGTGAGAGGGCTGCGGCGGCGACATGTACTGGCCATGCTCATTCACGAACTGCATCGGCTGGGGCATGGGCATGGGCTGCTGCTGTTGATGTTGGTGTTGTTGCTGCTGGTAGGGATCGCGGCTGGGTGGACGGGAGCTGTACGCACTGACTGCGGCATTGTAGGCCTGCGGAAGATGCGGCGATGAGCCAAAGCTTTGCTGCATGGGTCTCTGCTGCTGCTGATAGTGGTGGTCAGACAGGTGCTGCTGCGACCCATAGGTCTGCTGCTGCTGGATGATGCAGTTAGTGGGTGGGGTGCAGGGCAGTAGCGTAGCCGGAACGAGAACAGAAAACAAAACGTGTTAGTCGACAGCAGCAGAGGGACTTTTGCAGGGGGAGGCCGTTGCTCTCCGCCCCCTAGTTAATGTGCGATGCCACGACGGGAGTCGGGGATGTGTGTGGCTGGAGCGGGGCATGGATGGATGGATGGATGCTTTACCTGGTTCAGCATATTGGCTATCTGCTGGGCCTGCAAGAGCTGCTGCGCCTGCAGGTGCTGGGCTTGCATCTGGCTCTGCTGCGTGGCCAGGCGGTGGATATCCTGCTGGATATCCTGCAGATTCATGTTCATGATGGCGATGCTTTGCTGCACGTTCCACATCCATTCCGCGAGCGTTTGTTAATTGTTCAGTGTGGTTCAGTGGGTGCGGGTTAGTGTAGGGCGTTGTGGGCGTGGGCGTGTGAGTATTTGTTGTGTTTGTGTATGTGAGTGTGCGTGTGTGTAAGTGTGTTGGAATGTTGAAGCAGACACACAGATACACAGAGAATGGCGGGAAAGTGGCGGAAAAGAGAGACACACAGGCGTTAGACATTAATATTTCTTGTTGCACTGGTAGCACGAGTTAGAAGACGTTGAGAGGGGGCAAGGGGAATGGTTATGGCCGCATTTAATGATTACCTCACCCACCTGGTACTTGTCCAAGTCGACGGGATCCATGTCCGGTGTTCGCTTCGATTCATTGCTCATGGTCTCCCACTTCATTACCTCCGGACACGACTCCAGATCCTCCTGGTCAGATTTAACATATATGTATGAATATCGAATAAGTATTTGTGAGTCGAGGCCTACCTTCTCCTGGTGCCTGAGCAGGGCCATTTCGATCTTCCGCTTGTCCTGCTCAATGCGACGGCGCTTCTCCTCCAGCTTCATGCGTATGGTGGACAGCTTGGTGGCGTTCTCCAGCGAGCGCATATCCTCGTCGCCCACATCCAGCTGCCAGGCTGCGGGGCTCGCTGGCATGCTGCTGGTGGACGACTTGCGCACTGGGGTGCCCTCCGGATCGTAGGCACTGGAGCGGGCATCGTTGTAGCTGTCCGCCACGCTGTGGCCGTAGTCTTTGTCGCTGGAATGTTGCTTGTTCCGTGCCTGTGGCAAGGGGCTGCTCGCATTCGATAGATTGTGAGCCGACACCGTGGGCACATTGTCGACACTGTCGACGAGAGAGAGTTGTATATCAGAGGATGCTGAATTTAAATATGTACAATGATGTGCTACCTCGCCTGCCGACGCATTGAATACTTCTCCGTCTCGCGGTCCTGCTTCTCCGAGCCCGAGTCCGTGTCGTAGCCAAGCTGCAGCGTGCCCCGGGCATCGGCAATGGAGGAGCGCACGGCCACCGCGGGTTCAGCTGAAACGGAATCAATCTCGTTCAATCAATCAAATTCTCGGAGCAAACTTCTCTCAGTTCCACCCACCTATGCTGTTGTTGGACAACTTCCGCTCCCGGTCCCTGTCTCGGTCCCGCTCGCGATCGAATCTGCCTCCCAGCGTGTTCAGCTGGTCCTGGGAACCGCCAAAGTTCTCGATGGTCAGCTGGGAGTCCTCGCTGGAGGAGTTCCTGCGCGAACGACGTCCTGAAAAGGTGTTCAAAAGAGGTTTAGTTGGCTTCTAGCAGATCGCTCTCAACGCTGGTGGATATAGGAAGGGGACAGACAGAGGGGCAACGTAAGGATAATGGATAACACAAACTAAATGGCATTCGACAGACAGTTGCAGCAGTTGTGTGTGGCTCATACCTGCAAAGCTTGGCCGGCGGCTCTGTTCCCAGTTACTTGGTCGACCCGCAGCGACAAAATCGCCTTGAGAGCAAAAATTAAACAGATGTAAATTCCAAATTAAATCAAAATATGTAAAACCAATCAAAAATGAATCAAGTTATCCAATGAACTCAAGTAAAATAAAGGCTGAGGCTTGTATGTGGCACTAAAGAGTGAATCGCAGAGAATACGTTCGTTATTATTCTCAGTTTCATTTGAACTTTAAAACCTCTTCCTCCCAAGGTGGAACAAATCTCCAATCTGATGTTTCATACTGTATTCAATGAGTTCTAGTTCCTAGTTCTCTCTCATAGATTCAGTGGCCACATACAAGCCTCGGGAAAATCGAAAAACGAGAGTCAAACGATAACTGAAGCGAACTGGAAGAAGCGGGCAAGGGCAAGCAAACCTCTCTCATCCGCCTTCGACTCGACATTGGTCTTTTCTTTAGCCTGACGCAAGCGAGCCGGAACCAAGGGCTCCTGCTGCTGCTGTTGCTGTTGTAGCTGTTGCTGCTGTAGCTGTTGCTGTAGCTGCGACTGCTGCTGCTGGTGGAACTGTTGCGGTTGCTGCTGCTGCTGGTGTTGGTGGTGGTGTTGCTGCTGCTGCTGCGAGTGCATGGATGAGAGTGTGGTGATGCCACGCGACTTGTGCACGACGAAGGCTGCCGACACATTCGAGATGAGGAGCGAGCGGAGAAGGCAGGCAGGCGTTGGCAGTGAGCATGTGTGGTTTTCGGTTTTGGAGGGGGGGATGAAAAAGAACAAAATTAAAAATTTAAATTAGAATTCAAAACAAATAAATGCTAGAGAGATATCTTTCTGGACTTTTCTGTAGTGCACTTTGAATGTAAAATCAAATATAAATAATACAAAAAATAATAGTAAATAAATAAATTACCTTCGCCTTGATTACCATCGAAATGATTCGAATTTGATTGAACAACCGTCTGTTGGTGTTGTTGGTGTTCGTTTGGCGGGGTGGATCTGCGATTTAAGCCGCCGCTGAACGAGTTCGAATGCGGAACTAAAAACACACCAACAAAAATGGAATACAAAAAAAAAGAAAACGATAAATAAATATATAAACAATTTGTTCAGCTTTCCAGTTAAACAATGAAACACCAACAGGTAAATGAACTGAATATTTCCCATTGGCGGTTATTCCAATAAGGTTTGGGGGTTGCGTTTAGAAGCGGGCAAAAGCATAAACATGGTTGAGTTTCTGTCCAAAGATGGTATGAGAATATTATGCAGGAGTCCCCCCCACCCCTCGAATCATCCCTCACCAGTCCAGGGCAGTCCACCAATCCACTGATTTGGGAGCAGTCCAACAACAACAGCAGCGAAACTCTAGCCGAGCATCAATCGTCCAAGTCATGCACATGACATGTTTGTTGTTAGTGCAAATCTCAGGCATTCGCTTGTGCAGCGTCATGTGGGAGGGCCATGCCATAATAGATATAATTTATCCCCCGGCTTACAGCCCTTCTATTTGGTTTTATATCCAAGTATCGTGTGAAAGATGTTTCTGTCAGTCCAAGTGCTCAGTGAATAAAATATGTCTTAATGCGTATCCTCTATAGAGGATATCTACCGACTGTTCAGATGAATTGTGCTCTCATTACAGACAGTTTCAGTGTGCAGCTGATGTGACAAGACAATGGGGTGCACCTTAGATCATAAGCTACATTTAAATGGTAGTTTTATTAATTTCTGGTGGGGGGAGAACATCGACAAACGAGATCAATGAAGGCAAACAAACAAACAAACAAACAAACGAACGAACGAACAAACAGAATGTGTGGGCAGCAGAACAAGCAAACAAACAACAAACAAATGGAAACAACACATTCATGAAAAACCAGAGCGGGGAAAAACGGGTATAAGGAGATATTTGGAGTACACAGAAAATGCTCGCAAAAAGTTTGATTGAAAATTTGAAGTAAACCTTGAAATGGCGGCCGATTCGAGGGCGAGCCAACGGGCGGCTGGTCGAGATCGCTGCGGAGATCGGGTATGGGCATAACGGGCTGCATTGTGAGGCCCCGTCGGTGGCAGATTCCGTGCTCATTTGCGCCCAAGGTGCGCCGGGCGATGACATCTACGGTGTGGAGAGTGGCGTCGGGTGGAGCAGAGGGTGGATATCGAGAAATACATTGCATGTGGCACGTTGTTGCGCGTTTTACATAGTACGTGTGTGTGTGTGTGTTGTGAGTGTGTGTGTGTGTGTGTGTGTGTGTGTGTGTGTGGTTAGGACCCAAGTTGTCGGTAGATTTTTTGCGGTTTACAAGTGGCAAGAGAGGAAGCGTTTTTTATATTTGTCGTTGTTGCATATAAACAAAGAAAAAGAGAATCAAGTACAGAAGATTGTTTGATTGTCATTAATGCTGTTCGATTTTGGGATGTTTGGGATATACATATGTATGTAGATACATCGACAGCTGCCACTTTGGGGGTAATTAATAAATGCCTTTCAGTGGCAAGCGGCAAGTGGCAAGTGGCAACCGTTGATATTTGACTACATTTTTGCATTGATTTCTAAATGGTGGAGGGGGGTGGAAAGTGATGAGAACTATTCAGTATTGTGGATTCCTTTGTGGTTTCTAGAGTTTCCAGTGCGGCAGTGGATGATGATTGCGGAACCGCAGAAATAGAGACATTGCCGTAATTTGGATGGTTCTTCAAATATGTGGATATATTTTCCTAACAGGTGGGAATAATGCACTTTGTGGTGGATCTTGGGGCTCAGACTCGATTGTGGTTCAATCATTTGTGGCGGGAATTCTACGATCTGTGAAGTATTTCCTTCTTTCCTTCTGTTGACCAATTCGGGGCATAAACTTATAGCAAATCATAGGTAAACAGGAAGACAAAACAAAAGGCAAACACAAATAGAGCGAAGGATACTTTCAGTAGAACAGACAATAATGCATGCCCCGGACCGATACTGATACTGATTTTTATACATTATACTCTAGGCAGGCCAATCTTTGGACGGGGAGGAGGATCAGGGTGAATGCGATGCGGTGCAGCGTTTTGGGACAGGTAGATAGATATGCATGTAGATTGAGTAGAGCCTCTCCACTTACCCTGACCATCCATGCCGGGATAGCAGACACACTTGGCCGGATGTATCTCGAACAGATTGAACAGATCCGTGAGCAGCAGAACCAGATTCAGTTTCATCGATCTGCAAGGCAAAATAGAGTACATTTAATTGCCATTCTTATGGTTCACTGAATGCAGCAGAGCTGTAGAGTACCCCCTCATGAAGGTCACGTCCTCGGGCGTCATGTGGAACACGCCATATGGCAGATGCTTCTGTGAGAAATTGCTCACGAGCAGGATATTGTGTATGGAGTCCTCGACAGCGGGCAGATAGTTGATGCGCACCATCGTCCAGGGCACCACCTTGGGGCAGTAGTAGGCGATGAGCAGCGCCAGGCAGATGCCATCGCACAGATCCTGGAAGTCCCTCACTGGCGGTATGTCCGGCGTCTGCAGACGCGTGCCCTGCAAACGGAATTCAAGCCGCTGTGTGAGCCACAAGCCACTGTCTCTCAATCAAGGCAGAGAGCCACTTACATTCTCATCGGGCATCCCTGTCTCCACCTCCTTGACGATGCGCTTCTTCAGAGCGGCGCAGGCATGCGAAATCCAAGCCAGCAGAGCTTGCTCATACGTTTGGCCAGGAGGCGTCTGGTAACTGCTGCCAGATATTCTGAAAGTCACAAAGCAGAAGCCACGCTAGAACGCCCATAGCCAGGAGCGAGAGTGTTTGATGTTCGCACTCACCTTCTGATGGCCGACATGATGCGGTCACCCGATGATATCTCCTTGGCATACAGAACCATCAGCGATTCTATCACAGACATGTGGGCGTTCTGCAAAGAGGGAGGATAGGAGCGGAGGTTAGGGGTTCCCTCAATCATTCTGGCGGGCTGATACTCACAATTCGCAACGGATTCGTTTGAATTAATACCGTTTCGGTAATGGGCATGTCCGAGGACTCGGCAACTGGGACACCCTTGCGCGCTAGCGTCTGTATTATTGACCAGTGATTCAAGCTTTGGTAGTTGGGATCTGAGTACAGATTGGACAACGTCTGGCAGTAGAGCGTGGCGTTGCCCAGCTCCACAATGATCTGGGGCTTGAGGCGCTCCTGATTCTCATGGTCGCGATAGAAGGGCTCCTTCAGGTTGTCCGGCACGCGATTGTTGAAGGCCTTCGAGAGCAGCCACTTGACGGAAGCACGTTGACGAGCCTGTGGCAAGCGATGGGAACAAACAGTGTGTGTAAGAAATGTTGTGATAATGTGAGAACAAAGTTGGACTTCAGTTGCTCCCTACCCCCCAACCACCCCCCGGCAATCACTCAAACTCCGGCTGGGCGGGCACCTCTGGGCCCCAGGCTCCATCCGAAAGCCAAGGCCAAGCTGTGCCGCTGTAATCAATGCATTATAACTGCATCTTCTGTGTGTGGAATGACGCCGCTCTGCCTGGCAATTAACTAGCGCACTCTTAAGTGCCTTTTGTATCTATAGCTGGGCCTGTGCCTGTTGCTGCCTGTGCCTGCCTGTTGCTGCTGCTTCTACTGCTGCAACAGTATCTGTATCTGTATCTGTGTGAAGCCATGCGTACAATCTTCAATATGAGTTCGATAAACCCGCTCGCGTTTGGCTTGGCGTGCGCCGACAGTCGCCAGCCGCGCGCCCGTTCCCCTCCCCCTTCCCATTGTTTTGGTAGGGAAAGGAATGCCTGCTGCTGCTGTTGCTGCTGCTGCTGCTTGCTTGGCTGAATGGATGATGATGGTCACTCAGCATGAAAGACGCCCCATCTTGTCCGGCCAGTCTTGCCCGTGGTCTCCTCTTTTCTTTTCTCTTTTTTGTGTGTGTGTTTTCCCTGCTCCGTTTTTAGAACCATCTCAAGTCAAGTGCTGCTGCAGAGCAGTGTTTCTCGCCAAGCCCAGCCAGACCATTCCAGTTCTGGCTGCACTCATAATCATAATTTTTGCTATTGCACAAAGGAGAACGTTCCATTCCGAACGGCCTCTTCTGGCTCTAATTGAAACTTTGGGGGCTGGGCGGGGGATGGCAAAAGGCAATCGAAAATGAGTTTTCAAGAGGGAAACTGTCACAGATTCAGAACAAGTTGTTCGAATGCGAGGGGAATACATACATACATACGTAAAAGAATGTCTCAATTTGTGTTATCTCTGGGTAAATACATATGGGACATATGTCCGCTTGTCTTGGACTGATAAGAAAAGTGTGTAATTTGATTTAAGTCTGATTTTCGGGCAGGGAAAACCTTTCTCGTTATCGTAGGGAATCTTCACTGGAGGCTCGGGATTTATGACATGGTAAATATATGTAGAGAAAACACACATAGATTATTCTTGGCCACAGATAAGGAGTCGATAAAAATAAACATGCTACAGTGCGTTTCAGTAGTATTGAGAATAGTTTCGTGGAGGGAAAAAGTTCTTCTTTATAAAAGAAAAACCTATAAAGATGGATTTCCTTTGAACAACAATTCTCAAACCAAATTGGTAATTAAAAATTCACATTTTTGTGGCCCACTGTACAATTTAATACCTTCAGTCCTCTCAAAACATTAAATTTTTATCTTTGTCATTCCATAAATCTGAAACGGGTTCTCTGAAAGAGTTCGACATGAATGAAGTCATCAATAACTGTGTCAGCAAACAAACCATTTTCATGGCAGGCATTCTTTTGCAGACCATTCGGGCAGTTCTTTTGCCTCGAGAGTTTCGTTTTTCTCGGATTAAAAGCTATTTACAAAATATTGTAGCGAAAATTCCATAAAATTCAGGAAAGGGGGCAACATTGCATTTTGATAGGCCACGATATTGGCGTAGGTCGTAGACCGTCCAGCTATGCGAATTGGTCAACAGGTGGAGGGAAAACCTGTTTAGTCTGCCTCTGCTTGCTGCCTGCCAGGCAAGAGCCGTGCCCCGCTCTTCCCGGCCCCCCTCCAGACGCGAAAAACTGTCCAAAGCATAATTTGAATGGGCAACGAAACGGAAAAACTCTGGCTGCACTTTGCAGATCCATTGTACAAATATGCGGATGGGGACGGGGCTGACTCTGGGGCTGGGGCTGTGGATGGATGGGAGCTGAAGCGAGATCTCTGAAACTCAAATTTCAAAAAGAGGCCAGTGTAAACAATTCGAAGAAAAATTATAATAAATGGCTGGTGGCTGGTGGCTGGTGGTTTAGACGCCCACACATCGGATGAGCCATGAGTGATGGAGGGCATGTACATATATCTGCATTTATTTTTCGGAGCATGCATATGTATCCCCCATATGTTTGTAATAAAGTTTTGGCTCGTTTCTTTCGCCCGTTTGTTTCAAATGTCACAAATTGAAATGGTGGCTTTTATGATTTCATTATCTGGCGTTTGCTATTTGTTTTTGGCATTCCACATAGCGATAGCCGAATGCTACAACAGAGAGAAGCAAATAGTAAAAGCAAACGGCAGCAGAGAGCAGAGCAGTCTTGCCTCTTGCCTCTTGCTGGGCTTAAACTTGATCGCTTTCGGTGCTTCGCCCTCTGTTTTGAGCGATTATAATGCGTTAATTGCTGGTGGAGCTGTAGAACAGGCAGCAGGCAGTGGCCAGTCGATAATCTGCGGCAACTTTCTACCCGGGGAGTTGGCCACAAAGAAGAAAAATGGTTCGAATTGGAGTCCCCCAAAAAGTTTGAGCACACACGCAAGTGCCCCAACCTCGGCTAGTGGTCTCTCTTTCTCTCTCTTCCTCTCTCTCTCTTTCGCCCTGCCTTTCGCATGCGTAAGCCGTTTTTTTTTTTTTTTGTATTTAGCGATTAGGTCATGCAACAGCAGCTACCACGGACGAACAGAGAGAGGGAGAGAGAGACAGAGAAAGAGAGGGAAACGATAACAAAAGGTTCCATTTTCCGGCTTCAAAATCAATTTTCGGTTGTTGTTGCACTTTTCATGAATGGAAGTTTCTTTTGTTGTATTTCCAAGTTCGAACAGCTCCCCATATTCGAAAACCTGGTCCAGTCCCAAGCAGCAATTGTTGTTTGCATTGGGGATTCTATGATAGAGCGTATAGCTTCCGACTATTGGATACTCTGTATATTCCAACTGGACGATGCCCGATCCAATTGGAATGCAACAGGCAGGCGAGAGCTCGCAAAAACCAAAACAAATAATAGATATTCCGACTGTAGATCTGTATTCTCGGGTGGAACGTGGTTACATTTTTAAAACCGTAAGTTCCACTGACACTTCTCGCATACAATATTCTCGTACCCTCCTTTATGAGTGGCGGATATCAAAACCAGTCAAATGTTAAGTAGGTGTCGGTCGCATATTAAAACGCTCGCCTGCCGGAGCGCGCGGACAAGTGGGAGCGGCGACAGAGACGGCGACTCGCATTACCTCACTCAGCGCACCATTTTGGCAAAGAGAGTAGGTGGGAAGTAAACGCTGCTCTCCGCTGCTCCGCTCCACTCCGATCCGCTCAGCCAGCGCCGGAATGTTAATGAGTGCCGTGCCGCGATATTTAGTTTGTGTTTCTTCGAGTATGAGCATATTTTTATTAGTAACTATACACACTGAAACACAACACACATGCACACACACCGTCAAGCAGGCACACACAATCGCTCCGGCTAGGCGGGGGCTTAGAGTAAAGGCTAAAAATATGTTTAACCTGTCGTATTTCCTGTGATTCGGCGGCATCCATGCTGACGGTTATACGCTGCTGCTGTTGATGCGGCGGCGACTGGTGGTGTTGGTGGTGGTGGTGCTGCAGCTGCTGCTGCTACAGCAGATGAGGGGAGATGACGGTGCAACAACCCGAGTCTACGAAATTTTCTCTGCGCGGCGGGCAAAACGGATGACACTCCGGCTGGCTGTCCGACGCCCAGTCTCCGTTGCACTTGGCACTTCACTTTGCTCTCTCTTACAATCTCGCACACTCTGTCTCTCTCTCCACGCGCTTTTCCTTTTGTTATTTTCCACACTTTCCTATTACGCTGTCGTCGCTGCTGTGTTGTGTTTTTCTTTTGGTGGGACGACGCCTCTCTTGCGGAATTTTCACTTCAGCCTAGACAGAAAAACACAACGGAATAATTTGATTGGCATTTTAGCAACTCAACTGCATTCGGGATGAGGATTAATTGCGCACACGCATTGGCAACGGCAGCAGCAAGCAGCAAACGATTTATTTAAGCAGCCAAAGACGGTGGAAAACTAGCAAAAGAAAAATGTGAATCATTCAGTGGGGCGCACAAGGCAGTGGGCGGCAGTGCGCGGTCCGAAGGGGGTTGCCTTGCTCCACTGTGCAGCAAATTGAAGAAGTGGGGCCATAACAGACTGTAAGGCCTTACAGTCGACTGTTGTCGGAGTTAGAGGGCTTAAGATGCTGCATCAGCTGTTGCAATTTAGTCGCATAGGCGACACCCAGACGCACTTTTCAGCACGCAGGCAACGCGTTTCGATTAGTTAGTGTATAATTATCGCGGTGGCTTTTACATTTTTTTGCAATTTGCAGGATTTCCTGGCTCTGCCGACAGTAATAAATGAAAACATTTTTCTTTTGCTTGCTGTTGTTGTTCGTCTTGCTGTTTGCCTCTCTTTCGTTCGCGATACGCTGCCAATACTGGTGCTGAGCACTGTTACTGTTATGCTCTTCGCTCTCATTGGAGGGCACGGCGGATGGGGCGAGTGATGACCGAAAAAGCTGTGTATGTGTGTGTCACCTACGCACATTTTTGCCTGATTCCGCACTGATTTATATTCTCTTTGACATTCATATGCATTTCGCACGATTCGCGCTCACTTTCACTGCGTACGTTACTATGTTTAATACTATAATTTAGCTTTAAATTAATTTAATCGCGAACAACTACCAGCTTCTTCTCTTACAAATTTTCTCTGACTGGCAGTGCTGGACAACGGCAGCGCATAACATTATGTTATGCGCGCACTCTTTACTCTGTTCTTTATTTCGATACGCAGTACAATCGACACTGATTTTAATGTTTTGATTTTTATTTATTTTTGATACCGGCTCTATTTTGTCGTCGCAAGAGACAAGATTAAAGAACCTCCAAACGCAGCTCTTTGTGTTTCTTGTTCTTGTTCCTAGTTTACACCTATGCTGGTCGCCGCCCCCTGCCTTAAGAAGCGATGTAATCTCTCGCTCATATCGGATTAGCTATTCGTAACGACTTAAATAGTATTAACAGCTATTTATAATTAGTTGTCCACACAAATACACGAATTTCGTGAGATATATTCAAGGATGTTTTGTACCTGAATCTTGGAGACTGAACGCAATGGCGCCACCCCGTTCCTCGCACACCTTGCAACAACAGCACTTTTCCAGTACTGGTTTATGCGTGCCGCCTGTATCTCACGACATTGTACATATATATATTTGTAAATTATATTGGTGTAAATTGTAATTTCTAATGTAATGACGGAAAGAAAGGCAGAACTTAGATCACTTCTTAAGGCACAAGACCAACGTTGTAAATTAGTGGAACCAAGGAACACAAAGAGCTGCGTTTGGAGGTTCTTTAATCTTGTCTCTTGCGACGACAAAATAGAGCCGTATGCCTGCTGTAAGACCTGCGGAGATCTGCTGTCCTATAGCGGAAAGACTGGCACTGGAAGCTTGCTCCGGCACAGGTGCTTGCACTCGAACTCAAACTCAAATAACGGTAAGTTCAGGATCTGATATTTTCACGCACGTCCCCTCACTGCCACGCGTGCCCTCCGTGCCCGTAATAGATGGAGCACGGATCACTACCATCGCGATAGAATCAGAGACCGCCTCTCCGCAGTACCGAAATCTGTGACCGATATGTACCCATCTTCGTGCTTTGCAGATAAAAGTGTTTCAAATCGAATTACACATTTTCTGAAGGGGAAATAGAAACACACACATGCATCCAACATACATACATATGTACATAAGTGAACAAAATTGCCTGAAAAAAATTTGTAGTGCCCACAGGCAGGGTTGCCCATCAACAGAAAAGAGAACAAATTTGTATTTATAAACGTGCCAGTTGTTGAATTTGCAACTATTATAAAATTAAATTTAAAAAATACAACAAGTAGAGTGCATTTATATTTTTATTTAATAGAATTTGTTTGTAATTTTTTTGTTCTTTTTGGTTTCTTTGTTTCTCTCCCTTATACCTTTTTACGTTTTCCAACACTAAAACGGGTACAGCTGAGGAAAACACTCACGCCAGCAACGCTAATATAATCGGCATTTCATTTGTAGTGAAAATTTTACTTTTTCGCAAAATAATTAATAACTAAAAACTGAAGATGCCAAAGGGACGCGTAAGCAATGTGTGGCAGCACTATGACATCAACGAAGATTGCGAAAACTTTGCGATATGCCGCTATTGTGGAAATAATATATCGCGTGGTGGCATGGCCAGCAATTTGAAGGGGAACAATACCACAAATTTGTGGACGCATCTGCGTCACAAACACAGCGACGAGGTGATTGTGAACCCGGTGCAGAGCCGACAGGGGCGACTCATTCCCATTATAAAAAAAGGTAAACAAATATCAGATATCAGCAAGTGACCAGTTTAGGCGGGAGGTCGAACGCGCTATCGGGTATTGGGCGCGCTGTGCCCGAATTGGGGCAAACTATCGTGGACTGCCATCTCTTGGTGGCAATTGATGTTTTTCGACAAAGTATCAATGTATCGCATATCATATCTTATTAACAAACACTCTATCGCATACTTATATTTGCAGAGAAAACCGTGCGAATTACTAAGGCCAAGCAGCTGCGGGAGCCTTTGCATGTGGCCAAGCCGAAGATTGAGAGGCAGTCGTTTGTAGGCGAGAGCGGGGCACTCCCGCAGAAGTGGGAGGAGTATGAGCAAAACGATGGGATCAGCGAAGACATCAAGGACATTATCTACAGCGAAGATCCGCTCTGCTACAGTCCCATTCACGTCATGGAGGAGGAGGTGGCCCTCGAGTCTGGCGAAAAGGTCACCGTAATGAACCCCAGCGGACATACCCGCGCCACCATCAGCGCCACACCAGTCGTGGCCACTGTGGTGGCCTCTAACACTAACACAGCCAACGCGGCCAAACAGCTGAAGAACAACCTGGAGACATCCATCGACCGCCTGACCACGGTCAGCGAGCAACTGAGCTACATCATTCAGCAGAACCACGAGGAACACAGCAAGGATGACGACTACTACTTCGCCCTGAGCCTTGTGCCCAGCATGCGCCAGATGTCGCTGAGCCGAAAGCTATACGTGCGCACCAAGATCCAGGAGGTTATTTTCAAGGCAAGCGAGGAGGCCACCTCCGGCAAGGACGAATGAATTATGAACGAATAAGTGTGGCTACCGAGAAAACGGAAATGGAAGCAACAAAACGGAGGATACATCTCTTGGAATGGGGTTACTTTCTCATTCGGTTTTTGGGTAGCTGGATTTAATCGATTAGGCTAACTTTTTGACTTTATGTATTCTGTAGATCCACTTTATCATCTATTCTTTGAGCGTGAATGTAGAAATTGTATTCACCATTAGAATATACATGCAAATAAATATCTGGAAGACAAATCCAATAGAGAGACACAGTAGAAGAAAAAGTACAGTACAACATCAACTTGTATGAGGTTTATTTTAAATAAATTTTATTTAAATAACTTGTTAAGATTTACAAAACAGAGAGCGTAGCTAGATTATAATTATAATTATTATTTCCTTTGTATTATATTATAATTTACAAATCGATTTGCGGCTAAGGTCTGTCTATGCCAATTCTTATAAATACGCATATCCCTTCCTCTCGGTATGGATTCGATTCCTCTCGCTTTGTCCCACTGATTTCGTCAGTGTTCCTTTCAAGATCTAGATATAAGCATACAATACATTATAATACAGATTGCAATAAAACTGCTACAAATCGAGTAATAAACAATAAACTTATGATGTACTCGTATGACCACCATGTTTGTGTTTACTCGTATATATGTATATATATATATCTATATGTGTATATGTATATGCACCCAGATATCTTAGACTCTAGTCAACAAATCGGTAGTTTATCAAACACTCTGACTTGAATAGCAAAATGTATACATACATATGTATGTTATGATGATTTTGGTGTTACTCCGAATGAATTTCCAAATTGTGGATATGATGAGCATTATTGTATACAAAAATGTATGGCTTGTGTTTTGTTGTGAGAGATAGATGGCTAGGACTAAGTGCACGATATGTTTGCCAAAAGTTTGGTATGTATAAATTTCTTGCAATAAGTATTATGCTAGATATGTATGTATGTACGCGGCAAATGTTTAAGTTGCGGGCTTAGCATGTGTCTAGTGTATGTACTATATATCTATTTAGGTATATAACATTTTGATTTCGGTTTTCTCTGGCTGAGTTGAGAGTATTTCCCACAATTTCGGGTCCAGATACAGTACATATCCAGAAGGGTCGGGTCTCGTATACAAGCATTTAGTTATGTCCAAAGGTTTATTCAAATTTCATCTGTTTTGGTATATCTGCATTCGTATAGTTTTCAATCATCATGGTTATATAAATTGGTATAATTTCCTCTATTCACAGATCCGATCGTTATGATATATTTAATTTATGTGTTATGTGTTATATAGTATATTTATTGTATGTACATAGAGTTTTATCAAATTCGGGGCCCCCCTAGCATGATATGCCTTTGCCTTCTCCCCCAGCATTTCATATGTATTTCCTTTACTCTGATATGGTATTATATATATCTATATGTAAGTATTTCGTATGTATAGTAGCTAATAGCTATATCTATTGCCGAGGCATATTCAAACACAATCAAAAACGGGAATCAATCGACAAAATATACAACTATAGGTATTGATAAAGTGTTTTTGAATTTTGGAACCATTCTCTATGTATTTTCTGGTTATTGCACTTTCGAGCTTCTGCTTATATCGGATGACATCTTGAACTCCGGATTGGGAGGAGAGGGGAGTGGAGTGGAGTGGAGTAATGGTGGCCTGCCAATAGCCAGCCTCATTTAGTAGTAATATTATTTGGTTGAGGTCACCAGTTGACTGGTGCTGTAGCCCTGGGTGTTACAGGTGGGCAGGGCGAAGGGATTGAAACTCAGGCTGCTGACTCCTGTAAATAATTGAAAGAAATTTAATTGGAATTAGTTGGCAAAATACGAGTATGTATGTATATTTTTACAAGTGTATGCGTTTAGGAAATGGATTTTCCCACAAAGAAAGAATCCCATCTCGAGGTCAACGTTAAAATAAATGAAATTATAATAGGGCGAAGATTGAAATGGGAATATTTGAGAGCTTTTCCTTATCTGAGTTGATCTTTCCCAGTTAGAAAACCCCACCAAAAAGAGACTGTTTATTTTTGGGGATTCGGTTCTTAATCGTAGTTAGAAATATTGGGATAATGCAAATTATAAATACCGTTAATCGTGTGGTGTCTGTGGTGTTTTTTTTGTTGTAGGTGGAAGTGTTTTTTTTTCGGTGCTCAGCCACAGACACAGATTGTGGGGCGTCCTCGCCGATAGATTAGAGTGGGTGTCTGTCCAGCTGTGTGTTTTCTGTGTGGGTTGGTGGGCGGGGGGCTGGTGTCTGTGTGTGGGTGTGGGTGGGCGTGTTGCAGCAGCATTTAATTTCAGCAAAATGTCGTTACCCCAGCCCATTTCCATTCCCATTCCAACGCCGCGCCGGCTGGTCCTCCTCCTTCTGCCTCGACTCCTCCATTGGCTCGTCGATGAGCTTCTGCAGCTTCCTGCAGGTCCTTAAACGGCCGCCGCTGTGGCTGCTGACACGGCCGGATTGTGCCACGGCTGGTGGGGATGCGGATAGTGGTGCGGATGGGCGGCGGCCACATGATGATGCTGCACGAACGCCTGATGCCACGTCGACGACACGGCGGACACTGTTGAAATTAATGGCGGAAAATGCACTTTTGCTGAGCATACTTTGTTCACTTTGTTTTTTTGGGGTTGGTGGAGGGTGGTGGGAGTTTATTTTGGAGTGGGTGGCATTCATGTGAGAGTCATACAAACGGAAAAGCTATAATCAACTCAAGAATGTAATGGAGATACTGAATCGATGGGATGGGATGAAAGCTTTGGGCACTCTGCAGCGATTTGGATTATGGATCGTGGAAGAGGGCATCTAATGATATGACTGGCCTATGAATGGATCTGTTCTATCGAGATATCAGTGTTATCTAATTGTAGAAGAGTCCCTTCTATCCTTTGTGGATTATCCTAATTTAAGAACTGTTTTCTAGTTTTACTTTGCTTAATTTTATGAAGATCTTTTCCATCGTTATCGCTTCCTTAGGCTATATTTAATCCAAACCTCGTCTCTTGTTCTCTCTAGATCTCTAGATCTGTTGCTACTTCTATCCATAGGACTGACAAATGGTTATCCCTTCACCCTTCAGCTCTTAGTTCTACCGGGGGAGCAGCTCTACTTACTTGACGTGGAGTTGAAGACGCTGCCCGGCGAGGAGGAGAGCGTGCCCATGTTGGGTGTGGGCGCATAGCCATTGGCAGTGGCTGCCACCGCCGCCGTGGTGGCCGAGGCGCCGTAGGAGCCGCCCGAGCTGTGGGGGGTGGAGGCGCTGCTGCAGTAGCCGCCGCGTGGACTCACGCTGCTCGACTGGGCGCGCTGGTAGTCGTCCTCGGTCCACTGGCCGGTGCCGTCTTGGACGCTGACGGCCAGCTGTCCGGCATAGGAGTTGAAGCCGGTGGAGCCGCCCGGAGATCTGCTGCGCGCAAGGGGTGGAGAGAGGGAGAGGGTGAGAGGCTGTGGGCGGAGCATTCGGGGCAGAGATGCTCTTACCTGGGCATTGAGTAGAGGGCCTCGACCAGGTCGGCGGCCCGCTTCAATATGATTTCCTTCTGCAGCTTCTCCGGATCGCCGGGGTGCCGTGGTATGAGCTTCTGCAGGCGCTGGAATCCGTAGTCGATTGTGGGTTCGTTGAGAGCTGCTTGGAGCGCGAGAAAGAAACGATCGAAAGGTTAGGCATGGACTCTGCGGTAGGGAGGGGCGGATGGGCGGTGGATAGAGGGGGGCGACCACTTACAGACATAGACGAAGCGTCCGGGCGAGCCCTTGCAGAACTGCTTGCTCTTGTAGGAGAGCGTCACCTCCACGACGCCGGGTATATGCCTGGGCGGGGTCTGGACGCGGATGGCGTGCGAGGTAATCAGCTCGCTCCACACGAGCATCGTCCCGAAGACCACCTGGAGGCCGTCGAAGAAGTTGTCGCCCACAATGATGACGGTGGCGCCGCCCGTGGTCCAGCCCTCGCTCGGGGAGATCGCCTTGATGCAGGGCGTGGCCACCGGCAGGGGCGGATAGAGACCTGCAATGGATTCCAATGGAAACTACAAGGTGAGTAAAATGCCGCCAACGGAGCTTTCCTCTTGGATCTGCCAATTGCTACAAACAAAATCAAAATCGGGGATATCTTTTGGCGGACTGGAGGGATGGGGGTTGGCGGGGTTGCTGGGATTGCTGGGATGGCGGGGTGGCGGGGTGGGGCTACGTAAAACGAAAAAAGTGTTCGGAATAATTGGAATTTTGCTACAGACCATCGTAGGTACTGTCGGGCGCTAGGGGGTGACCGGATATGGACAGGGATGTGTTGCCTGTACCTTCCGTGGTGTCCAGCCGCTTGGCCCTCCGTCCGTGCTTCGAGTTGTTGTGCACGAACATGTTGTCGGAGATGGCCAGCAGGGGTCCGTCCACGGCCACCTGTGTGGAGATGACCACCTGCAAAAGGGGGAGAGAGGCGAAGGGGAGTCACCGATTAGCACCGATCATCACCGATTCTTGGTTAGGCATCGCCACTCACCTGGAATCGGCGCATATCCCGCGGGTTGCCCGCGTTCTTCAAGCAGTTCTGGTTGCACTTCAAGAAGAACTTGAGGAAGAAGCTGAAAGCAAAGAAAAGTTTAATGTGCGGAAAATTAGTCAATAAACTCTACACTGCACAAACGAAAGTATAGAATTGTGTGTAAGGGGCGTGCACCAAATTTGATGCGGTTTTTTTTAAATAATAGCCAAAACGTGTGGCATGGTTTTTATAAAAGAAATCTGTACTTTTCTATAAATAGGTTCCTCAGAAATTAAAAATAAGTCAACTGAATCTCAAATTTGATCCAGAAATGTGTTCATTATATTATTATATATATTAGTATTATATATATTATATTATATATATTAGTTCTATATAGAATTCTATTCAAATAAATTCTTCTACTGCAATCATTCTCATTTAAAACCCAAATTTTAGATCATTCTTTGTTGATTTCCAAACTGCATTCCCCTCCCGTTTTCTCTCAGTGTATAAGCTCAATCGGGTTCGATTTTAATATGCTCTGTGTTCTGCCTTCAATTAAGTCTCTTTACGACGACTTCGGATGCGGCTTTATGAGCTGCTAATCACGGGTTTCGCCTTTTTGCTGCCTGCCCCCTGCCCTGCACTGCCCTGCCCCGTCCTGCCCTGTCGCACTTGCCACTGCCACTTGCTGCTGCTGCTGCTGCTGCTGCTTTTCCCGACTTCCCTTCCACTCGTTTTTCAAGCAGATGTTGGCCCTGCGGCCAGTTCGAGTGCCCCTTGCCACTTGCCCCTTGTTGTCCAATCGATGCCATGCCCGGGGGCGGCGGATGCGATAAGTGGCTTGCAGGGCCGACAGCCGGCGAATGTCCTGCGGCTGGTCCGTGATATGCGCCCCGGCGGAAATTGACACCCGTGAGTGGCGCATTAAAATGGCGAAAATACTTTTATGCATTCGGCGGCGCGACATGATAGGGCCCTGATAGCATGCCGCCCATGCCATCCCATCCCTTCCCCCCCACTGATTTTATTTGCAGAAATAATATTTTCCTTCCTTTTCGTATCAGCGGGTGGCCCACCCATTTTCATCATATTTTTTTCGTTTTTTTTTCGTGTTGTTTCTCACTTGACAAATTGGACAAATTAGCAGGGAGGCTGCTATGCGGGAGGGGGAGGAGGAGGCGGAGGAGTTTTAACCAGGGGGCAAACATCTGCATATGTCCATGCTCTGTGGGGGAGTGGCAGCAAAGGAGTTGAGGCAGGGCTCTGAGAAGGATCGCCGTAGAATCCACTCTACCGATTCTCTTCTGAGAGCTGAAGTTTCTTGGGGAAAATGCCAAGATAAACCCCAATAAACCTCAAAAAGCCAGGCTTATCCATAGTCCATTAAAAACCATTCAGCAATCCACAATTCAAGCACGATATTCGATAAGAAATGCCCGAAAGTAAACGAATTTCAATTTCAAACTGATAAAAAATAATAATGAACCAGAACCAGAACCAGAGATGGAAATGAATCGAACCAAGGCCAGACCCCATTCACACAGCCCCCTAATGAGTCATAAGCGAATTTATAGAAATTCGTACATAAAGAATCACAAATATATACATATATAGATATTTATGATATATTTTCTGTAGCTTAAAGGCCGCGCGTGGCGCTTATCGAAGTCGACTTGAATTTGTTGAGGTCTGCCCTGCGCGGGGAACAGATGCACAGCCCAGAGAATCGATGAGGAGAACTGTGAGAGCGGCGTCATCATCATTAACACAGACGCACATCCCCTGAGAGGACGGGCATGTATCTGTCAGATGCAATATCGAGTTACGGCCTGGAAACGCTCACAGATACAGATGCAACTGCAGCGGGGAGAAAAACACTGAAATTTGAATACGTATCGAGTGGCTATTGAGGAGGATCATTCACTCGATGAGAGGTTCGTTCCTGGGATGGCAGGACGAGGACCCATCATCGCCCTGCATCTTTATGGGCAGCTAATTGACTTTCTCGGAAGTGGCACCACCACCACCGTGCCCCTGCCTCTCTCGCTTGAATTACAATGTTTTCAAAATATCCTGACAGGACACATAAATTGCTGGTGCATCCCCATCCCCCAAGATATCCATTTGCATATGTCTTCGTCTCGTTTTCCGCTGCAGTTGACTCCCCGAGCCTCTGCATGTCCCGCATTTCCCAAAGACTCTCGCGTACGAATCCTGACCAATTCAATTTCCTCTGCCGCGCTAGGATTTTCGTTTCTGCTGCTGGGGCGCCCACTCCCTTTGGGGCAATTAAAAATTCCAGTCGCGTCCTGCCAATAAATCAAAGTGTCCTCCATCTTTGAGCTCTCCGTCTCCCTCCCAATCGCTTGGCTCCTTGGATTCCTTCAGGATGCTTTCCTTCTGCGGCAACAAAGTTTGCTCTTTTGGCCTCCGCTTTGTCCTTTGTTTTGCCAGCAACGCGAAATTTTCATTTAATGAAAAGCTACGCATCATCAAATGCTCGCACATGACAGAGGCGCACCTCAGGGGCAGCACCATCCACCCACCCACCACCCCTTGGCACTGGCTTGGGAATGGCGCTTCGATGGGGATGTTCCGATGGGGTGCGGGGTCTATTGGCAGCTCAGGCACGTAGAGCCAACGGAGTGCATAATTGGTCATTCATATTTGGAGGTGAGGGCCCATGCCCATGCCCATGCCCATGCCGGAAACAAATTCGATTGGGTGGAGATTTTCCTAGTTTTAAGTGGGCGGACAGTGCTTAAATTGCCGAATCAATGGAGCGATTCCTTGGAGCAGAGGGGAGGCAGATTTTGTAAGGCATGTAAGTTTCAGGATGGGAATAATACCAGGAAAGATTGGATGGACAGATGTTACTAGTAGTAGTTTTTTGGGCAGCTCTGTTCCCCTTCCTAAACAATTAATGTTAAACAGAATTCAGCATCTATGGAAATTAGTTTTAATTCTTTGAAAATAGTTTCTCAAATGTTCCCCTCGCATCATCATCTAAACAAACCCCAACAATTTTTATAGTCCCCGCAACACCCACAAATCCATCTCACAGCCGATAACCTTTCGAGCCCCATTCCATTCCATTCCATCCAGCCAGCCCCCTCTCCTCCTTCCATTCGAGGCACAGACAATTGAAATAAATTCGAAATATCTTTATCCAAAAGTTACGGTTTTTCTTTATGGCCAGGAGGCAAATACTGGTGCCAGGAATGGGGAGGGGTGCGGTGGGGTGGGGGTGTTGCAGAGCGGAGCGGCAGAACGATTAACTGTAAATTTGCGAAGCAGCAAAAACAACAACAGGACCTTATCTCTCTGGCATCGCCAACAGAAACTCGCACAAATTTAATGATGAATTTCCAGAGAGCATAAATCGCTTTACCTGCCTCCTCTTGGGTGCTGCTGGTGCTTCTTCTGTCTCCGCACCCAGCCCACCCAGCTCCTTCCACTTTCTCTCTTTCCCTCTTTGGCGGCTCTCGGATGTTGTCGCTGATGTTATCAGGCAACAGCGTGAACAGGCCGTGAGGAGCCGAGAGCGTTTTTGGCGCACGCCGCAGCAGAAGCAGCAGCGGCAGAAGCAGCAGGAACAACAACGACAGTTTTGATACCCTAGCGGATCTACAGTTCATATGCGATTGACCCACCATTGCAGATATATCGTTTCTATACGCGTCACAATCTTATGACAAATTGATGCGTTTTCAAAGGGGATTCTAGCGTTGATGCTGATCCAAAATATTTATGTAAATATCATCCTATGATAGGGTACTCAGTTCTCCCTCTCCGGTGGGAGTACAGTCCGGACTCCGGAGCAACTTGTCTCTAATTTTTCACTAACGATAATATTCAAAATTTTCAACTTTATTGTCGCATAAACTCAATGGAAATGACAAAGAGGAAGAATACTCGTAAGGGAAAGCACCAAAAATGAATGAAGAAGCAAAGCTAGTCAGCGCAGGAGAGAGGGGGGGAGAGTGGGTGTAGAGGGTGTAGAGGGAGGGGTTGGGTGGTGGGACCGAGAGTCAAGCCAAAAATAATGCGAAAACTTACTTTCGCGCCATTTCTATGCCTTTTGGCATTTTCTCCACCAAAACACACACGCACACACACACAAATGAAGAGAGCGAGCACACACACACATACACACAAAAACATGGCCGTCACCATTTTGTTGCTGCTTTTGTTGCTGTTTCTGGTGGTGCTTTCTATTGTTGTTTGGGCTTTATTTATTTATGCTCTTTCTCGGCTTAACGCTCCACGCTTCGCAGCGCTCCAGCAGCACCCTCTGCACTTCGCTCCACTCCGCTCCTCTCCACCCAAAGGCACCCACCCCCGAAAGAACCCCACTCGCAACTGCTTTGGCTTCTGGCTTGCTGCTTGCCCGCTTTCTTTGTATTATAATAGACTTTTTCGGTGGGTGGGTTTGGGGGGGAGGTGGGGTTGCTGCTCCTTCAACTTCTTCTCCAGGCTTTGCTGCTTGTTTGTTTTGCGTTCTCTGTCGGCAGCCTTGGCTTTATCCTTTTTGCCGGAAGAGAACTTGTTGAAAACACTTTCGCTTCGAGCGGGAGAGGACAAGCTGTCCTGCCTGCCGCCTGCCTGCCAGAAGAGAGCGAAAGTGAGTGGCTGCTGGCTGCCTTGAGTGGATTTCTTATGAGTGAGCTTTTTTAACGGTCTCGACTTGTTCATTTCGTTTCAGTGAATGAAGCTCTCCTCTCTCTCCGTCTCTCTGCCTGCCTGTGTGTGTGCGTGTGTGTGTGTATTTTTGTTTTGGGGTTGCTTTGGGATTCAATGTCATGCCGTTGGGACCCGGGAAATACCTTCCGAATGTTCTTGCTTTTGCTTTTGTTGTTGTTTCTGTTCTTTTTCTTCTTTTTTGTGGGGTAGAAAGAGCAGCTTGTTGTTTTTGGGATTTCTTCATCTTTAAACTGATTATATTTGTACACACACACACACAAACAGAGAGACACACACTCGTGGATATCAGACATCGATAAAAGTAGCTAGCAGCAGACGCACGCACAGAGATACAAATGTATCTTTTCGGCTAAAAAGGCTGCTGTCTACGTGGATGGGATGGTGTTTCACCCCCCCAACCCCCCACCATTTCGTTAGCAGTTGCCTGTAACCTTTGAACCATCAAATTATCGACCTCATTGAAATGCCCAAATTATGCCAACTATTCTGCGTGTGTGTGTGTGTGTTGAATGTCAGTTAACGCTTTTAATACCATTAATTATGCAACGGGGGTAAATGGCCAAGGAAATGGCTAACGGAATCACACACAAACACACGCACACACACTGTGCTCCTGCACATCCCAAAATGAGACAAAGACCGAAACGGAGACGTAGATGATGACAATGGGAGGAAGGAAGGAAGGAAGGCAGGAAGGCAGGCAGGCAGGCAGGGAGGGAGGCACTCCATATAGTTAGGATCTTTGCATTTTAAATCCATATGTGCGATGTTCTTGCTGTCTTGGCGGTTGTTTCAATTATGCACATCATCAGAGATGGTTAATTCATTTTGCTTAACCTGTGGGAAATCATTTCAAGGGTTACACATATCTGCTACCTTCTAAGGCAGAACTAGTTACGGTGAAAGTGCTTTCGACAAGAGCAAACAGTTTTCTAAATGGCAACCAAGAACTAAAGTTTATTTTTCTATTTTTCCCTTAAATTTAGTTAATTTTTTTTGCAATTTATTGAACCATTTGAACCTAAATGCATGTACAGTGTTCAGTATTTATGATTTAATAAACTGCATTTCCCGTGAGGAAAACCAAATTGTACGAGTACCTGCCCAAAAAATGTTCCGTGCCAATGGAAAGCGTGAAGCGTGGGAAATTTGCATTAATAATTCAATTTCAATAGACAGTCAGTCGACTCGACTACGAATATGCAAATTTTGTCGTGGCGAGGCGTTCTTTGAAATGCAAAAATTCAATGTGAATTCCATTTTCTATTTCTATTTCCACTTCCACTTCCTACCATATTCCCACTCGTATTTCCATTTCCATTTCCGTTGATTTACGAGGTGCAAATCAAGTGCAGTTCAAACTCAATTGTTTCCACTTCAAAAGATAATCGCACAAGGGTCTCTCTCCACATACATAAGTATCCGGAGTATCTCCAGAGGATGGAGCTGTCTGACTGCCATAAGAAATGCAGAAATATGAGATACTTCTGCCATCTCTATCGATAATTAACTGTTATGGGATCCCCGCTGTTATGCCCCCCTCCCAGTCGCTGTCTGTCTGCCCAATATTTCATGAGGGGGAGGGAGACGACTGTCGATGGCTGACCGACCGACCACAAATGCCGTCAAAATATTGCCCCTACCTTGTTTTTCTCCCCTTTTTTTTTTGCGTCGCTTTGAATATTTGAGCAGGACAAAACGTCCTCAGCCAATGCCCCCCACCTCACACTCGTCGCTCATCCAGGCCAGAACGGGACTGGCCACCTCGCAAAAAGCCACCCAACCACTCGGGATCTCCCTGCACCCTTCCCCTGGCCAGGTGGAGTGCATTTAGAAAATTAAAAACTGTAGCCGGCAACTAGCAGCAGTTTTGTCATCATTTTTAGCACGATTGCCCGATTATCAAGGCATGCAATGAATGGCAGGGCCCGAAACATTTGTTCGCCTCACGCAGCCCGGGCCCCAGACAGAAGGGTAGCGGAATATTGGGCCAGGACAGGGCTGAGATTAGCCAAAGGATATCTACATATATGGGTTTCATTTATTGCTATGATAAATACGAAAATGCCAAAATACAACATGGCTGGATCTTCTTACGAGTGGACACGCTTTACCTGCCCTCCAGTGTTAAAAATTTCGCTGTGAGCTTTTTTTGCATATTGGACACCACAAAATGTCAATTCTATTCGTTGTACAGCGGGCAGGGGCAGGGGGGAGGTGGGTGTGCGCCGTCTAGTGTACGGGCGGGGGAGTTGGCACTTAGTTTATTTGGTGGACGATGGCGGACAATATAGAAAATTGAAATAAAGCGAAGAAAATGCCAATGACGTAGATAAATGCAAGAGTGGCAAATTTTCGATTGTTCGCTTGAGAGCTTTTTGCCACTCTTTCTTTCTCCCTTTTTGTGTGTGGGTTGGATACCCTTTCAGAGAGTATAACGATTTGAACAACAAATACGTACAATTTGTAAATATTTAAACCCGGCATAGATGTTAGAACGACTTCAAGCTTTGATCTTGCGAACAATCCATCTCGTAGGGTATCAAAAGCTTCGGCGCAAAGCTTTGCGCTCTTTTTTTACTTTTACAGTTTGTTTGGCCATGCAGATGGGTGTTTGAGTGGCTGTTGCTGTTCTTTCATTGCGATGAGTGCGATAGCGGGAGTGAGTGGGAGTGGGAGAGCACAATTTACTCAAATTAAAAAGTCGAACGCGGGCGTCGGTCACGCGATAACGATTTTAATGGCCATCGCCGATAACAAGGCCAATTGCATGCCTGTCAATATCATTCACGTCATTACGCATACGCCAGATGGTGAGGCAAAACCGAAAAACCAAAAAACCGAAAAACAACAGAAACAAAAAATGATTTCCAGCAAATGGAACACGAAACAACAGAACAGAGAGAGGGAGAGAGAGAGAGAGAGAGAGAAACACACAAAGGGGGGAGCGAGGGAACACACAGTCTCCGTCCCGTCAAAAATGTGTGACAAAAACGTGGAACATGTCGCAGAACCAACAACACGAATACCTCGCCAACAAGCAGAACAAGAGCAACGATCAAGTACGAGATGGCTGCCGACCACCGCCGAAGTGAGCTTTAAATTCACTTAATTATGGAACACACACGAAGTGCATACCAACAACAAAAACGAAATGCGAAGACAATGCTCAAGAGGAGAGCAGAGGAGAGGAGAGCAAGAGCGAGTGTGGTGTGTCCTCGCAAATCATAAATAAAAGAGGTAGCAAGCAGAAAGAGAGCAAGTGCGGAAGAGAGTAGGAGGGAGAGAGCTCAACCGAGACAAAGCGGCAAACAAAGCCAGCCAGGCAGCCCGCCCTCCTCACCTGCCCTCGGTAATTGCAAATCCACAGCGATCTATTGCACAGTGGGGCGGAATGAAGGAATACAATTAAATAAAATATAATAAGCGAAAGTTTCACTAGGAAAATATCTTAGATATGGAATATCATAGGTACATTTATGAGTTGTCACATAATTGTAATAATTATTCGGCAGATTTTGGACCACTGTGCCGCTGGTCATTGTGTGCACAATTTCGGCATCTCCAAAGCATCCACATCCACCATCCGCAGATCGCTTGCATGAATAACAGAGATTCATCAATAAAACATGTGCGCAGATCTCCAAGCAGAGCAGAGCAGCAAAGTCTCAGTCGCAGTCGCAGTTGCAGTCTCAGTTGCTCCTACTCTCACGGCACACGTTCGAACGTCAGTCAGCCGTCCGTTACGAAGCAGGAAGAGAGCTTGCGCGAGCGGGACAGCCATAGAGAGCGAGTCCAAGTTGGAATTGAGGTGCTGTTGTCCGACTGCTACTGGATAGTGCCCTTCCCCTCCCACCTGGCTACAGCTACTGCTGCTGTTGCTGCTCTTGTCATATCGTATCAGTTTTTGGCTTTCGTCAACCACTTTGAAATGCAAGCATGTCCCCAGCAGACCCCCTCTGCCTCCCCGCTCGCGTAGCGACTGCCCCGTAGCGGAATTTTCAATCAGTTCCAATTGTTGCGCGCTGCTGACAAAGTTTCCCAAAGAGGGAAGACCAGGAGAGGCGGCTGGAGCGGGACAGAGAGACATAGAGACAGTGCGAGGTGAACGCTTGCTTGAGTGGCAAAATGTGCTGGACCTCCGGCAGAGTTAGCGCTTTAAGGCTTCTCTGCTCCTGCTGCTGCTGCTCCTCTGCCCCTTCCCTCTCCTCTCCTGAGGGGCCTTGCAAAATTTAGTTGCGAACACATAGATTATCCGGGAGTCTTTGTCTTTCTGCTGGCGGCATGATCTACTGGCATATCAATGAGCAGGCCTCTGGCCCACGATGGGGAGTGGAGTGGTGGAGTGGTGCGTGGGGATTGACTGGTGGGGGGGCTGGTGGTAGTTCATGGCTGGTTTGACTGATCCATGCCGCCTTTTAAGCTGATTGGAGCTGGGAGTGTTTTCAGCTAGTGATTGATATGCGCCTGTGTCCTGCTGCAGCCACAGCCACAGCCGCAGCTACAGACACAGACACAGCCACAGAGTTTCAGCGTCCTCTTCGGCGAGTGGAATGCCGACAAAAGTTACAGCCCGACCTGACAAATGCGACATGTGCAGCGAGAAAGAACTAGAGATGGCAGCGTGACACAATATTTAGTTTGTGGGAAGAGATCTGCCACTTGGAGAATAAGGATTCAGCTTTTGAATGTTGGAGAGAAAAAGGATATTACAGGGGGAATGGGAATTGGGAACAATAAATGTGTTCCATCAAGGGATATTGCATAGAGATCTACAACTTTTATCCATTCAAGATTGATCATCAATTAGAGCAATTATTCTGCCCAGTAATATGGTTAGATCAATCCAATCACGATCCCATCCCCAACCCTACCCATATGTATGTATGTATCTCCCTTTCTTTCTTCTTGTAGCCTCACGCTGCCATCTCTTGGCGGGATTAACCAATTTGATGTGGCTCAGAGAGTGGAGAGGAGAGGAGGCCTCTCTGTCTCTTCAGGTCGGCTAACAAGCCAAATAAATAGAGAAGAAATGAATTAATAATCGTAAATATCCAGCGCAAAGTGTCGCACCTGGGCACCTGGGCACGTGGAGGAGAGACCCGACCTGGTCCGATCCCATCCGATCCCATCCGATCCCATCCAGTGGGCCCCAGCGGTAGATCTGTTTGTGAGTGTAACTGTTATTCCAACGGATGACATTGGCATTTGGGTCCATTCTGGAGCACACGTTGCCACGCAAAGCAATTTTAACAAGATCATAAGCGATCTCTGATCTCGCCGAGATCACTTCTGCTCGTATCTATCAGTATCTCAGTCTGTCTGTATCTCTGTATCCGAGTATCTCGGTGTCTGTGTGGCAAGAGTTTTTCTTGGCTCGAGTTCGGTTTGGTTTTTCTGCAGCTACCACTTGGGCTGACCATTTCCTAATTTGCAAACTGATACTCGTACTCGAGAGGCAGGGAGGGAGGGAGGGAGGCAATCAATTAAATTTAATTATGACACCAATTATGGCCTGATTGCCGGCCAACCTGCAGCCGGCCGGGCTCTAGACACTTTTGCTATCCACATTAATAATAGAATCATTAAGCAGAGACTCTCGTGCCCAACTCGAGCTGGCTGGCATCTCGTCTCGGCTCGGCTCGGTTCGGCTCGGTTCGGAGAACACCTCTGTGGGCAGTCCTCAAGACCTGGGAATCGAATTGGAGCTGCAAATGTGCTACTTGAACTGAAGCTGGTGGGGCGGGGGGAGGGAGTGCCCTTTAGGCAAATACTTTTGGACACCCGTCGGATCGGCGGAGGACAGACCACCAAAGACGCGTTGCTGATGGACGTCGCGCGTCCTCTTTACATGGAATCACACGAACCGATGGATAGGGCGATCGTCGATCGAGATGATTATCATCTGCATAAGGTGGTGGTACACTTTAATGGGGCCTGGGGACCGCCGACTGGAAAATTGCTTAACAACTCAATGAGGCGGTCGTCAGGTTGGGGCAAGGGCAGGTGGTGGTCGGGGGATGCGATGCCCAATGAAGGGCTGAGATAATTCCATTCGCAATCAATGGGGTTCGTTTTGAGGAACATGTTTAATTACTGAACTGGAAAGATACGATGTGAATGAATGCAGATACATGTGTCAATCGAAGGAACTGACCATAATTTCTGATTTATACATATATATATCAGATATGTTTCTATTTTCCATCTATCTGTTTGTCGTTTTCCACTGCATACTCTATTTTTCCCCCCGCTTCTGTTTAATCGTAAGTTCCCATAACAATTTGTTTTACATTTTGGTTTTTCTAATTTCCTTTCCAATAACAATATTTCCGAAGCCAATTAGAGGCGACGCACTCCCAGGCAGTGGCAGCAGCAGCCGTCAGAGGAGCCGTCAGGAGCTGCGGCAGGAGGAGGAGGCGTGGCTGCCACAAGGATGTGCATGCAATTAACATAATTCGCCTGACACGCGACTGCCACTTGAGGGTTGGGTTTATTGTAGCATGCCATTCCCTTCTATTCCCTTCCATTCCATTCCACCGGCAGGGAAATGCCTCAAAGGGGGGTGTCGGATTGCCGCGAACTCGTCTCAATTTACAAATTTATGAAAATAGAATTTGCTCTTCATATTTTGATGAATTTTCTGTTTTGGGTCTCATCTCGTTTCTCCTTGGACTCTGTGCTGCTGCTGCAGCCACATTTCCATGCCAGAAACAACTCCAGCTCCTGCCACTGAGTGTGCCCCCCCTCCCTGTGTCCTTTTGCATGTCTGCCGCATCATGTTTTATATTGCAGTTGATAATAATGCCAATAAATCAACGATACGCACACACCCAGAGCCCTGGCTCTGGCTCTGGCCATGGCTCTCGCAAAACAGGGCTGACAAAAATAAAAAGAGCCAGCGACGATGATGAAAAGCAGCTTAAAATGTCATCTTTTGTGTGGCAGAGGAGCCGGTCCTGGCTGGCTGGCTGGCCGGATGGCTGGATGGCTGGTAGATGGTAGATGGCTACATGAACTATGGCTACTTACCGATCAATAATGACGGGGTCCGATGGCGTCTCGTTGCGGTTGCCACAGCTCTTCTTATCACAGCAGCGGCTGTGGAGGCAGAAAAATCACCAATCAGTTTTATGTGACGAATAAAAACAACAACTTTAATTTAACTTTAATTTGAGTTTGAGTTTGCTTAAGTATTCAGGAAAATATAAGGTATTTATAGAAGGAAAATAATGAGATCAAAGAGCAAATACTTAGTTGCTATAAAATGGTACAAGACGATCAATTTCTACTCGAATAAAACAGATTTTAAATGAAAGTCCGAACTGCTATCCGCTATAGTTTAAGGATCTTCTCAGCCCATGTGCCATATATTTCTATATATTTCCCCTTATGCTCTGCACTGTAACCCACTTCCTGCACCGAATCCTGCAGCTTTCGAAAGTGTGTTAGAAGTCTCTCTCCTCTCTCTCTCTCGACAGTTGTCTTTTTTGTGGCACGTTTTGTGGGGTCAGGCATTTGTCATTGCTCTCCATATGTATGCTGATGTATCTTTATCCATATCTAGGTATATCTCTGTGCATGTGCTCGTATGTCTGGCTATATCTATATCGGGCTCAATGGCTGCGTAAATTTTTGACTGCACAGCCTCTGGGCTGGCTTTAAGGGGCGGCTGTGGGGGGGGAGGAGGTGGCGACTGGATGAGGGTCATCCTTTTTTGGGGGTGGTGGCATTTTTGGCTTGGACCTGGCCGGCTCTGGCTCTGGTTGTGGCTCTGGCTCTGGCCGGGGCATATAACATAAACATGGATGACTGAAATGGGCGAAAAGCCAAAACGATAAAGAAGACGACGCCATCTCTGCCCCGTCCCGCCCACACCTTCTAACCCCACCCCCGTCCCTGTGTCTCTATGGGGAACGGGCGGGAGTCTGCAACCCCTGGGCCGTGTCTGTGTGTGTGTCTGTGTGTGTGTCTGTGTGTGAGTCTGTGTCTGTGTGCGTTGTCCCCTTGTTTTTGATAATGCTACGCAAACATAAAAACTGGGTGCCAATCCGAAATAATAAAAGATGGCCGGCCAGCAGGATGTACAGGGCAGAACACCCCTGCCCAGGGGGGTGGGGGGACTACACTGGCTAAAGCTGTGTAATTTTTGTTGTTGCTCGGCTTTCCCTTAGTTTTCTCTCGCTTTTTTTCCTGCCTGCTTTTCTTCTCTTCTTTTTTGTTATTGTATTTTCTACGCAACCTTCAACTGTCAGAGGATGCTGCTAGAAGGGTGAAACACCACCCCCACCAAAAGGGGAGGTGAGGTGGTAGAGTGGTGGGTGGCTGGGTGAGTGGGTGGCTTAGGCAGTCAACCATTTATACGTTTCAGTTCGCGTGCGTTTGAGCATGAAAATAAAAAAAAAAGAAAGGACACAAGGAATCGGAAGCTCAAAAATCAACAAAATTAAAGCCCAAGAAAACCCGCAAAGAAAATCACGCGAAAAATGTGAGAAAAAAAAACAAAAACCAAATGAGAATTTCCGAAAGTCTACAATTTGAGTGGCTCTCAGAGCGGGAGAGAGAGAGAGAGAGAGAGGAAGGGGGGGTGGGGGGGATAGAGAAAGCTCCAGGGAGACACTGGCCGAATGCCCGCGAGAATTGAGAGATTTCGATTCGCAAAATCAGAATCAAAAGGTGTGGATTACAATGCTTCGAGGGTTGGCCATGAGATGAGATCTTATAGATGGATATTGAAGGTACATTCGGTAATGGAGAAGGACTCTCACCTGCACATGACTTCGTGCGTCAGCAGGACTCGACACATCTCTGGATTCTTGTCCTGACCCTCATAGATGATAGCCTGTAATTAGAATGGGAATGGAGATTAGTAAGCTTATAAAAAGTATAAAATTGAATAGGATCTACTTATATACAATGGATATTTCAATATCTCTGGGATTCGCTCTTAGACGATCCTTCTTGTATGGTTTCTCCATTGATTTGCCTGGCTTCAATTTCCTTCTCCACTCGAAACCTCTAAATGTCGTGGGTAATCCCTATGTGACCCCGTTATTAACCCGCCACCCAGCTATCGACACCCCCCAGTCCTGGGCCCTCCCCCTTGTCGCGGAATCAGCCATCATTTGGGCCAAAGGCAAACACACATAAATGCTAATTACAGAGCCAACTCGAGGCTCGAGAACCTGGCTGAAATCGACATATGGGACACACCATGCAAATATTGACAATGTCCACAATTTTTACCTCTCTGCAATGCAAGGATAATGCCTACATGTGTACATACATACATATATCCTGGGCGTACTCTATCTGGGTGGTTGGTGGTATTTGTATTTGTATTTGTCCAAAGAAAACTCCACTCGAAATGTTGTTGTTTGTTGTTGTTTTATTTGTGGGTGTGTGGTGGCAGCAGGGGTAGGGGGGGGACCAGGGGTGTCGGTGTCAGTGGCAGTGGCAGTGGCAGATCCGAAATCATGCCATGTGGAAGAGAGAGAACCGCAAGTGCAACGTTGGCCAATCTGCTGCAATTTCCTTTGGACAAAGGACCTGGCGGAAAAACCTCTCGAACAAATAGATAAACAAACGATGGCACAGGGGAGAGGGGTTCGGGGTGCGGGGTGCGGGATGCGGGGTGGGAGGTGGGCTGAACGCACAACAAAAAGGCGCATAGTTCTCTAATTTAAAAATGATTAAAGCGGGTTGCACTCGTCCTCCTGCTCATCCTCATCCTCGTTCTCGTAACCGTAATCCAACACTCATCCGATGAATTAGTTGGGAGAGAAAACACGGCATATGGGTGCGAGATCTGGCCACGGGGGGTGGCTTTCTCTGGGCTGATAGAGGGCTGCGAGGGGGTTGGGGAGGGGATCATTCATCACTCGGCTTGGCAGTACGCCAGAGATACACGCAAAAGTAATAATAATAACCGAATGTATCCTTGGAAAACCTGAACCGTGTGTTCATCCACCAAAGAATTAAAACAAAAAAGCCAGCAATAATTGTTCGTTCTTGTGACGACGGAAAGGTACCCAGTATTCCGGGGAAACCTAATGAGAAATGTGGAAATATACATACATATATCTAATATTAAATATCTGTAGATCTTATGATCCCACCAAGAGCTCCAGAGAAAAGTTGCAATTGTTCTTAAATATCTATAGGAAATAGTTGTATCTATAGTACTCCCTCTGGCTGCTACATTGATCTGCATGAACATAATATACCCCTGTACTCAAAGTAGTACTGGGTATGAAAAACGCAGAGAAGAATGCTGCCACTTGCCACACAGCGTCAAGGACGAGTGCTTTCCCACCCAACATATGTGCATTTGTTTTCCTCAAAGCCAAAAACAAAAACTGAGGATGAGCAGGAGCAGGAAGCCAGGAAGCTGTGTCTGCGTGTGTGCCCAGCCAAATAGATAATCAGAAATTAATTTTAATGCAACCAGCAGGAGCAGCAGCAGCAGCAGCTTCCCCCTTTGTCACCCCCTTTCGAAAGGCAAACCACCCAGGCCCGCCGCGCCCCCTGCTGGGCACATGTAAAAGTTATGATCATCCCTTATTATCCCGTTTGTCAGGTTAATAACTTCCCCCCCCTCCCAGCAGTGCAACCTGTGTGTAAAGGATCAGAGACAGGACAGCTCTCGATAGCCCGGCTCAATGTCCAATCTGTGTGGGATATCATGCCAGAAGCCCTCTCTATGTCGGTCTCCCTCCACTAGTTATAGGCCCAGGACATGGATGGTATATGGTTATAGTAAATGGTCCTTTTTTTATCCCCTTTCGGGGCCAAGTCTAATGGATTTTCAATGTTTTTTTTCCTTCTGCTGGCAGGACATAAGTTTCCTTTTTTTTTTGGATGGTAAACTTGTATTTGTCACCTGTTTATTTGGGATTTAATGGGAGTTGGAGCTGGGATCGCAACTATATGTAGTTTTGAAGAGGATTATGCGAGTGGGAAGCTCCAGCACGGAATATATATAGCTCCTGCAGAAACCCGATTCAATCATTTGTCCCATTAAATCACTTGCCCCAAAAAAGACAAACAACAAACAAATCCAAGCTCCCCCAGACTAAACTGCGGGTAAACCAGAGATCCTCATCAATCATCCTTGTGCCGGGATGCAGAAACAAACAATTAGTTGGCTCCTGCTCCCCCTCTTTCGCTTAGAAGCCGTCAGGAGTCGTAGGGGTATCCTGCTGGCCAGTGGAAAATCGGAGGCTAAATGGCTCATCTAATAAACAAAAAAAAAAAAAAAACGCCAAACTAAACGGAAGCTACTAAAACTGGAGTAAAAGCGTTTAAACTACGATTTATCAACAGGACAAAGAACAGCAGTCAGCGGCAGAGCAGGAGCAGGAGCCAGGACCCAAAAAGAGGACCACAGGACCAACAGGAAGACAGCAACAACAAAAAAGTGTCCGGAAAAAAAGCGAGTGATGAAGTGATGACAGGACAGGCAGCCAAGAGGATGGGTTCAGGTCCAAACAGGATGAAAACAGAAGCGGCTTTTAAAATTTAAACGATTTTCCATCAAAACTCAACGGAAAAGGATACTTTGTTTTTTTTTTCAGTTTTTCTTTTTTTTGTTGTGTGTGCTGCATTTTTTGCAAATTGTTTTTATCGCTTTTGGAATAAAATAAATCGACATCCCCTGCATTATTCACGCACTCTGAATGTGGAACGATGTGGAGCTGGGACGCTGAGCGTTGCATGCTGCATGCTGCATGTTGCATGCTGCATATTTAACGGGCCAAATAAAAATCTCGCCAAACAAGATAAATTATCGCGCACAAAAGGCCGTGTGCAAAAACAAAACAAAAAAATTGTTTTTTTTAAACAACACACACATAAGAAAATAAAAAAAAACCTATCGAGGGTAGCTCTTAATTTATTAAAGCTTCATTTATCAGCAGAACGAACGCATAAATTGCCGGCAGCCGAAAAACCAGGGAAAGCGGAAAACGGAAGTAAAGGAGGTGACTGTTGCAAGGACCCGACCGTGCATCCTTTATGTGAATGTACAATGTACATATCTGCAGTCAGTCCTTGGCAGAGCGACACGGGCAGAATCCTTTTTTGGGTGCCTCCTGCCCAAGAAATTAACATAATTTTCGGAGAGACCCTGGATAAGAATTGTAAGTACCAAATGCTATGAAAATGTTACGAAAATATAAAGAAATGCGTTCGCAGATGGAAAAGAGGATACCAATTAAATAAATCATGACCTAACCTCACTTTTGGTACTTTCAAAAGATATTTGATCCCTAAATTAATTCTCTGTAAGCCTGCAACTTGTACAAAAATATGGTTTATAAGATTGTACGGGTATTCCCTATAAACACGGACACAAATGGGTGGTAACAGGGTGGCACATTGCACATTCCACACTTTACACGACACCTTTGGCGTCTCGGGGATCTCCCCTGAGGGAGCCGCAAGAATTTCAAAGAGGATTCCATTCCGCATGCATTTCACATTTCGCATAATGAGAACGATATGGCGCACCGGACCATTTCATTTCATTCCCTCCCCTTCCCTTCCCTTCCTCCCGTTTCCAACACTTGGCGCCCGGCGACCGCAGAAATGCACTTGCCGTGAAAGCATTTTTAATCGCATTGCCAGCAGTGTGAGCGCGAGTGGGAGAGCGATAGCGCGGCCAGCAAGAGAGGGAGCGAGCACAAGCGAGACAGACAAATCAGCAGGCAAATGGCTCCACTCACACACACAACAAGCACACGCGTGCACACATGGCGCTCTCCCTCTCTCCCCATCCACACGTTGGTGGAGATGCAAATGTGGAGATTTTTCGCGCAATCTGTTGAATTTATTGAGCGACCAGCCAGCGCGCCAGCCAGCGCCAGCGGCAACAACAATAACAATTTGCAATAAAGCGAGCAGAGCAGAGCAGAGAAGAGAATGTGAAATGCGAAATGTGTTATTAATCGAAAATGATTCTCTCTGCTTTTAAGTGTTGACACACAAATTAATTTTATCGCTTAATTAACACGCAAAAAGTAGGCAGACAGCAGAGCGCGAGCAGCGAGAGCGAGAGCAGGACAGCCGTATTGTTTGGCAGTGAATGATGAGAGTGTACTGTCCCTTTTGCTCTTTGCTCTTTGCTTTTGCATATTCGCCTGCTTGCATTCGCTCTTCCAGCGCTGGGTCAACGGTTGTGCAGCGGTTGGGCAACTGCTGGGTGCTCTTCTGGCGTGCATATTTATACCTTTTAAAAGGTTGCTAAAGCGACAGTTATTGTAGCCCGAATCGGATCACTATATCATATGGCCACGGATCCTTAAGGGCATCACAATCTACGCTTTCTCTCTCTCTCTGTCTCTTGCCGATTGAGTGGCTTATCTGAGTGCATTAATCGCCAGCCATCTCTCTCTCTTCGATTTGGTTTAGAATTTCGCTGCGCTTTTCGGGCCTATGTATCGCATCGTCATAATGCGTGTAAATCGCGATAAGCGCAATTTTGGCAAAAACACAAAAACGGGTAAAAAGGATTTCGGGGCGCTCTGCGCTCCTTTGTTTCATGCTGGTCCCGTACCCGTACCCGTACCCCCCTGCTCTATGGTCGGATGAAAATGAAATATGATCGCAAATGAAGCGATTCCGTGGTTCCCGGTCCGCGGTCCACGGTCCGCGGTCCGTCTGGTCCGTGGTCCATGGTCCATGGCCCGTGTTCCTCTCATCGTTAGCTCAAATTGCAATTGCGACGCCTCCTGTTCGAACTGTTTGCGCCGTTATCTGATCGAATGTAATTATGATTATGACCATGATTTGCTACATTTGCCTGCGCCCCTGCACCCCTGCACCCCCTCCCAATGAAAGGGGTGGAGCAGCGGGCAGCGGGCAGCGGGTACCGGTCCGATACCATCAGCGAAGGGTTGGCCACGTGACAGTTGACAATTGTCCTGCCCACCGCCCTCAGTGCTCTCAGCGCTCTCCTCGTCCTCGTCGTCTGCTGAGACAATGTCTGTGCCGCATCGCAATCGTATTCTCTCCGCTACAGTTTCAGTTCAAGTTTCAGGTTGCAACAACACTCACTCCCGTCCACGGCCGATCCCCACACTGATAACACTCGCTTATCCGCCCGCCCTACCTGTTACGCCGGACGATAAGGCGGCCAGCGCTCGCGACACGCGACAAAATGAAATGTAAAACTACAAAAAACAAAAAAATCCAAAACACAAATAAAACCCAACCCAAGCCGAACAGGAGCTGGAAACCCACCTAATCCGATCAAATGATTGCTCATTTCCCAGCCAGCAGCAAGGAAACTCGTTCCGACAGTCGACGGATTGGGATTCATCCAAAATTAGGGGTAGTTCCCGGTCCCACACGGAAAATACTTAACAAATCAAACGGAAATGGGCAATTCAAGTGCTATATATCGGATATATGATTTATCAGACATATTTTAGGTGTTATTTGAGGATTTTTTTTTGGTTTTTAGTTAAAAGTATTGTAAAAATGAACGAAATTCCATTCATTATAAATATGGAATTTATCGTATGCCATTTGGGAATCTGGAACCCGGAAATCGTAATGTTCCCTCAAAGACCCATTACGCTATTATTAATTACACATTTTGTATAAATATAATAACATTTAATGGCGCCATTTTCCCATCGATAAGACTTAATTGCTGTGAAATTCCCATATTTAAAGAGCGATTTCTTATCACACATTCAGCATTTTCTCAGCCGTTTTTTGGATAACTCTACGTAAAGTTCTTTTTTTTTTCAAGGGGTTTGCTCGTCAGAGCCAAATATTTTGCGATTAAATTTCATTCGCACAAATGGATTTCTCACCAGGGTGGGGTGGGGTGGTGTGGTGTGGGGGGAGGGGGTTACAGAGAAAGGGGCGATGTCGCTGCTGTCGATAATTTGTGGACAAATTTATGGTGCGCTCGTTTCCGAAGCGAACGGGCGAACGGGCGAACGGGCTAAGCGGGCAAGAAACGCCCACAAAACAGAGGAAAAATAGAGATGTACAAGGGAAAATCCATGGATTCCAAAAGGGGAGAGCAGCAGCAGGGGGTGGAGTTAAAGGGGGGAGGGCAATCTAATGGAAAAAGTGGACAAAAACTGAACTGAAACGTCTATAAAAATTTGTCACTCGAGAAATTAATTGCCCTTGAAAAAGGCAAAGAAAAAGGCAGGCAGCGAAGAAAGAAGAAGAAAAGGCAGGACCCACAACACGGCAGCCAGGACATTAGGCCTACAAAAGCGGACATATGGTGCAGCATTCAGGACGATTGTGTGCCCTGCCTGCAGCTAAGGACACGCACGCACCCACAACAGAGTGGCGCATTAGCCCTTCCCGCCCTCTCCCTCTCTCTCTCTCTCTCTCCCTCTGGGTATATTCCCTCGTTATTCTCGATTCTCGAGCGATGTTCACTCGTTAGCGGGGGCGACTACAGAATACGGAATACACATACACCCCTTTTTGAGGGGGGGTAGGGGGCAGGAGTGTGAATGAATTGCTCGTTGGACGACTCAATTTATTGGCAAAGGACACACCAGGACACACTTAATTAGCCATGACAATCAATTTCGAATGCAACTTATGCTCGAATCAGCAGAACAAACATCGTCCTCGGCAGGCCCGGGAAAATCCCCCTCCCGGCATCCCCGAGGCAGTCAAGTGAGAGGAATTAGTTTTTCATAGCCCGGTTAACTCTGCCTTTGCCTTTTGCCAGCCGCTAACTGGCACTGACATTTCCATTGCTCAAAGGGGGTTTCCACGTTTACCCAACAAAGTTTTTCATTTATTTAAGTGGCTTTTTGGCAAATCGAATGATGGAAAAGTGTGGCTAAAAAATGCGAGAGAAACATCTCAACATCGTAGAGTTTTCCCATCCCCCATCCCCCATCTGGGACTTACCTGCTTGGTCACGGAATCGATCAGCCTCACGAATATGTCCTGCTCCTGGCGGGCGCCTGCAAATATCAGCAATAAAACCACATTAAATAGCATCATTGAATCCCCTCTCATTCCCTCCCCTCCGCAGACCCACACCTACCGTTCGCATAGAGCAACTGCAGGCGATATTGTATCCCGTTATTCGTTTTGGTGGCATCCGACTCCGAGTCCTTCTCGATGAACCCGATGAAGGCCGTGCGCTCGATCTCGATGGGCTGTCCGGCCCGATCGTACAGGGCGATCACAAAGTGAAAGAAGTTCGATTTGCGTAGATTGCTGGGCGGCTGCTTCTCAAAGTGGGCGCGGCCAATGCCCAAGCTGCAAAAATAGTTCACAAAAAATGGGAGAAATATTAGTCAAATTTTGTTTTGTTGTTGTGGGGGGGACAGACTCTCGGATGTTGGACAGTAATTATACCATTAGCTGGATAAACATAGACCGGGAGGCCTAAAGAGGCCTCTAATTGGAGTAGGAAGAGAGTGGGAGAGGAGATGCAGGGCAGCGGCAACTCAATTAACAGCAGCCAGTCCCTTCGTCCAGCGAAGGACACTATGAATGTCCGAGTGTCCTAGTGGTCCCAGTGACAACTATCATTAAAAGCGCATAAGCAACATCAACGTGACACAATAATCCTGATGTATGGCCAGCCAGGACAACCCCCGACTTCTTGGCCACTTCAGCACTTGAAATATTTGATATACTCCTAGTGGTACGAGTGCTCCTTGCTCCTGGTCGTACTCGTACGTTGCTTATGTGGGCCAAACACTGCGGACACTGGACACTGGGTAATTATCCGGACACGTGGACACCGGGGCCGCAGACGGAATAAAGGCTTGTCCTTGTCCAGGTCCTGCCCCCTCCTAGTCCCGCATGCTAAATGTCAGACTAGCTCTCACTCTCTCTCTTGTCCGCCTGTCAGCGGACAATTACAGGACAGTGCCAGTGCCAGTGCCAGTGCCAGTGCCAGCGCCCGGGGTTAGGGTCCTAGTCCTGCCACCCCTGTGCCTCTGTCTGCTCCTTTTTGTGATCCTTGGCCTGCTGCTCTTTTACCCGCTTTTACCTTTCGTATGCATAACGAACAATTTAATTTAGAAAATGCTGATTTTATCAGATTTTCTGTACATATATTTTGCGTACAACTTTTTCCCTCTGCTGTTTGCTCAGGCAATGTCAAGGAGCAGCATGTCCGCTGGCCGCTGTCCAACTGACTCGGGGGTCCTGCAATTATATACACATTTGCCAAAGGATAATGCCAGCCATCAGCTAATGATAGAGAATCGGGGAGGAATGAGCGATACTCGCACTAGTTCTCGGTTGAATAAATATGCAGTCATACGGCCCAGGGGAATCGATCGACAATTTTATTATATTCGAAGAACTGGCCGAATGGATATGGGATATAGATTTGTTTGGGGAAAGACTTGGCAGCAGCATTCCATTAAAAGTTTACAATTAAATTGAATTGACCAGCGATTCTTCTTAAAGGAACAAACTACCAGAAGTTGGGATATTGAATCATTCAAAGAAGAGATTCCCAATCTAATCCAAGGCTAATCCCTTAAATGCCCAAAAATCCAATGACATGATATTTCATTTATTTATTAAGTATTGCTAATCGTATCATTGGATATATTTCTAAATTCCCTAAAAAAATCAACACAATTTGCGGTTGAAATGAAACATTTCAGTTGATTCAAACAAAAGCCAGATATCAAATTAAGAGACCATCAAAATAAAAACTGAGGAAGAGACAATGGGAGTTCGATGCTACTACCATTGCCAGGAGAATGCTACACCTCTGCCAGGCGGGGAGGGGGAAGCAAGGCGGGGGCACTGCCTATACGACATATAAATGCCAGACATGTTACATTCTGGTGAAAGGTTATTGTTATGGCAGCATGGAGCCGCATGGAGCCCGGAGTGGAGTGGAGTGTTCGAAGAGTGAACAGCAGAATAATGCCGAGTACATCCTGACAAATAAAAAAAAAACTTGTAACCCACTCCGCCCGTTCTCCTCCCGCTCCTACCTTCTGGCTTCCTGAATGGCTTTCTTTTTTTTTTTTTTTGTTCTGCTGCTGCTGCTGCTGCTGCTGCTGTTGACTTTTCAGTTCGGTTGACTGCGGGAAATTGTGGAAAATCGTTCTGCGGCAGTTTGCCAGCTCACTTTGTTTGCACTTGCCGCCAATTTGCGAGCCACAGAGAGCAGCGGAGGCAGCAGCGACCTGCCTGGAGGGGGTGGCTGGGCTGGAGGTGTGGGGGTGTGGACCGATAGAAATGGCATTTTTGTGGCCGTTTTGCTGTTGATTTTATTATGCCAACATTTAATTGTCGCAAATCGATGCCCAGGTGACCATCCAGGGGGGCGGCCTGCTGTGGGCGGGTATTAGGTGGGGTACTAGTGGGTGACTAGTCCTGTGGGAAGTCCTGGTCACGTTTTGTCTATTGGCGGGCGAGGCACGTGAAAAGCTGCTTTCCACACAAACTTTATTTAGCCCCCGCCCCCGCCCCCGTAGAGCATTTGGGGACATGTTTAAGGACACTTTATGGGTCCTTGACTGCAATCTGCAAGAGTTTGCCGTGCACTCTTGTTTCTTGAGCGTCTGCACAATCTTTGTTGAAATAAATAACCCGAAAAATATGTCCTTGATTTACGAGCACAGCCCGACACCATTTTGTGCACTTTGTTCGGGCCACAATGCCACAGTTTGCTCCCTGGCCAGATGGATAGATAAAGGATGCATAAATAAATGGGGATCGGGCCCGGGCTGTGCCGCAAACCAAACAAAATATTGAACAATTATCGGAAGCTGTGAGATTTATTTGTGCCCCACAAAACAAAATGCTAAATGTAATCAAAAAGTTGCAAATTATTTGGAGCTGCAAAAGGGAGGGGATTGGGTGATTATTTAAAGGATTATATTAGGTTTCTCTTAGCTGAAACTCTTTTCATCGCACTTTGGTTTGTTAATTAACTAAATATCTCATTCTCTCACACTCTCTCTTTCTCTCTTTCTCTCTTTCTCTGTCATTTGTCTCCTTCACTCTTTACCTCGTTTCACAGCGCATTGAATTGGATTTTGGATTGTCTTGCGTTTGATTGCGATTATGATCCTGATTGAGATTCAGATTCAGATTTAGATTAAGATTGTCTGGTCGCTGCAGCGTCTGATTTTGACTCTGATTGAGAGTGTGATTATGATTATGCGTGTGATTCTGATTGTGATTGTGATGGGTGTGGGTGTGTGTGTGTGTTTGCGTGTGCGTGTGCGATTGTTGATTTGCCGCCGCTGAATGGCCGAAACCCGCTGTCATCTCGCTTTCGATTTGGGCAACTCGCGCACTTCTTCTCGGCGCGAACATCTCACGCCAGAAACATCTCAAACGCAACTGAACAAACAGGGCCAAGAACCCCCAACGGAAAGGAAAAGCTTTGCCCACCCAGCTCCCCCCGCTCCGCAGGATTTCGAGAGAGAGGAGAGTGTGGCTGGCGGCCACTTCTTCTAATTCGATTCATTGAGAAGAAGGCGACGACGAAGGCGAAAGCGAAAGTGAAAGCAAGCCAAAGAAACAGCAACAAGGGGAGTACAAACATCCCTTTGCGGCGTGCTCTCACAAACACACACACACAGACAGACACACAAAAAGCCCACAAAGTTTAACGGGACCGGGTCGCATCCTTCTCTCTCCCCCTTCTCTCTCCCATCAGAAGTCAAGAAGTGCGTAAGCCCAAGGAACAGCCCAAAAACAGCTTTGAGTGAGAGTTTTTCTTTCGAGTGAGTCTGGTTTTTCGGGGGTTCATCTGCTTAGCTCCGGGTCGGGCGGAGGCCGCGGGGGAAGGCCATCAAAATACCCCACCCCATCCCATCCCCTGAACGGATGAATCGCATCCCCCAGGGGGGGGCGCCCCTCTCATTGCTCGGACACACGATGCCGCCGCCACTGCTGCCGGCTTTTGGCCAAAAGTAAACAAACGCTTCTTTTTTTCTTTTTTTTTTGTTTGGTGTTTTGGAGACTTGTCTTTGTGCACGTTTGTTGCTGCAACATTGTTGCTTTTCTGCTTTGGAGATAAGCGGAGAGATTAGAGCGGGGATGGGAGGAATGGAGTTGTTGGGGCAGGATGGGGCTGGGGGTGCGGCGAAACTGAATGCATTTTGGAATTTAATCAAGCTGCAATATCTTGCAAATATCTTCTAAATTGAATTTTGGAATTAGGAGAATTTTTAATGTGAAAAACTCTTGAAAATTATTCGAAAATGTTTAAACATTTTTAAGGAAGTTCAAAACTACTGGGAAATCTGATTGGCATTGCACTGAAGTGGGAAATCTTCTCTAAAGTTAATTATTTTATTTTAAGCCTCCATATTTAAAAATAAATAAATAAAGGATAAGGAATTCGAAAAGGAGCTCGAGAAAAGACATCTCAGTTCATTCAGGGAATCCCCATATATGTACGTATGTATAATGGATCTCATAAATGAACTTTTGTGGGTACACATTCAAGCTTATTCATTTTTCAAACTAATTTGAATTTTCATCATTTGTTTGTAAATTATAAAAAGTTCAACAAAATCTGGAAATTTAAACCAATAATTAAAGGAATGTTATTCGAAATGTTAAATAATCTTTGCTATTCCTTTAATTAAATTAATTAATTAGAGAAATGAAAATAAATCTCCGACGAAGTTGACTAGAATATAAACGGGAAGTTCTTCCATTAATTTCCACAGCATAATCTTAGGAAAACCACCGAAGTACGTTTCTCTTGCACAATTTCCACCAACAGTAATTTTCTGCCCTATGCAACTTCATCTTTGGGGCATGCCACATTCTTGAACACTTGAACGATCACAAATTGTCTGTATTTCACTGCGGGTTGGGTCTCTGCTTTTCTCTGGTTTCCGTTTTCCCCGATTCACTTACTTGGTCTGATCGACGACTGGCTGCATGGCCCAGCGGCCGCCCAGCGGCTCCTCCTTGAGCGAGGTCATGGGCCCCCGCGGCTGGTTCATGTCGGCGGCGGTGGGCGGCAGGCCGAACATCAGGCCGCCGGCGGACCGGGGCCCGGCGGTAGGGTAGAGCTTGCGTCCCCACTCCATCCCCAGCTCGAGCGTGGGCCAGGGGGAGGCCGAGCTGAAGCCCGGCACCGGCTCCTCGGAACGCAGCTTGAAGCTATCGGCGCTGGTCAGGGGAGCTGTGCTAGCAAAGTGGTGGTGCGAATGGTGTGGGTGCGGATGCGGGTGCGGATGCTGGTGGAGATCGGCGTACGGCAGGGGCACGGCTCCAGCTGCGGCGGCTGCTGAGGCGCTGGCAATTGTGGCGGCCGTTTTGGTGGCTCTTCTGCTTCGGTCCTCTCAATTGGGAATTGGATCCTGCTCGGCACGGCACGGCACGGCACAGCACTCTGCTTCCTTTTCCCTCGATTGGGGACTGGATCTGCTCTCGGGGATGGGAGAGGTGTCTCTGGAGATGTCAATCAATGGGCAATGGGAGAGCTCGCTCCCAATCTATCACTGCACAGAACGAGACGCGAACGAACACGCACTAAATCCAAATCCAGCACTGAGTCTGTGTGTGTGTGGGTGTGCCTATACTCTTGTGGGTGTGTGTGTGGGTTGCCAATGCACCGCAGAGAATTTGGGATTTTCGGAGGAATTGGTCTCGCAACAAGTTTTAAGCGGCGCGCGCTACCGTCCCGAGTGACTGTTAAACCCCAACTGAATCCTCGTCCAGTCCACAGCGACTGCCAGCGATGCTTGCCACACAGCGTCGCTCTGCTCTGCTCTGCTCTGCTCTGCGCAGTTGCCACACACCAGCAGCAGCACACCAGCAGCAGCACCAGCAGCAGAACGAGCAGCAGCAGCAGCAGAACGAGCAGCAGCAGCAGCAGCAGCGGGAAAAGCCAAACGACCAACGACCAATGTTTTGAAAATGGAAACGAAACGAGCCTGCGCCGCATGAGAGTTGCGTTCCATGTGGACCGAGGGGGTGGCAATGGCGGTAGGTAGCATAACAATGTGCATGCCTGAGAGGCGGCGGCGGCGGCAGGCAACGAATGGAAAATCTAACCTATCGCTGGGAGTGCAAAACGACACCACATCGTCGTCCCGGTCCCGTGGAGAGCCGAACTGTCAGCGACAACCATCCACCGACAACGAAGGAGACGACGACGACGACGACGACAACGACAAGCAGATCCACAGAGAGAGCGAGAGAGGGAGAGCAAAAGAGAGCGAGACAGAAGGCCAGAGCAGGCATATACGGATACCATACAGCGTGGAAGAGAGAGGGAGAGAGCTGTACCTCAAGTGGCTGTGGGTTGGTGGGTACATTTCCAGCCGTGGGACACGCTCTTCGGAACGCCCCAGCTGTTGGGGGCGTGAGTGTGCAGCAGCAGCCCCTGCAGCGGCAACGGCATCAGGCAGAAGCCATTGGAGATGGATAATCGGCACTTCCCTCGTATATTGGCGGGGCTCCAATTCGCCCGAAAGTCCTGGCGCCAATGTTGTTCGAAGAAATGCAATGCTAATGTGAGAGCAGCCAGCCGGAGCCCACACATCGCTTACTCTCCTGCACTTCCATATCGATGTTCACGGTTCAGTATCTCTCCTGGCAGATGCCTTAAACTTTAAAGCCTCAACCTACCGCACTTCTTGAATGAGGGAAATCAGGGACAGACCCCAGACCCAGATCTAATTCGGGTGCCTTAGACCAGACATAAAGATCTCGCGTTGTCTTCGATGCGCATACAAGATACTGACCAATCTCCTCACTGATTCCTCTCCAGGAAGGACAACATGTCCAGAAGATGGCTGGAATATATCCGCACGAAGCCTGCCATAGTTTTAGTCACTGAAAATCTCGAAATAGTACACGACGGACACACTAAGATTCTACGTACCCAAATCAATCCCCAGAATCTCCAACTCTGCTGATAATCGATTGGTGGCTTTATTATTATCTAATAATAATAATGCTGCATCCTGGATATATACTGGACCGCGGACTAGAGGCCCCTCGAAGGCATTGTGTTTGTGTGTGTGTGTCGATCATAATATGTATTATAAATCAATGATCATCAATGTTGGTTCTATTCTAAGCGCACTTTAGTGGAATTGATTATACATTCCTTCAAAGGAGGAGGATGCATGCCTTTATTCCATTTGGTTTTTGTGTCGCATTTTCCTTTGGCCTCTGAAAACAATTGTGTAAAAATGTGGTAGGATTTCAGTGTTCCAGTTTTTAGTTTATTCAACAATGAAATATGCCTAAATAATGAATTAAAATTAAATATTAAATAATCAAATAATCGAGTTTGAGGTTTTTCACATCGCAGTTAAGTTTGAATACATTTTGAAAATAATATCGGTACTAAAATAAATACATATGTGTATGGAAATGGAAATAATATACTCAAATTTGTGCGACTATTATTTATTTATTTATTATTATTATTATTTAAAAGAATGCCACTATTAAGCATTGCAAATCTGTCGCCTTTGAACCAATGAAATTTCAACCAATGAAAATCATTCTCTCTTGTTCCACTCTCTTGAATCTTTCGTCGGCAAAGCAGTCGAAAAGTAGCCCGTGGCTCTGTGTGCGTGAAACGAGTGGGAAAGTGGAACAACAGTTTGTTATGCTACATACAATTTTACATTACATTACATTTTACATGTAGTAAACGGGAAAATCAAGAGAGACGGAAAGAACAGTCCTATTCTGGGGCGGAATTCGCCGAGTGGGTGGGGATTGATTTAATTAAAAAGAAGAAAATGCTCCCAAGTCACTGCACGATGCATTTCCATATGCTGCGGTTCCATTTTCTACGTATTTCTTACCCTAAATAAGACTTTCTTCCACCCTTTATTCTAGCCCTCTTCTAGCGCTTCCTTCTCCTAACGGCACTCTCTTACGGTACAGTACTCCTGATGAGGATTTTCCTCATTCTTGTCCGCTTTTGTTGGTGCCTTTCAGAGTTGATTAGTCATCATTTCGGGTTTAACCCCTTCTGACTTTCGCACATTATTCGCATTGAGCATTCTCGTACTCGTACTCGGATCCTTTGAGTTCCTTCGGTTGAGTTGTCAAACACACTCGAGGACCTGCTCTCCCTCCCTCCCTCTCTGCCTGCCCTGTCGTTGCGTATCTCCCTCTCGTTCTGTAGGATTAGTTACCGGCGAAAACGCCCACAGAATTTTCACGCCTCGTTAGGAGAAAACAGTCGGGGATGGGATGGGATGGGATGGGATGGGCTCTGTGTCCTGTGTCCTGTGTCCTGTGTCCTGGGTTCGGTTGAAAAACAATTTGCATTTTCCGCATTTGCGGTTTTCAGCCTGTGACCGTTTGACTGTGGCAAACAGGGAGAAAGAGAGAGAGAGAGAGAGATACCACAAGAGAGTGAGGGAGAGAGATGTAGAGTTTGTTTGAGTTTTCTGTGAATTAATTTGAGGGGCGTGGTAATCACATTAACTTCTGACAAGGCGCGTACGTAAACTCCTTTCACAAAAGTCACATTTCCCTTTTGCAAGTGCAAGGAAAACTCTGTCTCTCTCTCTCTCCCACTCTCACACTCTCTGTTTAGTCTATTTTTAAGAAAGATTTCCCCATAGGACAGGTTCCGGGAACGGAGAGGAGCGGAGCGGAGCGGCGCAACATTTTATGTTTAAATCAAAGCCAAAAGGCAAACAGAAGACGTCCCCAGACATCGCTAATTAACCAAAATACCCTGAAGGAAATTCCCCCCCCCCCCCCCCCCCCCTCGCTTTACCCTTTAGGAAAATGGAATTTTCTTTTTCCGCAAAGGTGAGGAAAATTCTGTGATCTACGCTGCGGTCCGCGCATTCGTTCGTTCGTTCGATTAACCCCCTTTTATCACGCCCAATTCTCGGAGGAGTTTCCCGGGCCGCGACAGCTGTCACACAGCTCTACCCCTTTGACCCCTGGCAGCCGCTCTCCACCCACTCCACCACCCCCCCCTTGCTCTTGTTTGCTGAGCTTTGGCCTCTGAATTTGATTCAAATTGTTTCCAATTGGATTTACATGGCCATCCACGGACATCCACTAGCCGAAAGCTAAATAATTTGTTGCCCCCTCTTGCTGTGGAAATTCTGTGGTGCGCTGCGACTTATGGGATTAGTGAGAGGAGAGGGTGAGGGGATGGAACTGGCTGTGGCAGTGGCAGTGGCAGAGAAAGTGTCATGATTGCAATTACAATTGTGTGTGTGTCAATTAGTCGGCGGATTGACTCTTCAGAAACAAACGGCTCGCAGGCAGGGTTGGGTGCAAATTGATGTCAAATGTCCTGGCAAGGGTATTCCAACAAGTGGTCGAGTCGGAGAGATTAAATCCTTGTTAAAAAAATGCATGTAATGCTGATAATCTGATTATTAAAGTAGTAATAAGCGAAGGAAAGCATATAGATGGATATCTTAGAGATGGGTATCCTCCTTCAATTCTTTTAAATGTGGAAAAACTCTCTTGTTTAAGGACACTTACCCCCTTATTGGTTTAGCATCTGCTTACACATCCATTAGCCATGCCACTAGCCTGCATTTCCGATTTCCTCTCGCTCTCTGCGTATCCTTGCCGCCTGCCAGAGTGCCAGAGTGCCAGAAGAAACCATGAATAATTTTAATATGCAAACGGAACGGAGCATGTAAATGTCTTATTTGTCACTCGTAAACAACAAAAAGAGGAGAATAGGAAACCAAATGTAGGGACGATATCTACATATATTTCTTAGCAACTCCGACCATATGCAAGACATTCACAGGATCGGATCGGCAGAGAGGGCCATAAATAAGGCGGCGAGATGGAAATTTGAGGCGCGAACATTTTAATTAGTGTGTCCCTCCATGTGCCTGGCCTCCATGGATATCTCGAGTGCGCACTCGTCCTGGGGCCAGGGCCAGGACACTTATGCAAATTAGTCGGGTCTAGCCGCACTAATGAGAGGGGAGGAAAGCAGAGTCGACTCCGTGAACACACCGTGACGATAAATCATATTTAGTTTCAGTTCCTTCGCTGGATTTCCACGAGTCATCATCGTCATCGATTCGGGGGAATGGAATCCGTACTGTCACAGCTCTCAGGTCTCAGCTCTCGGGTCTCAGCTCTCTCGGGTCTCTGCGGACTGCGACAGATGCCACAGATCCATCGACGGAGATCTCTCTGACAGTTGCATTGTCTGCCGCAGAGACCACCAAAGTTCTCAGTTCCTAGGAACTCTGCACCCTGCCCCCTGCCCCCCGTCCAACCTATCGAAGCTTCAGTCGAGTGGCGCTGCACTTGCCACAATTTAAACACAGATTGAACTCGAGTCGCGGCAGGGTTACGCTGCGGGTTCGGGACTAGGGCAAGCGAGCAAGTGCTCAAGTGTTTGCCACTCCAGTAAAAAGCAGCTACAGGCAGGGCTTGAGCCTGGAGTGGCACGTGGCACGGGGCAGTGGCAGGGGCACTGGCAGTGGCAGAAAAAAAAGCCAAGAAAATTTAATTAAATTATCTCAAACACGTGTTTGACCAACTGCAACGATTTTGCGAAAACAATCGAAAACCAGTTTAAATATTTACCCAGGCCTTTGCCTAAACGTTCTCGTGAGGGCAACCGCCCACAAACGAAGGTCCTGTCGACCGTCGGCCCAAAGGTTTCGTTTACATAAGAAAAAACCAGACATTCGGAGAGGATTTCGACTCAAAGATACCCTAAAGAAATTTAATTTAAGCAAAGCTTTTCGAATTCGAGAAAAACTCAAAGTAATATGGTATTTCTCTGAGTCTGGTTCTGGCTGTTAAAACAACGATTTTAGATCATAATTTAGTCACTACATACATACATATATCGTAAGACTACCAACTCAAGAGAATGCTAATTCGAATCAGGAATATTTCGAAATTGGAAGGTGGAGTAGATTAAAAACGATTCAAATCCAAATCCCCATGTTCCTATGGATAGCAGATTGTAGATCTTGAGCTAGAGCATATAGAGAAAGAATCCATAGTAAACAGAAATAGTTAATGAAATATTCGGGTCTTAAAAATAGAAACTTTGCGAAGTTAAATAGAATTTACTTTGATTTAAATATAAATGATATATAAATGAAAATATGAAACAACTAAAAATAAATTTAAATTTGTACGAAATATATTTATTTTGAATATTAAATAAATAAAATAAATATAATATAAATATGTAAAATTAAATAGGAAATATATATTTATCTAAATATTAAATAATTAGTAAATAAATCAAATATTTTCACATTCATATGTCTTGTTAGAATATTCACTCCCGGAGCAAATATTAAATACTTTTATTTTCACTTTTATATCCAATCGTATAATCTATGGAATCGGTAAAGTATTTTCCTGCCATGCATCAACATGCAAAAATGAATCACAAACATTCCAAAAACTCCACAAATACCGTGTAAAATAAATGTAAGGGTAAAACGTAGAATCCTTCTTCAGATTTATTATTTCAGCACACACACACACACACACACCACGAAGGACGTTGCAGGGGCAGCAGCAGCAGCAGCTTCTGCCCACAGCCCCCCGCCACATACAAAGGTGTTCGGAACATTTTCGCACATCTCCCAAGGCCCCCCCCTAGCGCGGGGCGGGGGAGAGGGAAACCCGTTTCTCTTGGCCAAAACCGAAATACAGCAAATATTTATACAAAATCATAAATATTTACAAGTCTCGCGCAGCGATCTCATCCATCGATAAGCGTTTTTGTGACTGGTGAAAACAACCTGGCCATAAACACGAAATTGTTTCCCCATTCGACCCCTCCCCCCGCCCCCCGCCCACCGAGCCCCGTCCCAGCAGTCTGGCCAAATAAGTGGCAATGAAATGAAATGAAATCCGTCGAACGCATCGAGAAACGCATCGAGATTGGGACCCAATGCCCACGGCAGTTCATTAGCTGGGAGCCGAGTCCGGTCCGGTCCGGCCCGGCCCGGTCCGAAATGGTGGCACAAAAGATTGATTTGTGGCCAAGAAAAGTTAGCCAAAAAATACATCTATGTACATACGCACGTATATTTTCCATGATTTTCCCTGCAACTCCTCCATTCCACTTCCATGACATTTTCCAGTTGAAATTCCCATCGAAAATATGCTGTAAATAATTCAAAGGAAACTTTTACGAGGTGGGGCTGGGGCAGGGGCAGGGGCAGGGGCTCTCGTGAATTCTTGCATCTCATTTGAGGGGTTTTAGTGCAGTGCGCTGCCCCTGCTGGCCGTGCCCCTGGGGGCTACTCCGCCCATTTCCCACCTGGAGAAGCGTGTCGGCGTTGGGGATCGATCCTCTGGAGAACCACAAAAACGCGAGCGAGGCAACTGCGCGGCCATGGCATCATCGTCATGCAATGTCCCAGGGCAGAGCAGAGGGTGTAGGTGTGGGGGTGTGGGTGTGGGGCGGGGGTTGGCGACACATTTACTAGATTAATTAGCTCATTTACTGCTGACAATGTCCGTGTTAATTCCCCACGAATTAAATGATAACATCGCACGGGAAACGACCCAAAGAGCGAACGAGCCAGCTCCAAGTGTCGATGAAATGGATTGGCTAATGCTTGTTGACGCTAATGCCGGTCGGTAATCATTGGGATTGGGGTTGGGGTTGGGGGGGGGGTCCAGGATCACTAGCCATAGGTGGCATACAACTAGATACGAGTATGTGTGTGCGGGAGGGGTGAGAGCAGGACCAGGGCTGGTAGGGGCTGCTGGTGTGCATCCGATTAGCATAATTTCAAGGACCACTTCGCTTAAGGACGCACCCCTGACTGCGACGCCTTGCTTGCCTCACACCCCACCCAATCTCATTCTATATCGTACAACCACTCCGATCCAGACATATTCCCTTTCGCATTTACACTGAGGAAAAAAGGGGAAAAGGTTTTTAAGTTGGGATTATTTCAGAGCCACTTCGAGGTGGGTTTTTTTCTCTCAGTGCTGCTCAGGCTGCTCAGGCTGTTCCCCTGTTCCCCTGTTTCTCGAAACTATCCACAACATCCAGGCAGAAATATAATTTGACTTCATTATGCGAACAGTTGTTGCCCTTTAGTTTTGGTAATTTATTTCAATTTTTTCGTGTCTTCTGGCAGGCGAGTGCTACAACAGTCTCTATCTGGCAAAAGGGGTTAATGGCTCCTGCAGTCCATCCCTTAGGTGGAAGAGAGCACCTTCTCCAGCTCCAGCTCCTGTTCGTTGCGTGTGTGTGTGCGTGTGTGTGTGCGTGTGTGTGTGCGTGCGTGTGTGTGTGCGTGTGTGTTTGTATGCCTCAAATGCTGCTATTGTTGCAATTGTAATTTGTTTTTATTGTCGCTGTTTCAGAGAGAGAGAGAGGGAGGGGGGGAGAGGGCTACTTGGGTGTGGCCGATGGAAAGATTCATTTCCAGCAAATCAAAAAACGAAGCAAAGAAAGAACTGGGGGACCAGGCATACACATGCGAGTATGTCCTTTGGCAGGGGGCTCATAATTAATTTTTGTGATATTTTCAAGACTCATCCAGAGTCGGAGACAGAGGGAGGCTTAGCTCCCAGGAGAGGCAACCTTTTGGGCCATTTAGTCTCAGTGTCGGCCAGCAAACAGGCAAACAGGCAACAAGCCAACAAACGGACAACAAGGACAATACATAACGGTACGTGGTGGAGTGGGAGTGCGAGGGCGAGTAGTGTCCTGTTCCCAGACTGGGCGTGGCTGCATTCTTGTCTTTCCTTCGGCTAACCAAAACAAGGATATTGACACTTTTCATCTCAGACACAGACTTGGCCTCAGCCTGATCTCAGGGCGAGACAGGACAGGACAGGACGGGACTCCCCTCCTCCGACTTCGACTCCAACTTCGACTCCGAATCAGAGTCAGTTTCAAAGTGGCTGCTGCTCTAGAGGACTAAAGGACTAAAGGACATAACCATGCATATAAATTTGATTATTATTAAGGCGGGCACATTAGTAAGCATTTCTAATGACGGCCAGAAGGATCTCTGAAAAGGGTCAGTCCTGCCCCAGCCACTGCCCCAAAAGCCCCGCCTTCCCATGTGTGTGTGTGTGTGTGTGTGTGGCATGTGGCCTCGGTTTCAAGTTAATTTATAAATATGCATGTACTCAGGTTTATGGTTTATGGTTTTAAGTATTTAAATATTTTATTTAGCACACTTCTTGGCCTCAGACTGCGGCTACGGTTTTTGGCCGCCTCCTGCCTCGCCTGGGCATAAAAGCAGGCATCTCTCTCATGCCTCTGTCTCTTTCTCTCACTCTCACTCTTTCTCTTTCTCCTGCTCCATGTGTTCGGGTTTTATTCATAATTTATGCGTCCACAGGGCGACACTCATTCTCAGAGCAGATGAGTGTGTGTGTGTGTGTGTGAGTGTACTCATTAATTGGAGGGCTTTAATTTAAAGGGTAGAGCCCCTTCATTGCTCATAAACTTACTAAAATTTTAGTTAAATTTATACATTTTTAATCCAGCCTTTAGGCTTCATAGGAATAATCCTTAGCATCATATCTCTGTCTTGCGAATTCTCAATAAATGTCTAGCTATATCATGGAAGGACTTGTGAAGTTTCCTCTGCTTTTTCCCAGCTTCATTGTTTTCCCATTATTATACATATATGTATTATATGATTTATATATATATACTCTCTTATATTCCCTAGAGTACCCCCAACCAAAGCCAGCACTTTTCCATTTTCGATTGATTGTTCCAGAAGCATAAACCTGATTGTTATATATGTATGTATATATCTCCCACTAATTAATAAACTAAAATTGCCAAAAGCCAATTGAACTAAGTGAAATGTACTCTCCCCCCCACCCCCCTCCGTCTCATAGCTCCCTTCCGCTGGCGAAATTCTTGAGGAACATTAATGTCCTGCCACCGAATCGACCTGATAAATGAAGCCATGGCCATTGTTCCGATACTTACCCGTACCCCGCACCCCCCCGTGCCACGTACTCTTATTCGGCTTAGCGATTTCAATTATCGGCCATGTAGAGCGGGGCGTGGCACTGCTGGAGAGGGGCGTGGCAGGGAATGGGCATGGGCAGGGGCATGAACAGGCGACCGCCGATTAGCACGTGCCGCTCGTTCCGAGCCACAGGCAGAGGCAGAGGCACGGGCAGAGGTCGAGGTCGAATGCGGAGGCTGCGACTGAGGCTGAGGCTGAAACCGAACCGTCGATGGCCACGTGACCCACAGCGATATCGGGGGCGCAGTATCTCGCATCCCGAAGATAAACATAATTATGCAATGCAGCAGGGGGGAGGGGGGGAACGGTGAAGCCATATAGCGGGTGCATGGGTGCAGTGAGGGGGGGGGTCTTGGCCAATCTGATAACACGCAACGAGATTTGTCATCATCAAACAAAGTGGGCGTGAAAATTGCGGATGAAGCCGCCCCAGGAAGGTCGGACGGAAGGAAGGAAGCAAGGAAGGATGCTTCGGGATCTACGGATGCTGGGATACACGATGTAGGGCTTCCGGTGCGGATGCAATCATGTCTTCGGCGTGTGCGCGAAATAACCATTGTTTGCCTTTCCCAGGACTAGGAGCAGCAGCAGGAGCAGGACCCCCGGCCAGAAATACACGCAAATAATTGCCAGCGCAAGAGCAGGACAATAAAGATGCTCGTGGGCCAAGGACATTATGGCATTGATATAGCTCTGGCATATGCCACATCTCCGAATGGGGTGAGGGGGTGAGGGGGGGGATAACTATTTTCGATTCTTGATTCTGGCCGCGTCTCTGGGCCTCAACACATTCCACTTTGTCTCTGACTTCGACTTGGCCTCCGTCTCTGGCCTCTGGTTCGGTCTCTGACCAGCACGTAGCACATCCCCGAAGATAGACTCAGGCATGTCCTCTCTATATACCCTTTCTGGGGGGTATCCGAGTTTGTTCTGTTGCGCAATTCCGACAATCGACTGTACAGCAAATCCTACACAGAAAACTAGTTAATTTCCTAAGAAAATCGGACAAGACTTTCCAAATCGTACATATAGATTCTCATAATTCTATCTACTGTCTTTAACATTATAAACTTCCTTATATCATATAATTTACTACTTATACTTATCTCTGTCCCAACAACAGATCCCGCAACTTCCCCAATAGGGGACCCAGTGACCTTTCTTATTCTACATTTTCAGATAGCTTATAGTTTTATATTCTAAGTTAGCTTTATATAAGTAAATAAATAAAGAATATTTACGAATATGATGTACCATTTATGTACATATTTATACCATAGAAACCATCTCTCTTTTAGGGTATCAAAGCCTTTGGACTCCCGAAACTATCATTTTCCTGTGGGTTGCCTAGTTGTCCTGTTGGCATTAAAATTTCATTTGTCTGCCGGCCACTTGGCATGCGAGTCGAGCACACTCCGAAGCCCGCCCGACGCCAGGATACTAATCATAGACTAGCACCATGCATCATCATCATCATCATCATCATCCTCCAGCTCCTACATCCCTCCCTCTCCAGTGCGCACATCCTCATCAAGCTGATTGCGAAAAATCACTGGAGAAATCAGGCAGTGTTCGTGATGCCACACGAACTGCTTCCATGATGACATTTCCATGGATGAGGTGGATCCTGGAATGGTCTCCATTCGACCTCTGACTCTGACTGGCACTCGGAAAAAAAGCACATTTTTCGGCACTTTTTGGCACCATTTGAGTGTTGTTTTTGTGTGTGGGAAAAACATTGAAAATCAATTTTGTAATCAAAAGGCTTTGTCTGCGTTGAGGGAGGTTGAAGTGAAAGCAAATTATCATTCATCCCCCATCTCCCAGACAGAAAGAAAAGTGTCACATTAAATACTTGATTATGTATTCGAAATATCCGTACAAATTTCGGATTGGATTTGGATTTGGCCACGTATTCTTTGCGTTCAGCTGTTTCAATTATTCATATTTTTCACAGTTCCCCGGGGAGGCAGACATTAATGGAAGAAGAATGAAAAGAAAAATCCAAATGAACCACATGACCTCGATTGAGAATTTCCCTCTCCTCCCTGCTTGGCAGAGAATTACTCTCAGATCTTGCAGAGAAGAGTCTAAAGTCTGACGAACAGCGGAATTATCGAGGAAATAGTTGCCTATAAATCAGACGAAAACTGAAGGCAATTTTCACAGTTTATCCTGGAATTTTGGGTCTTGTCCTGTCTTGGCCAAAGGGGGCGGACTCTTGTCCCTGGTCGGCTGTCAAACATAATCACCTGCCCACATCCCTGTCGCTCTGTCCAGTCCTGTCCTGTTCTGGTCTGCCCCACGAATCTATTCTCAAAGGAAATTTATGTTTTTTTCTTGTCTGTGTGTGAATGAAATATTTTATTTTGGTTTTTTTCTGGTTTTTTGCGCCAGTTTTTTAACACATTTTGTAATTTCAACACGTTGCCACGTACCGCAAAAGTTTATCCTGCAACTGTCCGCCAATCTCGAGTGTCTCGTGTCCACAACATGGACACAGGCTCCAATGATTCGTACCCTGGACAAGGACTAGGACTCGGACTCGAACTTGCACTCAACTTCTGGACACGAATGATTAATGGTTCTCGGGCCGGACTCTGCCAAATAATAAATCGTAGCAAATCGACTGGGGAATATTTTTGCCGAGTAGGCGGCCGAGTAGAAATTTCGCTCTGTCACCATTTGCGGAAAAGGTTTCGGTTTTCCTCCCCAATTTTCTTTCTTATTCAATTTTTGTCTTTGCAAAAACGTGTGCGAAATTCAAAAATATTTATGTATTTTTGAGCGGCCAAAGCGAAACAAATGGCAACAAATTTTTGGCATTTGTATGAGATTAATGTAAATCCATTGAATTGAATTTTGTGGATGGTTTTTGGAATTGGTTTTCCAGGGGGGAGGGGGCATATCCAAAGACGATTCACAAAAAAATGCCCAACAGATGTATGCTTAAATGATTAGGGTTTGATTAGCGTTTGGTAAGCCTTATTAATGGAAAGGACTTCTGACTGTAGCTCGGAATTTATTAAGATTAAAGTACATTTTAAAGGCATAATTCTTTAACCGATTTGGCCATGATTTATCCCTCGAAAGTTAGCACTTAATAACCATTAAAATCGCAATTGAAATCAAGCCAGCTCTCAACAGGTTTTTCGGATTTCCTGGAATATACATCTGTATATACTATATACTCGTATATCCGTAAATTGGGTAACAAAATATCAGGCAGATTTGTTTTGATTTTGTTTTGGCCCAAAGAAAACAAAATTAGCATTTTAAAACCGGTTTTCAAACTCTAACGGAACGTGTTGAACGGCTCTACGTCAGCGGAGGGGGGAGATCTATTTAAAATTCACCAAATATTCCAATTAGAAGGCGCTTGCCAATCGTTTAACTGATTGCGAAAGTAAAACCCCTAAAATGATAGTTTTCAGCTGAATACCGAATCGTTCCCTGATTATTTCGAGTGTATTCAATGGACAGTTCTGTGTCAACACTTACATATGGAGCTGGTGGCTTCATCGTCTCTGTAATCAGGTTATTGCCCCAAAGCCAGGAGCACAAGCAGCAGCAGAAGCAGAAGTGTTGGCCAAACCACGAATCGGGTCAGTGGCAGTGCTCAGGGCGAACCCACAAGATCGGGCGGGTGGCGGGTAGGGGCAAAAGGGGGCAGGGAACTTGGACAGCATTCACGAACTGGCCAAGACCACGAACAACAGATGGTCGTTCATAGGGAGCCGAATAACACGAAATACAAATAATACGAAAACAAACAGAACGAAAAACATTTCCAGTTTTGTTTTTTTCTTTTGGTTTCCACAATTCGCGGGTTTTGCTCAAGTCTTAAAATCATTAACTTTAGGGGGATTTATTTTGGAACGCATCCACACACAGAGAGAGAGAGAGAGAGTTGGGTAAGAGAATGAGAGAACTAAAGCTTATGAATCACTGGATCTAACTTTATTTTTATGACTTTGAGCCGCGACTTAAGAGATCTCTTAAGTTTTATCTGTAATTACGTGTGCGTTCTTTATGGTTTATTGTTAATTTTTCATTCAATGTTTTTTTTTCTTTGTTTCCGCTGTGTTTTCTTGGCTCTTCTGGTTGCTTGACAGCTTCTGCTGGCTCACCGCCTTCTCCGCCTTTGATGATGATGATGATGATTCGCACTACGTCAGCGCTAAAACAAATTTCCATATAAAAGCGCTGCGATGTGGCGGCGCGGCTTAGTCGATTTGGAACTTTTTACGCGTTCGGTGCCTAAGTCTTTTGTTCATTTCTGTGAGATATACATAGATATATATATACATATACATATATCGAATTTATAGTACCTGCTTTGCTAATTGTGCGCGTGTTCAAATTGCAGATCCATCATGAAGTACGCCTTGATTGCTCTCGCCCTCTTTGTGGCCTCAGCGGCGGCTGCCTCTTCCGGTGAGTGACCCCGCCTCCCCGTCACCCTCCCTGATCACTGATCACCGATCACTGCAATTACATCATCGAAGCGACTACGGCTAGTCAAGGCTATTATCATTAAACGATTGTCATGTTTATTGTTATTTAATTTGATTAGCAAGTCTTTTGGGGAGTAAACCGGGTATGCTAATCGCATATCGAATCGAACCGAAAACCCACCGAAAATCCATTAGAAATATCATTTTTAATTTGTAAAACTCGTTCTGTGAAATTCGGTTTTTGCGACAATGTTTGTCGAAACTTTCCGAGCATTAATACCGGAATTATGAATAATCAAGCAAAAGTGGCGATATCAAACAAGTTTTTGGTCATAGTTTCCAGAGGAAGAAAAACTTTCACAAAGCCCAAAAGAAAACCCATTTGGTAGCCTACTTTTGGGATCATATTCAAACTTAATATCTGGAATATCTATTATAATCTCCCGATCCCATCTCCTCCCACAGCTGGACAGTTCGTGCCACGCGCCTTCTTCACTCTGGACTCCCAGGGCCGCCAGTCGGACGTGCATCCCGTCAATGCCCGTCTGCTGAGGCGTCTGCGCCGTGAGGTGTTCAGCTCTTCGTCCTCGTCGTCGTCGTCCTCCTCCTCGTCCGGCAACGGCGGCAGCATCACCTTTGCCTCCCACTCCATCCATAATCCCGATGGTTCCGGCCACATCGGCACCTCCTACACCCAGCAGGCGGCTCCAGCTGCTACCCTGTAGGTTCACCCACATCCCCTGCCCGGGCTACTTGGACTATTGATTCTATTGAGATTTCGATCCTTTTCAGGGGCGTGAACCTTGAGAGCCGTTTCGGCGAGAATTCCGCATCCGGTGCCTACAATCCCTCGTACGTCAGTGCCGGCAACTACGGCACTGGTCTGGCCAGCAATGTCGGGTACGGCAGCACCACCGGCACCCAGCAGTCGTACGGCAGCAGCGTGCCCGCCACCCACATCCAGCAGACCATCAGCACCTTCGACGCCGCCGGCAACCAGAAGGTGACCACCGTCCAGGGCGCCACCGACCACACCGGCGTCCTCAACGTAAAGAAGACGGAGATCAAGTATCCCGCCAACTAAGGGCAGTCCTGCATCGAATCTAGGATATACATATGAATATTTGAGTGTTAAGATGAATAAAGTAAAGTAATAATAAAGTAGAGCATCCATTTGTCGAATATTTAAAGTTGTCTGGAACCGAATCAAGGCTCAAAGTAGATCCCACTGATCTCAATAATATGCCTCAAATGTATCGTTTAACGAATGAATATATTAAGTATTATAAAGATGAATGAATGAATCTACGAGTGTGCAATCACCAGAACAACTTGATCAGCGATCAGGGATCTTTATGATATAATTTTTGAACAAATTCAGGGATCACATGTAGCGTTAAAACAGTACGCTCCCTATGATAACTAAGCTATGCATCACTCGCGTTCACCAGCACTGAAAACATGATCAATGCGATACTTTGCTGATCGCTGATCAAGTTGCTATCAAATAGTATCGCATACGAGTCAAAGCCGAGACTTAACCCGATAAGAGGCTGGCATTTGGATCCGGAAATGATTGAAATAGTGTCCTCTTGATGCTGACAAAAAACTATAAATGGGAATATACTTGTGTCGTTCAGTTTGTGGCAGTGAAAGTATCACTTATGATAGCTCGCAATCGGATCGAGCAAACAGGCTTTTGCGAGACTTTTGCGAGTCTTTTACGAGTCTTTTGCGAGACTGTTGCTAGACTTTTGCGAGACTTTTGCGAGACTTTTGCGAGACTTTTGCGAGTCTTTTGCGAGTCTTTTGCGAGACTGTTGCTAGACTTTTGCGAGACTTTTGCGAGACTTTTGTGAGACTTTTTAGATATTTCTATTTGTGTTCTCGCTTGCGGGACTCTCGCAAAACTCTCGCATTTGTTGAGTTGCTGCCTCCCCATCTCTTTTTCCTTCTCCCACAGAAATGCTCTCGTTCTCATTCTCTTTGTGTGGTCGGGTGTGTGTGTGGGTCAATTAATTGCTTCCAAGTGGATGCCCTGCCACGCCCACAGCCAGTGTCAAAAGCTTATTCATTGCGGTGGGCTGTCGGAGCAGTCTCTTTGCATGTGCTCTCTTTTTTTTCGCTCTTTTTGCACACTTTAGATGATTGCATGCCACATGCATGCCCCCCATACCGCACACTGCACATCCTTCGTTCCATCCAGCATCCTTCCCATCCTTCTTCTGCCCTTTCGTGCTTAATCTCGCAGCAAAAATGGAAGTGGGAGTGGGAGAGGGAGAGAGGCAAAAGCGCAGCCAGCGCCTGCTGCTCCGCTGAGCACAAACAATTGCCTGTGGGCGGCTCTGGGGCTGCCTGAGTGTGCGGGGGGAGGGGTGGGGGCGTGTTAGGCAGTGTTGGTAAATGCTTTTAGCGTATTAGTTCAACGGAGCGGAATTCGATGTCTGCTCGGATGCTGCAACGCTTTTAACGATGATTAAAAACTATTCAATTACAACAACAACAAATGTAAAGACTCCAGCAATATCTACAACAACAACAACTAATACTAAAACAACCTCCTGATGATGACAAAAACTAAACATCTTTAATCAAAAGGGATACGCCGCACAAGAAGGATTAAGCCAGGCAAGGAGTCACTGAGAAAAGAGCAGGGAGGAGGAGAAGGAGGAGGGGAGGAGTATGAGTCCGGACAAGATATGAATATGGGATTTGCTTGGGGAATTGCTCAAATCTCAACAGGTGCACGCACTTTCCAGCAACACACGCACACGCACACGCCCCCCTATGCCCCACACGACCCGCCTCCGCTGTCAACGGGCCTTGCCGCATGCAAATGCTGAAAAGTTTTGTGGCAACACACAGCAGAGAGAGAGAGAGAGAGAGGGAGAGAGAGAGTAAGACAGCGAGTGGCAGGCTGCTTCCGAAAAGTTCTTAATTATTATAATTAATTACTTTGATCTCTGACTGCTGCCTTCTATTCTCGCTGCTATTAATTTACTTGATTATGTTGAGGTTTTTCCCAGCAACCTCCTGCATCCTGGATGCTCCTCACCCGCCTCCGCCCCGCCCCGCCTCTTCTTAACATGTATCTCACATAATTGAGAAAGTGTAATGAATTTACTCGCGGCACCCGGAAGCAGGAGCAACTTTTCCAGACTGTGATAGATTTTCATTAAAGTGGCATTTTCACTCATTCGCATGTGGCCAAAAGGATGTGGTACGGATATCGGGGAAAAACTGCTTTTAGGGAAGGACATATACCACTCATTTACTATAATTTATTAGGCATAAAACATGAGTTACTTAACTCTGAGAAAAAGGGTATTATATAAGGAAACATCCATATTTAAATTTAATATTCGGTTAATAAAAATGTAGGGAAATTCAATGTGAATATTATTAATACTAATTATAAATAGATAGTCTTTTTAATCCAAATATAAAACACTAAATTACATCAAATTTATTAAATTTGTAAGATATATATTTATTTTTCTATTGGTATACATTTTCAAATCTAAGCTTAAATATTAAATTTTCAGGGTTTTTTCTCTAGGCATTTTTCATATATATTTTGAAAATTTGTTAATGGATAGATTTGAAGAGTTTATTATTTAAAGTTTATTCATTCGATGTTTATGGAAGACTCTATTTTCAATTGCATGAATCAATCATACATAGATCTCTCTCCCTCTCTCTCCCTCTATATATTATTTTTCTTAATCACCACCACTTAACTATCAAGACTTAATCACGATTAAAGCTTTTTCCCTCCAGTTTGATCATCTCTGAATTTGAATAAGCTTTCGTCAAGCTTTGAGCAATTCTCGGCTGAAGCTTTCGGTTTTGCCTAGACAAAACATTAGCAGCTTTCGCTAACTTCAATGAGGCGGGGCGGGGCTTCTCTCTGAGAGGAACCGAACCAAATGAAAGCTTCATTCAGCAAAGAGAGCGGGAGGGGGACATGTCAGAACATGCATCCGATTCGCGTGATCTGAATTGTCGATGAAACGGTACTGCCAACAAAAAAGAAAGAACAGAACAAAAAAGCAGGCCACTTCCTTCTACTTCCCCTAGACATGTTTCCCCCTCTGCAGCAGAGATCAGCAGAGAGAGAGAGAGATCACTGATTGATGGGGAGTCAAGCGGGAGACAGGAGACAGAAGACAGCAGACAACATGCGGCTTCGCATTGTCATCGGCATGGGGCGCAACAAATTAAGCGTCTTGTGTGGTCGTCATCAGCGGAACGCGGCAACATCAGCAGCAGCAGCAGCAGCAGTAGCTTTGCTGTAGATCGACGCCACCTGGTCAGAGGAGGCCCCAAACTAAGCTCCAACTGCAGCCATAGTACCGAGTCCGACTCCGACTCCAACTCCGACTCCGGAGAGTGACCACCGCCGGCGATGCCTAAATTCAGTTGGACACGAGCGCCAATGCAGCGATCAAGTGACATTTTATTGTCGGCAATCGCTGGACGGCCGTTTTTGCTGCGCTGCCTCTGTTTCTGGTGCTTCCACCCTGTACACTTGTAGAGCTCAGGGGTATATGGGTTTCCCTAGAAACTTCCCTAGCTAGAGGTGGCACAATCTTCCTTGAAGTCAATAATTATTACAGATCACTTTGGATCACAGTGATTCTCCCTTGCATCACTTTCGATCACTGGGTATCCTTGAGTCGATGCCCGCAATGGGTGTGTTCTCATTTGAGGCTGCTGCTTTGGCTATTTAGAGGCATGAAAGTAGCGACAGAAACTGAGGCCTGTGGCCTGAGGCCGAGACCTGAAGTTGCCTCTGGATCTGGCTCTCAGGAGTCCTCACTTGGATAATTGACAAGAATTAATTCATTCCATTGATCGGCGAGCGTTGAAATGTCGCAAATTTAATTATTGAAGTCGCGCTGCCAGTCCAATCAGCCTCCGAGACTGTGGGTGGGCGCTGGGATGCCAATAGAGAGCGGCTTAAGCGGCTCTTTCCATTCCATTCCATTCCTCTCCCCTTCCACTGGCTGGAGGACAGTCGTTCCATCAGTCGTTCATTCTCTGGCCTTTAAGTAAAACAAACAAGTTGACAAAAAGGAGTACGAATGGATGATGAAGCGAGGAGTGGAGTGGAGGGGAGGGGAGTGGAGTGCAGTTCAGGTGGAGTGCCGCCAAACGAGAACCAAACAAAACGAAAATCTTTCCTGACAAATTTCTGCCATTTCAGCTGGAGCCAGGAGATGCCTGCCTCCTGCCTGCCTGCCTTCACAAAAAAAAGCTCAAAAAACCAAGAAGGAAATTCAACGATTTGTGCAGTCATCGGAAGCGGAAGCAGCAGCAGCAGCGGCAGCGGCAACAGCACTGACAGAGGCACATCCTCTCTCCATCCTGATGATCTAGTGACGAGGACAGTCGGTCCAGTCCTTTGGAGTGGATGAAAAAGAGCAGAGTGGAGTCGAATGGAGGACTAAAGTGGTGGGGATTGTCGCTCACTGTTGACTTAAATCGTTTAGGTAAAGTTAAACAACTTGTTCCGTTAATTGTTAAACAATGCCCAGGCAGCACTGTCCCCTCTCCTCCTCTCCGCATTCCCCTTTCGACAGAATGGAGGGCTCTGGGAATAATTGATGGGAAAACTGAAAGCCAGCAGAAGCGATGGAAGCTGCGCAAATGATGATGGAAAGTGCAGAGGAAAAAAGCTGGCTTTAAGATGTGAGGAAACGGAAAAAGAGATTTGACATTTACCTGTGATTTAACTGCTGTTTTGGCGATAGCTTTAAGGTTTTTCCAGGGCAAATAAATCCGAATTCAGTGTGAAATATATGTTGTAAAGAAATTATTATGCGGAAACGACAACCGATTGCACTTAAATATTCTTTAAATATCACTTTGACTCCCGTTCTGTACCAGTATCCATTCCGTCTCATTTCTTATATATAACCTTTCCCTCTCCCCCCCCCCCGTATAATTTTCACAAATAATTGCATCAAATGTTTGTTAACTTAGTTTTTGGGGCTCTCGAAATATAATTGATGTTGCTAATGAACCTTTTTTCATCCAATATGTGCACTTTTCCGACATTTCTGTTATTTGCTACTCTTTTCCCTTTCAGCCGAGTGAATGGCTGGGGGTGTGGGCTGGCTGCTACAATGGGCAATGGAAAAAGGGTGAAAATGCTACCGAAAAGTAATGGAAATAACCGGAGGAACAACCAGCAGCAATGGCATCTCCATATGCAGAAGTAGATTTCCGTTGCGTGTCCCTTGGGCATACATACATGCATACAAACATACATATATGCTTCCCTTCCATACCAACATCCTGACCCAACTCTCAAGGCTCTCTCGCCCCCTTCAATGGGTTGACAAAAAGCACAAACAAACATGTATATATAGAGCATATATCTAAATTTCAAGTTCAGTTTGGGCATTTGGCCACATGCTGCCGAAGATTGATAATCCTATTGATGTTTAAGTCCCACAATAATGGGGATAGGAAATTCGATATGGTATTTGAATTGTTTAGCTGAAAATCTACTTTAAATATCGCTTATGGGTTTTCTTTAAAAATGATTCCCAAAAAGTGTAGAGTAGGTCTTTATCTTTCTTTGATTTTTGTAATTTGTATCCCTTAATTAATTTTAATATTATTGCCAAATGTTTGATAGTTAATTTAATAATAATAACAATAAATTTTCTTTAACTTGATGCTTAAGAAAATAAATAAAAGACTAAAAATCCATGAATTTCACCATCTCACATTCGAAAAGCAGAACGAACTAAGCGCGCGCGAGTCGGTAAAGCAGTTTGTACTAGCCTTTTGCCGCTCTCTTCGGTCTCCTCTGTTCTCTTTGCCAATGGGCATTTCTCTTAGCCATTCTTATTGGTGACTTGCACGCCGCGAGACAAAGAGAACGAACAGAACACAAGAGACCTCAAGAAATGAATACAGCACACAACAAAAAATGGAAATAAATTGTATACAAAATATACACACAGCTGCGTAGAGTCCTGAAAAATCATGTACATTTCCCGAGTCGAAAGATCTTTCCCAGTCTAAATTATGGACACGTTTCCCACTTCAAGTTTGTCGGGGAACAGAAAAAAATAATATTTATTGCGGCAAAAAGGAGAACGAAATTAAAATGCATTACAAACAATTTGTTCTCGATGAAATCTGAAGGGAGGGGGGAAAGTGGAGGGTTGTGGCAGTCCCCCGAATACGTATAGTATGGTAAGCAATGCATATTAAATTTTACATTTTTTGTACGCTTTTTTTTGTTGTCTTTCGGTGCCGTTCTGGCAATTAAACTCCCAGTGAATTTTCCACATTTTGAACAAAAACAATATAAATAAAATAATAAAAAAAATATAGAAGAGAAATTTGCATTGTTTGCATATTTAATAAAGCTAATCAAACACGTCGCGCCCTCGCCTCGCCTCGCCCATCGCCATCGGACGGACTCCCGACCCTCCTGATCTAGAGGCTGACTCCGTGTCCGTTCGTTCCCTATACGGACGATCCCTCCCCTTTTCTGTTTCTGTTTGGGTGAGGGTTTGCCTTGCCTTGCCTTGCCCTGCCCTGCCCTGTCCTGACAGCATCCTTCACATAATTTATTGGCCAGTACTCAAGGACGCGCAAGCGAATAAAAAGAAAACAAAAAAAAAATCAAACAAAACTGTGAAAAACTCAGCGGGAAACCGCCGACGGAAGTCAAACTAATTTGTTGTCATTTTTATGCGACAAAAACGAAAACAATAAAACGACAAAAACAAATTGTTAGAGTGGAGCGGTAGGGGTAGGGGTAGGTAGATGAGAGAGGGGCGGGATCAGATCCCGGCAGCTGCCATGAAAACGGATGAATTATTGATTAAATTAATGCCTCAACGATACGATACGATTCGATTCGATTGTAGTTTGATTCGAAAATCGGAACAAATTCATCGATTATACACACATTAAATAGGGATCCCTAAGGAGATCGTTTTGGGAAGGATCGATTTTATATACATTTCAAATTTATTGATAATTTATTGTTAAACTTAATTTTACCCAGTGCAGATTATTTTTTTGCAGAGCAGAGAAGTAAGTGTTTTCGTCCCTATAAAGTATACATTTAAGTCCCTATATATCCGTATATAATTATGAATAGTTTGGATCTGATCACTATATCGGATTACTGATCATGAGCATAAATTGTTGAGCATTGTTTTTGTCTTTGAAAATAATATAAACAAAACTTTACAAATTGTGATAGAATATATCCTTCCACAGGTCTCAGCATAGATTGAATAATATAGTAGAATATTGATAGCATCCAGATAAAAATTATAGTTGATGACGCTGTTTTTTAGACGCTTTATTCATCTTTAATCTTAATTATTGTTTGGTCACAAAATCAGGCTAACAGGCTAACCGATCTCCACCAGACTTAACCTCTGGCTAAACGCTAGCCTTCTTGGCTTCCCATCGTTGACTTGAGTCCTGAAGAGGACATCCCACCCCAATGCCCTCAGCCACAGCCCAGCCCAGGCAAAATGCTTATCATAATCACAGGAAATCGGTTGTAAAGGAAAAAAAAACACACACACACAACAAACACGATTACTTGCAACAAATGGCAGCGACCGCAGCGGCGGAAGTCAACAAATGCTTGTTGTTTAATTAACGATCCTGCACGAAGGAAGAGGCAGAGCAGGGCAGACATTTTCGAGTGTCAACTAACAATTTTGTGGGCAGCCTTTGGCGGGCTTCAAAGGATATCCGCGCATATGGACTGAAATTGATGATGTGAGCAAGTGGCACGTAATCAATTTACTTGCAGCGCACTCCGCCACACTTGCCTCATTTCGAATGCGAATTTAAGATGCCATTGTCCTGTGACCCACCACCACCAGCAAGACACACACACACACACACACACACTTTAGAGGGTGGCTGCCTCATTAGGATAGCCGCCGCTGGCTGCTGTAACAGTATATCCTCAACATATGTGCCAGCCAGGATGGCCCAGGCTGGCCCAGGATGTTCGGAATCCAATTGGTGTGCATTGATAGCACTGAATGGGATCCGACCCGGATTCCGAATGTATCCTTTGGCACATTGTATTGTGCTCGAATCGGATTAGAGTTAAGTTTTGTCGTGCGGTTAAAACGAGTGTGTGAATCGAAAAGATATATGCGTATATCTGTATCATGTTATCCGCTTAAAGCGAAATGGCCTGGAGAGCCTTTTACATATGCAAATATATATGTGCTTTGGATGGAATATTACTAAGGGTTATCTACTCCTTGCAGAGATTGAAAAATGGAAGAGCACAAACAAACACAACATAAACATATTTTAAATTAAATATTCGGTTTTAAAGTACCGTAAAATTAAATATAATTTACCTTGATTCAAATATAAAAGAAATCCATGTTTTCTATCCTATTTTTCATGTACATTTTTAACGGCTTGGGTTCTCTGATTTATTTCAGATATAATCTGTTGCCATTCGGGGGATTATTTTAAAATTTCACTCTCAAAAAAGATGTAGTCCTTACTCGACCAATCTATTCTTACAAATCTCATTAAAATACTCTTTTTTTTTTGTCGCAAATAAACATTTTAAAATTAAAATAAAATATCACAAATACATGTTTATTTAAAATAGTTTCTTCCAAGTATTCTGATCTTCCCCATGCGTGGATGTCCAATTTTCGATGCAATATTTCCCTCTTAAATCACCCCAAGAAACCTCTTGGTTAGGTTAATGGCTGTATCAAAATTCTTAAATTCCCCTCAGAGCAGACCAGTGGGAGGGATGCCACATCCCACCCACATGTGGGACATTCGTTTTATTTTGTTGATTTACCCCCCGACCCGTAGCCCCGTGTCTTATTTACAGGCGACTCTGGGTCGCCTCGAGTCGCCCCTTTTATGTTCCTAATGTCGCATAAACAGTGCTTAATAATGCACTAACCTTGGAAGGATCACATCGCCACTAACCGTGTAAAACGTGGCCAAAAAAAGGAACCTCCCCCCCCAAGCCCCCCACACGGAGTCGGGTTCGCTCGTCGACAGGGATTAATATTTAATTCGTGTGCGTTTTCCAGGTTGTATTTCGCATTTTAGGGAAAATTTAATGGCTGACAGCGGGCTCTTGGCAAAAGGCTTGGGCAAACAGCTCGCTCTCCTTCGTCCTTTCGGTTATCATCAGTCTTCATATGGTAGATGCATGGCATGGCATGGCATGGTTTGGGGGGGATGATTGGGGATGTCTTCAGCGAAATTTGAATCGCGGGCGGAGGGGAGGACCTTTGGGATCATCGCGATGTTTACCTGGAGCACTCACTCGCGTTTTTGAGGCTATTGAAATATTCCGTTTGACCCGAAAACAAACACATACTCGCCCTCCCTGCCCCATCTCCATGTGCGATGGGGTGGGCAGAGTCCCGAAAAGAAATTTCAAGTCGAAGAGAAAGCTTGTTTGTCCCTGCCCCTGTCCCTGCCCCTGTCCCTGCCCCTGTCCCTGTCCTGTCTCCAGCACTTGCTCGAAGAAGAAGATTGCTCCGACTCCGGCTCTGACTCCGGCTCTGGGTCTGGGTCTCTGTTAATCACTGTTTTCATTATTTCTGGCCGACTTTTGCTGATTCGCACAATCGGCAGCGATTATCACGCCGTCGAATGGGGGATGGAGGGGGGGAGCTCGTACCCCCAGAGTGCAATTAGCAGCGGGGGAAAACTATAAAATTTCAGTGTTTGTCTTGCCAGATACTTTCGTTCAGATACGGCTACAGGATGCGGCTAACGGTACGCTGTTGGGCCATATACCCGCACCGTATGTGGTTGGGGGGGAGGGGGGAGGGGGAAGCAGGAAGGCCATTTCCGTGTACGCATAATTGGCGTTCTGTGGCTTCGCCCACACCTCAGCCCCCACCCGCTACGGGCACTGGCACAAGGCACTGGCAAGGATACGTCCCGGCTAGAGTCATGTCAGAGGTGGTGGTGTATCCCGAAGAATCATTATATTTTTGGCTAGTCTTGGGGATGGCCGACGGCCAATGGCCAATGGCTTTTCACACCGTATCGAACTGGGAGGCACGCTGCAGGCCGTGGACAGTCGGCTGATAGAACTCGTCGACGACAGCGTCGGTCATGCGGTGCAGCCTGTCGTCCATCTCGATCCACTCCCTCTCCTGGGGCAGGCCGCAGATCTCCGAGTAGTAGCGCAGCTTGCGGTCGCGACTGGTGCTGCGCAGGCTGACCACGAAGCCGTTGGTGAAGGTGAAGGTGATCATCTGCTCGCTGGGCACCGTCGGCAGTCGCGCCTTGCGGTCCGCATAGGCGGTGTCCAGGCCCACGGTCAGGTCCCGGACATGCACCACCTCGAAGGTGCCGCCGAGAATGCACTTGGGATAGGTGCCCGGCAGGTCGTCCTCGAAGTTGCGCAGCCGCTGGAAGATCTGCTCGATCAGGTCCGGATTGTCGCAGACGTAGAACGAGGAGAGGGCCGCATGGTAGCCGTACGTCTCGTAGATCTCGCGCAGCTTCTCGATGAGCGTCTGGCTGCGGGTGGTGCGCACGTGGCAGGCCATCGTGGCCAGGTGCGTGGCGGCCGAGATGCCGTCCTTGTCCGGCACATTCAGGCCGAACATGAAGCCCAGCGGCTCCTCGAAGGCGAACAGCACCGTCCGGCCGGCGGCCTGCAGCTCCAGCGCCTTGTTCCCCATCCACTTGAAGCCCGTCAGCGTCTCCACGTGCGTGAAGCCCTCCGCCCGGGCGATGGCCGCCAAAATCCTGGAGCTGACCGTGCTCGAGAGCATGATGCAGTTGCTCACGTCCGGCTTGGAGGTGCGCGTCCGGTAGTTTTCCAGGGCCCACCAGGCGAGCAGGGCGCCCAGCTCGTTGCCCGTGAAGATCTTCCAGCGACCCATGGGGTCCAGCTCGGCAGCGGCCAGCCGATCCGCGTCCGGATCGTTGGCCAGTATCACGGTGCAGTGCTCCGACCCGGCCTTCTTGATGGCCATCAGCAGAGCCTCCCGTCCCTCTGCCGGAGATCGGGGATTAAATCTGTGCAAGTGGACGTGGAATGGACGGAGCCGACTCACCGTCCGGATTGGGATAGACGAGGGTGTGGAACTCCGGGTCCGGATCCTTTTGCTCCGGCACGGGGATGAGCGGCTTGAGGCGCGCCTGGTAGAAGGCCTCCCGCATGAAGGAGTAGCCCACGCCGTGCAGCGGCGTGTAGATGAACCGCAGCTGGCTGCACTCGTTCGTCTCCAGGTGGACGGGCGGCAGGAGCTTCTTCAGCATCTCGTAGTACATCGGATAGATCTGGCGGTAGGGATCCTCGACCAGGGGACTCTCCTGCAGAATGCTGAGATCCCATGAGGAGGGCTTCGGCTCCTGGTGGGACATGATGGCATCGAAGATCTTCTTGTCGCTGGGCGGCAGTATCTGGGCCCCATTGGCGGCGTACACCTTGAATCCATTGTCCTCCTTGGGATCGTGCGAGGCCGTCATCATAACGCCCGCCAGGCACTTGAGCGCCACAATGGTGAAGGGTATGAAGGGCGTCGGTGTCATCCGATTGAACAGGTACACCTTGAAGCCGTTGTTCAGCATCACCGACGCCGTCAGCTGGGCGAACCGCTTGCTGTTGTATCGGCCATCGTAGCCGATGACCACGCCCTGCGTCTCCCGCTTCTGGATGCTCGGATAGGTGTCGCTCAGGTAGGCGGCCAGTCCCTGGGCGGTCTGGATGATCACCAGATCGTTGATGGAATCGAATCCGGCCCGCATCCCGCCCCTCAGACCCGCCGTGCCGAACGGTATCCGATTGCAGAGCCGAACGCGCAGCGCCCGCCAGTCCTTGTCGCGAACCGCATCGACCACCTGGCCCAGCGTGGCCTCGTTGCGGTCCCAGAGCACCCAGTTCCGGATCTGCTTGTCCAGTTCCTCCTGCCCGGACAGCTCCAGCGACTTCAGCAACTCGGCGGGCGTCATAAAGGCCTTCTTGGTGGACATATCGGTGGATGTATCGATGCTTCACAGATCACTTTTTGCTATTACTATGAACAATTTTGTTGCGTTGCCTGATGTGTGTGTGTGTGTGTGTGTGTCTGTGACGGGTAACCCCTGACCTACCATCCCTAGGATTTGCATGCCTTTGCTCCCTTGGAACGATTGAAAATTTATGCCCCAACTCATTGCGATTTACGAGCCCCCAGAGGGGGCACCAGAGACCAGAGACCAGAGACCGGAGACCATGGCTTAGCATGGCCACATCGACCGCAAATTGATCCATTGGCAATTTGATTTGGCCTGGCCATTGGATTTATAGCCTTATTTATGCGGATGCCAGGGAGGGGTGGGGAAAATAAGAAAGTTTAGGATGGGAGCCAAAGACTGTCCACATCAAAATATATTGTATATATAGATAGATGGATTATTTTATGAACTGTTTTGCTCACTCCACGACTGTTTCCCCTTTCTTTATAGCAGCAGCATTAACATGATTTCAATTTGTCATCAATTATGCAAAGCGAGTCTAGGAACCCCACCTCCTCTCCGTCTCTCCCTCCCTCTCTCCCTCTCCCCTTGCATGTACACTCGGCACTGCGAATCCTTGATGCTGCCATTGGTGTGGGTAATTTGGCAAACGGTAATTGGGTTACCCATGCAACATGCAACATTCATCAGACGGTGGGGCGGGCGGGTCGAAGGCATCTTCCATTGTCTGGCCCATGCCAGTGTGGCAGTGGCATGTGGCATGTGCCTCATGTCAATTGCATTCTAAACATTCAACGGCAGTGCTTTCAGCTCCACAGCAGACCGGAGGCCGGAGACCGGAGACCAGAAGCCTCATCGGCATGCACTCGCTCTCGCATTCGGAATCCGTAGTGGCAGCATTAGTTAGGACCTCACACGCACGCACACACAGGACATCCACCTCACAAACACACACACACACACACACACAGTGGAAATGCATTTCGCGTCAAATTGTCAGAGTGTTAATTAAAAATGGACACTTGAATAGGCAGGAGCAGGAGGCGGCCACTCACATGCACACACACACACACACACACTTCCAGCTGCAGTTGTTGTTGCCTTCACGGCGGTTGTGGTAATTGTCCTGCACATCCTGGGCCCCCTTTTTCACATCCTTCGGCCATAATTCTCTTGTGGTAATGGAGATGAGAGAAGCTGTTTTGGCCAACCAAGCGACGGTCCAATGGAGGCGGAAATCATTGTGCCACAAGGCAAGAGCCTTTCGAGATTCCAGGCCTACATGCAGAACCTCCTTCTGGAATAACTCCCAACATCCCACACTACACTCAGAGAAATTTGGCATAGCACAAAGAAACACAGGACACCAATAATTAAATTAAATATTCGCTTTAAAAATAAACACTTGGTGAATTTAATTAGAATTCACTTTGACGGTAAATATATTATATCTAAAAAATTAAATTTAAAAAAATAAAACAGAATTAAAAAAAATAAAATATTTATTTTAAATAGGAAATATATTTATTTTAATCTAATATTTAAATTCTCGTGTCACTGTGTTTGTGGTTCTTGTATTCCTCCCAAATGGCCAGACCGATTTTTATGCAAATTCTTGGTCTATATAAAGTAGTAATGCGAATAGGTATAGGTATAAGTATTTTTCACCTGCCAACCCCTACCCACCACTTTGTAATCGGTATTTAAGTATGTATTTTCGTATGAAAATAAAGACAATCAAGTCTGCTTGGATCTGGAACCAAATCTTGGGCCAAATATTGAATATTCCGCTCATCCGAAAGTGCTGATTGCTGAGCCTTTGAAGGACATGCACATCGCCACGGAACCAGATTCGAACTGCTCCTAAAGTCCATTCGCACATTGAAGTTATGCTTCCAAAATCCAATATCTAATATTTTCATTTTAATGACAAAATTTAAGTGATTACATTTTCTTCTCAGTTTTTACAATTTCCATTTTAAGAGAAAATTTATTGGCATACATCTTTAATTCTTGTACTTTGGATATTACAAATTCGGGGATTTGTTTGGAATAGTTTCCGAACTCTTGTTCTTTCGCAATAATTTTTATAACGAAGCGAATCCATTGAATCCTGAGACCAGCACTTGTACGAATATTTCCTTTAATAAGTAAGTTCTGTGCGTTCCTCTACTTGACACTTTCCCACGCCACAGAATAATCACACATTTCACTCCCAATCGAACCCCAAGTGTCATAAAGCAATTTCCAACACCACAAACGATCGATATAATCTATAGGAGAGTAATGTGAACTCACTTGGAATACTTACGAGTATCAGGCAGACCAATCTTCAGCTTGATTTATTAGCCCTGGCTTTTGCTTGGGCCTAAGTATGGGCTCCATTTCTGATACGATACCCGTTCCCCGCCCACTCCTTTAATGTCTTTATCTATTGGATTTGTTTTAAGTGCTTTGTGCAAGATTTCCGCCCACATTTGCATAGAGAATGCTTCGGCAATTTACGTATCTCCAAGCTAGAGGGAAACTTGCTCTCTCTCTCTCTCTTTATTTTCTTGCGGGCACAAATATTGAGTGTTTACGGCCTACGAGTACGGCTCCCTTAGGTAATGCTATCCTCCCCCTACCCCTACCCGTTCCGGAGGGGAGTGGAGTGGAGTGCAGGCAGCCAGCCATATAATGCGTTTGCATAATTTTAATCCATGGAAACTGCAGGATTGCTGTTGTGTGAATTTTTTATGGCACCCGCGAGTGTCCTCTGCGGCAGCGGCAGAGGATGAGGCAGATGTGTGTATCTTCTGATTTTCTAGTTGTATAACTAACGCCTATCGAAGCTATTAAAATGCTAATTTGCATGCAACGTTTTATGGCAGGCAGGCCCCAAAAGAAAGAACTTTCCTTTCCACTCACTCACTCATCCGAAGGGGCGGGCGGCTCCAAAGGGGGTGCCATGCCCCATGCCTATCCTCATTTGTGTCCTATTTTCATCCATCCTTCCCTGTTCAGAGTTCCATCAGAATTAAAACCGAATCATTCATTTCATTCGGATTCAAATTGAAATTGACATTTTTGTGCGGGAAATCTGTGAATATTATTTGACACATTTCATTCGTATTCGGTAATGCCAATCAGGCAGGCCCTTCCACAAGCCATTTCCTTAGCCATTCGAAAAGTGGTTTTTAATGTCTAGACCTGACATTTAAGACCCGTTTCGGAAGGAGCGGCATCTGGTGCCCTGACAAATGTGAAATAAATGCAAATCTCTGCTGAACTTTGATGAATCCAATTTGAAGCCTCCATCCAGGGGATGCAAGGGGCCAAAAGTGGACAAAGGACTGGCAATGGACCGCATCTGTGTCTGTGTGTCTGTGTCTATGTGTCTGTGTGTCCCCGCCCTTCCTCGTGAATAGTTTGAATCGCCTTCGACGGCATAAATAAATTTCATGTAATTTATTTGCGAGGCTTTTCACATTTTCATATTTGCCGGCAAATGAAATTTACATCATTTGTTTATTTGTATCGCTCATGTCCTGTCCTTCCGCCTGCGGTCTTCCAGAGCTCCTGGGGGAATACTCCACGTCCAAGCAGCCATCCAGTAAGATGTGCAAAAAAATCCAACCAAAAAAAAAAAACAAAATAAAAACCTCGCAAATTTGATTACCACCCGAAAAACCACAGAAAAAATAAAATACAAAAAATACAAAAAAAAAGGAAAAGGAAAAGGAAATATGTTGTGTGGATGTTGTTTGTTTGCATAATATTTGCTGTGTGTTTGGGCTTGGAAAAGTTCCTTTGAAATTAACGCATTATGTTTATGTATTAGATGCAAATAGAAATGGCCAAAGGACCTTCACACATGGCTGGCCAAAGGGTCAGAAATCCAATTTTGAGACTCTCCCCAAGAATCAAATGGAAAATGGTGAGAGAGGCGAGAGAGGTGCGGGGATGGAGAGAAGCCAACGAAACAGAGGACCAACATTTTTATTGCACATCAAATTGTCTTCCCCAGGAGCCTGGTGCCTGGTGCCTGGAGATGGAGCTCTCCTCCTGCCCTTCAAGGCTTTAATTGCCAGCATTGATTCCATGTGCATCTGGCAGGTCGTAAGCGGTTTGGCAATCACCATTAGAATCCTGTCCTCTATCCTATCCACACGAATGGGGGGGAGGGAATACTCGTACCTTGTTGCCTAATCATCAGTCGAATGCGATTTCGGTGTTCCACTGCTGCAGGGGCAGAGGTGGAGGTGGCGGTGGAGGTGGCACGGAGCAGAGCCTGACGCTGACGCGTGACACGACTGTCAGCGCTGTCGCTTCAAAGGGTTGAAACTTTGATGGAATTGTTGGCACTTTTCCACGCCAAAAAATATCCCCAAAATTGTGTGCTATTTTTTGCCGCATTAATAAAAGAAATAAATCAGAAAGAGGATTGCCAAATGTGTCTGTGTGTAAGGATAGGCAGGACTAGTGCCGCAAGGGTTAGGTTAAGTTGGTTTTCCCCTCCCATGCTCCCTCCCTCCCCGTCAGTGTGTAGTCACAGGAGACCCACAGACCACGGGCCTGACACTATCAAACGTCAAGTGTTTGGCACCAAACCAAAGCCGGAGTAAATGGCTTCCTGTCAAAGGACTACTCTCGCGCTCTCTCTCCCGTTCTGTTTGGCTGTCAATTTGTTTTGCATGCGGAATACCAAACGAGGACTCCAAGACACCAGAGGACAGGCTGGAGCACTTGATAGATTGATAGATCCCGAAGTAGAGCCGCTGAAAGGTAAGCACTTTAAAGGCCACCCCTTCAAACGATCCAGACACAATTGCGGATTGCGGATGGAGGATTGCGAATCATTGAACTCCAATTATGATTTCGAAATTCGTTTCGTTTCTCTGCGAGTGCTGTAATTAAGGATTATTGTCATGTCCTGGCCGGCCAGGGGTGCCGTCTGCTGTTCCACCTGCCTCCTGCCTCCATCCACCAGGCTCTGCTGCCTCTGTGGCTGTGTGTGTGTGTGTGTGTGTGTGACTGTGTGTCCTCCTTTGAGCCGCCGGCCAGCAAAGCCGACTACGACGACGACGACCGATGTGGCGATGTGGCAAAAATATAAAAATTATTGATTATCAGCATTGGCATCTCAGCGATTTGCAGTGTTTTTGCTCGATTCGGTATTGGTTCGGGCACGGGATGGGAACGGGGATCGATCCCATCATTAAAATCATTGTGCGATATCGACACCTTGGCCAGCACTTTTTTTCCAACAGTGGTCCAGCAGTGTCCGGCAGTGTCCAGTGGCAGTGTCCAGTGGCAGTGGCAAGTAAACGCAATAAATAGCAGCAGAGCAGGGCAGCAAAAAGCGAGATCGTTTCGCTTGTCGCCCAAGTGTTGTCAACAGGTTCTGCGGAATTCCTGCCACAGACTGTGGAAAGTACTCAAGTGGTTCTCTGAGGGAGCTGGCAGAGCGAGAGCGAGAGAGAGAGAGAGAGAGAGAGAGCGAGAGTCAGTCAGACTGTGTGACAAGAGTCTGCTTCGGCTACAGGTTCGGTGTTCTGTTGTGATGCGATGCGATCGTCCATCATGCAGGGATGACAAGTGATCAAAAATGCAGCAATATTTTACAGCCAGGCCGGCAGTTTGTTGGCCGTGTTTACAAGTTGATCGCTGATGGTCAGAGGCGGCCCTCTCACGGAGATGGCACTGTGACACGATAATTATTAAATATTAAAAAATAAAATAAAATATAGGAGAGGAGAATAAGAACGCAGATAACATAGGACTCCAAAAAAGGATCATGTTGAGCGTAGTTTGACCCTCAGAAGGTAAGCGGACAAGCCGGATGGGAAAGTGGGGATAGGTTTAGGCAGAAAAGGAAGGATCAGGGTCTAGATATCGATTGATATCGATTGTAATTGAAATGCTTGTTCCATTTTTCCCGAATTTAGTACAGAAATACTGGGCATACTGTAGGCATTCCTCAATGGGTATATTCTCCTCCATGTCATTGCCTCGTGTCACGTGTGAATGCCAGTTTTGAATTCGATCCCCATCCCCATTTCCAGCTGCCAGCTGCCATCTCTGCTGACCGCTCAGCAGTCGCAGTCCCGTCCCGCGTCATTGGCAGCCATGGACAGTAGCTGCTTTCTCCTTAATTGTCCTTATCACTTTGTCATTAGCTTTGGCCTTTGCTTACGCTGGGCAGAGGCTCATAAATATTTATAAACGACTGCCATTGGCACTGGCATTGGGCACTGGCAAGTGCAGATTTGAGATACTCGAACATTGATTAAATGTTTAACCGCCCGAATATGGCAGGCAGTTCATAAATTAAATCAAAAGGGTAGAAAATCAATTAAAAGTGTCGCCCGAGTCTCGGCTACTCGACTACTCGACTACTGCCACTGCCACAGCCACTGCCACAGCCACTGTCTGCGGCTCTAACTGTTAATGGTTTATGGTTAATGGCTAATGGTTTGTAGGCTACTGCCAATCCAACTGGAGAGACCTACCCAACTATAAAAGCCAACAATTAAAGTTCATAAATTACAAGTACGACCAAAAGAAATGGGGAGCTGCTTGCAACTGGAGGCAGGCCATGGCCCATGCGCCCCTCAATCTCCTTCGAGCTGGGTGCTGCATGCTGCATGCTGCACGTGCCGCGAATTTTCGAAACGAATTTGGAATTCCATCAGAGCCAAAATCAGTTGCCGTCTTTTGTCAGGCAGGGATCAGCCAGAGACAACAACAACAACAACAAACAACAACAAACAAAAAAGTGGAGTGGCAACTATTGACCATTTATGGGCATTTGGCTTCCTATTAAAAATTATTACTTAGTCGCCTTCGAACCTCCGCGCAAAGCAGCAAATTACGGATTAATGTTCCCATTCGCTTTTTGTCGGTCTGTCAGCCCACAATCCACAATCCCCCCAGAAAAGCCCCCCAATCCCCCCCCCCCACTGCCTTCGGATCGGATCGGATTGGATCGTGCTCAGCAATCAAATTGAGTCAAGGAACAAGTCGGGCAACAAGTTTTCTGTGCGCCTCAAAGACAGTTAGTTAGTTTCATTCGAATCGGGCCTAAACGTATATTTAGTTGAGTTCAACCAAAACAAATCCAAATTATGAAATAAACCAGAATGTTTCATTTATGGTTATGGCTTTGATTCCTTTTTGCCATGCAAATTTATGCGCAAAACTTTAACGAGATATTTCCTATAGTAGTCTCCCTTCATAATTACTTTCTTAGCATCCAATTACTTTCTTTCCAAAAATACAACACCTGCCTAAATTATTAAGTAATTAACCGAATACCCCTGGTCCCATAATCCTTTTCGTCCAACTTTCTCGCCGAGGCTCATTCAAATTAATGTTCTCGCGGCCGGGCGGCTCTCCCTGCATATTAATGGCCCCAATGTCCGCGGGGATAATAAACCGCTAATAAGAAATTAAAAGACACTTGCTCCACCGACAGACAGGCAGACAGCCGACAGCCAACACCCAACACCCGCTACAAATTTGTGCTGCTTTCCTTTTGAAAGATTTCCCAGCATCGCATTGGCCATAAAAATTAACTAATTGGCAAATGATGGAACCAACTGCGTTCCATCTAGGTGCGAACGGGTTGTGGCATGGGGGGGGGGGGGGGAGGGAAAACATGAATTTTTAAGTAGCCATCAGGGCAGGATACTCGAAAGAAGTGCTCGCCAGGGGATTGCCTTAAAGCTTTTGGGTTGTTGTTCAATGAAGCTGAAGGTGTCCTGGTCCAGTCCAGCCAGTCCCGTCCCTCGGCAGTGCCACGGAAGTGCAACGGCATCGAAAGCGCAGCCGGTGGCGTTAATTAAATACAAACTCATGCAATTTTCGAATACCCCGCACAGCATTCGGCACAAAAGTCGATTCGCTTGCACTGCAACTAGGACTCCTGGACTCTTCATTCTATCAGACATTGTTTGCCCATTTCTTAGCCAGAAAATCTATACAAATCCCCATTTAATCAATCTTTAATGCATTTCTGAGTGGAGAGTATCGCTGGTTCGTTTCAAGGCCAAAGTTTCTTTTGTAATACCTGCGAAATTTTGCATCCCAGTGGAGTGCATCCCCTGGTTCCCGGGCAGTCCGTGTTCCGAGTCCCGCTCTGGCTGTGTGGCACATTTGTTTATTGTTTTCGCAATTACAATTACAATTTTTATTCGCATGTCGTTGCATGTGTTGCTGGGGGGGGGGGGGTCTTTGGTGCAAAAATTATCGCCAAGCCCATTTGTGGTAATTATTTAATGTGCACTCCCAGGTGGGGCTCAGGACCAGGGACCAGGACGAGCACCAGGTAGAGAGCAGGTCATGGAATGGCCATGGAATTATTGTTATGCGTGCGATTGCACTGACCCCCGGCCCCGGGACACTGTGTCAGTTGTGGCAAGTCCTGTGCCCTTTCGGTGGGCTGTTTGGTCAATTAAATTTCTGTCCAGGTTGCCATTGCAATACGGGGGGATGGCAGGCGGGGCGGGAGGGATAGGCTTACACATGCGTTCTGTCCGTCTGTGTCCCAGGGAAATCCTGCGCCTGCTCCTGCTTCTGCTCCTGCCCCCAGTTCCTGTGCCATAATTAATGCCATTTAAGTCCCGTGTTCCGGCGCCCCGAGGCGAGGAAAACATTTTGAACTCCGGCCGGACCGGACTGCAAGGCCTCATCCTCAGTTCCGTCCCCATCCCGTCCCGTCCCCCTGTGCAAAGCCCCCTGCGTGTTTTAATTCAATTTCATGAAGTGTAGTGTAAAATTTCCAACTTCCGAGCTGGAAACCCTCCCCCCGCCCCCTGAGCACTCATAAAGTGTCATCCATTGGTGGGCCATTGACAATTAGGCGCAACTTTTCCCACTCCACTCCACTCCCCTCGCTCCACTCCGCGTTTTTCCTTTCCTTTTTTTAAATATTTTGCGTGTAGAACTTTTTTTGTTGTTGTTTCAGTTTTGAGGGGAAATATTTATAATTTCCCGTGAGGGCCATTTTCTAAGCAACATCGCAGGGTCCCCAAGTTGTTTTTCACCCAATTTTGTTGTTGAATTTTAATGCGTATTTATTTCGAGCACTTCCACTAATAAAGGAAAAAAAAGCAAGTGCGATAAAGGCAGTCTGTGGGGGCAGTGGGAGGGGCAGGGGCAGGGCAGGCCTTTCCGGCTTGACCCACAAAAGTAAATATCAAACATTTTGCGGAAAGTTGTGCGATTAGAACCAGGCAGTAGAAACATTATCAACATTATTTAAAAACTAAAACATATGGCGCGAGCAAGGCGTCCTGGGAAAACTTTAAAATTATAGAAATCGCTATCGCAAATATTCCATCAGTCAATAATCTCAGACTTTAAAATGAAAAACATGAGAGCAATCCATATGGGGTTTTCCTACAGTTTTCTAGAGTTAATTGAGGAATATAAACGCAAAGAAAAAGCCCTAATATTTTAATATTTAATAATCTACATATACCAATAGATTTTCGCGCAGAGTATAAATTTTGAATAAATATATAACATACTTAAATGAAATATATTAAAGTGAACATAAATCTAATATAAATAAATATTAATATATATCTAATGTAAATATATAATTATAAATATATTAAACATTTAATATTTAATATGTTCTTTAAGGTTTTATCTTCAAGATTTGAAGTTCAATTCAATATAATTCGTATTAAAAAGAACCTTTCCTACATTTATGTTTAAGGCAATGCGAATTTTATTTAATTTCGTTGAGTTTGCATTTAAATATGTGTGTGCTTTTTTTCTCTGAGTGTAGACATAATTACAAAAATATATAATTACATTTTCTAAAAATATTCATTGCCTCAATAAAGTTCATAATATTAAAAAAAAAGTCGGAGAAATCTGAAAGTGGGTTAGTAATTTCGAAGAACCATTAAAAAAACATGGTATTTGTAGAGTTTTCATGTTATAAATACCTTGTAAATAATCTTTAGCACATGTTTAGAACTCCCCAAGATCTTAGCTTAAGAATAATATCTATGAACCTTAGAACAAAGCTCCCATAATGTGTAAAGAGTCATCCAAATGTGAAAGTTCATTGGACAGGATTTGTGCATTAATTTTAGAGATAGGGTGGAAGGGGTGGAAGGGGTGGAAAGGGTGGGTACTATCCCGAGCGGGCAGAGCGTGTCCCGGACAGATAGTTTTGCATAAATAGTGCCGGCTAACAATGCGTGAAAGGGAATGTGGGAAAAGGTTAATTAATTTATGTCGCACATGCCTAATGCCCATTCGGGGACCAGCGCCGGTAGTTTCTCGGTGGCGTTAATGGACTCATCTCCAGCCATCCGTCGGATGGGCTTTTGGGCTGCCCCATGATTAAAACTAGGCATGTTTGTCCATTTAAGCCCGTAATTTGTGTCGTAAATCACTCCAAAGTCAGCGCCCACGTTTCGCACCTTGGTCCGTGGTCAGGTCAGGTCAGGGGCTGGAGAGGAGGGGCCGTCGTAGTGTTGTATAGGCCCATTGTGATGCCACTGTTGTTTGCCTAATGAGTCTAATTGGGGTTGAAACAGCCCGAATAAGAGGGCACACGGGGGCACGCGGGGCACGCACTCCCATAGTCGGTGGAGTGCGGGGTGCGGGGTGCTTAAGAACCCTTTTAACGGGCTCGAGTTTTCCGGTAAAGTGTGTCTTTAGTTGGCCATATGAGCGCTGGCCATGATATGTTGCCACAAGGTGTCATCTTGCCCCATCATTAGCGCCATTTGTTTGCGACCAGCGGAGTGATGGTTGGGGGAGGGGAGGGGAGGGGAGAGGCAACTGTAGAACCGGTTCATTTGCATATCAAAGGCCATAATCAACACCTTGCAAAACAGGGTCCAGGAATACACACACACACAGCCATACACAGCCCTACACGTACACACACACACACAGACACACACACTCACACCGCATGGCAGTAAAAACTTGTGAGCGGAGGAGGGGTATGGGGCAGCTATGGTATGGACATGCAACCGCATTGGCAACACCATTGACAGGCTCCATTTGCCCTTCATTTGCATGTCGAATGCCAGTCCCTCCTCCTCCTCCTCCTCCTCCTGCTCCTCCTCCTCCACCAAGTGACTGAGAGCGGGGTGTGGGTAGGGGGGAGGGGTGTGAAATGAGGAGTCAGTCCTGCATTAGCGTTAATTGGCTCTACATGCCAGAGACACATACATACGTGTGCTCCCCCTGCTCCTCGACGAAATGGGAGAAACTCCACTCGGAACTGGTTTTAAATCTGCGAAATATTATGGAAATTATGGGATTTTCTCGCAGAACAACTATCCCTATCCATCCCGCTCTTCTGGAGCCCGAAGGTGACGCCCCCTGCCACCTGCGCCTGCTGCTTGGCCAGAAACAAGAAGCAGAAAGCAGGAAAGTAGGAAAGCAGAAAAGCAGGAAACCAGAAACAGTTGGAATTGGAACAGTCTTGAATGCTCTGCTGGCCCCAAAATCGCCCTGCCTCGCCCTGCTTCTGCCTGCTACCCGTGCGGCATCCCCTCCCAAACGGTTTGCACCAACTGGACGAGGCGAAAATCCGGCATCTGCGCAGTGGACGACGTCGTCTAACTCTCAAGCTGGAACCCCAAACGATTCAGGGCGGAGTCATCGCGAGCATTGGCGGGCACCTTGCCCCACCGAGTGTCGGTGTCGGTGTCGTGTCGGTCGGGATTTAGGTTCACACGCACACACACACACACACACACACACACACACATTCAAATTCCCTCTATGACATGCCCATCCCCCGCAAAAGGGCGGAAGCTAGAGGGAGAGGTAGGGAGGGATGGAGGGATGGAGGGAGACGGTGCCCTGATGAGACCGCCCCAGTCCATCAGCGGCAATCTGTTAAATATTTTAATGGCCAACAAAAGCATTTTTCGCAACGAATTTATGATGATACTCGTCCTCGGAGCCAGTGCAAATATTTGCTCGAGCTTTCCCTCGGCTTTAAAAATGTTTATTCGGCTAACAAATCCCAGAGATTTGGAGGAGTTATTAAGCAGATTTCCAAAGGAAAAACCAAATCCGATATAGAATCCTAGAAAAAAGGTTTATTTTCGTAGAGCAAAGAATCCAAATTTAAAGTTTAAAAAACATTGGCGGCCCAATCTACTCGTAACCCTTCCAAGACAACCAACTAATCGAACATTTTGGAATCTATTATATTCCCTCTTTTGAGACCTGATGCTAAACTACTGATTATTTGTATTATTTAACTTTTTTCAAGTATACACATTTAAAAAATTTGTAGTTTTCGGAACTTACGGAAGTTATGGTCCTTGGATTTTCAGGAAACGCATGGCTGGATGAATTTCGGTTTTAGACCTGAGATAAACTTAATTTTTTTGCAACATATGATTGAAATTTATTCCAATCATTAAAATAATATTTCGTTTAAATACTAAACATTTTTTACTAATTCGAACAGTAAAATATATATTTAATTTCTTTTTCACTATTAAGATTTTTGTAAATCTGCGTCAGAATGCTTCATATGATCATAAATCACACACTGCAACAAAGTGAAGAACGTACAATCGATGGCTAGAAGTGGAAATATTAAAATGCATCATAATTTGAGCTGGATAGGATAACCAAGCCAGTTACAGCGCTCTGAAAGCGGTATCGCGCTCGCTGCCAAGATTAACCCGGCTCTCGGGGCGGCCTCTAAGCTTTTAGACTGGAACAAGATGAATTTGAATTAGGTGACGTCGTCCGTTGCGGTGAGGACCATCCACGCTCTCTCGGCTCTTAGAGCGACAAGCGCTAGAAAGAGATAGCTCAAGATCAGCTCAAAGAGAGCTGATGTGCTGACGATGCTACCTTATTACTAAATTCATCTTGAGCTAGAGCATAATAGGAAGTGAATCTTACACCTACAAATATATATATATATATATATATATAAAACCACACATTGACTTCATCCTTTGACCACTCTTGGGACTTGGCCCATCTTCGGATTCATTTTGGGAGCCAGTAGCTCTGCGATCCACTTCTAAAGATTGATATTCTCATTAAATATTTCCTAATGTAAATGATGTTACATCTGTGCTTAAAGTTCTCCACTTAAAATAGGTACAATTCAGCAAAGATATCAACCTAACATATGTAGTATTAAGCTCCCCAACAAATTCTCAAATGTAATTAGAAAAAACATGTACGAGAAACTCCCATTTCTGTGGTATCCATGAAACACTCCACGCAGCTCAACGTGATCCTTATTCGGCCTCTGAGTCAAGCTCTCCAGATTTCTTTAACTTTTATGGGGCCATCAACATTTGTTGGGTCTTTCAAAAAGACTTCTTGTAGTTATTTCCGCAATACCAAGATAAGACGACAGTGAATGAAAGTGTAGGAGCTGGGGCTGGGAGCTGGGCCATGACATAACCATTCCGGGAATGTTAATACGCTATCTGCGGAGAAAACTTTCAAGAACAACGATTATTGGCCAGTGCCAAGTGGCAACAGCCAACAGCCAGCTCCATTCTTTTTTACGATTGCCATCCTGTGGTGTCCTGTGGCATTCTGTGTACATATAGTACATGCATATGTTGCCCCTGATTCTGATTGTGGGTAATTGTCATATAATAAAAGTGGAAATATCTCTCTATCCTGCTATCTATCCGGCTTCTTTCCACCCTCGTGGCAGATGTGGCACATGATGTCTCCTGGCAACTACTCGTGTGCTCGTATTTGAGTCAGCAGATTTTTCAAAAAGTAATTCTCGTCTCATTTGAGGCTCCCCCGCACTGTCACAGGTTTATCTACCCTTTCGGACCCCTCAACCCCTCCACCTGTGTATGTAATTATGGGGATGATGCTTAACCCACTCGTAAATTATGTGTGATCCCTATAGCTAATAGGTAATTTATGTGCTGACCGCAAATAAACCAAATAACAGGACACACGAAAAAAAGGACAAAACTTTTCCACACAAAACAAATGTCCATGGATTTCGGTGTCCATTAGCCTCTGGGTGGGTCACCTCTGGCCAGAAACAGAAACAGAGGCAGACACGGACACGGACACAGAACCCGCATCAAGGATACCTTTTTTTGTGTTGCAATCTAATTAGAATGGCCACAGGGCATAGCCCTCTTTCTCCAGATATGTATGTACGTTTTTGCTATAAGTTTAAAGTCTCACTTTAAATAATCCATTAGCAAATGCCTGCACATCCCATCACCCTTGCCTCTTACCCGCCGAGGACTAAGGGACTTAAAAGCTAAAACCTGTTGAGTTACAACTCAATTCCCCGAACACTTGGCTAACTAAAAAGCCAAAGGCAAAGGCAAGACTTGCCGCCCCACCCATAAACCCCTTCAATACGAATCCACATTCACTTTGTCTATGCATCTTGTGGCACAGATTATGGCTGCTTTGAATAACAATCGATGGCGCGGCGACATCGGTGGGAGGATGGAGGATGCCTTCGACAGGCACTCCACTCCACCATTGTCTTGGTCCTGGAGCCGGTATGGCATTTTATTACCGTCTAGAGTGTGGCTGCATCTTACCCTCTTCCTCAGCTGAAAGCTTTCCTTTTTTCTGCTTTCTTTTCTTCTTTTTTTGTGTCCTGTGATGTGAAGGAGCTATAAATGGTTTTTGTCATTTCGACTATCGATGGCAAAGTGAATTTTTACGATGGAAATATGCATTTCGAGGAATGTTTGACTAGATCAGACCAGAGATTTAAGACCCAAACGATATATAGATAAATTGGTGACCCCGTATCAACATCATCGTCATCGATTCTGGCTCGTGCTTGATGGATGAAGTTATTCAATCGGAGCCTGTTCGAGAGACTGGGTCAATGAATTCCAATTCCCATTAAACCGATTCCGATGTGCATACAAATGAGTTACCTGCCAGATACCAGATACATATCCGAGAGCTATCACAGGTGACATAATCAACAGAAACTTACTTTAAATTTTAGATGAAATTTCAAAGAGTGTTTCTATAGCTTACAGAACTTCAATTATACCATTATCGAGCACATCAAAGTCAACCTTGCTCATCGCATAATGTTTATGATCTCTAATCTCTTTGACAACGCCAATTCTCAAGTTGTTTGTCGAGTTCTAAGGCCCCAAAAACCAGAAACCAGAAACCAGAAACTTCACTGAATCATCGGCGGCTTCAAGACTTCTACGAGTACGAGTATAAACATCTCCCATCTGAATACAATTGAATTATAATTGTTAAGCTTTAATTCGTTAAAGTCGTGGCACACTTTTGAAAAGGGTATTGGGACTTTAATCGGATGTTTGCAACGCACAGAAGGAATCAAAGTAGATACTTCTAGTCTGTATCTTTATATTCCGTTTATTTACTACCCTTGAAATGGTATCATACGATATGCCATGCTATGTGCGGGTATGGAACGATCGATCTTGAAAAGGGTATCAAATACTTCGGCTTTTCTCTCTTGTTTTTCAGTTCTGTGGATTTCCTGGTGCACACGCCAAATGGACAACAATGTGCAGTGTCTGACACTCAGATAATGATCATAAATAATTCCATTACAATAATTAGCCATGCAAAACCTAATGATGCCTCACCTGTGGCTTCGCCATTCACCAGGTGGTCACCAGAATACCCTTACTGAATCGAACACATTGATAAGTATTGCCAGGGCATTCCAGATCCAACTCGAATGAAATTGTTAGTAAATATGTGAATATATTTTTAAAAATTTGGTTAATTTATTATGCTGTTATATGACATCGATCCCATTCCTATTCCCTATAATATATTTGCCTACATAGAGAGTAGACTTTACGGGATCTGACCTAGATAACATAACAAACATATTCGCTGTGTATTAAACACCCTAAAAACAACTCCTTCTCCGAGGGCATTCTATTCGCATAAAAAACCAATGCTGACAATGATGAAAATATCTTCAAATCAAACAATGCACAAAACAATCACTGTTCGATCGTGAGGAGGGTCCGGCCAGCCAGCCAACGAATTAATCAATGAGGCAATCACGGCCAAACCATCGAAAATCTAACCCCCAGATTGAATATACCCTGGGACCACTGTGCGGGCTGGCTAGGATTGGGATCGGGATCGGTATAGGGGCACGGGAGTGAAGCGGAGCGGAGCGGAGTGGCCACATATGACAAAAGACGAAACAAAACTAACGAATTTTCGGCTCATTATTTGTTCTGGCGAAGCAGCAGAAAAAAAACCGTCCAAACACTTTATTATAAACAGATCGTGAGATGAGGGGGCAAGGGAAAGGGGGAAGAACAGCAGCTTCCAGAGCTTACAGCGATCGCTTGAGCAAGCCCACAGACAGTCGTACAACGGCAGCATCTAACGCCAGTCGCAAGTCGCGGAGTGGGCGCCCCCGATCCCGTCGAGAAGCAGCAGACAAAAAACAAAAAAATCCAACATTTACCTATACCTCACCCAAGTGATCTTACAAGATGTTCGGCCGTCAACAGCTAATGGTAATTGTGATCAATGAAGCGCCACCCGACCAGCATCTATTTCTAAGAGTTTTGCCATCTCAAAAGATGTTTCTGAAATTGATTTCAACGAAGAACTTTGACCTCTAAAAAGGAGAACAATTAATCAGAAGTTGAAAGAGTTTATACAAATTGATCTCGAGCCGCTGCACTGTTTTATCTTGCCTTAAAAAGTATCCTTGGCCTCTTTCACAGCTCATCTGTTTGGGGCTGGGAGTCCTTGGCTGCCTTTCCCTGCCCATTGAGCAGTCGGCAGACATCGAGGAGGATGTGATCAGCATAGACAATCAGCAGCAGAAAGTGATACGTGTGCATCCGCAGGAACTGCCCTCGAAGAAGGATCACACCGGCGTCAATATGAACTCGGCCCTCTTCCAGATCCAGACCCTGCGACCGGTCGCGAGCAGCAGCCAACGGAAGTACGTGGACTCGAAGCAGATGCGGATGCGGATGAGGAAGCGTCGCCCCCGGCCGGCCACTGACGGTGAAGACTCGTCGCAGCCAATCCAAGCCATGAAACAAAAAGAACTAAAAGCCTTTCCCAAGCAGAAAACGAAGCAACAGAAGCAACTAAAGTTCATCCCACCCCAAACAGACGCTGAGGGGTATCTGAATGGGGACATGGACATGCTGAAGGACATGGAGAGCCAGCTGCTGCCCGTGCAGATGACGCCCGGCCCCTATCCCGTCTACTATGTGGTGTCCAAGACCAACGGCCGCTTCGGCAAGTTCCCCATCAAGGCCTTCGGCTCTCCGGCGGAGTTCTCCAAGTATCTGATTAAAAGCAAGGCGGAGCCCATCAGCCGACACCAGCGCTTCGAGGGCTACGTCCGGCGCTGATCTTGTGATCTTTTCTGCTTAGTTAAATTATAAATTATGTATAAATTATTACCCCCCAAACGTAATCGTACAATAATTGTAAACGTACTCATAAACCTATTCATAATTGTTTCGAATTTCGGTTCTCGGCCGCAATAAACTCTGTGCTTTCCTGTGCCCAAACTTAACCAAGATCCACCGATTCGTTTCAAATCCGTTCCAAATGCGGCCCATGAGTCACGAGGCTACAAATTGATGCCCCCCCCCCCCCCCCTCTAAATTGTTTGGTGATTATCTTCATTAGGGTTTTCCACAATACCCTGTATTCGAAATATCTGACTAAACATTTCGGTGATTCATCTTCGAGATTATAATCGAGATAATTATGCAAAAAAATATTTGTAGTTTTCCGTCTACATTTTTTATAAATTTTTAAAAATGTTAAAAGCATAAATATAATTTATTTTTAATTGTACTAAAAATAACACAACTTTTGTTATATCTGTTCTTTCAGAATCTTTCAAGAGTCGACGCATATCTGATGCATTCTTTATCCTCAAAACATGTTTATAGAGATATAGAAATTTATCTACTATTCTATGCAACATTTAGAATTGCTTGTGCATGTTTTTAAAAATATATTACAGTATTTCCGTCAATTTTCCCATATAAAGTATCTTTCTACCGTTTAAAGATGCGTGTAAATCTGACTAACGGGTATGCTATAGTCGGAATAAGCAACATACATACATATATCATTGCTGGTTGTTTTTTTATTTTTAGTTTTTATTTACTGTTTATTTCTCTGCGATGCTGTTCTCGCTCTGGTAATTACATGGAATTCTCTGTCTCTGGCTTCACCTCTGATTCCCATTCCATCTCCATCTCTGACTCTAACTCTGACTCTAACTCTGACTTTGATGTGTGTTTTTTGTGCTAACTGTTTTGCTTGCTGTTTGCTTGGCCTTGTCATATGCTAATTCGGCAGCGAATCCAATCGAGTGTCGCGTATAATTAAGCCTCACATACTCACATCATAACTATCGTATTGTCTCTCGCATTTACATACAGCCCGACGAGTCGACAATGGATGCGCAGATACACAGATACATTTGATTTATGGTGGTGTGCCCCTTTTCAGCGCTTTCTGCGAATATCTTTCCAAGTGTCGTTTGCCTTTGTCTCGTCTCTTTCACACACATTTCTCTGCTTTCTTTGTGAGAACTTTCTCCGTACACCCAAATATAGCTAGCTGCTTAAGAAATGTTCTATGCTTGGGCATATAAATATATATACATACATATATTATTGAGAACTAGTCCGAAATCGATTTGTGGTTTCGGTTGTAAATAAATGAAGACTCATAATTAGCTGATTGCTTGGGGTGTCTGTGTCTCCCCATCAGAATCTATCTATCTATCTGTCAGATGCGTGTAATCAGAAGTAATAATTGCAATTTTTTTGGCACCCACTCGCACTGGCACTCGTCCTCGTATGTTGCCCAGGCAGAGGGTTGTCTTTGTCTTTAAGCCTGGTTAATCAACCTGGCCTTATTTCGCTCCTTCCCTGCCCCTGCCCCTGCCCCTGCTGACTGCATTTCCCATTACTTTTGCTCATTTCGACTGCGTCGAATGTGTAATGAACTTGTGGAGGAGGGCTGTGTGGAGAAAGTCGTGGAGCAAAGTGTGATATCGAAATTTCCCAAAGGATTCGACGCCATATTTTTCGCCAGAGCCACGAAAAAGATTCCTTCCTCAGTTGCGTGTCTCTCCCTCACCCTCACCCATGCCCTGCCCTGCCCTGCCACTGTGTACGTGAAAAATTCAGTGGGAAAAAAGGAGAAAAACCACCGAAAGGAAATCTTGCAACTAGAAAAGTTGTACATCTTGTCAGGGTCTCTCTCTCGTGTCTCGTGGCTCGTATAATCAAGCGTAAAAATGCGAAATTAATCAACTTCAGCAGCCCACGTTCTCAAGTTAACAACGCACAAGGAATTGAATTAAAACTTTTTCCTACATTTTCACCCCTTTTCAGTTATTTCCTCGGCCAGATTCCGCCCCGCCTCCCGCCCTCGCCAAGCAGAGCAGAGCAGAATGCTCCACTCCGAGCGGACCGAGCGACTGGGTTATTCAATTATGTATTTGCGCTTGTCCTGCAGTAAAAATTACAATCCGCAGGACAAGTCAACAGAATTATGAACACGCCTGGGCAGTAAAAAGTAAATAAAAGCTACGGCTCCAGCTCCAAAAAAATACGAAGAAAAAATACAGCAAAAAAAATTAAGAAGGGAAAGTGCAACTTTCATGGCCGAAGCATTAGACACCCTTACAGATTTCTAGTTAGAAATCCATTTTGCTTAGCACCTTTCTGAATATCCTGGGAAGTTTTCAAATCGCAAGAGCTTATCAAGAAAAACGGTTCCATTTGCTAGACACAAGCCTTAAGACTGTAGGGAAGATCACAGAAGCACAGGCCTGCACGCCCTGGGCATCTGAGTCGGTCCCCTAGAATCCAACAACAACACACACCGTCTTTGGCGAATCGCAGCAAGGACTTGCTATGTCGGCCCCAAGAATCAGCAAAATACGCAGTTCTTTGGTCGAGTCTAATCTAATGTCCCTTCTTCCGCTCTTCCTAATCAAGATACCTTTCGCAAGCGTATACGCCATATTTTCCAAACTTTTCTCGGCGACAGAATTTTTTTTCCTGCTCCTTGCTGTGGACTCCCTTGGACTGGTTTGGTTTTTTTTTGTTGAATTTCTTTTCTGCGGTAATTGCAACGTCTCTCGCTGTCCTGGGGGAAATGTGAAACAATAAATGAAAATAAATGAATTTTTGTTAGTCCAATGGCCACAGGAAAACCCCTGCCACATCAGGCATAACCTCAGCCAATCGCCGGAGGGAAAATCCGAGTAAAAGTAAAAAATTTCATTAATTTCCAGCCCAAGACCAGGACCCAAACTTAGCGGTTAGACCAGCAATTTTCCACTTTCCACTTTCCATGTCCCTTCCATATGACAACATAACTTCATTCTGGCTGAAACGCCTTCCATTGCGATTGAGATGTCAGGCATTTCCAATGGCAGTTGGCAGCTGGTAGCCCAGCAGTTCCATGGATAGCTGCTTCCTTCGAGGGGATCCTGTGCAGGAGCAGTCGAAAGCCATTTGATCAAAAATTAATGTGTAGTTTGGAACATTCTGTGACATTATACGCGTGTCAGACGGTTTAAAGGGTTACAAATTGGGTAGCCAACGACCAGGAAACACACTGCTGAGGGGAGGACGATGCTGAGTGGAAGAAAGTGCCAAGAAAATCGTGTGGACAGTGGCACCACATGCAATGAAAATGTGGGAAAATTCCCATCTAAAATGGGAATGATAGCTCTAATCGTTGGGGATTCTTCTCAGACAAGCAACTACTTGAGATTCTATAAAGGGGAATCTCTTTGCAATTAATTCTTCTTAAATTTTGATAGAAGAAAAACACCCCCTCCTTATAGATCCTTTATTTTTACTGATTCCCATCCAAATATTCAATTTTTGACCACTCCAGACGACTGTGCGTTAGGTGGCATAGGCAATGCCAGTTCTTTGGGCCATAAAAAGAGCTGCCCTCATGTCCTCGAGACGTTGTTACTGACAGCAGTCGCAGCCGCAGCCACAGCCACAGTGGCAGGGGCACAAACTTTGCGACAGGCCCGCCAAAAGCAAAAAAAAAAGCAGAAGGAAAAAAAGGTGACCCTGAAGCCTGCCTGAAGACCTGAAGGAGGAACAGGACAACGCCGGACGAGAACGACGCTGCTTAAATATTAATGCCTTGAGAGTCTGTGGGGCAGGCCATGAATAAATTTTTGGCTATGAATTTTCAATAGCTCTCCTGTTCGCCTCCCCATGCCGCGCCTGCACTGTGTTTGTAATTTGTTCCAGGACTTTAAGAGTGTCAACCATTTGTAGGAGAGAGACCTGGGTCCGGCATTAGGTGTCAGGTGAGTCACCACAGAAACCGCAGCCAGAACCGAACAGGAACAGGTAGAGTGTGGTCGGAATTAAATTCATTTCGATTCGATTCTCACTTCCGCCTCCGCTCGGGTGACCCCGATTCCTTCCAGGCAACTCCCAGCGCGTGGGAACTTTACGAGCACTCGATGGCCGGCTACGTTTACGTGCGTACGGCGCCAATTGCCAAATGACCGCAAAAGTTCGATGGTGGCCAGAGATGGCCCCAATAACTGGCATTCGATGGGCCCTTGTCCACGGGTTTGAGGACTTAATCAAAAGCAAAACTCCAACCGGAAGTACTGGCAGGCACCCCTCTCCCAGTTCCAATCCCAATCCCATTCCCATCCCCTGATCGGACTGACATTGCCCACTGATTTTATTTGGCCATACGACAGGGTTTATGATGGTTTTATTTGATTTTTATGCCTGCCGCTATTTCCATTCCATTTCTGTAATTGAATTGTCATTGTCCGGGGAGCGAACCGCCGCTGGTTGGTTGTGGTCCTGGTTGGCTGGTCAGCCAGTGGCCGACCGCTTGGCGGTTGTCCTTCCACCCGTCCACCCGTCCACCCGTCCACCTATCCACCCGTTCGTTCCACATGTCCGAGGATGTCAAAAATGGTTTTGCGCTTGATTGGCGTTCGGCACAGGCCAAACACCCAAAGGTATACAAAGTGACGGACACGGGATGTGGGAGCCGAGTCACAGGACACAGGACACAGGACATGGCACGTCCTGGACTAAAAAGGGTTGCGGTCACAAAAGTTTCGCCCCAAGGCCATGGAAACGAAAGTTAGAAGTGTCCATTCATTGGCAAATTGGCGCAATTGATGTGGGAGGAAGGGCGGAAGGACTGCGGAAGGAGGGCGGGGCGGGGCGGGGTCCTTGGGTGATGTGCTAAATTGTCGCAACATGAAAGTGAGCAAATAAAAGTGACACGGGAAAAGGAAAATTGCACTGGAAATGGAAATGGCAAGCGGAAAAAGCAATTTCAAGTTTCCGCTGGGTCAGGGGGGAAAGTGATTTCCAATTCCATTTCCAATGGAGGTTTTTGCATGAGATTTGCTTTAAAAATTAGATACCTGGATAGATAGTGCAAGAAATACATAGATTACACTTAAATTACATATATATTCCTTTATAAATAATTATAAATATAAATTATAAACACAGGAGAGGAAAAACGAAAAAGTCTTTCAAATGGGGATATAAGGGTGTATATAATCGATAGATAAATGGATTAAAAAAACTGATAATTTATTTATTAATTGATATATTCATAGACAAAGAGACATTTCGATGGATAGATACGAAGCAGCTTCGAATCTAGACATAGAGTTAATGATGGATAAAACCCAAGATATATTAAATGGATATGCAAAAAGAATGGATACAAAAAAAGCAATTTATACCTGTATTAATTCTGTGTTAAAGATAGAAATTAACAAATACGCAGATAGCTTCGTAAGACGTAAAAGATATGATCATAATAGAGATTAACCGATAGATCAAGAGTTAGTCACCCTAATCTACCAAATTAGAGAGGTTCCTATTACAGATAGATAGAGTTTTAAATATGATAAAAAAAGTAAAGGTTTAACTAAATACAGTACCCAATATCTTTCATTTTTTTCTGTTGAAAATAACTAATACATGCTCCTGAAAAAGAGACACTTCCCCTGGAGATGCTGCCGCCCCCTTACAACCTTTACAGGCATATATCATTTTCTATGGATGGGGAGTAATTCGCACTGCCTCTCCCTTTCCTGCGGAGAACATCCTTACACCTGTTCAAATATGCGAATTCTCTTCGCTTTGCACACTCTTTGATGCCCATTTGGAGGACAATTTGTGCAGTTTTCATATTTAAAATTCCCAAAATGGTGCTACGTGAGATAATAATCGTTACCTTTAATGGGATGGCAGGGTCTGGCCCCTTCACCCGCAGATACAGATATTTCACTTGCGAGATACTTTCAGCATTGAGCAATTTTCTCTGCATAAAAGTAACCCCATACCCGGAATCGGAATCCCCTCCCCGAAAGCGTGGAGATAAATTTTAAAGAAAAGGGTTTTCTCTTCCGTTGAGTTGGCAAGAAAAGTTGGCAACAACCCCGTGCTCCGTGCATCGTTCAACTTCCGCCGGAAGTGCCATTAGCTGGGGTAAGGTGGCATACAGTCCTCCGCAAATCGGCAATCGGCAAACATAATGGCATAATCGAATGATAATTTAATAAGGCCCAAACGGTGACGTCAACATTTGAATTGTGGCCGTTTAATTGAATCTTCGCCTCGCTGTCTTGCCCCGAATATGATCCAAGAGGAAGATATTGCACGGATGGGGTCGAAGGTGAAGGTGGGGCATGTGTTATTCATATCGATGTGTGTGCATAATCAGAATGAATGTTCATCCAGGGAATTGCAGAGTTCCGAGTGAGTTCCAAGAGAGAGCAAGAGGTGGACCAGGACATACATGGCTTTCACCGACAACCCGAACAGTCAGCGAAAGCCTGCCCTTGCTCTTGCTGCTGCTGCTGCTGCTGCTGCTGCTGGTCCACCACCACCCTATTGTGGACATCATCTACATACATCTCTGTCCAGCTCGATTCAATTTGCATGCACTCATGAATAATTCCCCCAGATGCTAGATGCTGGCTGCGGTGGGGGAGTGGCCCAAGAAACCAAATAATTCTAATGGACTTTGGCTGAAATATTTATGCAGCAACATCTATATATGAGACCGGTGCATGCCATAAGAATTTATGAAAAGGGGAGAGGAGCAGGTCAGGTCTTGCACTACAAGCGGAATAAATGAGCTGCAATAAAAACTACATCAAATTTGCTTTGAGGAGTTCAGGGAAATTAACTCTCGCAAATCCCTCAGAACTCTATGATACATATAAATATTGCCCAACTAGAACAAATATACATAGGTATATACATACATATGTACATACGTAGATGTACTTTCGGAATTCAACACTGCCCATTAAAATAAGAAAGAAATATAAATTAAGAGGAAACCCAGATAACACGATTTTAAAATGCGCTTCAGCTGAGAACATTTAAAACTGGGTAGAACGAGATCGAAATTAACAATAAATAAGACTCACCCTTTCATTTATAATTTTCCACTCTTTTTAGCAATCCTTTTTTTCGCGCGCGAATCTTTTGGCACCGATGTCAGCTCTGCGCACACACTCACGTAAATCGTTTAGCAAAGAGCAATTCCAATAGGTGGACAAATTAGAGGAGTGCATTAATAGAAGGTAAGTCATCAGAGAGAACATTGCCACGACGCTTTTATGTTTTATCAAGTGCAGAGAGAGAGGCACATTCCAAGATTTGGAATGACCTCACCTTATACTTTTGAGACACTTGCATAGAGAGCGATATCGTCCATTCTCTGCACCCCTTCTTCCTTGCGTCTATTACATGAATAAGTGAGAAAGATGTTTTTTCACAATTTTCACACTCGCACAAACACCACAACGCCAAATCAAATAAGCAGGCGTACATTTCGGATACAAATGAAAAATGAAATTAGCGCATAAAATAATACGAAACACACTTGAAATACACTTCACTTTCACATCATTCCAAAATTTTCCGTCGTCGATCTGCCTTGTTTTAGTTTTACAACACAACACACACATTTTGGACTACACATCTGCGCGGCACTATATCTCGCTAGTTTTTTGGCCATTTCTCGATTTTCACGGACCGAAATGCAGAGCTGACTTGGGAACGCACGCTTTAACCGGATGAAACAATGAATATGTACATTTGTAAGTGTACTCGTTCATTCCAATGCTTCCATGCTCTCCTTCTTCTCTTCTTCCTCATTGCTCGCACACATTCCATGCTCTCTGTTGTTGGAAATTTGCATTTATTTTTGCAGCTCTTTCTATCCCTCTCTAATGCAATGGAATGAATCGAATGGATGGATCAGCTTTTGGTGGGAGAGGGTTAAATTACGCAAGTGCTTAGATTCTCTCCTGTTCCATGAACTTTCTTTGCACACCTTCCTCTGCTAATGAAAAAGGCGATCGTTTGAGGTTATGGTCACCTGTTTGTGAGAATGTGAAAATATTTATAGATATCTCCTCCTTCTGTGACACTCTAACCAACCAGCAATCACACAACAACCACTGCCGAACTATTTTACTGAAGATTTTGTTTTATTTCAGAATATTCCATATCCATTTGCAATTATAAATTAGAAAACATCGTTAACATTCCACTATCTCGCACCGAAGGGAAATCAAAGAAACGCTGGATTGAAGCTCTGTTAAATTGCTCTGGATAATCACGGCGGATATCTTTCACAAAGCTAACAGCACTAGAGGTAGTGTCCTTATCCCCGAACTCCATCTTAAACAGCACATGGAAGAGGATGGCCAGCATTTGCTCGATGTGAGGGAGAATACTGGCACGCGAATTCATGTAGAGCACGCAGAAGGCCTTAAGCACCATTTCATTCTCTTGGATGTTCTCGCGGAGTGGCAGACTGGATATGAAAACGGGCAACACATGACCCAGGGGCACCATTTGGTGATTCGTTATGATCAGGCGTGCCACAGCCCCGCAGATATTGTCCAGGGCAGGGGCATTCTGCTCCCTGGCGATCGCATCGAAGAGGGCCCTGAAGATCTTTTCAAACAATCTGAAAGGTGAGAAAATATAACACCATTATCTTATGTTTGCTTTTGTTTTCATTCACTCACGGAAAGGACTTCTCTTTGGCGTGATAGACTAGTTCGCCCAGGCCCAAGTAGCTGTTCTTGCGCGCCTTGGCGTACGAGTCGTTGGTTCCCCTAATAAATGTGCAACAGAGCGAATCCAAGTAGCGTTCCGCACACAAGCCCAATGATTTGATGCATTCGGACACGACGTGATAGGTAATGGAGCGCTGTTCGGGATCATTTGCCCCCTCGTCCAAGCCCTACAGGAATGGAATTGAATGAAATGGCTGTTCAGATCTGCGTATCACCTGTAGGTCTAATCTGAATTGTACGCATACCGGTCTGCATAAGAAGAGCATGTACAGTGGTCCAAAGTACCGCAAGTATGTCTCCGGCTCGAGGGCGTGGCCCATCATGGCCACCAGGCTGCCGCCACTCTTGAAGAGCGCCTCATCGTATAGGCTTTCATCGTAACCCTCATTAGGCTCATTGCATTGGCTGGCCGTTTTGTAGACCAGCACTTTTACAAAGCAGCCAGCAACCAGCTCGGCAAGATCACGGGTGGGCAAGGCCAGCGTCTTCACGGCCTTGAAGAGCTGGCCAAGCTCATCGAGTATTTGACAGACGATGTCCCGTTTCAAGTGGTTCTCAGCAAGGAAAACAAGCGCTGGAATGAGGATCGAGCATGCACGTTTCACTCCGTCTCCGTCGTTCATCTTGTGGAGGCAAATCACAAAGGCGCAGAGGGCCTCGATGGCTGCCATGCGGATGGCATCCTGGCTATGATCTATGTTTTTGTACACCACATCGAACACCATTGCGAGGTGGGCGAAAAAGGCGTTGCCAGAGTTTGCAGCGAGCTCTTTTAGTGTCAGTATGGCCTGCACCTTCTCAGTTATCAGTTCTTTCTCTACCTTTACCAGCGCACCTCCCGCCGATACCACCGACTGAATCAGGCGTTCGATAATCTTGGGGAAGAACGTGTTCATGTCGTTTGTGACAACAACCGACAAGCCACCAATCAAGGAGTAGATGACACGCCTCAGGTCCGGATCGTCTGGACCCCGCTCCAGCATCTTCATGCAGTAATTCATTGTATCTTGGGCGAGATGAACAAAGTTTTCTTTGCCAACTGTTCGGGTAATCGAGGCCAGAGTATCGATGGCCTGAATACGCAGCTCCTTGAGCGACTCGTCGCACTCGGTCACCAGATAATTCTTCAGTATTTCCACAATCTGATTGAAATACGGCACCAAATTCGCCTTCGATGCGGTGGCAACCGACGAGATGGTCGACAGGGCCACCCGTCTAAGGTGAATGGAATTCTGCTGATCCATGCACTTGAACAGACATGGCATCAGCACCGGCAGATCTGGCACAATCGCTTTCTCGAATCTCTTGCAGTAGCCCTTCAGGGCATAGAATATGCGATCCATGTGTGTGGGTTCCGGCTTCCCCATCTTCAGCTGCTCAACCCGTTGCTGGAAAAACTGCAAGAACACGGGCGGAATCTGTTGGGCGACCTTGGCTAGAAGCTCTGTATTCTCGAATGCCTAAACAAACGGAAACGTACAATCAAACATACATATATTTTCATCATAAATAATTGCCCAAATAATGCGAGTCTGCGTGTGTGTGTGTGTGAGTGGGCACGACGGGCTTTTTTACGCGAATGTCTTTTATTCGGACGGACAATGAATATCCTCAGCTCCCTTTGATGCTTACCTTGTGGAAGAGTTGGGTATCTGTGCACAGCAGACCGACAATTATTTCATCCAATGCCGCCTCCATTGTTGATTTTTTATGTTTTTAAATACACCATCAATTTTAAGAAATTCTGCGGATAAAGCCGCCGTCAAAAGAGATGTAACCAAACCGATATCCCCAAGTGCAACTCTGGTCGCAAATCGATTGGATTTTTTACATACACTGATATCAGCTTTTTTGCAGGCCTAGTGGATATAGTCAATAGGAGTCCTAGAAAAAGTAGCGAAATGGGGCAAAACACGCTGGGCATTTTGAGCATTTTTTCAGTAGCATTTGTTCGATTTTCGGAATATTGCAACCCTGCTCTGCCTATCGTGTGAACTATCACCACTACCAACAACAAACAACAGCCTTTCCCATCTCTCATGACAAGTGCACCTACAATTTAGAGAGCTGCGCGGTCTGCTTTGCCAGTTATATCAAAGTTTCCCCAACCGCACGGAACTTTCCTGCGATGTCTTTAAATTAAGAACCAAAGAACCAACGGACATCGAAATATATGCAAATATTTACCAAATATGATTCATGGCCTGAACGGGGGGAGTGCCGCAAGGAGTGAGGCAGAGAGTTCTGCCACGTATTGTCAAATGTGGCCTGTTCCTTAATGTCTTGGCAAATACGGAGTATCCAAATGTGCTTGTGGCTAGCCGCCCCAGCCCAGCCAGAATCCGGACCCTGAAAATGGACCAACTCTGACCTGAGACGACCCCCAAGCCAGACCATACCGACCGAACCAGCCTGAAACGAACGGAGAGGAACTGAAGCGAAGCGAGCCGCTCGACTTGCTGTCCTGTCCTGCGTATTAAAAATAATATGCAAAGTGCGGGGACCTGTTGAGATTTTCACAATTCCCCGAACAAATAACATATTCACATATTGTTGGTGGGCTCCTGCTCCCCAATGACTGGCTGGCTGCCTGTCTGTCTGCCTGTCCTGGCCCTGGGTCTGGCTCTGCGATGCGGTGTGTCCTGGCTGGTCCTGCCTCCTTCTGTTTGTGTGGTTTTTTCCCTGCTTGTGCTGGTGTTTTCTTCCTTTTTTTGGGGGGGTGGAGGGTCTGCTTATGATTTATCATCGCCGACGCCAAAGTTATATCTTCAAGATTAAAACAAGGAGCGATGCTTTTAACTGACACCCGCCGCCAAGGACTCCTTCCCACTCTCCCCTCGTTCATTTACCTAATGTGACAACTTTAATTTCGTTCCAGCGAAATTCCAGAGAAATTCCGCTAAGTGGCTTTCATATTTAAGATGAGGTATGAGGGGTATGAGTATGCTTGGGGGGTACTCGCATGATTTGGGGGGCGCACAGAGCAAACACCACTCCAAATGTGAGCAAACTTTTCCGCGCTGCAAAATTCTAGTTTTGCCAATTCAAACAGAACAGAAACTTTCCCAGCACTGGCGGCTCCCCCTCTAATCCCCTTCGGACTTGGACTGGGTATGTGTGGAAAGTTTTTGGGATGCCAAAAGTTCACTTTGGCTGGCCTCAAAACCAAATAAATTAGCCTGAAGGCTCTCCGGCAAAGACCAAGAGAACTCTGGCTACCCAAACTCCGAGCTCCAAGAGACCGCAAGCCGCACACATTATTAATAATATTTATGATTGAGTGACTGGGCCGAGTGGGTGGTGTGGGCGGTGTGGGCGGTGTGGGCCGTGTGGGCGGTGTGGGCGGTGTGAGCGGGTGCTCATATCAAGACAGATGTCTGGGTCGAACATCGAGTGTAAATTAAAGATTATGGCATGCTCGCTGGCCAGGTCTGAATATTTGATGCTAATGAACAAGTTCTCTCCAAGAACCAAGTGCATAAAGCAGGAATACTAGCTATTGCCGGTAATTGTGCTTATGAGCCAAGACAATCGATGATGTTGAGGAGTAGGAATCGCAATCAAGGATATAATAATACGTACTCGTAGAGCGGTTCCTTGGGAGGGAATGCTGACTACAATATTGCATTAAGCTGAAGCGTAAGAATTAAAAGAATTCTTTATCCCAAAAGCCCGATAAAGACTTCCTCAACCCAAGATCGAAATGAAGTGGAAATTTGCAAGGGAATCCTGTGACACTACCACATTATCAGAATTTAAGATAATTTAAACAAACTCCCCAAAGAACAATGTAAGTTGTTTTCCCTGGAATTTCCACACAATGGCAACTCGTCACTTCTTTCAACCGTATCAACCGTATCTTAGACAGAATCTAACAGTTTTCAAATTGAAAAGCCACCCGCTCCTCGCAGTCTTTCAGGGCCCTTTCCGCCTGTAACTGGCGTTGTGTTCATCTTTATATGCATGTTCGCACATCCATTAATCCGTTCCTCAAACAGAATAAAACGGAACAAGGACAGGTGGGGTGGGGTTGGGGAGGGATGGGGTGGACAGGATGGCGGATGAACTGAACCCGAATGCAGTCACTGGGGACTGGAGGAATTTATGGTATAAAAAATGGATTTGCGATGTTTTCGCTGTGCAAATTAAATTTATTGCCGCGGATACTTATCCGTGCCCATTGTTCGGGGTTTCCGCACGTGGAGTATCTCCTGCCACACGTATGAAAGAGTATGTGTGTGTGTGTGTGTGTATGTGAGTGGGGGGAAGGTGTGCTGTACGCCCACAAATTTATTCGCGGCTTCTCATGGCGCTTCCCCATTTAACAGATGGAAATGGAAAATTATGAAGCGACGTGCCCGGAACTGCAAAAATTTCCTTCAGTTCCTGTGCCTGTTCCCTGTTCCCTGAGCCTGAGCTCGTGCCCACATAATAAATGTACCTGCCTAAGTGCCACCAGCCAAAAAAATAAAACAAGTAGACATGCCACAGATGAGTGTCTCGACAATGGGATACCTGGTACTCACAAGTAATACAGGAGAAACATGAGTAGACCACCCCATTCGGTATATCCGGCGCGCTAATTTGGACTTCAAGCAAATAAATATATAGTTTATATAATTACATTTTATAATTCAAAAGAAATTGCTAAAAAAAGAAATGGTTTTGATAAGTTGAAGGTAAGTACGTACCGTAAAACAAAAATAGTGCTTTTCGTGTAGAACATTACCCTTAATATTTTATTTAACTTGTTGAATATTTTATAAATAATTTATTATTTTGCATTTACACAGTTTTAAGTACTCCTTTGTAAGGTGTATCTACAAATTCGTAGTCCATGCCTGGTCTTAAGGTAGTAATACATAATAATACGTAATACATATGCACAAAAAACACCATTGTATGCGATTCTTTCTTTTTATAACTTTTTGTGGGGCCCCGAATGGTTCCTTTTTTTACGAATTAAGTCTTCCAATATGGAAAAAATATGATTCTGAATATTTTCTATTTATTCTAGTCTTTTGAAATAATTTTCTGCATTCATTTTTTTTGTAGTATTAATTTTATAAAAAGAGCCCACAAAAAAATTTATTATTTAGAATAATTTAGAATTTCTATAAAATATACTTCTTAATAATATACCCTTTTGTTCTCCGAGTACATGGTATTAAAGCTAAACTCAGGAAAAAATGGAAAATTAAAAAAATAAAAAAATAGTAGCAGACAGTTGCAGGTCCTCTTCTGAGCCGCGGCGGCCGTCACCCTGTTGCACTTGCCTGACAATGAGACAGCCATGGTGCCACCACCAAACCCCCAACCCCCTGCCCCGCTAACAGACTAAACGGAATAAGCGTTAATGCTTCGTTTGAATGAATTTTTGATTGCGTTGTTTACGATTGAATTTACTTCCTGCCAGGGAATAATTTTTTTTTCTTTTTTTGCATGCTTTGTTTTTTTTTTGGGGAATAAGCATAAATTTCCATGGCTTCAGCTCCGGCGGAATTTCTCCTCCTTAGTTCGGCAAATCCGTGCTAAATTTTTTATGTACGCAATGTTTGGAGTTGTTGCCATTTGAAGATGACTTTTGTTTAGTGCTAAAGGGCAGGGGGTCCCGTCCCCCCATTCGAAGAGATCTGAGATAATGCAAATGGCATTGGAATGAATGGGATAAAAGACATGAGGAGGAGGAGGAGGAAAGGAATCTACTTAAACACACTTCACATTCAATAAGCATTGCCAGCAGACTGGGGGGGGGAAATACACCCAAGATATGCGATTAAATAAGCGATTATTTCTGATATGAATAAATAATCAAAGTGCAGAAAGAAGATCCTTCTCGTTCCCACCCTTGGAAGCGAAGCTCACATTTCCAGCGGAATGGAATTCCAAGCAGAGTCGATGATGGCAAATCATCGAAGTAATCTCGTTATCGGACTCCACCCATTGCCAATCCGCGGGTCACTTTTTCAGCCTATCGATGGTAAGTGTAAGGAGAAACCAATTAATCTCTATCAATGCCTTGACTTGCCAGGACCCAGACTCAAGCCCAAGGATCAAGTGACAAGACATTGACTGGCTTAGCAGACACACCACACCCGCACCCCCACCCTCACCCGGAATGGACACAGGCGTGAAGTGTCCGGGAAGGGTCTCTGGGAACTGACATCTACGACTCCCTGGAGTGCAATCGGAAATGGACGCCAATGAAACAAATGCAAGCACGTAAAAAAGCCAAAGACCACGGGACCAACCAGCAAAGGTTGCTCTATCTCTTGCTCTTGCTCTCTCCCCCATTTGCTCTGGCACTCCCTGCCCCGCGCAGCCTGACTTTCTTCCAATTGTGCAACGTGTGGTAAGAGTAATGAGAACTGCGAACTGCGAACAGAGAACAGAGGAATGGCAGCCGTCCGAAAAGGGAAAACGATTTTCCGGTTCAATCAGTTTTGATTTAAATTGCAATTATTAACTTCAGTTTGCCAAATCATTTGGATTTGAATGAGAAGCATCTACAAATAGAATCGACAGAGGGTTGATAGAAATTCGAATGGGAAATGAGATGCTGGATGCTGTCTGGATCTCATTAGCCTCAAACCGGGTCGAAGGGGGACCAAAGGCCAATACAGGGATACAATTTCCTAGACTATTAAAGCGATATCTGAAGTGGTCTAGCGGTGCTTTTTCCAGAGTCTAATCTGTAGTTTCCAACAGAATCCACTATAGTAGATATAAATTGTAAAGCTTAGTAGATTTATCTTGCAAAGTAAAAGGGAACAAATATTATGCTCGTAGTACCTGTGGACTTTTTAGGCGTATCTACTCGTATAGATATCCAAATCAGATACTGATACTTCCTTATGAAGTATGGGTATGCACAAAGCATCCACATCAGATCTCTCACTGTCCAAAGACTTTCAAAGATTACCATTGAAGACCAACAAAAGCAGCTAATCTCTCCGAGCTACCGAAATCGCTGACAACTTTTTATCCACCCATATCGTCATGCAGTCCCCAAGTGATCCCAGACCCCTGCACCTAATCTGCTACAGCTTCAGCTGTCAGGGCGGTCTGTGGTCGGATCGAGGTGTTGGAGAGCAATTAAACATTTGGGCTAATAAATCTTTTCCCTTTTGTGTATTTGACTACGAGCACACACACACACACACACACGCACAAACACTGGACAGACAGACATTGGGTGGATGGAGGAACGTAATCTTACGACCTACGATATATGTATGTATAGGATGTTGTTATTATTATTACGAGTTTACTTAAAGCTGGAGGTTGGAGACGCCTAAACTCGACCAAATCCGTGGGCAAATATTTCCCCCGATTCGCAGACCGATAAGCCCTATCAGGCGTCGACGGACTGGGTGCCATAACCAACACGGACTCGGGGCCAATAAAGATGGATGACGTGCTCGACTTTCACATTTCAGAGCTGAATGGATTTTGTTTTGGTCTCCATCTCCGTCTCCGTCTCGACATGATCGGCATCTGTTGCTCTGTTGAGTGGCTTCTTTGCCTCCTCATCCTCCAGCCTCGCCTCAAAGGTCTGCAGCTCCTTGAGTCCAGCATCGGGCAGTGCGTGGCAGCCACTATTCCACGGCTGTAACGTGGACTCCGAGAATAGGACGTACAGGATGCCACTGCCCGTCAGCATGGCAGAGCTCAGAAGGAAGACTTTCTTCCAGGCTTCGATGGTTTGCTGGGGGAAGAAAGGGACTCATTCAGATGGAAACAATTGGGGACAGATCTTCAGGAAGAAACTTACATTACCCTGGGTCAGGTGACCCACAATCAGGGGTGAGATGAAACCCGGCATGCCGCCAATCATGCCACTCACACCCAGAACAATGCCCGCATAGTTGGGCGACAGGTCCACCATCGAGGCCAACGGCCCGGAGGACACTGCTCCATGGAACATGGTGGCCAAGGTCACCAGCATAATAGCAGCCGTTGCATTATAGCCGAAGTAGGCCAATGCCAGCACCACCAGACCCTTGACACCACAGCCTGCAGGACGAGGAGAAGGTATAGGATACTTTCGTTGGGTTGGGGGTTCCAAAATACTCACAAAAAAAGGTCGCCAGCTTGCGGACATTGGTGCGACTCAGGCGATCCGTTCGCAGCAGATAGTCGGCCAAAATGGAGAAGACATAGGCGAAGAGCATCCGCATCAGATGTGGCAGGCCGGAGAGGAAGCCCGTCTGTAAAAAGAAGGCCCCCATTACTCTCTGCAGACTCGCTCTCTCCGTCGTAGGAGCAATCACTCACCGCTCGGATGTTCCAGTGATGGATCAAGCGGAAGTAGGTCGGGGCATGCGTCATCAGGGTGAACAAGCCCCAAATGCCGCCCCACTGGGCCACCACATTCAGCCAGACGGGCCGCGAGGTGGCAATGGCCATCCAGGGCGTCGGACCCTTAGTGCTCTGCACGGAGGCGCCCAGCGACTTTTCGATGTAGCGGCGCTCCGAGTCGGCGATGCGGGGATGCTCGGCGGGTGTGTCGTAGACGAGGAACTGCCAGGCAATGAACCACAACGTGCCGACAACGCCGCAAATGTAGTAGACCCACTCCCAGCTGGTCCAGTCGATGATGTAGCCAAAGATGGGATAGAACAGCGCCACTCCAACCGAACTGCCCAGATAGGCGCTGACGAACTTGCTCCTTTCGTTGGGCGGTATCCACTTGGCGGTCAGAACATGCATCGAGGGCCAGGCCAATCCCTAAAAAGAGGATGCGATCAGTGCTCCACCCGACCCCTGTATAGGTCATCCATCTTACAGTTATCCATCCTTGGAAGACGCGCAGACAAATCAGACCCGTGTAGCTCCAGTAGGAGACTATCGGTATGAGGAAGCAGCAGAAGACGCCGATGCCGTTCGACCAGCCAAAGATCAGCTTCGTGCCGTATTTTGTGGCCAGAATGCCGCCGGGGATCTGCAGGGTCCAGTGGGCCCAGAAGAACGACCCCAACAGAGCGCCCTGCTGCTTCTCGTTCCAGTGGAAACCCTCCCGAGCGTAGCCAATCTGTCAAAGAGAGATGGAGGATGGAGGATGGAGGATGGAGGGAGAGATCGCGTTACTCATACGCCCCGTATTCGGCATTCAGTTGCACAAGCTGCATCCATTAACCACTTAACATGTGATTCACATATCCCAGCGCGTACTCACATTAGCCCAATCAAGAAACCACCGCTCCAGTGAGAACCTCTCGCTGCCATCCGGAAGAGAGGCAAAGTCCGATGCGTTCACCAGATCGAGGGAGGAGTGATTGAGGGGCACCGCCTCACCTTTGCCGGCAATCATGTCCACGATGGTGATGTTCAGATTTATCCGAATCATGTAGTTCACAATGAATCCCATGAACGTCATGTACCAGAGCACAGTGCGGGCCTCGACTGAAAGAACAGAGAGCGTGGCGGATGATCTTCATAGAACGTGAAATGTGAAGCCCCAACAGGCCATGCTTGTGGTTTGAAACAGTGCCAGATCTTGAGCCAGATGCTAAGATGAACTTGATCAATGTAAAGCCCCTCCCCCCCTTCAGTACAGTACAGTACAGTACAGTACAGTACAGTACAGTACAGTACAGCACAGCACAGTACAGTACAGTACCTTCAGCCATGGCGAATGAGTTGAATCGTTTGGTTAATCAGCGATCTTGCACTTGAATCGGTTTCCTCATCGCCGGATGGACAGGATCTGATCGGATTGGAGATCGCAGCGACAACGAACCGATGCGGCCGATTGCCAGACTAGAATGCCCAAGCCCATTGCGGTCTGTTTGCCACACACCCACGCCAGGCCGCTCGCCACGCCACTGATAAGCGCTCGCCGCTCGGCTTATGTTGCAGCTCTGCTCGTGGATCGCTCATCTCGCATGCGATGGGCTGGGATGGCGGCAGATAAAGTTCTCATTTTGAGCAGATCAGTCAGCCGGTTGACACGCTTTATGGCATGGCGTGCCCATGCATATGTGTAGTACCGACATAACTACAGACAAGTACGTATACTCATACGCCCGTGTCGTTCGCCAGGTGACAGTTTAATGGATAGCCAGGAGAAGGATTAATGACCCAGCCGCAAAGTCCACACGGTGATGGGAGCTACCATATACAGTGGCTATTCCTTAGACAATCTAAAGATACATTTATATTTGAGTTATTGCATTTTGTGTATACATCGAGATAAATTCACGGGTCACGATCTATATTGCCACTGGAACATTTACATGAGGATCAGATCATATCATGGCTCTACATTCAGACAATGTATCGTACTTAGGTATAGGCTAGCATAGGGTTTACACGAATAGAACCTGGGGTACGGTTGCACACAGTTCAAAGTTCGAAGAAGCTTGGCTGGCTAACAGTGGTGCGGGTCTGCCGTCGTGGGTGACACCGTCGTGGGCCGTGGTGCCACACAAGTGGCTTCCCACAGACGGCTCAACACTCATCCGACATTCTCGTAGGACATGGCCGGGCGCTCGGCGCTCATGGCAGCTGTGCTGTTGGCCGACCCGAAGATCGTTGGCGGGTGGTGCTGTTGCGACTGCTGCTGCTGCTGCTGATGGGGATGTTGCTGCTGCTGCTGCTGTTGCTGCTGCTGGTGGGGATTGTGGGCATGGTGCTGCTGCGTCGGCGGCTGCTGTTCGTTGCGCAGCTGCGCCAGCGGGAACATGATGTTGTGGGCCATCTGCGGGTGGTGGAGATGCTGCTCGTTGGGCGGAGGAGGGGGCGGCTGCTGATGGGCCGCATGCTGCTGCTGATGCGCCTCCACATGTTTTCGCTGCTCGCTCTGCTGCTGCTGCTGCTGGTGAGCCTTCTCGGCGGCGCTCTCCTCGTACTTCTTCTGCAGCTGGAAGAGCGGCAGCTGCTGAGGGACATGCAGGGACACAGCCGAGGCGGCAGATACCCGCTCCACCTGCGACTGGGGCGAGGACTCCCGCTCGCCCTTGTCGTACTTCTTCTGCAGCTGGTACATGCTGTGCGACAGATGTGCGGTCACGGAGCTGCCGCTGCTGCTGCTTGAGCTCTGCTTCGAGGACGTGGAGGTGGAAGAGGCCGACGATTTCTCCGCCTTGACCGGCGACTTTTTCTGATACTTCTTCAGGATCTGCATTAGTTCGGACTTCACATCCAGACGTATCTCCTCGGGCACTCGCTTGATCTCCTCGTAGAGCGACAGCAGGAAGAGCTTGTCCGGATCGCGCTGCTTGCGCTTCTTGCTCTTCTTGGGGAACGCATCCTGCATGAACTGCAGCAGCTTCTCCTCGAACGGCGTCTCTCTGGGCAGCGGCGTATTGCCGGCCTGGCGCCTCAGCAGATGTGGATGCAGACTGCCATGGAAGGCTGGATGTTGGGGCATTCCCGGATGGGCCTGCGAGCCGCTACCGTGCTCCCCTCCAGCGCCAGATCCATTGTGCGCCTGCAGCTGGGATACAGCTACACCCTGATACGAGCCACCGTTCGATGAGCCAGGCGCATCGCTCGTCTCACCATCGTTGGTATGATGATCCTGCGACTGCTGGACCGCATGCGACTGGGGGTCCTTCTGGTGCTGCATGTGCTGCTGATGGTGGCCCACAGCCGCCGTCAGAATGGCGTCACAGAGATGCTCTGGGGCATAGTCGAACCCGGACATGAAGTTCTCCGGCTTCAGCTCGCCGTTCATCTCCTCGTAAAAGTACTCCGTCCCCACAATGTCAATGATGTCGTTGTCCTCCTGGTTCAGCTCGATGCCGGGGGGCGGTGAGCCCCCCGACAGCTGGCAGCGCTTCAGCTCCGCCAGTTTCTTCCGCGTGGTCAGCCGCATATCCCGCCAGCACTGCAAAGGGAGAGTCATACAGAGTATTGTGTTGCTCCTTAAAGAGGATCGGATCCACTCACCTTCTTCCACTGTATAATAGTCTTCTTGGGGCCGATGGTGTTCAGCGCCGCTTGGATCTTCTCCCAGTACCACTCCTTCTCCTTCTTGCCCTCCATGTACTTGGTCTCCCGCAGCAGCGTGATGAGCATTTTCTTTTGCGGCTTCGTCACACGATCCTAGAAGCCAAAGTGGAGGAACTTTAAAGTTGGGTGCCGTCTCGAAACAGACAAAGGAAAATGTCAAAATCATAGTTCTTCCAGAGCAAATGCTCTGCTCTTTCCAGGGGAGCGGAGATCTAGTCTCTAATGGAATCTATTCCATAGTTGCCACTGACGTCACTGACCGGGAGCATCACATCACATCACTTGATTGTAAGTATTGTTGTCTATGCTGTGTGTCCGTCCGTGCCAGAGGCAAAGGCAAATGCCAGCGGTGTCTATACATTTTTCTTTTCGTTTCGCCCAACGCGGATGAGCATAAGGAATTTGCTAGGATAATTACCATTGTGAGCCTGTGGAGGAATCTGCGTTTGTTCGAAATCTTGAATATTTTCTTTTCCAACGGCCGTCGTTTAGTTTTTACTCAATTTTTGTGGAATTTTATTCAATTTTTCACCTCCCTCAAAAACATTGTTGTGTAGTGTTGTGCTGCTCTTCGGGGTTGCTTCTTCCTCTTCTATCGCACACACACGCTCATCTGTGCTGTATTTGTGTGGGTGTGTGTGTGCGTTTGACGGTCTCACCAAACGTTCCGTCTCGCTTTTGCACGTGCACCGCATAGTCAGTCAGTCGCTTCGTCTCTGTCGGTCAGTCAGTTTGACGTTTGGTGCTGGTGCGCTGCCATCGACCCTGTTGGAAATGTGCGCGCCACGGCGCAATGTCCGTTACGAAATTTGAACGTCATTTTTGAATCGAAGTGAAACTCTTGCAAAATTCAGTGAAACTTTCCACAGACACTAGTTCTTGCAGGGAAGATTGGGTCACTATATTAATTAAATCTACGTATTTTTCGCATTGTACTCATATAAAAGTAATGTATTGTTTTTGTGAGTGGATACAGAAATATTATACAATAGTTTTGAGTTAAGTACTCATAAACATTTAAACAGACTCATAATAAAGTACTGCTATTCCGCTCTGGGAGAGAGAGAAAGACCTGCATTACATATTCTTATCGCTATAAGAATGATCCGATTGTTTCCGGATTTAGAAATCTGGTAGATGATGATTCTATGTTTTCGTATCTTCAGAAATGTGGATCAAAAAATATATGGTATATTGCTCTTGGAATTGCTCTTACAAATAATAAAGAATATTTATTTCCAATACTTTAATCTTTTCTATTTGTACATGAATTCTATCGAGAATGGAGATGAGAGATTACACTTTTCAAAATGGGAATGAACAACAATTAAAAAAGATCACCGTTTATGGCCAGCGCTTGTGGCCGATCTGCTGACCTGTCGCGAGACGGTAGAGACGCCCTCCTCGAATAGTGTGCGGAACAGCACATTGGCATTATTGAAGAGGCCATCCTTGAGCGACACAATCAGGAACTGGGAGTTGGTAAAGTGCTCCTTCAGCATTTGGCCAATGTTCTGCGTGTGCGACATGTCCAGGGCGGCGTCCACCTCGTCCAATATATAGAGAGGAGCTGGCGAGAACTTGAGCATGGCAAGGACAAGGGATAGAGCGACCAGAGACTTTTGGCCACCGGACAATTCACCGAGACTGTCCTTCCAGGCGCCACTGAAGGCGACCTGGATCTCGAGGCCAGTTAAACAGCCGTTGGTCACGACGTGTTTGAGACGCGCATTGGCTCCTCCCAGGAGACGGCTGAAAATACTATTGAAATTTTTGTCAACCTGCTGGGCCGCTGTTTTTAGCTGTTCCTGCTCCTCCTCGTCCATTTTCACAATGATTTTCTTAATCTTCTCCTTGTCCATGGCCACGATGTTGCGGCGACGCTGTGTCTCGTCGTAGTTTTCCTGCTCTCGGGTCAGAATTGCGATGGCATTCATATTGAGCGTTCGCTCCATTTTATCCTTGCTCTCCTGCATCTTTGTCAGCTTGTTGCCAGCCTCGACGGGATCCGTCTTGCTGTAGTCGTAGCGGGTGTTCTTCACGCCAAAGGCATTTTTATCCTCTGGAATCCAGGAATACTTTGCCTCTAGGTCTTGAATCCGCCTCTTGGCGTCCTTGGTCTGAGAGCCGGCCTTGTTCTTGTCATTCTCCTTTTTCTTCACCTCCAGCTCAAGTTCCTGGTTCTGCTTTTCCATCTTCTCCCTCTTCACCTGCAAATGGCGCATCTCCTTGTTCTGGGCATTCAGCTTATCCTTCTGCGCTTTAATGCTCTGCTCGAGGGCCGCCACCTCGGACACCGCACTAGAGCTCTTCTCCTGCAGAGCAGCCAGATCGGCGATAAACTTTTCGAGATTTTCGACCATCTCCTGGTGCTGCTGCTTGGACGATTCAATGGTTTTCTGCAGCTCCGTGATCTCCAGCTTCAGTGTCTCGAACTCCTGCTCTCGCTTCTTCCAATTGGCACTCGATTTTTCCGCCCTCTGCTTGGTCTCCTTCACCTCGTTGGTGGCCGACTTAAGCTCGCGCTCGCGATACCCTTTGGCATCGGCCAACTTTGCTTCGATATCCTTGATCTTGGCCTGGGAACTCTTCTGCTTTTCCCGGGAATCTGCAGTCTGCTGCTCCAGGGACTGGACCTTCTCCTTCATCTCCTCGATCTCGGCCTGGTTCTGCTGGAATGTGGTCTGGGCCAGACGGCTCTTGCACATGGTCAGCTCGTGCTGGCGCAGATCAAGATTCTCTTTGATCTTGTTGTACGAATGGGCCAGATTCTCAATGGAACTGCAAAGAGAGTGATGTGGGATGGATTAAATTGTGGTTTACGTTGTGCTTCTTCGTCTTTGTAGTACATACGCCATTTCCTGCTCCACACGCTGCAACTCGATATCGACTTGCTTGTAATTCTTTTCCAATTCTCTGATTGAGTACAATTCCTCCAAGATATTTGCTCCCTTAGGCGCAGCCCCGCCCGACACAGTGCCATGCGGATCCACCAAGTCGCCTTCCAATGTAACCGAACGGCAGTTTATACGCGGATCGTAGCTGACCTGCAGGAGGTATACAAACGATGAGGAATGAATCTATGTTGCTATGCTGCTGCTCCCATCTATCTTCTGGGCCTACCTTCTTGGCCACGTCCAGATCTTTACAGATTAGAACGCTGCCAAAGCAAAACTTCATGACCGGCTCATAGTAGCGATCGTACTGGACAAGGGACAAGGCCCACTGGACATTCTCTGGGCCAACCTTGCTTTGTGCATAGTCGACCACGTTCCTGTTGAGCGCATGGGAACTAATCTTGTTGATGGGCATCATGGTGACACGCCGCTGCAAATTCCCCCGCTGCAGGATCTTCTTGCTGGTCACATCATCGTCCGTCACATAGCTGTACAACTGCGGGCCAAAGCATCGGATATTAGTCACAAGGGAATTCCATTCGCAACTCCTGAACTTACACTGCCGCCTGCTGCCGTCATCAAGGCCATGGAGTTTTGCATATCGGACACCTGAAACAGCTTCCCCACCATGCCACGCACTTTGCGGCGATCGAAGTTCGGCTCCGGATCCTGGTACTGCAGATCATAGCGCGAGGCATTGCAACGATCCAGCTCTCGTTTGAGGTCACGCTTGCGCGCGTGCAGCTGGTTTCTGTGCTCCCGCAGCTGCTCGAACTGCCCGCTCTCATAGTTGAGGCCCTGCAGTTGTCGCTCAAGGCTCTGGATCTCCACCAGAAGCTGGTCGTGCAGACTCTTGTCCTTCACATAGGCAGCATCGTTCGTCTGCGTTTCGCCCTGTTTCTGTTTCAAAAGACCCCGTGTGTGCCGCAGCTCCATCTCTGAGGTTTTAATTGTGGTCTGCGCCTCGCTCAATTGTTCCTTGGCCACTGAAAAGCGAACCAAAAAAGGTAAGCAGGGATGGTAATCGCTGCTTACAAGAGACACTCACCTATTAGCTGCTCCTGCAATGTGCTCGCCTGGCCATCCTCATTGGTGGACAAACCCTGAGATACAGCCTCAAGTTTTCGCCGAGCAGCTTCGTAGGCCTTGGCATCGGCCTCGTCTGCCTCTTTCAGAGCTTCAAATTCTCCCTGCACCTTCGACATGGCGGCCTCCTTTTTGGTGAGAGCACGCTCGTCGTCGGCAATATTCTTGGCGGCCGTATTTATCTTCCGCTGGTCTTGTTCAATGGTGCCCTGGGCTGCCTTCAGACTGCCCGAGGCGGTTGCCTCCTGGGCCCGCTTAGCGCTCAGTTGAGCCTCGAGCTCCTTGATCGATCCACCCATCTCGGCATCAATCTTCTCCTGCATCTCCTTGAGTGAGTTTTCAATAGTTGCCATTTCCTCCAAGTTCTTGTCACGCGTCGAAAGGCAACTGGCTATGCGAGCGTCTATCTTATGTTCACTGGCCTCCATCGACTTTAGGGCTTCGCACTGCTTCAGGTATTTGGCAGAGATGTAGATTCTGGAGAGATAATCGATTTCGCGTTTGAGTTTATTGTACTCCTCGTGGGCAGCGCGTTCCTCTTGCAGCTTGACCAGCTTGGGAAGGACCTCCTCCTCCAACAAAGCTGTGGTCTCCCGCACTTTGGATTCCTTTTTTTCGATTAGATTCTTGGTGGCATCGCGCTTTGTCTTATACTGGCTGGTGCCAGCGGCCTCCTCCACCATGGAGAGAATCTGCATGCAGAGAGACAGTAAAAAAGCTTGTGGAAAAGAGCGGCAGAGACGCCTGTACTCACCTCCTTGGGCTTCATGTTGAGCACTTGCTGGATCTTGCCCTGCATGATCAAGAAGTTGGGATTGTTCACGTTCAACTGGATGGAGCAGAAGAAATCCTGCACCTTCTTGTTCTGCACAATCTTGCCATTGATCAGGAACTTGTTCTTGCCACCGACAACGACCTGGCGGGCCACCGAAATCTCGCGGCACTTCTCGTACCCCGTCGGACATTGGAGCGCATTTGAGTTGTCGAACACAATGGTCACCGTTGCCTTCGTTATACCCGCCTGTCCATTCTTGTACACCAAGTCTTGCAGAGCGGAGGCACGCACCTTTAAAGTATTTGTATAGCATTACATACAGTACATGGGCTATATGTTTCGAGCGGAACTTACATTCTGCAGATTACTGATGCCCAGCACGAAGCAAATGCTGTCCAAAATGTTGGATTTCCCTGAGCCGTTTAGACCGGTGATGGCCGTAAACTCCGGATCGAAGCCATCGATTTCCGTGCGCCGACCGTACGATTTGAAGCCGTCGAGCACTAGCTTTTTTATGTACATATTGGTGCAATTTAATCACAATTCAATTCCGTTTCCTTCCTCTCCTTGGCGTCAAAATAGAAGTTTTACCGCAATTTCTTCCAAATTGCGATGCTGACGCCCAGGGTTGATTTCCTTTGTTATCTATCGATTCATCGATACACCAAACCGCCATATGGGTGCTGTAAAGCCCACAAGTATGCTGTTAAGCGTAAAATGTGCTGTTCAGCGCAAGACACAGGATTGCTTTGATTGCATCAGCTGCTTATGCTTTGTTTACTTTTACCGCTCGGTCTCCTGCCGTAATAGGGTATCTTGCAACGTAAATTATATCATTTATCAATATTATTATATACTATTTTTATTATTATATTCTACTAATAATAAGCTCAAATCGATTTAAATATGTAGTTCCAGTTCTCGGGCACCGTGTACTTGCTGGTGTCCAGGTTATCCAGGAGGATGCATAGATCGATGAACTCGCAGTTGTTGTCCTCCAGACCCTCGAGCAGCTTGTCGTAGCTAAACTCCTTGACGGGCATCTGTTGACCCAAATGTCAGCGCATTCATGTCCTCCGTCGCCGTAGCATACACCTTTCCGGCCTTGACGAGAACTGCACACTGAGCCTCTGCCTCACAGGGAGCGTGTACATAGGGCACTCCCATCAGGGACAGCAGTTCCTTCGTCTCGCGGGCATGCTCTTTGGTCACTCAAACCAGGCGACGATTGAATTTCTCAATCTCCGCGTCATCGCCGGCGTCGGTGGCTGCTTTAGCGCCTTCTCCGCCTCCTCACGGCGTTCGGCACGCTTGGCCAATTCCCCAGACTTCAAATCTGGCGGCTTACCATCAAACACATAAACAGGCTTTATACCGTTGTCCAGTGGTCTGATGGTTCGGTAGAACATGCCCATCAAATGGGACGTGGGATCACCATTAACTGGAGACTCACCAAAGAAATGCTTTATTTCACTTTCACGTATGGCATGGTAGGTGTTTGCTTGCAAAATTCCGTGCACGTAAATAAATATATGGTTAATACAAGGGCCACGCTGGCATTTCCAAATTATTTTCAAAACACGCCGCGCGCTTTTGTTTGGTATTTGGTATTTGGTAGGTATTTTGCATTTGGCATTTGGTATTTTTTAGGCACTATACCATTTCGATGCGATACTATCAATAGTGACACCTCTAGTGACCAGATTGAATGTGTGTCGGCTGAAGAAAAAATATAAAAACCATTAAAAATATGGTATGTAAAATTCTGAAAATGGTTTTAAAACAAAGTTCCAAGTGTGTACCAAAAACGCGCATTTAAAACGGCTAGTTAGCAAATGCGTTTGTAGTGTAAATAGAGCGCAACAAATATTGGCTCCAGAGAGGATGCGGATTGCCCGACTATCGTTCTCTCCCCGCTCATTTTATGTGTATAAACATGGCGTCGTTGTGGCCCATGTCTAGGTTTCAGTGTGTGGGAGTGAGACAACGAGTGCGTGCGCGCCTCATAGATTTGCAATGTTGTTTTTCAATTTCTATCTACTCTCTCTCTCGCTCGTCGTGTGGAAGACACGCATACAGAAGCTCTCGAACTCATTCCCGAATAAAACGCACAAAATCGAATGGTAGATGGTAGTCGCCGCCAAAAATTAACAAGTGAAATAAAATTGTGATTTCGTGTCTTTTTTCACTCCATTACCAGGATGCTAACAAAGCGGCAGAAACGGCAACCAAAGAGAATGCCGCCGATAAGGTAAACGAGGCGAAGGCAGTGGAAAATGCATCGGCGGCCACCGAGGACCGCGATGAGGAGTCAAAAGGAGCCGAACAGGGATCCGATGCAACGACACCCGCTCCCGACGACGACGGTGCCTCCGCCACCACCGTTGATGACGTCGCTGATAAAAAGACCAAAGGAGACATAGCGGCAGCCCCCACCCCCGACTCGGATGCAGGTAAATAAAAGCCACGCGCACACAACGACAACCTGCCTATGTAGCGATGTCGTATCAATGGTGCTCGTTGGTGTTGGTGAAGAAAGAGCGAGAAAAACAAAAATCATAAAATGAATTTTGCGCGCGTTTCGCAACGCGGCGAAATGGATTCATTTTCATCTGTCGCCACCAGAGAGTGTATCGGTAGGGGGAGACATGTGCTCGCCGGCCCATATGCATATGTATGTGTGTGCGTGTTCCTATTGGCTCTCTGCTGCTTGTTTTGAGAGTTTACGTGTGGCGCTGTCGTCTAAACTGTTCGGCGTACTCTCTCTCTTTCTCTTGTCTGCCGATATATATGATGATCCAGGGTTCGAACCCGACCCCGACCAGAGGTGGCGACGGTGATCCTCCCATCGGGAGTAAAAGATTATTTCAGTTTTTCCTTGGCTATTGTTCATGCTAATCCTTTCCAATGGGGTTTTGCGTAGTAAAGGCCGAGGTATAGCAACATTTTCAGTATTCATAGTTCCTTGCGCTCCTAAATGAAGTTAGCTCTGGACTTCCCAAGGCTGAAGACATTTCCTTTTTCCAGCAATTGAATTTTTCTTAAATTTTAATCTTTTTTTCTATTTGCTTGTGCAGGCGCATCGGACAAAACGGAGGTGTCGCCTGATCCGGTGAAGAAGGTTAGCATTAACAACAGCAAGGATTCAAAGAAGGACGATGCAAAATTGGAGGATGAGGATGAAAACGAAGACGATGCCGATACCCAAGAGAATGAGGAGGACGATGATGAGGACAAGGCTAGCGATGAGGAGAGCGACAGGACAACTAAAACCGCAGCCGATGAAAAGCACAAAGGCAGTGATGCCACAGATGGGGCCAAGGGAAAGACAGCTACGGGAGCTGACAAATCGGCCCCAGCCAAGAAGCCCCTGTCCAAGCCTAAGAATGGTAAGGTGGAGAAGTCGGAGGACGAAGACGAGGATGCGGGAGATGCTGACGAGGACGATGGCCTGGATGAGAACAATGAGGTGGCCGAGGACGATGAGAATGTCGTGGCTTTGGCGGAGATTGATCGCATCAATGAGAACATCAACAAAACTCGTGTCGACGGCCTACAGACCCTGCATGCGGTGAGTGGGCGAAATGAGGGATTTATATTTAGAGAAGAACAGATTTAACATCAAATATAAATATCTTTTTTAGCTCTGTTTTGGGGCCCAAGGCAAGAACAACGTTGTGAAGAAGAATCTGCGCTCCTTTGCTGGATTCGAGTTCGCCAAGGACTCGACGGAATACAACAAGAAACTCGATGCCATCAAGAAGGTGGACAACAAAGGGCTTCGCAGCATTTGCGAGATTCTCACATTGGATCGGAAAGGCAGCAAGAATGAGATTGTAATGCGAGTGCTCAAATTTCTAATGGAGCCGGACGAATCGCTGTGCTTGGAGCAGGGCGACGAAGACGAGGAAGAGCCAGACGAGGACGACCTTGACGAAGAAGAGGAGGAAGTCAGCGAGGATGACAAGAAACGCAAGAGCAGCAAGTCGGGTGCTTCCGCTGGCAGAGGCTCGGCCCGCAATTCCACCGGGCGTCCCCGGCGATCGACGGCAGGCAAAAGTAAGTCAAAGACAATGTTAAGTTCTATGATATCCTTAACTCTGACATTTGTGGCGTCTTCTTTCAGAAATGTCTGCGTACGTAGACTTCTCTAGCTCCGAGGAGAGCGAGCAGAAAGTGACGGTGGCCAAGCGGAGACGCAATGATGACTCGGAGTCGGGTTCAGACGTAAGTAATGCAGCGGATGATGGAAAGATGAGATTCTCCAATTTCCACCTTCAATTACAGTACAATCCCTCGGCCAACTCAGACTCTGATGCCGGTCGCGGCGGCGGCGGTGGTGGTGGTGCCGCTAAAGCTGGCCGCAACGTGTCTGTCCGAGGTAGCCGGGGTCGTCCCGCGCGCAAGAGTCGGCGAAGAAACTCTGATTCTGAGGAAGAAGAGGAGTCCGAACTATCCGACGCCGATAGCGATGTATGTCTAATACCTGTACCCTTCCAAATCCCCTTCTAATCATCAACGATCTCTCTAAACTTTTGACAGGTGCCGAAGCGCAAGCGCGGAGCCGTAAGTGGCAAGCGTGGGCGACCGGCAGTCACTGCCGTGGCTGGACGACGGGGACGTGGACGGGGAGCAGCTGCGCGAAAGCGCAAAGATTCCGACAGCGAAGAGGATGACATTTCCGAAGACGAGGAGGAGGAGGAACTGTCAGAGTTTGGCAGCGACCAAAGTGAGGTAAGCAAAAAAACTGACATGGAGACCAAAGAGATGCAAAGAGAATTACATCTCCATCTTGCAGGATGTACGCCCCAAGAAGAGTAGGAAGCCCACAACGCCTGCGAGAAATAGTAAAGCTAATAACAAGTCAAAACCAGCTGGAAAGGGTAAGCTCACACATGCACTTCTGAGCCATTAGTTATTGTTTAACCTCCTGCCTCTTTCTGCTTGATGCATCCAGCCGATGGTCGATCAAAAAAATCAAAGAAAGAATCGTCCGAGGAGGAGGATGATGATGTCGATGACAAAGACGAGTCTGACGAGGACGAGCCACTAACCAAAAAGGGCAAAATGGCATTCCCAACGGTGAGTAGTAGCCATCTCTCCCTAGTTCCAGTTTGATCCTAAATAGCGTCTTATGGTATACCCTTCGATTGCAGGATGAGCAAATACGCGGCTATGTCAAAGAAATTTTGGATAAAGCGAATTTGGAGGAGATTACCATGAAAACAGTGTGCAAGCAAGTCTATGCGAAATATCCAGAATTTGATCTAACAGAAAAGAAAGACTTTATTAAGGCCACAGTAAAAGCGGTAAGTAATCATCAGCGAATTGGTATTTTTGCCAAATATTCGATCTAATCGCATTCTCTAATCTACAGTTAATTGCGACATAAAACGAAGACGGGGGGCATCTTCAAGCCGGAGGAAGGGCCAGGTCCTGTAAACAAACCAAGCAAAATAAAACAAACAGCGGCAGAAAAGTAACCTTTGCCACCCTTTGAGAGCTGTTTCAACACCATCCAACGTTCGGCGTAGTTCAAGAAAAGTAGCTCTAGTTCTCCTATAAGTATATGATGATTTGTGCTCGTAAAGCTGTCTGAAGTTATGCTAAACTCAAGTTAACTCAACGACAGAGGCATTCGCATAATATAATGTCGTCCCCAGTCCACTCTTATATATATTCATGTGTATATATAACTTCTTTTTGTCCCAGAAAGCGACGCCCCCACGCATTGACTTTCATTTCTTTAATGGCTAAATGTGCTCCTAACAGCTCTGCAAAATGTGTGTAAATCAAGCAAAGGAGAAATTGTAAAAATCAGCTTAAAAACGTACTAAAATGTAGCTATTTTGATTGACATTCAAAACAAAAAATTATGTATTTTAAATTAAGAAGAAAGTAAAAGTAAAAAAGGAAAAATAAATAACCAAAATTCACACACTGGCAGCAGTACAAAAACATAATAATGAATGAAGGATTTAAGCCACTTAAAAGTAATTGGAAGAAGACTTACAATTTTAATTATTGCAACCCTTTTTGGCAATGTAAAAAATTCAACATTGGGCGAGTAAACTGTAGTTTTAAGGTGCAGACACCCACACACATACACAGGGCAGAGAGGAGCGAGTGAATTGAATGATAATTAATTGATGAAGCCCCCAACGGAAGTTTCAGTCACTAGTTTGGGCACACCTCCGGTATCCCCTCCCCCCGCACACTCGTAATCCTATTCAGATCAAGTGCTTCACCCTTAGTAGTTGAGGATTGAAAGGAAGAGATACATAGGTTTCTCGGCAACATAACGCAAATGGGAACACGCTCACACACGGATGAGTACATCAAATAAATGAATGAAAGAGTTAAATATTATAAATATTTATAAATGTAAACAAAGGCGGAAATAGATGTATGTTAATTTTAAAAAGAAAGGCAGTACACAATACGAAATGGATATCAAGCAACAAGTTTAATTATCGTCGAAAGAAAACGTAAAGAACAAATTCAAAATATATATATATCTATAACATCAGCATTCTCAATGTAAGTTTTCTTGTAGTAAACTCGTACATAAATAGCAGAAGATAAATCCAAAATAATGCAAACAAAAACAAATTTATATATGTTGAATTGCCCAATCTATTATGCTGATACGATACGCACTGTACTATGTATGTATGTCGTCTAGTTTAAGAGTTTACAATATGAGGTAGTGTAGTCAGAGGAGGATGTAATGGAATGCCTGACGAATCCAGTTAAAATGGATGATTGGATCGATCGAGCAAGCACTAAGCTCTATAAATATATACATATACATATTCTGTTGTTCTAACTTTAAATGTTTCGTTGCGAAATGCTAAAGGGACGAGATGAACAAGAAATGATATATATATCAGTAATAAAATGCGAGAAGTTAAGTAAAAGCAAATTTGTTCGTGGAATAACTAATTGGAAGGGGAGGAGAGGAGTAAGTATATTATTATTGGTTTTTCCCGTGTCACCCTACATGAATTCCATACAAAAATCGGTATTGTTTTGTGTGTTTTTAGATGGGGAAATTTATTTGAGCAAAATTGGAATATTCAATATTGATGACATTTAATTGGGTATATACGATTTACGATCTATTGCAAGTTGAAAAGTTAAACTAATATCGATCAGACTCTGACCAGCCGAATATACGAAGATCACGCAGATAGGGCTGTAAATTGCAGATATTTCATGGTTCAGTTATATATGTATTATCAAAAGATATGGATATATCAACAAATGTTATTAAAACAACAACAACAAAATTAATATATATATATATGTCCGAATTTCTGGTAAAAAAAAAACATACGATATAATATAATATATGTATCTATGCATATGTTAATATGATTTATAGAAAGGGAGAAATGTACTTTTGTGTATTCAATTGGCCCTGCAAATAGATCAAAGCACGTAATTTAAATCAAATATAAAGAAATACATCTATATATCAATTTCAAAAATATCATTTGATTGCAAAATAAACGGCTTGACATTGGATCCAAAAAAATGCTCAACGGAATTGGGTTTAAAAAATGGACTTCTAAGTATAGATGGACCATACTTACCTCTCTGCAGATCGAACGGGAGGCCATCAAAGGAGGACGAGACCTCTGCTGAAACTATAAGAGGATAGGACAAACTTCCCGGCTTCCCGATCTTATATAAAACAGGGCTAGGCGAATCTAAACTAACAGAGTTTCATATGTATATCACACTGTTTGAGATATGCCTTGTACCGATACTATTCAATCCCTTCCTAATGCCACACTTTGAGAGGAGTTGTTAGACAATATATAGTAATAAAATGGATCAATATAGATATACATATGTAGATATAGATGGGCTTTGGAGGCAATGTTATCCGAATATATAGCAAACAAATGATACCTTGAAACTATACACATAATAGTACCGAATCATACGAGTATCTTTTTATGTTCATGATCGACTGAAGTCTACTCTGGGGAGGGAGCACTGCACTGCACTGTTCGGGATATCGGATATCGTCGCAGTTGCTATGAAAATATATAGAATTATATATATAGATGTAAAGTTCGCACACAAAAATAGATGTTCATGTATATATATATATATCAGCATAATCAGATCAATCAAATATCAATATTATAAAAGTGCATTTCGATAAGGCAATTGTATATGTATGTAAAAATCGTTTTCCAATATGTTTCAAGGCATACCGATCGTGGCAGTGAAGCAAGCAATCAATCAATCAATCAATCGACTAGGAAAAGTTAAAGCCTGTCCTTTGCCTGTTCCCCCAGATATCCTCCAACGCCAAGACCTCAACAGCGCCTCTGAAAATACGCTCGAGAAACGATTTTCAATTATGGCAATAGGCAATAGGAAAAAACGAAAAAAAAAAACAAAAACATTAAAGTCAATAGAAACGCAATGGGGCATAAAGCACCGTCAAGTGCCATATGCTGAGAATAGATTTATATATATATGTGGGATATATATTATATTATGGTATTATATTAAATGTTTATTCAATGTCTCGTCGGCTGCGGGCAGATCAGATCCGCATTTAGCTCTGAGCCTGCCCTGTCGGCCAGCGTTTACAAATTGTTGTTGTTCATCTGCTGTTGCAACATTCAGATGTATTGGTGAGACGTAAAACTTAGTTTAGATTATTCAAATTAATGTTTAAATATTATGGTAGACCAACTTTTCATATGGGTAAGTTTTATCATTGTTAGATTTGCATATAAGTTTGTATATCAATATGTTTTATATAGACAGTAACAAGAACACACGATCTTACCAAGCTTGACACTTTTACAATATAATATTTCGTATCTGTTCATGTTTAATTAGAGAGTGTGAAGGAGTTCTGTTCTGGAGTTTTGCTTTCGGATTTCTGTTATGAACTGGCTTGAAGAATCGAATGGCCCCTCTGAAAGTACATATATGTTGGCATATGTATGTATAATATAGGGTGGCACATGGTAATATATGTAGATATTGAAATATATATGGTGTGGTGTGATATTATTCTATTCCTTGTACCTTGGGAAATGAGTTTTTGTTTTAAAGAAAATATTGAAAATAGTTTCACCAGTTAAGATACGATACGACATAGTCCTATATATAGTACAGAAAATAGAGTACAGTACGAAATCAAGTCTAATTGTATTGAATTCTGGGTTGATCGTAAGGCTATTAAGTATATCTTGTCCAAAAACTGAAAGGTGAAAGTTATATATTGTACGAGCATGTGTATTATTATTATTATCAAATCAATAGACGCACAAGAATCACAACACTCCACTCCACTCAACAAACATTTCAAACAAGGCCCTAGACTTTCAGACCCCTTAGCCACATTACAGAAATCTTACTGAGTACATTTTAGAAGATGCAAAGTCTTACCAGATCACCAAATATCGACCATCGTGTATTGCTTGAACGGGCTTTGTTTTTAATAACACTAAGCTAAGTACGAGAGAAATATGGTCATGTATCAAAAACGATCATCATTTATGAGCTACCTTCAATATATTGTTATATATATATATATGTGTGTAAGTGTATGGATGTAGATTAATATAATTCTATATATGTATTTCAGTTATTGCAATTTGAGAACTCTCAAAAATGTTGTCTTTCAAGTGTAAAAACACGATTGACACTCTCCACTTCCGCTCGCTCATTCATTTCACTTGACAAGGAAAGAAATTATATTCAGATATACATATGCAGATAGACGACTGATTATATGTCACCAAAAACGGATTAGATTGAATTGGCTTGGCTTGGTTTGCTCCTACTGTGTGTGTACGGCTCTGTGCTATTGAACATGGACAGCAGAGGCAATATCTTTTCTTTCAGTTAGGTTTATATATATAAATATAAATACAAATATAAAAGTTGAGTTCGGCTCTCAGGGTTGCTTACTTATGTACTAATGGAGAAATCATAGGGAATATCAGATAATAGACAGTGTTAAAATATTAATTTACAATTATGCAAAAGTGCGGCGCCATAAGCTGAATGATTTGTTTGACTGATGGATCCGGTCTGGTATCTCTCTCTGACTTCCCTTCTCTTCTCTTCTCTGCTCTTCACTTCTCGTCTCATTCCATCTCTGTGTTGCTTCGTTATGCTGTTGTTGCGGTTAAAAACTTTTACTCTTATGTTTTGTTGTGTCTGTTTTTAGCTAGCTTGTGGGGGATAAAAGACATAGGACATAGTAGAACAATAGATCACTGCAAAGAGTTGTACGCATGGTAAACGAAATTTGGTTAGGATATCAGATAGTGTAAGCATATATATTGTACTAGTACGTATGAATACATAAAAAGTTGAGGAAAGGGCTGATCACTAAAATGAAGCAGGCAATTAAAGCAGAAAGGTAAAGCAAATATACGTAAAGCAATCATTTAATGGCGGCTATTTTCGGTTCAACACGAAAGAAATGTTTCGTCTATCAACTACTGGGACTACAATTTGTCACTTGGTTGTCACTCACCCAATTCAAGGCACCTGCCACATCCGTTTATTGCGGCAATTTCCACTCCTGCTACAGCTACCATCGCTACTCCCACTCCCACTTCGATCTCCTCGCCACATCACATCCCGCATCGTTATCAATGCTTGTCATTTTTGTGCGGCTTCTGTTGTTGCTGCTGCTGCTGTTGTCCCGGCGCACCCGGGTAGCCGCCATAGCCACCACCCGGATATCCACCGGGATAACCAGCGGGCGGACCGCCGCCGGGCTGCGGTGGTGCTTGTGGCTGACCCGCAGCCGCAGCAGCGTAATACTGTGAATATTGTGCATATTGGCTAGGAGTCATACCTTGTGCATAGCCACCGGCCGCTGCAGCAGCGGCCGCTGCTGCCGCCGCTGGATTGGGCTGCTGCTGCTGGCCGGGATTGGGGCCGCCTTGGCTGGGGTTGGGCGCATTGCTTTGGCCAGCAGCAGGTCCACCGTTCTGTGATTGCTGCAAAGCATCGAAAGTACGCCAACGGCAGAATTTAGCGTTTGTTTCGCAAGCCAGAGCACACACTTTTTCCACTCACCTTATTCTTCAACGTCTTCTCAATCGCCTCTGCCTCCTCGTGTTTGCCCACACTGCGGTAGTATTCCGCCCACTGAGCGCTATAGTCAGAGCTGTTGCCGCCGGCTGCCTGCTGCTGCTGCTGCGCTTGTTGCGGCACTTGCTGTTGCTGTTGTGGCACCTGCTGACCGGGACCAGGTGCTCCGCCCCCTTGCTTGGCCTTCATCTGTTGCTCGATCAATTCAGCCTCGCGATGGCAGCCCATTTGTCTGTGAGTTGATCGATTAATCAGACGGATGTGTATGGATAAGTCTAGCTTCAAATTCTTACTTGTAGTACTCGATCCACTGGGCCGAGTAGTCCTGGCCAGCGTTTGCACCGGCGCCACCAGGCCCACCGCCCTGATTGGCGGTCATTGCCATTTGTTGCTGCTGCTGGGCCGCAGACGGGTCCCATCCCTGCTGGCCATAGGGACCCCAGGGCTGTTGCTGCTGCTGGTACGCCGCTGCAGCGGCGGCATTCGGATCACCGCCTTGCATTGGATTGGGTCCACCATAGCCGCCCTGCTGCTGACTGTGATGCGAATTGCTGGGTCCAGAGCCATTACCACCCCCACCGCCGCCTCCGCCGCCGCCACCACCGATGGGCTTGCGGGCAATGACAGTGAGCTCCATGTTGATCTTCTCAGAAATCATTTGACGGGCCGCCTCCACCTGGTCGGTGGTGCCCTTGGACTTGAACAGTTTCTCGTTTGGCGGATTGCTGGCGTTGCGATCCATTTCAGTATGGGCGCCGGACTGCTGATTGATCAGCTTGATCGTCTCCCCCCCACGACCAATCACAATCTGCAAGGTAGAAATTTCGGTTAGGAGAGGAAGGAGGGCCAGATGGGGTTCGTTCTCAACCTACACCGCATTTGGATGCTGGCACCATGAATGTGATCTCCTCCCGCCCGCCCTGGGCATGATTGACACCATAGCCATAGCCGTAGTTGGAGTTTCCTTCGCCGCCACTTTGGGAGCCGCCGCCATTGCCATTTCGGTTCAGGCCATTTCGTTGCTGTCGAATATAAGAGCAAAAGGTCATTGAATAAAAGTCCGATTAGTCCTCCTAGTTCGGCACTGCGACATACCATCACGTTCTCGATCAGTCCATCGATGGTCCGCTTGGCGTCCTCGACCTGCTGGCGTGTGCCCTGGATCACACAGCGCCTATCGCCCATCTCATCGTTCTTGCCCTGGATGAACTGCAGCTTGCAGCCGCATTCGGTTTGAATCTTTCGGATCATGTCCCCCCCCTTGCCAATGACAACACCGACAGCGATCTTGGGCACAAAAACCTCAACGCTCTCGCCGCCATTGCCATTGTTGAAGTTGTTGTAGCCGAGACCGGGGCCTCCTCCGCCACTACCGCCTCCTCCACCACCGCCCCCGCGTCCACCCTGCTGCTGAGCCAAAGCGTCCTTCTGGGCGATGAGATCCAAGACCATCTGCTTGGCATGCTCGATCTTCTGCGGATCGCCAGAAATGCGCAGAGGTTTGATAACCTCCTGATTGGGTCCGTCCTGGATGATAATCATCTTGGCTCCCGTCTTCTCCTGCAGCTGTTTGATGGTGTCGCCACCTTTGCCAATGACCAGGCCCACCTTGGCACCGGGTATCATGATTTCTTGGTAGGGCGAATAGCCACTGGGTCCCGGAGGCGGCATGTTGATCGTGAGAAGTACCTCAACGGTTCCGCCACCACCGCGACTGGCCATCTGCTGGATCATATCTCGCCCCTTGGACACAGTGTCCCGTTGGCCACGCAACGTAATCACTCGCTCCTGTTCCGGCATCAACTGTACCTTAGCCCCCGACTCGGCCTGGATATGAGTGATGGTGTCGTTGCTGCCACGTCCCATAAAGGCATTCGCTATGGATTCGGGTATACGGATTTGCTCCTCGCACGTTGTTCCGGCCGATGCCGCCAGGCGAGCAGCCACTGCAGCCGCCTGAGCTATTGCTTGCGTAATGTTTGCACCGCCCGGACCCCCTCCTCCACCCCCACCGCCACCGCTGCTGCTGCTCATGTTCGAATTGTTGTTGTGGCCGTAGTCCGGACTGCCGAAAGAGCGTTTGCAGTCTGGTCCGCTATCGCCGTCGTCGTTGTGCCTCTTGAAGTTGTTGCCCGCACCGGGTCCCGGCCCGCCGCCACCAGAAGGTGGTGATGGTCCTGCTCCAGGTCCTCCTGGAACACCTGCCTGCTGGCTGGGTTGGATCTTAGCCGCTATCTGATAACGAAAAAAGGTAGCCACAGCCACACCACACATAAACATGTGTACAGAAATAAGTTAATTTTCCCTCGTTTTCGCGTATGTATTCTTCTTCTTACCTGCTTGGCACGCTGTATCGCCTGAGCCAACGCCTGGGATTGACTGATACTCTGTCCTTGCTGCGGTTGAAATTCACTCATTTCTATTCAATTTACCAACTCAACTGCGTTCCCACTATCGTTAGCTTGTAGTTAAGGGAATCTTGATTTTTTCTCTTCGTCGGGGTTGAAAATTCAATAACCAATTAAGCGAATTTTCCAAGATGCCGCTAGCAATGTAAAAGCGTTTATTTTCCAGCCACGAAACACGTTTCCTTCCAATTTTGACGTCGCGAAAGCACAGAACTGTTTTAAGCAGTCTTTTTTCACTTTTTTAATGGGTTTTTCACGTCGAAAGTGCGGAAATTATGCGTCGGAAAAAACTTTTGCAGCATTGTCCATGATTTAGGGATGTGTGTATCGATGTGGCGATATCGGTACAGAAATATCATCCATAGTACATTCGATAGTACTATCGACGGTTAGTCTTCCAAATTGTTAATTGTTCTGAGTTTATGTATTCTATATGGTCGATCTAGAAAAGCTTTTAAATAATTAACAGAATCTGTCTTAACACGTAAGCAAAACTTTTGATCAAAAGCAAAAAAGATTTTGACTCTCGATCAAGTGGATATATACTCAAAAATGTCAAAATGTATCAATTGTATCATCAAGTGTATGATCTTCTTTACATCTTGCTTCATACCGTGACTGTGTTCAGTGAACTCCTGTTTGCCTGCTAATAAATGACGGTCCGGTTGCATTTTAGCACCATAAATGCAACAAAAAAATCAATGTGGTTGGTTCCATGGACTGCTGCCTAAATAAAAGGACGGTGTCTGGGCTCAGCGATAAACACTTTGCTCATAGCACAACGCTCAATCTTCCAGTAATTCTGCGTCTGATTCTTCTTGCTCTCATCGGAATCCTCTCCCTAGCCTTCGCCTTTGGACAAGATCGGGTAGATCTTCTGGATATGGCTGATCAAGGATCCGTCCAGTCCGTCAACGGTGATCGCGAGGTCCGCGATCACGTTGTTCATCATCAATACCGTAACGAACCGTTTAGGCACGGCCTTTTCTATTTTCTCTTTTCAATATTTTGTACACATATGATATGCACAAAAGTCATTCAACTGTCAATATTTGATTACCGCAACGATACATATCCTTGCGAAGGGAAGGAGTTGAACGAATTTTTGCAGTTCCCTATAGAGAGATAATTATAATTTATAATTCTCTCTGTAAATAGCAATCAAGTGTATAAACGTGCATGAATTAAAAAAAAAAATGGCTGGCAAGCAACATGTGATGTGTTCAAATTATTTGCAAAAATCTTGTTATTTTCAAACTGAAACGCCCACTATACCGATATTTTTGTCTTCGATAGGTATAATAAACATAAATATCAATATATATTTACCATCCCTACAAGGCCCAAAAACGTAAAAATTAAATAATTAAAAAACTAAAATGCTCAATGCAAAAGTTGGTAAAGTTGGCAAAGTGTTGGTGTGTGGCATGAAAGGCGTGGGTAAGACAGCAATCATTGAGCAGTTGGTTTATGGAAACCTAAATCCAGACACAGTGAGTAAACAAAACAAGATTTAGCACGGCCTATGTGGGTCAGCAGCTACGGTGTGAGCTGCATACAAACAATTTACTTCCGTCTCAAAACTATTTTCGAATAGAAATGGATTTTTATTTATTTAATTCCACGTAGACATTGTGAGGGTGCACTGAAACGGGATGTGTTAATGCAGCGCTAAAGACCTAAACTGAATAAATAACTGTCAAATTAAACCATTAAATGTTTGCTTCAGGAACTCCATCCTACCATTGAGGACATCTATGTTGCCAGTTGCGACACGGGCCGTGGAGGGGCTCGTGAAACGTTACGAATCTACGACACGGCCGGACTGCAGGGCGAGCAGGCGGCTCAACTGCCGCGGCACTACTTACAATTCCCTGATGCATTCGTATTGGTCTATGACCCCATCGATCCACGAAGCTTAGATATGCTGGCGGACATTAAGACGGACATTGACAAGCATAAGGAAAAGAAGGAAATCCCCGTCATTGTACTGGCCAATGTGCGAGCCCGAGCTAAGAGGGACACACCACCAACAACGCCCAATCCCGTCGAAAAGATTATGGACCGGGCAAACATCTGGTGCCAGCGGGAGCGCATCAAGCACTACACAGTCAATGGTATGGAGCGCCCTTCATTGTACGAGCCGTTCACGTCTCTGTGCGCTCGTCTTCATCCAGCACAGACGAAAAGCACGTTCCCGCAACTGCGCCAGGTCATGCAGAATCGGCAAAAGAGCGAGGCGTAGACTTCTACAAATATGTATAGCCTCAAATTGCGGACTACTAACTGATGGGTACAGGGGTATTATTTATGTCTTAAATTGTCTACTGTTTACTTGCCATTCAATGTGCTGCTTAAATTGTACTTATATTGATGTTTGTGCGTGTCCAATTAAATATTTATTATTTCTTCAATTGAAATGCAGTGGAATACGACTATAATTCTGGGTGCATGTTCTTCTGAATACTGGCTACCACATATCAATACATCTTAAGTTCAATTCCGTGCAGAAATCGTAGCGTTTGCATCGATCAAACTTAAATTTTCAATATAAGTTGGATCAAAAGCAGGTACAAAATATTTGATTATTATTTTCCTCAATTACATGTATTGCTCTCTAATAATACTCGTTAATTGGTACGAAGTAAAAAGTGGATATTTGATCAATTTGATTTATTTTAAAATCAAAACTCTTTTTGCTATCTAAGTGGATGTCTCAACTATGTTAAGTACGTATATACTTAATGTTTTAATGTCCTTCATTGTTGAAATTGTATTTCAAGATTTCATTTTCAACTTAGGACTTGAAAAGTCAAAATATAGGCATTTTCGGAATTTTTAACGCCTTCAGTTTTACGAGGACTGCTATTTATTTTTATGGCTAAGAGGACTTTTAGCTTTATTAGAAACCAATGATCATTTGTATGAAAAAGTTAGGATAAGTTCTGGGATAAATCGACATACAACTTTTTACTGTACGGTCGTTTAATATCGTTAATACTTTTGATTTCAGATTTCCAATCGTTTCCATACAAATATCATCCCTGATTTGGTCGACCAAACAAGAAGGGTACTCAGGTGAAATAATTCCATTTTTTTTATTGATTGTATATGGACATTTTTTTTAACGGAAAGATTATTATTTTCCGCGGTTTAATTTAAGTTATTCACCTGTTTAAAGCTTATTATTCAGTGGCGAAGAAATGGCTATCGAGAGGAATCAGGGTTGATATTCGTATGAAACAGATAAAAATAAATAGAGGAGGGCTAAGTTTGTTTTTCTTATCGGTATATTTACGGTATATTTTGAAAATGAGACAGTATATATCGGTATATTTCCGAGGGGCAGACCGTATATCTTATCGATAGCTCCACGGCGCTTCCGCTTCTTTCCTTTCTTTCCCACATACCATAATGGCGGTAGGTTTATACAAAATTTTTAGTGGCGTATAAATTTCCCCGCATCGGCCATTATTTAAATATATTTGTGAAAAGTAGAATCGTCAAAACTATGTGGACGTCTCCAATATGCCACCCGAAGCTATATTTAACGCGAATACGGCTCCCAAGTAACGAAATTCATTGATTGTTTCAGGCCGTTGCTAAGAAGGAACCTAAAATTAAGCGCGACCCGGCGAAGAACCCGATGCGGGATCTGCACATCAGGAAGCTGTGCCTGAACATCTGCGTTGGTGAATCCGGTGATAGGCTGACCCGTGCCGCTAAGGTAACTATTCTTTTGTGTACAAAAGTCTGTTGTTTGTTCAACTAAACTAAAAACTGTCTTCAAACACAGGTTCTGGAGCAGCTGACTGGTCAGCAGCCAGTGTTCTCCAAGGCCCGCTACACAGTGCGTTCCTTCGGCATTCGTCGTAATGAGAAGATCGCTGTCCACTGCACCGTGCGCGGTGCCAAGGCTGAAGAGATTTTGGAGCGTGGTCTGAAGGTGCGCGAGTACGAGCTGAGACGCGACAACTTCTCCTCCACCGGCAACTTCGGTTTCGGCATCCAGGAACACATCGATCTGGGTATTAAGTACGATCCTTCGATCGGTATCTATGGTCTGGACTTCTACGTCGTCCTGGGCCGTCCAGGTAAGCAAGATAAATGCTTCGCCATCAGGCGAATGTACACTTAATTAGGTATCTCTGCCAGACTAGGCCTTGATACTCAGTAAATGTGCGCAAAGAAATGAAGATGTGCTTAAAGGGGTTTGCCCTTATGCGAATCCATACGGTACAATTTCCACATCTGAATTTGTCCCAAATCCTGTTGGCATATTTCTTACCTTTTCTTTTTACACCGTTTCAGGCTACAATGTCACCCATAGGAAGCGCAAGTCCGGAACTGTGGGCTTCCCTCACCGCCTGACAAAGGAGGATGCCATGAAATGGTTCCAGCAGAAATACGATGGCATCATTCTGAACAGCAAGAAACAGTAGAAGCTCCTAATCGTAACAATGTTTTTTTAAGATGAATTCTACAATAAACCTTGGATTCTGTCGAAACGTAATTCATGTTTTATATAAGCTATGATTCAGATTGAGACCAGGAAATAATCCGCAAAGAAAAAGCTCGATAAGCTACATGTACATACTATACTCGAGCAGTGTTAATTTTCAATGCCCTATTTGTGGCTCAGGTGTGGGTGAGTTGAGGCAGCGGGGGCGAGTTGGCCAAAGTCAGGCAGGAGGTGAACTTGAAATTTCTCTAGCCACAGGGGGAGTGGTAGTGGCAGGAGCTGCTAAAGTTGAAGGCAGCCGAAACTTTCAATAAATCGATGCCTTCACAGAAAGGATATGGTTGCCATGGAAATCCAAAGTCCTTTGCGGGGCCAAACATGTCAGAACCATCGCAGTGAAGCTTATAAACAATTGCGGCGGATGCTAGTAAAACAGTAAAATGGGAATGTTGCACAATTTGGCCGATTTGATAAAGATCAAAAAGGACAAAATGACGATTCTAGTGCTGGGCCTGAACAACAGTGGCAAATCCACGATAATCAACCACTTCAAGAAACCGGGTGACCAGTCGGCCATTATGGTGCCTACTGTGGGCTTTATGGTGGAGCAGTTTTACAGTAAGTTGCTCCAGGACGAAGGATATGCCTAGTTCTTCCATTCATGAATATATATCACTCTTGCACAGGCATGGCAGGAGTTAGCATAAAGGCGATCGATATGTCGGGTGCCACACGCTACAGGAACCTTTGGGAGCATCAATTCAAGAACTGCCAAGGAATAATATACGTCATTGATTCCAGTGATCGCATGAGATTCGGTAGCTGCCCATGAATTCACATAGATTCCACATCCAGTTGCTCAGCTATCCTTTAAATTTCAGTTGTGGTCAAAGATGAGTTGGATCTGGTCCTACAGCATCCCCATTTGTGTAATCGAATTGTGCCCATTCTATTTTATGGAAACAAATCGGACGCCGAGGATTCCCTATCCAGCGTCAAAATAGCAGCAGGTGCTCCCAGCTCTACTTATCGCTGTGTGCGTCATTTAACATAACAAATTCAACGTTTTAGCACTCAGTTTGGAAAACATCAAGGAGAAACCCTGGCACATCTGCTCCAGCAATGCCATATCCGGCGAGGGTCTCGGCGAAGGTGTCCAGTGGCTGGTCCAGCAAATGCGTTTCGCCATGCTAAGCAACAAAGACGCCTCCAAAGCCAAGTCCAAGCACAACAAATGATGGTCAAAGCCTGCGAATGTTTCTCGAGTTAAATAAAAGGATTATTTTTAAACAAGCCATTATTGTCGTTTAAGAAATTAACAGAATTTTATTTTTCTCTCGCCTACAGAGACAATCATCTTGATTCATTAAAAATTAACACAGGCAAAAATTAGGCTTTATTCAAGTTTGCTTTCCCCTTGTTTAATTGATAATAAAGTATATAAAGGTAACCAATAATTTAGCAGTCTAGGAAGTTAGCCGCCATCAAAAGTTCTAATGCGATCTCTGGTGCAATTGGAAACTCGGGTATTTCAGTGGAACTATTGGTGTAGCGTACTTTGTAAGTGAAGTACATGCAGACCTTTTGTAAGACGTGCGACCTGAAAGGAAACAGTTTGAATATCAGCTCAGTCGGTGGTTAATCGGCACAAATTTTAATTGTACAGATCCATAATGATCCCAAAAGTACGAATGTCCCCAAAAGTATGCAGAAAGTGCGATTTGATTATCATTTAAAGACACTGAATGCGGTTTCTTCAAGTTTGGTGTGTGTTTCAGCACTAATGCACATACATGCATGTTTATATGTACTTATGTGTGTATGTATTGTGCAAAATCGCCGCCGGTCAATAGGTCAGAGTGGGTTATGCGGCCCAAGATAGCCCCCAGTTGCTAGCGGAGACTGCAGTTTGGATTGAACTTACGGAATCTCCCGAAAATGCACTTCATTAGCCTCGTTCTCGGCAAATTGTCCTGGGCCGGATAACATCGCCTTGATGGTTCCAGAGGTGAGAGCGTGTTCGCGTTTTACTATAAATTCATGGCCGTCCGACGAAATAAGCTTGACATACATGGCGTCTGGCCCCTCGCATCCGCCATAGATTTTGTCGCTGCGCTGCTCATCCATTGCTATCATCTTTTTTGAAACAGGTTACGGAAAAAAGCATTTATTTGCAAAAATTCGCCCTATTTTATTTATTTTTTCAGCTTACTTGTGTGTGTCAGATATATCGATATGGGCGATATTTTATATTTTTGATACGATAGTATCGATACATACGGCTGTATGAACCGAATGCCCTGTGCGCATCCCTAGTGTCATTAAAACCACAGTAGCCATACGCACAAGGCACTTTCGTTCAAATAACCGTAGCATAAACGTAAGTGAGCATGGATTGCGCCGTAAGTAAAAAAATCGTGAGTTTAATATATAATACATATATGATATATACTACTACAGAAATTTTTAGCAGTAGGATTGTGGATATTAACTCGATATAGGCGATATATTTTATACGACAAGTGCAATATTTTTGTCGACGATATTTTTCGAACATTACTAAAATTGAATTTCATACAAATCAGCTTCTCTGCACTTACTAAAATTGAATTTCATACAAGTCAGCTTCCCTGCACTTACTAAAATTAAATTTTGTCCATTTAATAAAGTGCACAAAAGCTGACTTGTATGGAACTTATCGCCCCCTTTTGTATTAAATTTATACATATTCGTCGATTTTGATATTCCGTTTAATATTACTAGCTAACTGAGACCCTACGTACTGACCAAATCATTTTAACTGATAAATTAATCAATTTTGTACAAGAATGGCTTAATTTTCAGGCCTCCCTTGTATTGGATTGTTTTTAAAATATGGTTTAAACAAAGACGGTCAGCAAAAATGTCCATGGTAACTACAAATCGGCTACATATTAACTACGTTTGTAAATAAAATGAACTTAAACCACTTAACCCCCCGCTATTTGATAGTGACATGTGAAATCATATTTCTCGATTTTGATATTCGGCTTAAGACTTTAAGTTTGAGCCCTCAGCGCTGAAAGCATAATTTCATCCGTTGAAAAATCAATATTCTCTTTTTTATTTGATTTTGTCTAAAATAGGGTTTAAAGGTAAATAAAAACGTAAACAATTTACATGGTATCCACATATTTGGTACAGATTTATGGAAGGTCGACAGGATAGTCGCTAGAGCTGCGCACCAAAGTGGAATTGTTTGAAAATGAAGGAGTGACAAGGATATGAATGCAATCCAGTGGAATAAATGATACAGGGGAGCACGATTTGAGCGAGAATTCAAAAAAAAACCTGCGTATGAAAGTTTCTATACCCTATGTTCTTTAATATAATATACCGTTGATCGAATCCCTGGGATCTTATACTATGTTTGTGACGTCATACGTAGCGAACAAAAATTTAAACTTATTTTCATAAATCAAAATACCTGATTTATGATGAAGGTTGGCAATTTAGAAAGAAAACAAAATATAATATGTCCGACCTACTCCTGAATAATGGGCATATTCTGCGTATAACCTTTTAATGGAAAGTTGGGGCAGGTTGAAATCTGCTAACGGATTTTGATTAATGGCCAAATCAATGATCGTGTTCTCAGCACGCCCTACTACGGAAAATCTGTATATAGACTTGTAGTCTAGTCAGAAAACAATCTTGCAACCATTCGTTAAACTGGGTTGAGCTTATCTAGCTTGACGTATCCAATTATTTTAGTCCATTGACCCCAATGTAATGCTCAGTGCCCACAAAAATATTGAGGATAACAATTAGGCTTGTGAACAAAATGTATCTGACTTTATTGATTACGTTGTTAAAAGAAACATTTTACAACTGAACTTTTGTCCTGGTTTTATTTTTCGCAAAACATCGAATTGAGAAGTTAGTTCTCATCCACCTCAGCCTCTTGCTCCTCCTCGAATTCGGCATCCTCGTCGGCAGTGGCTTCCTGGTACTGCTGGTATTCGGAGACCAGATCGTTCATGTTGCTCTCGGCCTCAGTGAACTCCATCTCGTCCATGCCCTCGCCGGTGTACCAATGCAAGAAAGCCTTGCGACGGAACATAGCAGTGAACTGTTCGGAGATGCGCTTGAAGAGCTCCTGGATAGCGGTGGAGTTGCCAATGAAGGTGGCAGACATTTTAAGGCCACGGGGAGGGATGTCGCACACGGCAGTCTTCACGTTGTTGGGGATCCATTCGACGAAGTACGAGCTGTTCTTGTTCTGGATGTTCAGCATCTGCTCGTCGACCTCTTTCATGGACATGCGGCCACGGAAGATGGCGGCGACAGTCAGGTAGCGACCATGACGGGGATCGCAGGCAGCCATCATGTTCTTGGCATCGAACATCTGTTGGGTCAGCTCAGGCACGGTGAGGGCGCGGTACTGCTGGGAGCCGCGGGATGTGAGTGGGGCGAAGCCGGGCATGAAGAAGTGGAGACGTGGGAATGGAACCATGTTCACGGCGAGTTTGCGGAGATCAGCATTCAGTTGGCCGGGGAAGCGGAGGCAGGTGGTAACGCCAGACATGGTCAACGAGACCAGATGGTTCAAGTCGCCGTATGTGGGGGTCGTCAGTTTGAGGGTGCGGAAGCAGATGTCGTACAGAGCCTCGTTGTCGATGCAGTAGGTCTCATCTGTGTTCTCGACCAGCTGGTGCACCGACAGAGTGGCATTGTAGGGCTCTACAACGGTGTCCGACACCTTGGGCGAGGGCACAACCGAGTATGTGTTCATGATTCTGTCGGGGTATTCCTCGCGGATCTTAGAAATCAGCAGGGTACCCATGCCGGAGCCGGTGCCGCCGCCAAGGGAGTGTGTAAGCTGGAAGCCTTGCAGGCAGTCGCAGGATTCAGCCTCCTTGCGCACGACATCGAGCACGGAATCGACCAGCTCGGCGCCCTCTGTGTAATGACCCTTGGCCCAGTTGTTGCCGGCGCCAGACTGTCCGAACACAAAGTTGTCGGGCCTGAAGATCTGGCCGAAGGGGCCGGACCGAACAGAGTCCATGGTGCCGGGCTCCAAGTCGACAAGGACGGCGCGGGGCACATATTTGCCTCCGGACGCCTCATTGTAGTACACATTGATGCGCTCCAGCTGCAAGTCGCTGTCGCCGTGGTAGGCACCGGTGGCGTCAATGCCATGTTCGTCGGAGATAATTTCCCAGAACTATAACGAAAGGAAACCAAAGAAAATTCATAATTAACGATTTAGTTCAATAAATGTTGGAGTATTGATTGATGGTCTGACTAATCATGGGGACATTCGAGATGTCTGCGCTGTATTCAATGTACAATGTGTATCTACTACATACATATGCCTGTGTACCTATGTATGGCCCGAGCTCTGATTAACATATCTCTCAGCCGATGCCATTTTTGGTGCGTAGCTTGGCTCATGAGACTCCGCCGACACAGACACCGGCGTCGCCAACGATAACGTCATCTGGCGTGGGCCCAGCTCGGAGCGCAGCTGTCTGGTCTGGCATTGGACTCTGCAATTGTCAGTGTGGGCCGGCGACGGAAATATCAGCCCCGCCCATTCTCCGTTTCCCTGACACCCCACGCACCATTCAGGGCGACCTCAGGCTTGGCTTGGCTTTCCTTCGGCCCCCTTCCTACTCCTCCTCATACATTTCCCCAGTACGCTTACATCACCGGCGCGGGGGCAACCACAAACACACAAACAGCCCACATATACATTTGGGCCAGACGGCGACGGCGAGCGGCAATGGCGTTGGCGGTGGTTGAGGTTAAGCTGCAACTCTGGCTCAGCGTACAGACCATATGGCGCATAAATCGACTATTTTCAGGGCATTGCGTCACCGCGAATGACAAAAAAAGTTTGCTTCGTTGTTTATGTCGAGTAAACAAATAAAATAATTAACTAAAATAAGTCGATAGAAAGGCGAGGACATGCATACAAACATACAGAGAAAACTGCGTGGTCGACATTCATAAAAAGAATGTACGAGTGCGATTGTGTGGTGTCTCTTCTACATATACATACACACACATATATACAGTTCTCCGACCCTCTTTAAGCCGCGTCCGTGATACACACACATACAGTCCTACGTTGAGCACAACAATTGTTATGTTGCAGCTGCCAGAAGTTTTGGCATCTTTAGGGGTTGTTTTCAGGACATGGCTATTGATTTTCCCGGAAAGGACTCGAAGGAGACGATGACACAGCGGATTCGTCATCAATTTTCCCCGTACCAGTGCTTTTCGCACGCATGTGCAGCACCGCCCTTGTTTCTGTGCCAGTGTGTGTGTGTGTGCAAAAGAAAATATGGAGATGGAAGGAGGACAGAGAGTTCGCGAAGTATGCGGCAAATTCCTCTATATGGTTACCCCCATTTTCGCCGCCTCTGCAGCTGAAAAATTTCTCGCTCATAAAAATAAACCAATGTTGCATTTCTGCAACTCCACACAAGCAAATGCAGATTTTCCCCCTTACATACACTTGTACAGATGAATGAAGGTGCGACTGTGTTTGTATGGACCGTCATGAATAAAAAATAGAAAATGTTTTCATGGAAGATAAGATAGAAGCCAAGCCGCTCCAAGAGTGCAAAAATAGCGATTTGTATGAACATACAAATGTACATATGTATGTGTATGTGTACACATAGCCGATCGATAGAAAGAGTACATACTTATACACAAAAATATGTATAGTTCTCTCTTATACGACCGGTCACCGACAACCGGTTCAGCCATTTTAGGTTAAAATGACGTCATGTTTTCTCTCTAGAAGCATAGCGGCAAAAACCGGCAACCAAACTAGTAGAAAATGTATACATATGTATATGAGAGCTGTATGTATGGAAGTATGTACATATGCGATGTCTATGCAAACCCTTCACCATCTGTGAGCCCGAGTTGCTTTCACATTCAAAAGGAAAATTGAGAAAGTATTTGTTTGAGTGAAAATGACTCATGCTAACCTATGCGTTCAGTTTTCTGTGCATGTACAGATGAATGTAACTGCAGACACACCCAAAACTATAATTACAGGCATATACAAGACTGGCTCTCAGAAATTTTGGGCGTGTCGGAGTTTTTTTAAAGGCACTCTCACACATATAAACGGGAAATTGCAAACAAGAAAAAAGCATCATTACGGCGAGGAGAGCAGACGGACAGATGCCGGTACACACGCAAACATACATTTTCATATATGTATACATAATTCTCCGTGTGTGTGTGTGTGTTTTTTTGTAGGCAAATGCCAGCGGCGGTCTCAATAATTTTTGCCACATGGGCAGCAGTGCAAAAAATGACGCCATTTTGGCAACTGTACTTAATTGGCCGATCTTCTAAGAGTATAGCATGCACATAATCTGGTGGCAGTACATACCTTGGCTCCGATCTGGTTGCCGCACTGACCAGCTTGGATGTGTACGATTTCCCTCATGTTGTATTTGTATGGATTTTTTGAACTTTTAACTTAAATTATCTCTTTTGCTTAAAGCCTTGTCGAGCACGGAGTTCACTTCGGCGACGAAAAAAATACTGTCTGATGTCTCGGGAAAAGTGCACTGCTATATATACTAGGATTGTCCGCAGTGTTGCCAGTTTAGCTATTTTCTCACTAGATCTAGCGTTTTTCAATTGGCAAGTTCCCGATAAATTGTAAGATAGCGGATAGCGGGTATTATATCTGAAGCCTTCTCCCTGATTAATCAAAAATTCAGTCAAATTTTTTAGATACACTTGTATTGGAGTGATATCACAAGAGCTTGAAGAGAGCTTGCTCTAGCTCTTATAGTCTCTGAGATCTAGGTGCACATGAAGATAGACAGACAGCCATGGCTATATAGCCTCGTCTACTGATCAAGATTATATATACTTTATGGGTTCGGAAACGCATCTTTCTGGGTGTTACACACATCCACTAAAAAGTACCCGGTATAAAAATATCATTTCACTGCTCTAGCGTTTCTCTGACTACCATACAAATTTTCTGGCTATTTCTAGCTTTTTTATGACCCATAGAGTTGGCAGCACAGATTGTTTGATATTAACTTGATATATCGATATGGGCGATATTTTATATTTCTGATACGATAGTATCGATACATACGGTTCTATGAACGAGTGTATCCCGAGCATGGTGAAATTATATATAGGGTGACGTATCCACCACACGTGCTCTCTTTCGGGGACGTTATTTTGTGTCAGTCGTTTGTCAGTGCAGAGCGAAAAACGCTTGCCATCTCTTTCTAGCGCTTGCCGAGTTGAAAAAATAACGTCCTCACCACTGCCGAATACGTCACCTTATATATAATTTCACCATGATCCCGAGTGTCATTAAAACCACAGTAGTCATATGCACAAGGTACTTCTTAAACAACCGCAGCAACAACGTAAGTGAGAGTCGATTGTCACGTCATTTGAACACTTGTTGCCTGTCAACCGGTGGTGTGGACATTTGGATACCCTTTTTTCTTTAATTGATATTGAAATTGTGTTTTTAAAGCTGCCTTAAAACGTAATTAATAATGTCTTCTCCCTGATTGACACTTTTTTATCTTTTCATGCTTTTGATATTGTTCCTGAATACATATCGCGATCCCGATCTCGATATAGTACTTTTATGATTAGCTCTCTGTAAGAGGATCATTAACTACAATATTTCGTTGACATATTTTCTGCATTCATGGGAGCGATGACAAACAGTTCCTTAATTCTATCATCACTTTTCCCAAGGGGTATGCAGAATGTTGCTCATTCCGTGTCCATGTTGCACCATGTTGCGGAACATTGTCGCTCATTTCGCGGAACATGTTACTGGCCCATACAAATTAATGTTGCCAACGGTAAAATACGTAAGTGAGTCGAGCACGACGTAAGTGAGTGTCGATGTTATTGCGATGATGTTGCGAATGTTGCGATGATGTTGCGAACATAACATAGAAATACATAGAAAAAACATCGAAAACATAACATATTCGTCAATTTTGATATTCCGCGTTTGATACTAGATCTAGCGTTTTTCAATTGGCAAGTTCCCGATAAATTGTAAAATAGCGGATAGCGGGGATTATATCTGAAGCCTTCTCCCTGATTAATCAAAAATTCAGTCAAATTTTTGAGATACACTTGTATTGGAGTGATATCACAAGAGCTTAAAAAGAGCTTGCTCTATCACTTATAGTCTCTGAGATCTAGGCGCACATGAAGATAGACAGACGGACAGACAGCCATGGCTATATAGCCTCGTCTACTTATCAAGATTATATATACTATATGGGTTCAGAAACGCATCTTTCTGGGTGTTACACACATCCACTAAAAAGTACCCGGTATAAAAATAACATTTCACTGCTCTAGCGTTTCTCTGACTACCATACAAATTTTCTGGCATATCTAGCTTTTTTATGACCCGTAGAGTTGGCAGCACTGATTGTTTGATATTAACTTGATATATCGATATGGGCGATATTTTCTGTTCTTGTCTCTAGATACGATATTTTTTCAGAAATTAACAATCCTAATTTTTACAGCACTTCTTGGAAGGAAAACCATAAACTAAGGTAAAAAGATAACATCATCGAATAATTAATCACCCGATAAATCTGTTTTCTCGTTCATTCAAATCCGCCCGCTGGGAAATATCAAACCCGTGAAAAGAAGCTTATAAAATTTCCCGCTGGGAAATTGCTGGAAAACAGAGAAAAAAGCGGGTGTGGACAACAGGCAAAACGCCCCAGGAAATACAATGCCAGCAAGGTAAAATCCACCTCATTTGCCTAACATACCATTAGGACAGCCGTCTGAGGGTCAGAAATATACCGCAAATATACTGCACATATGAAATATTCGTCAACTTGATATTCCGTCTAATATTACTTGGTAACTGGGACCCTACGCGTTGATCACACAATTTTATCTGATAAACTAATAAATGTTGTACAAGAATGGCTCAATTTAAAACACCCCCTTGTATTGGACGACGAAAAAAATATTGTCTGAAGTCACGGGAAAAGTGCACTGACCTAATCCCACTGAAATACTTGAAATGAAATACAGTTATTTTTCAGCTTGATATACAAATTCAAAAATCTATAAAAAGAAATTTTTCTGTTTTATTTTTACTTTATTTGCACACATTAATGATGCGGAAAAGAAGGAAAATTAGTGGCATTGTTAGAAAAGAAAAGAAACGGGTAAAAACTTAATTGCTAGCAATTGTAGATGTATCATTGTATTATTAAAACAAAACTTTTAATTTTTGTTAAATTAAATTCGATTATTGTTCGAATTTTTTATTTTTCCAAAAAAAATAAAAAATTGTATTTCATATAGGCAATTGCACTGGAATAAAGTTCAAGTTTGACACAATGCTGTGAAGCTTCATGACGTCCTAACAGTGTCGTTGTGCTGCCAAGAATACAACTGAATTGACATCTCTATAATATTTTCCATTGAGGAAACTGTAATATTAAGAAAAGAAATTAATATGATAAATTCATAATAATTGAAAGATGTGTACCCAAAGGAGCAATTATAAAACCACCAACCACATTTATGTCTATCAGCACAATGCGTTTTCTGATAAGTGTCATTGTCCCGGTCCAAATTGATGATTAGTTAGTGAGTGCTGCGGCTGTTCCTGAATATTTCAGTTTGTAGGCTTCATTTTCACTCCCTATTCTGAAATCGTCAGCCGGTATTGGCCTTGTTTGATTTGTGTTTACTGATCTTTTATTTTGGCATAGTTTACTTCAGTTTATTTCTCCTTGGTTTATCAACTCATCACGACAGTTATCGGTTTCTGGGTCTAAAACCCTTAATCCTGTCCGTAAAAGCTTTGATTTCTTCCGTTTTATTAGTCAGCTGTCGCTGGTACTTTTTTATTTGATTTTCCAGATCCATTATCATAGCGATCGTAGCATTCTGCTTGCATAGATTTTGAATAATCTGTGCTTCCAAACTTTTTATTTTATCATCAAACTGTTCTCTTTGATGATGACGAAATAAATAAATTTGCCGCAGGGAGATGACAACGCGGATCAGTGCAATGGATATTGCTTCTCAGTTGTAAGGCCATTAATCGACCATTTCACCGAGTTTAAAGTGCCAGACGATGCAAATTGAGATTTGAAAAACAAAATATACTTATTGGAGACGCAGTTTAAATATAAACACGAACAAATCCAGATGAAACACCAACAAATTACAGGCAAAGATGAACAAATCAAGGACCTGAGAGAGCACACTAAATTAAATTTAGAAACTTTTTCTGAACTTAAATCAGTGTGTTCCATCAGGTCCTTGATTTGCTCGACTTTGTCTGTAATTTGTTGGCATTTCATCTTAATTTCTTCATCTTTATTTGTAAGCTGCGTCTTCAATAAGTATATTTTGTTTTTCTCAAATCTCAATTTGCATCGTCTGGCACTTTAAACTCGGTGAAATGGTCGAAGGGCCTTACAACTAAGAAACAATATCCATTGCATCCGTTGTCATCTCCCTGCGGCAAATTAATTCATTTGTGTCCACTGGCGAGGGAGGCAGGGTTGGCCTTGCAGCAAATGCCAAAAGATGAACACCACAAAGCTGGAGTCCCTTATGTTCCACTTGACTCTGGCGCTGTCGATGCTAAGCCAAACTGAATGAAATGGATCCGATAACCATGTATATATAGAAATTCGCGTTGTTTTTATATTTCTCTCTATCATATAAAATAGTTTTGGGTCGATGTCTTCGTCGTCATCATATATTTCATTTTGGGTCGGGTCGTCACACGATTGCGTTGGGGCTTGCCCCCAGTATTTAAATATTATTTTCGTCCCTGAAACTGATAAGAAATTCATGATAAGTAACGCTTCTATCGCTATGGTGTGTTCTCGACGGGTGTAGCAACTCTGTGAGTAATATTCTCAGTATTCGTTGTATACCGTTTATATTTATTATTATTATACGTCTGGCATCGTTGACTCCATAAAGTAACAATTATGTGGGGTTTATGTTTATTAAAACGAGTAAAGCTTTAATTTGTGATTAAGTACAGAAATATAATGGCACGAGAAATTTAATTTAAACAACGTTCTCTTCCGGTTTCATGACACAACTGTTTTCGTCGGAGGCTGGATTGAAACTCCCTCGACGCCACTCTCGCCGATCCGATCTGCTTAGTGCCCTAAATTAATCGACCTCTCGTTTTTGCTTTTAGCTCTCAATTCTCTCAGGAATTCGGACTCACCCGTTTTCGTTTTATCCAAGGGATCGACCCAGCCCCTTACAGCAGTCGACCTTATCGTGGCCATTATCATAGTTGGTGGTACCATCGCAGACCAGAGCGTTCTCGATGCACCATGCAAATTGGCAACTGAACTGATCCGTCCGGCTTGTGGGACTGCTCTGATGGCTGCCGAGCCGAGCAGAGGTCAGACTTTTCATGGCATGCACGGCAATGCTGCGAGGCTTCACCGATACCCCGGTATCAATGCCGACTACGGATTCGCCCAGAAAGATAAAAGCGGCAACGTTTTAAGTAAATGTAATGTGAGATCGGGTCATAGTCCAAGGTACAGATTTTCTTGCCATCCCAGCAGAGGCGTCTCGTCCGAGTATTTCTGGGTATTTTATACCTGGCAAAAAGTTCAAATATTCCAAATTTTTCCAAATGTTGCGGCGCCTTTTCGAAAAATGTAAATTTTAGGAAATTCTCCAAAACACTATAAAAGTAAAAATATACCCCCAGAAATACCCCTTCTGTTGGTATTTATAGTGCAACAAAAAGACTCTAGATGTACATTTTTTTCAAAGGTTAGTCCATACGAAAATATGCAGATGGCGGCACTGCAAGTGTAACTTACAGTTCTTTATCTACATATTTTACATGGAAAGAGTTTTTTTTTTTAAATTATAAATAATATTATTTATGTCTTTAAATGGAATTTCTACTCAATTTCTATATTGGGCAAGAGGGAAGGGCAAAATGCACCATTTTCACCAAACCTTGGCACATCATTATATTTTCCAGAAATCGGCCTCATGTTTGTAATCGGGATTTTGATGCTGATTGACAGTCTGGATCGCCTATCTCTGGAAAGCAGATTGGTATATATTGGTGGTAGGACAGGATCCCCTAGATCCTGGCCAAGTAGTTATTTGCTATATCTCTGGAAAGTAGATTGTAGATTGGTACATATTGGTGGTAGTGTAGATTGGTATAAAAACAAGTTACAATTTATTTACAAAAGTAATATTTTTCTATTTTATTTTGTTACTTTCGTTCTGTTTTCTTTAATATTAAAAGAACATCTATAAATGTTTGATTTGCTTCCCAACATTTTCTTTTGTTTCTCGGAGGACAACAAACGGCAATCAGAAGACTCGCGCACCAATCGATGTTGGCCAAACAAAAACTAATCCAAAACGCTCGCTCGCTCGCTCAAACAGAATTTGGCTTTCTTCGAATTCATAGACGTAGGCTTAAAGGAAATATGTGGCGTTTGCTCTGCGCTCTCGCAGTTTTAGTGTTTTAAATAATTAATGTTTGGTTTGCCGCTGGCAGCTGTTTGCCTTCTCGCTAATTGATATTAAGTTATGATTTTCTCGTTTTGTTTTGTGTGGCCCAAGCTTCGCAGGGAAATCAATGATCAATGGAACTGCGCAGCGAGGTGGATCTCAACGGTCAGATCACCTTACGTCACGATCTAGCTCGCTAGTTTGCTTTCGCTTCGAAATATATATGTAATAATAATATGCCATATTGTATATAGTAATAATATGCGTGTATATATATAATATATAATTTGTATTTAATAATAGTGTATATATAATTTGCGGTTTTCGTATAATAATTATAAACAAATCATCATCTCGTATCCATATCATTTAGCATTAGTTACAAACTACAATTCGCGTATTTTTATTCATTTATAATTGTAATAGTAAATTTTGTTAGATTTTCTTCGTTTTTGTTTGTTTGCGGCTTAAATACTTGTTCTTTTTTCTCTGTTAGTTTTTAGATGTATGTGTGTGTGTGTGTGTGTGTGTATGTGTGTATATGTATATCTTTTGCTAGGCGTGTGCTGTGGAGTCGCGCTCATGTTCCCACATATTCCTGCCGATCCCTCCGATCCTTCCGAATCACGGTAGACACTGCAAAAATGGCTGCGAGCCGCGAGCTGCGAGCTGAGAGCTGTCTGTATGTCTGTCTCTGTAACTATAAATTGTAAGTAGATGTGGATCTGTGGAAGTGGCATCTGTGTGTGTGTGTGCCCGGTTCAAAATTTCTATGGCCTCAACGGAACGTCTAACTTATGGACTTATGGAATTGCTCTAATTAGTTGTCGTACAATAATTTCATTGCTGGAATCTCTGGCGTTTTCTTTAGCTTATTTTCTGCTCAATAGTGTTCCTCCTTCCTCCTTCCTACTCCTATTCCTCTTTATCGTTTTCTGTGTGGGCGTGGCATGGCATCACTTGGTAATGCGGCCAGGCGCATGCATTAAATATAAATTTCGATCTCTCCCCGTACTGTCTCAAAACATTTTGTGGCTCCTTAGGACTAATTATACATACATACATATACTATATGTACTCGTAAATCGAATCGTTAGCGCTGCTTTTACAATAGTCAAATATATATGTATATATATTGAATCGCGTATATATGTATGCGGATGTGTATTTGTATGTTTCAATATTATGTGTATGTGTCTGTCTGTGTGTGTGTGTGTGTGTGTGTGTGTGGCTGTGTGTTTGTGTTTTTATATCAATTTATTTAACAAACTACTAAAAATTACGTTTCACTACCAAAAACTACGCATAGTTGTATATATAATATTTCCGTATATATAGTGTATATCTGTTAAATATGTTTTGTTTGCGCTTTTGTCGCACTGTTGCTCCGCTTTTAAAATTCCATTTAAAAATGAATTCAATTTAAAAAAATTAATGTACAATAATAATTATAATTATAATTATAATAATAATAACTGTTTCTCATTCCCGAATGGATTTTGTTTTCAAGTTCTCCCCTCTCTTCTTCTCTTCTCTTCTCTTCTCTCCCATCCCACGGTTTGTCTTGTGTGTCTGTGTCTGTGTCTGCATTTGTATTTTTTTACTTTATGTTGATTTCTTATTTGATTCGTAATTTCTCTCTTATTTCTCAATTGAATATTTTTGTGTAAGCATTTAAAATATCACCTATATTTTTGCTCTTTCTTCCGATAGATTCTCGATTTCGTTTCCCCCCATTTTCTTTTCGTATTTTTTTTGTGGTTTTTTGCTTTTTGCTTGTTTGTCGATTTTCTCTTTTATAAAAACTAAATAAAATTAAATACATACAATATAAAATGTACAACTATTTTGTGTTTTGTGTTTTGCTTTTGTTTTGTTTCTCCCTTTTGTTGTTGGTTCTTTTTGCTTTTGCTCTCCATTGTTTATGGTTTTTTTGTTGTTTTTTTTTTAGTTTTAAGTTCTTTGTTCTTTTTCTTGCGGCTTTTGCTTAAGTAATCAAACGAAGTGGGGTGGAGGAGAGGGGGCGGGGGGCGGCGCACTACGCACTGGGCGTGGCACAAACATTTGCATTAAGTACAAGTGCTTAAGTTTTCCGGTGGCGTGGCGGGGCATGTCGCTTCTGCTGTTTATTGGTTGATTCTAAAGTATTAGTGAATACTTTTTTGATTTTCCTCAGTTGATGGCCTGGCATATGGATATATGGAATGTCTTGCGAACTCTAGCCGTACGCCCTGCACCTTGGACCTTGGACAGCTCGGATAATACATTCGATTCGATACGATACGATACGATACGTTGCGCTACAGTGGTGCGAGCCAGCGGAACTAGAAATTATAGTACATTGACGAACGAACTTAGCTTAGGTATATGTATATGTGCTCGTACACCCGCACGAGTCGCTATACACTCACATACACAATTAACAAACAAAGTAACTTCATTGGCAGGGACGGGGCGTGGGCATGGGCATGGATTCGGTTCGTTTCGATTCGATTGGGGATGGGTTTGGGGTTGGCCGAGACCAATAACAACAATAGGCAACAAAACAAAAATTGTGAACAAAACTGAGGCAACATTGTGGTGGTGGTGGTGGTGGAGGTGGTGGTGTAGGTGTATGTGGTGCTGGTGGTGGATGGGTTGATGGTGGAGACCACTTCAACGTGTCTACGGCATAGTAAAGTCCTGCAGATTGAAGTTGTCGTTGTCGAGGGAGTTGATCAGATCCTGCGTGGAGAAATTGCTGTCCACGGGCAGGTTGTCCAGGAATTCGAGACACAAGTCGTTCGAGTTGGCCACCACCGAGTTGATGGTCTGGCTTATCGAGCTGGCGCTGGCAATCGTGTTGGATGCGTTGCCACCACCCGCTCCCACCCCCACACCCACTCCACCGGCACCGCCGCCTCCGTTGTTGTTGCTGGCCGATCCCGGACCGCCTCCCTGGCCCTGGCCCTGACCCTGGCCCTGCATCTGCAGCAGCTGCTGCTGCTGGTGCGTGGTCGTGGTGGTGCTCTGGACAAACTGCTGCTGCTGCTGCATGGTGATCTGCTGCTGCGTCTGGGTCATGTGCATGCTGGACATCTGCATCTGGCTGGCCATCATGCTGCCGCCGGCCGCCGACTGCTGCTGCTGCAGGAGCTGTTGCATCTGCATACTGCCGCCTGCTCCGGGTCCCATGTGCTGCTGCTGCTGCTGCTGTTGCTGGCGCATCAGTTGCTGCTGCATCTGGGCCGGAGTCAGTTGCATCTGCGGCACATTCGGGCCGGACATCATGCCGCCGCCATTGGGTCCGTTGCCGGGCGCATTTGGGGCTCCGTTGGGCATGAAGTTTCCTGTTGGGGGAAGGGAGAGTTACGGGGGAGTTAGTAAATGCAGCGACACGGATCCCATCCTCATTCATTCCACTCACCACCATTGAAACCGCCTGGGCCCTGCCGCATGGGGCCGCCGGGTCCGGGGCCGCCGAAGCCCATCTGCGACTGCTGCTGGGACATCATCATGTGCCGCCATTCCTGCTGCGATCCCATGGGCATGCCGTCGGGGGTCACTTGGACGTTGGGTGGCCGCTGCTGGGGTCCGCCCATTGGGCCGCCCTGCCCGCCGCCGCCATACGGTCCGCCCATTCCGCCACGCGGGCCGCCGCCAGCCACGCCGTGCTGCTGCATGTACATGGCCGCGTGCTGGGGCCGCATCATCGGTCCGGAGGGAGGAATCGGCTGCTGGGTCATGCGGCGCATGGCTGCCGCCTGGGCAGCGCTGTTGGGGAAGCGCCCACCGCCGTTGCCGCCTCCACCGCCACCCACGCCCACTCCTCCTACTCCCACACCGACTCCACCGACTCCGCCCACTCCAACTCCAACCCCGACACCAACA